>CM065461.1:2751751-3951751 GCA_032872475.1 Leptopilina myrica (nomen nudum)
CTTTGGTTAGATTAAATGCATAGATAGTTGATTAAAGAATAAAACCAAGAATTAACAAAAAATACTTGGAACATTTAATGATATATTCAATATTCTGAAAAGTGGTACAACCAATCCCTAACTCCCCTACTTGATTTTTAGTTTAAGCCATAAATATATCTGCAGATAGCTACAAAAATTGATTTATTTTATGAAAATACTCTTTTTTAAGAAAATATGTTATATACCAGTACCACTTTTTGACGAGTTTTAGTTTCTACTATAATACATTTAATAAAGGGTCTACCAATTGCGCGGAGAAACCGATAAATAGCCGCGAAAATTTAATTTGACCAGGAGAAATCAGTAATTTTCTTACTAAATTAAAAAAGTTTGATTATATTAATTTGTTTTTAAAAACTGCTTTATACTTTAATTTTTATTGATGTAATATTCATGACAACAGACCGGAATCAAAATTTAAGCCCTACTTTTAGCTGAAACATATAGATTTGATTTATGTTTTAGCAATCGCAACGAAGGGCCTAATTGCGACAAAATTATTTATAATTAGACTCTACTTTAACTCCAAATGCTGGTGTACATTTAGGATTAAATTTTGATACATTAATTGCAGTACTACAAACACATAAAGTACTAAAAGTTAAAAATACTGTTTCTGAATAACAAAATTGATAGAAAAAAATCTGTCACTGATTCAAATTGTAATATTTTCCTAACGAAATAGTTAATGGTAACTAATTATTAGTTATTACCAGTAAAAATTTATTCCTGGTGGGTAGACACCCTACCAAATATATCACCAGAAACTAAAACCCGTCGAAGAAGGGTCCGACAGCTAGTAACTAATTAAATTAAATACTAAAAATCTGAGTCGTTTTTATATAACCTAGTAAAAGGGCAAAAAGAGGACAAAATTTTTAAAAGGGGAAAAGTGAATCAACTGTGATGCCTGTAATAGGCAAAGGAATATATAAAATTTTCTTTTACCTGGAAGTCTGTATCAGAAGCACCCTTGCTTACTTTAATTAATTGAACTGAACTGTCTTCTGTTAACTTCTTCCTTTTACGTAGAAGTGCATTCTTCTTATATTCAATCATTATCTCCTCTCTTGTCTTCTCTGAAGCTTTTATCTTCGCATTCTGAAATAATAATTATAATCAGACGTCTGTCACAAAAGCTTTGAACCCTAATAACACTAAAACACGTCAATCGCTTTAAGTGCAACTCAGTAGGATTTTATGTATTGACTCAAAGAATAAGTTTATAAATTTACAGATTTAAATAATATTATTTACAACCAGAGACATTCAATTTTTTCAAAAAAACTTTGTTATTCTTTTATATATTGCTTTTAAACTTTCTATACCAGAGTAATCATGTTATTTAGTGACATTTTAGCATAAATTTATAAAATATACTATTCTATAACTAACATAACTATAAACATTTTATTAACGACAATTTTTTCAAAATATAATTATAAAACATATAAATAAAATAATTATTATAAATACAAAATACCTTTTGAGAAGCATCATCTTCTTCACTATCACTACTATCAGGAAAATCGCTTAAAGCTATATCTATCATTTTTTGTGAAGGCGTTCTTATGCGTTTATTTGCTGCGACGTCCGCATTTAATTGTTGTTCCACGTCTTCTTTACTAACTGTATACAACATTTAATTAGTTTAAAAAAAATTATTTTTCAAATAATTAAAAAAATTTAGTACAATTTGTTTATTGAAGAGGGACTAAAATAATGTTCAGATTAAGTGATATTAAAAACGAAAACTTCTCGTGTCTTCTCAACTTGGAAAATTTCTTAAATAATTTTTATTTTAAAAGAGTTAATAAATTATATTGTATTTGCTGTAACGACTTTTTATTTTATTACTATATAAAAAAATAATTATTATTATAAAGTTCAATCAATTTTAAGACATTCACATATATTAAGTATTTTCTTCGAATTGTATAAAAATAACTTCTCCTGCTTTTAATTTTTCAAAGAATATAAATGGCAAATTTGTCGTTTCTGTTCATTTGTGTTATCAATTGAGCTCCCGGATCAAAAAACTCGATTTGCGCGAGACAGCTCACGCTAATACCGGTCAGGTGGCAGTGAGCGCCTCTGGGCCTCTCACTGCTACCGGGAGCTCAATTAATCACACTTTTAGAAAATATAGAAACTCTTGATTATAGTAAATTTTAAAATATTTACATGTACTTTATCCCTCTTATAATTGTACAAATTTTAACTTTGTCATTATTCCTCATTTTCTTTCTAGATGCTAATTTTTTTATTTTACAATAACACAGAGAAGCATATTTTGAAAGACTTATGGCATATTTAATTTGTACCAATAAGAAGAAAATTTCCAATAAATTTTTGTAAAGTTTTCAGTTGGTTGTTTTGATTAAACTTTTTTCAGAGTGCATGTATAAAAATCATATACAATATGTTTAATGTAAAATTTTAAATGTTTTTTATTACTAAGTAATTATGTTTATACAGTGGAACCTCGATTATCCAAACCTCTGTTATCCGAAACCTCTATTATCCGAATCGAAAATCATTTTATCAGAATTTCTATTATCCGAATTTTTTTTTGGCTATCCGAATTTTAGAATGTATTTTTTTTATTATTTACTCTCTAAAACTGAATCAGTGGAATTTCACTGAGAATCAGTGAAATTTGACTGACAATCAGTGACTCTATTCTCGCGATTTGAATCAGTGAAATTTCACTGAAAATCAGTTAAAAATGATTGAAATTTCAGTCATATTTCACTGATTGACCAATAAAAAAGTTACTGGAAATTTCAATCACACATATTGAAAATTTCAGTTATTTTTTAATTGTCCGATCAGTGAAATATGACTGAAATTTCAATTATTTTTAACTGATCTTCAGTCAAATTTCACTGATTCAAATTGCAAGAATAGAGTCACTGATTCACAGTGAAATTTCACTGTATCAGTTTTAGAGAGTATATTTTCTTCGGACATTTTTAGCAGCTAAATAACGAATAGATGCTACCTTTTAAAGCAAAATAACGAAGTTTATGCCAAAAAAGTTTTTAAAAAATCATATATTCTGTGTTTTATTAATATGGGTGATTCTCCAAAAAACCTCATTTTGCATGTAGTAAAGATTTTCTAAATAATTATAATCATTTAGGAAAATACCAAGTCATATTTCTCTATTTTATCACTTTTTCTAAATGTTCTGCAAGAAAAAGTTGTAAAATTTTATTGTTTAATACATTTTTAAAATATTTTACCACCTCAAAATCGATTTTCTAACCTGTCATCTAAGTGCTTTTCATTTTTTCAATACGTAAAACAATTATTTAAAACATGAAAATAGGTACTTTATACATTTTTTCTAAAAGTTATGATATTTAAGAATAATTTTCTAAGATATGAATAAAATATGTCGTGCAGTTTTTTTAAATATAGAAAATGAAATTTGTCATGTAGTACCGCGTCATTCCTCTCACTCGTTGAATATTATCCAATATTTTTGCTGTGGGTAGAGATATTGATTAATTATCGTGATCAATATTTAAATTAACATCTCTAATATTAATTTCTTAAGTTACTTTTTAAAAAATGTAATTATTTTGCGTTAAAAAAATTAAAATTGAAACATAAGCAGAGATTCACAACCTAAAGCGTCATTCCTCTCACCCCTAAGAAAAACAATATTAATATATATAAATTGATCGCAAATTTTTTTCACATAAAGTTGTCCTTTATAAACATGATAGGGCATTTTCAGCTGGAGTAAAATTATTTGTCAATTAAATAAAATTAAAAAATGTTGAAATTGTCATTCCTCTCACCCGTCATTCCTCTCACTTTTTTGAATAAAAATTAAAAATTGATATGATTGTCGATTGTTTACAAACTGCCAGTGAAAAGTGAACCTAAAATGTATGAAAAATAATTTTTGACCATTGTTAAAAGAGATTTTTGATAACTGTAAGTATTTCAAAATCTATTAAATTTATAGATAATATTAATAAATTATAATTATTAAATAATTTTTTATAAATGGAAAAATATATATAATAAAAAACGTCGGCGCCAAATTTTAACCTCTTAATTTTTTTGTAAATTTTAATTTAAAATATATACTTTAAAAGCAAAATGTTAGCATGATCATGCTATAGAGGTGGTAGATTTTTGTAAACTCAATATAATTGACTGAATTAATCCATAAATAATAATTTTTTTTCTTTTCTGTTTGTAACTCGCAAAAAGAAGTATTTCGGGAGAATCACCCATATATATTTACATATATTAACTTATATATGTTTAACAAATCTATTAAATTAAATACATATAGTTCAACTGTCCAATTTTTTTACTTTAATTATGAAAAACATTAAAACCTCTATTATCCGAATTTTCGATTATCCGAATCAGGCCTTGCCTAGGTTAGTTCGGATAATCGAGGTTTCACTGTATAAAGAAATAATTATAACATATATATATATATATATATACGGAATGACATTTTGTAAAAATGTCATTTTTGAACTCCTGAGATCAAATAACATAAAGATATGTTAAAAAACCGAACATGAAACATTTTGGTATTACAATACTTCCTTAGTATGAGGAAGCAATATATAAAAGTAAAATTTTTCATAAAATTATTAGAGAAATCCCGTGCAGAAGTTGCCCTACTTTTCCCCATTTGAAATAGGGCGTTGGTGAGGCACTGGCTAGAAAAATCTGTCAAGTAAAAACTAGACAGGTAGTATCAGGAAACTAGATAGATTTTCTAACCAGTAAATCTAAATATGAAATATTGACGCGCATGCGTAAAAAACATATCATTAAATTTAAACTAGTCAGTCCCTGATTACTGCCTCATCAGTAATTTCGCGCATGCTTGATACACCATAAGTTGATATGTACGTAAACTAGATTGAAACATAACCAAGCGACTTGTTTATTTTGTGAACAGTTATTTTTAATTTAAAAAATGGAAAAAGGGGATATATTAAAGAAAAGAAAACAGGATCAAGTACGTCTTCGAGTGAAGAGGCATCGTGCTTTGAAAGAACTGAAAGAGTCCTGCGAAAAGAATCAGAACTTACTTGAAATTTTAGGAGGTAAATATACACAATCTTTTACATTTAGATCTCTTGGTTCTAATAATTTTTTTTAACAATTTACAGCATTTTCATAATATTTTAGAGCAAAATATTTTAATACATAATAATAGTAAACTATTATAAATCATAATATAAATAATCATTTAATAATTATATATTAGGGACCTGTGAAATCTCAAATCATAAAAATTCATGTTATCCTTTTTGTACGCACTGCTGCTGAAAACAATAGTGAGATTCTGGTAAGGTTCTTATGAGGGCATTCTATTCTGGTCGGAGATTAGAGAGGCAATCTAGTTAATACCTCGCGAGATTGCTCTTGTCAGGGTCCGATTACTTAAGCGTTACACTCTCAATCTGAATCAGTGAAATTTTCACTGATTTCAAATCAGTGACCCAGTTTTCTTTAATTCATCAGTAGAATTTCACTGAGAATCATTAAAAACCACTGATTGTCAGTGAAATTTCACTGATGAATTAAAGAAAACTAGACCACTGATTGAAATCAGTCAAAATTTTCACTGATTCATATTTAGAGTGTACAGAATTAATTGGGTCCGCGCTATTTTGCCCCACAAGGACCCTATCTTCAATTGGAAAAAATAGTCAGTACCTCACCAGTTTCCAAGTTGAATTTCTGCACGGGATGTTTTGATTTCTTTAAAAAATGTACATAAAAATAAAATAATAAATTAATTAATAAATAAAATAATAAAATAAATAAAAATAAAATTTTACACATAATTATAACAGAAATGTTTTGATTTTTTAAAAATTATTAAATACAATTATTAGAGAAATGTTCCAATTTTTTACAATATTTTTTCGAACATTGTTTTTAATGTATAAGTGTTTTGCAATAATTAAACACAAAAATTTTAAACAGGCCAGTATTTAAAATAAAATATATGTTTACAGTCTTAAGCCTGGAATAAAGTGTGAAGAATAAGATGTTTTACATTTCAATCTGAATCTGTGAAAATTTTGACTGATATTAATCAGTGGCCCAGTTTTCTTTAATTAATCAGTGAAATTTCACTGACAATCAGTGGTTTTTAAGTGACAATCAGTGAAATTCTACTGATGAATTAAAGAAAACTGGTCCACTGATTGAAATCAGTCAACATTTTCACTGATTCAGATTTAGAGTGTAAAAAAGAAAAATAATGTTTATAAAAAAGTTAAAAATATATTGATGAACTATTTATAATAATAATAATAGAATCGCATATAATTAATAAATGTATTAGGGACGAGCAGTTAAGGTCGTATCATCTTTTAAAATACACCGCGATGTTTACTCATCGCAACACGCAAAACCTCGTAGCGCAAACTTCAAAAATTTTTTTCTCAACAAAAATCAAAAAACATCTCTTCACAAATTTAATCATTTATTAAGGAAGGTCCATATTTTTTGAAAATAATTTTTGTATGAAAATCCATGATATTCCTAGCACGTTTTTCAAACAATAAAAAATTATTGTTTAAACAAATTTTAGAAAAATTTATTTTTCTTAACTTTTTTTTAAATTATAAAAAATTGACGTTTTTTCTGCAATTTTGAATAAATGACTTTTTTTGTAGAATCAATAGTTTTCGAAATAAAAATTCTCGAAAAAAGTCATTTTTTTCAAATTTCGAATTTTCAAATGTAATTATCTCACAAAAAATTTTTTTTTGCAAAACTTTTTGACCGTTATTCACTATCCCAAGTACTAAAAAATTACGCAGTTTAAGAAAAATCGGTAATCCACCATTTGCATCTCCTATAAAACTGCTCATTGTAATTATTTTTGCCTTACTATCCAAAAAATTTATTACAGAGTTTCTAAACGTAAAATTTCAGTTTCAAAATTTTATTGTAATTAGCAATTTATAAAATAGTTTTCTATAAAAAATATTTTGTTCATTTGAACGTTCAAAACTTGGGGATCATCCAAAATTTATGGTAATAAATGCGTATAAACTTTAAAATTGAAAAAAATTATTTGAAATTTTGTCCGGATAATCTAAAATCCGGAAAATAGAGGTCCAGCTAATTGTGTTTCTACTATAATTGATAATTTTGTGTATTAAGAATTGCATGTATAAGTTCATGATTAAAACAATTGAAAAAATTCCAAATTAAGGTACTTGTGAAAGCATTTAAAAACTTATATATAAACTACCAAATAGCAGAATTCGCACTCAATAATTAATATTTTTTTAAAATAGCTAAAAGTAGCATTCAAACTAAAAAAAATTTTAAAAAAAGAAGCTATCGAAAGTTAAACTTGACGATCAAAAAATTTTGTTTTATAAACTTCACAAAACGGACAGGAATTCGTTTCTATATTTCATTTTCCTAATTTTTATCAAAACTCTTTACTTATTTCTTATCCTCTAATAAATAGAATTCCTGAAAGAAGTTTAATTATTCACGTGAATGAATTTAAATATTTATAAAAATAATTCAATTTTTGCGAAGAATTTTATAAAAATTTTTAAACAATTCACTTCTTTCGACTAATTTTATGCAAATTGTAATTTAAATAATTAAACTGTTGAGAAATTTTTATTACTCTCGAAAATATTTGAATTTTTAAGAAGATTTATACACAAAAATGTTTAAATAATTGAATTCTGTTTGGAAATTTTATGAAAATTGTACCTAAATATTCATAATCATGGAATTGCAAAAAGTTTCTGAAATAATTAAATTTTACAAAAAATTCTATTAAAATTTTTGTTAATAACTAAATATATGTGGCATTTATTAAATATTTTTGAAAATAATTTAATTCCTAAAAATCATTTTATTGTTTATAAAAATAATCGAATTGTTGCGAACGATTTTATTACAATTTTTTGAAAATAATTGAATTTTTCTGATGAGTATTGTAATTTAAGAAAATAATTGCATTTTGCAAAGATTTTATTAAAATGCTTCAAAATAATTGAATTTTTTTGGAATAATTTTGTTATTTACGACATAAGAGAATTCTTTCGAAGAACTATTTATATGTAAACAACTGAATTCTTCGGTAGAATTATATTACAATCTAAAAAAGTACATATTTGAATTAATTACAAACAAAACAAAATTAAAAAAAACATTTCTTTAAATAATCGTTTTTTCGAGGGATTGAAATTAAATTTTTAAGAATAATTACGTTTCTAAAGCAATTCCTCTCAAATTCTATTAAAAATAATTGAAATCCTGCGATGAGTTTTATTATTTATGAAAATAATTGAACAGTTGCAAAGAATTCTATTAAAATTTTAAAAAATTATTGAATTCCAGAAAAGAATTTTATTATTTATAAAAATAATTAAATTATTGCGAAAAACTTTATTAAAATGTTTAAACAGAATTAAATTACTGTGAAAAAATTTGTTCTTTTTAAAAATAATTGACTTCTTTATAAAAATTGTATAAACATTGTTGTAAATAATTTACTTTTTCCAAATATAAAAAAATATTATGGAAATTTTATTTTAAATAATTGGAATTCCCGTCGAAAACTCTATACTTGTGAAAATAATTGAATTTTTCGATTAATAAATTTATAATAGTATTAAAAATAATTAGAATTCTTCGATGAGTTTCATTATTTATGAATAAATAATATTGAATTCTTGCGTAAAATTTTATGAAAAATTAAAGAAAGAAATTTGCATGAAAAATGTTTTTGTTAGTGTAAATAATTTTAATATTGTTAAGAATTGTATAAAAATCTAGTTAAATAATTGATTTTTTTGAAAATGCTATATTAAATTAATTATATTCCCGTTCATTATTCGTGAAAATAATTAAATTTTAGACAAATCTTATCAGTTTTTCTAAAAAATGGAATTGTTTTGTGAAATTTTATAAAAATAGTAGATATTGAAAATAATTGAATTTGTGATAATATAATTAATATCAATTAATTAATATTGTAATTTCTTTTTTGAATCAATCAAATCGTTTTAAAAAATTTGATTATACTTTTTGAGAATAGTTTTTTGATTTCTGTTATTATCGAATTTAAAATAATGGAAATTATGAAATAAATAGAAAAATAGCAGTTTTTAGAGGCTGAAATCTAAAAAAGTATCCAAATTATAAACAATAAAGTACAATAAACAAATTCTGGTTTAATAAATAATTATAAAACTAATTTTCCTTAGAGATAATTAATGCGAAAATACTGAAAATATTTGAGGTTATGTTTGCTGTATATTTCATGTGTCTCATCTAAAAAACTTTTTTTTTAAACTTCAATTCATGAATATTACTAAATATTTTTAGATATTGTTTTTAAAATGTAAATTTCAAAAGTACTTACCGCCTACGTAGTGAACCAAAGCATAGTATTTAAACCATTCCTTACACTTTTCATCGAACCACAGCACAATGAAGGGTTTTAGTCCCGCATCAACAAAATCTTCTTTTTTTTTGTATGTGAACTTTTTAATTCTATTAATTTCGACTATTTCATTGATACCGTCAATGATATAGCTAACATACGCGTGCGTGATTGACATTTTTTTTATCTTAGCACAACCGATTAAAATGAATGAAATCTATTTTTTGGCAAATGAGGACCAGGAATCTTTCACAATCAAAAAGTCAACGAGAACAAAGAAGTAAGAACAAAGACGCCGGCCGGTAAATTTTCACCTAGGGGGAGTTTGGGGGAAGTGAAATAAATGAATCTCATTGGCTCAAGGTAAATTTAAATTTCTATGAAGCCGGTTGCGCGCCGAATGTTTAGCCGACTCACAACTCCTTAAGGCTGAGTCCACAATAGACAAATTCCTTAAGGGCGCAATCCCATGAAAGCAGAATACGTCGACCGAAAGCAGAAAATTCTGAGAGTGACGAGAACAACAATATCTACCTATCTCTTTTGCACTCATGATATTCGGTTTTCGGTTGACATATTCTGCTCACATGGGATCGCACGCTGAGGCTGAGTAAATATATCTACTAGATATAAGTATTTTGGTTTATAGTATATATCAAACAATTATTTATTTGTACTAATTATACAAATTACTTAAGTCAAATAAATGGAATAATTGGATCTCATAAATATTGCTTTAAATCAATTATGAAAATTACTTAATTTAATAACGTATGTTTTTTAATTCAAATAAATATTTATTTGCATCAATAAAATAATTATTTTAAATAACAAAATATTTATTTCTATAAAATATTCAATTATTCATCATAATTAATAAATTATTTTAATTGAGTTATAATATCCCTTTAATTGTGTCAAATAATTAATTATTTAGTTCAAATAATATAAATTTATTTGATCAAAACAAAGCATTTTTGGATTCAAATAAAACACAATTTGCATTAAGTAAATTAATCCTTTTCCACTTCCATACGTAAATAAATTAAAAGAATAATTTATTATATACCTTCTTAAAACTAATGTTTAACTAACCTTTAACATAAAACATTATTACATAACATAAAATTACCTAAAATTAAGAAAGCCAAAGAATTTATATTTATATAAAATAATCCATTTATTAGATTCAAATCAATAAGTCCATACTTTTAATATAACTCACCCCTGCAGCACATTATATTACAGCAATATTGAGAACATTGCCTCAACATTACAAACCATTGCCTCAATGTTGTCAATGTTACTGGAACATTTTGTGCTACTGGGTCAATTACTATTGTCTCAGTAAAAGTTTTTTTATACAAATGTTTTTTTCATTTGTTTTTATTAGGTAAATAATTCATAAGCATTAAATAGTTAAGTTTACTAGAAGTCATAATGTAAATTAATCTTTGCAAATAATTTTTATTTCTATCAAATGTCGAATTAATTGACTTAAATCATTTATTGTTTGCGTTAAATAAAGCTCATTCAATTAATAGATTCAATTAATTATTTAATTGCCTCAATTAAGATTTGTGTCACTTAAATAATGATTATACCCCAAATAAAAGTTATTTAAATCAAATAAAGATTTTTCAAATAATTCAAATAAATTGAATGAAGTAATTTTTTTCAGTGTATCATTTGCAATAATACCATTCTTTTTTAAGGAAATAATCGCATGTAAAAGCTGAGGTTTGAAATTGAAAAATTTTTAATTTAGCATGGCAAACTCTCTAAGGCTGCGGTTACACCTCTGCAGACAGCCTGCCTGCAGGTTGTCATGGTAACGTACAAGAGTAAGAGAGTCAGTGATTTCAAATTTCTCCCTTACTCTCGTTGCTCCTGCCTGCGTAGGCAGGCAGCCTGCAGAGGTGTAACCGCAGCTTAAATCTGAATGAGTGAAAATTCTCAAGGAGAGTCCAGAATAGGTTTGTGAAGGCCTAAGCACAACTGCTTCGCGAATGTCGTTCGCGAACGCAAAGCAAGAGTTAGAAAAGGACACAACTATATCTCTATCCTTTTCTAACTCATGCATTGCGTTCGCGAACGACTTTCGCGAACCAATTGTGCGTTGGTCACGTGATCTCCATATACAAAGGAGAGTCCAGAATAGGGTTAGAAGCGCGTTGGTCACGTGATCTCCATATACAATACATACCAACGCGCTTCTATCAACGCGCTTCTAACCCTATTCTGGACTCTCCTCAATAAATACCAACGCGAACGCGCTTCTACCGACGTTTACAAACCCTATTCTGGACTCTTCTTTAGTTGGCAATAGTTGCGCACACATCGTCCTAACTTCAGGGGCTTTCTGCAACAGCTTTTTTTCATCGACAAGAGCAAAATGTAGCATGCAAAATAGTGTGAAAACGTTGCGCGCGCAACATTTTTACACTGATTTCGATGAAAAAAAAGCTGTTGTAGAAGCAGCTTCTACAATAACTTTTGCTCATCGACATGAGCGAGAAAACGTTGCGCGCGCAACTATTTTGCATGGTTTTAACAGTGCATTTTGTTCTTGTCGATGAAAAAAAAGTTGTAGTGGATGCAATTTCAAGACGATTCTTTTCAGAGATGCATGATTTTCCCCTAATCGCCAAGTGACCGAATGTTCAAATGGTCGAATACCAAATCGTCGAATCGTCATTTGATCGAACGCTAAAATCGTCGAATTGTTAAATGGTCTAATACTCAAAACGTCGAATCAGCAAATAGTCAAAAAATTTGCTTGGTTTGAGTTAATGTTAACTCACATCAAACAAATTTTTCGACTTTTTGCCGATTCGGCGTTTTGAGCATTCAACGTTTTTAACATTCGACTAGTTGACAATTCGATGTTTCTATAATTCGATCATTTGGCGATTCGACCATTTGACGATTCGATGTTTTTAGAATTCGATCATTTGAGAATGTTCAAATCGTCGAATCGTCATTTTGTCGAATGCTTAAGGCTGCGGCAAGAAGACTAGAAACAGGAGGTCTAACTCCGGTAGTGGGGGTACAGAACAAATACGTATGATTGTGGTTTTCGTCAATAGGCCGAGAAACTGAATAGCCTATGAAACGCGGTAGCGTTCTGAGCATCCAACACTATTACAAGTTTCTATAATTCCATGTGTGTCTGCTTCGCATTAGTATTGGAACGTCGAACATGGCAACTTACATATACAAGACTGTAAGCATGTGTTGGGTGCGCAGAAGGCTACTGCGCCTCTTAAGGTATTCAGTTTCTCCCCTATTGCCGGAAACCAAATTATCACGTACCCCCACTACCGGAGTTAGACCTCCTGTTTCTAGTCTTCTTGGGCTGCGGTTACACCTCTGCAGGCAGCCTGCCTGCCTGCAGGTTGTCATGGTAACGTACAAGAGTAAGAGAGTCAGTGATTTCAAACTTCTCCCTTACTCTCGTTGCTCCTGCCTGCGCAGGCAGGCTGTCTGCAGAGGTGTTTAACCGCAGCTTAAGTATACTGCTTTGTTGTTGCGTTCGCGAAACAGTTGTGCTTAGGCCTTTAGTATCATTATTCTCTTTTCCCGTCTGCTTCTATTAAGATGCTTGTATACCTCAACGTTTCTGATTATATTCATAAACGTCGAGAGCTATCTCTAATTTTGATTGGCTATGCTTTAAAAAAATTATGGGAATAGCCAATCACAATTAGAGAAATTCTGAATATAGTCAAAAACGTGGAGGTATACAAGCGCCTTTAGATTGTGTCCACAATAAGATATATCGTCTCGATTTCGATGCGCAGTAAACACAACTAAGCACAACTAAAGTCGGGTGCGGGAGACGGTTACGGGATATGTAACATTTGGATACATTTTGAGGTTAGGAACCCCATATCCCGCAGTCGCCTCTCGCACCCGACTTTAGTTGTGCTTAGGCCTTCTAAAACCAGCCTTAATGGGGATTCCACACTTCGATCTAAGAAGCTAAGAGGGACGTTTTTTCGTGGCGCTTCCTATGATTTACTATATCTATATACATAAGAGCGTCACGGAAAAGCGTCCCGCTTATATGCATCTTAGATCGAAGTGTGGATTCCCCATAAAGGAGAGTACAGAATAGAGATAAACGCGCTGATACAAATGGCACGGTCATACCTCGGCTGCCTGCGCAGGCAGCCGCCTCGAGAGTAAGAGAGAGGAGACGAATAATTTAAATTGTCTGACTCTCTTACTCTTATGTATTGCCATGACGACCTGCAGGCAGGCAGCCGAGCTGTGACCGTACCATAACGCGCTCCTCCTCTGCATTCCATAAGGCTAGTTCCACAATGAGCCAAAACGCAACGCAGACGCGACGCATCCCCCATTTGATTAGCATTGGGACGCGTCGCGTCTGCCTTTCGTTTTGGCTCATTCTGGAACAAGCCTAAGGACGAGCGCGTTCATACCGACGTCGACTCTATTCTGGACTCTCCTTAAATGAGAGTCCACAATAGAGTTGACGTCGGCAGTAAGAGATGTATCCATATGTACCAAATTGAATTACACGAATCACTATTACGTCGAATCAACAACCTCAGAATCTGTATTGTTAGAAATTTATTTTTATCGAATTTTAAATGTAAGGAAATTTCATTTTGGCCGAATGCTCAAAACGTCGAATCGGCAAAAAGTCGACGTTTTGAGTTTTTGGCCATTTGAGAATTCGACGTTTTGAACATTCGACCAAAACTAATTCTATGAAAATGCCTTTACTCTATATTACATTTCAGTTCCATCTTCCTTACAAGCTTTAGGACTTCTAACATTTAAAATTAGGTTATGTTAAAATTCAGACAAACAGAAATTATGATAATTTATAATTACAGCACATGTCGATTCGATCATAAATTATTCTGTCATATTCATTTTCGGTAAAATGTTAATTCCAGAAAATAAAATTTCCTTACATTTAAAATTCGATAAAAATAAATTTCTAACAATACAGATTCTGAGGTTGTGGATTCGACATAATAGCCATTCGTGTAATCCATTTTGGTACAAATGGATACATCTTGGCAGTATTGCGTTGATACTAAAGGCCTTTCTCCAATAGGTTACCACAAGTGTGCGAATGACCGCGTTGCGTTGATTTTAGCATGTGTTCCTATAAAGGAGAGTCCAGAATAGGGTTTGTGAAGGAGAGAACAGAATGCCTGCCCGTCAACGTCAACGTGCTGACGTCACAATGTTATTCAAATGGGTCACGTGACCACGTTCACGTTAACGTACACGTTTTCGTAGGCATTCTGTTCTCTCCTTGAACGTCGGTAGAAGCGCGTTGGTAGAGCGCGTTGGTATGTATTGTATATGGAGAACACGTGACCAACGCCGACGTTCACGCGCGTTGATAGAAGCGCGTTGGTCACGTGATCTCCATATACAATACATACCAACGCGCTTCTATCAACGCGCTTCTAACCCTATTCTGGACTCTCCTTGACAACCGACGCAGACGCTGAGTTTTGGGAACTCATGGAGAGTCCACAATAGGTGCAGAAGGCAAGAAGTGCAAGTGCAAACCAATGCTAAATGTAGGGATGTATCCGTTTGTACCAAAATGGATTTCACGAATGACTATTACGTCGAATCCATAACCTCAGAATCTGTATTGTTAGAAATGTATTTTTATCGAATTTTAAATGTAAGGAAATTTTATTTTCTGGAATTAACATTTTACCGAAAATGAATATGAGAGAATAATTTATGATCGAATCGACATGTGCTGTAATTATCAATTATCATAATTTCTGTTTGTCTGAATTTTAACATAACCTAATTTTAAATGTTAAAATTCCTAAAGTTTGTAAGGAAGATGGAACCGAAATTTAATATAGAGTAAAGGCATTTTCATAGAATTAGTTTTGGTCGAATATTAAAACGTCGAATTCTCAAATGCTCGAATGCTCAAAACGTCGAATTATCAACTGGTCGAATGCTAAAACCTCGAATTCTCAAATCGTCGAATGTTCAAAACGCCGAATTCTCAAATGATCGGATGTTCAAAACGTCGAATTATCAACTAGTCGAATGCTTAAAACTTCGAATCGGCAAAAAGTCGAAAAATTTACTTGATTTAAGAAAAAATTTGCTTGGTTTAAGTTAATTTATACTTAAATCAAGTAAATTTTTCGACTTTTTGCCGATTCGAAGTTTTAAGCATTCGACCAGTTGATAATTCGACGTTTTGAACATTCGATCATTTGAGAATTCGGCGTTTTGAACATTCGACGATTTGAGAATTCGAGGTTTTTAGCATTCGACCAGTTGATAATTCGACGTTTTGAGCATTCGAGAATTTCAGAATTCGACGTTTTAATATTCGACCAAAACTAATTCTATGAAAATGCCTTTACTCTATATTAAATTTCCGTTCCATCTTCCTTATTTTAACATTTAAAATTAGGTTATGTTAAAATTCAGACAAACATATATTATGATAATTTATAATTACAGCACATGTCGATTCGATCATAAATTATTCTCTCATATTCATTTTCGGTAAAATGTTAATTCCAGAAAATAAAATTTCCTTACATTTAAAATTCGATAAAAATACATTTCTAACAATACAGATTCTGAGGTTATGGATTCGACGTAATAGTCATTCGTGAAATCCATTTTGGTACAAACGGATACATCCCTAAATGTATAGGAATCGCACTTGCACTTGGACTTGCTACCTGCATTTTGCACATATTGTGGACTCTCCATTATGCCCTTTCTCCAAAAGGGTCCCAAAACTCTGCGTTGCGTTGATTTTAGTATGTGTTGCTATAGCAACGGACGCAGACGCAACGCAGAGTTTTAGGAACATATTGTAGAAAGGACATAACGCTTCGTCCTATGTATTCCATATGGGGATCACTTGACCAACGCGCTTCTAAAGTTCTAACCCTATTCTGCACTCTCCTTTAGGCCTAAAATTTCAAAGCCACGCCAAATTTAATTTTCGGGTGATATTTAAAGTAAAAAAAAGAATTATCTGATTACAGAATTAACTTCATGTCGAACAGAAATCTATTCTTTCAAATTAAAGTGTCGACAAATAAAATGAAGTATCCTTTGATTTAGCATGAATTGTAAGCACACCACGTGTTTCTTTAAGTTTTAAGAGTTTAATTCCATATATTATTAAGATTGTGAATTGTGATATTTTGATACAATAATTATCAACACAACGCGGGAATTATTATGGCAGACAAACAGCATTTGCAAGTATAATATTATTAATAAAAGATTTTAAATAATTTTGTAAATATAGAGATGTAATTAAATTCACCTCAAAATAATGTGCGAATAGTTTGGCTTAATCCATATAAATGTTGAATTATTATTATTATTATTACTATTAAAGTTGAAAGTGTCAATCACTCCGAGTCAGGTTTAGGAAAAATATTATTTTATATTTTTTAACTTTTCAACGGCACAGCCATAAAAAAATTTAAAACAATTACAAATATTTTTAATTAGTAAATCATATACGGGTGATTCTCCAAAAAACCTCATTTTGCATGTAGTAAAGATTTTCTAAATAATTATAATCATTTAGGAAAATACCAAGTCATATTTCTCTATTTTATCACTTTTTCTAAATGTTCTGCAAGAAAAAGTTGTAAAATTTTATTGTTTAATACATTTTTAAAATATTTTACCACCTCAAAATCGATTTTCTAACCTGTCATCTAAGTGCTTTTCATTTTTTCAATACGTAAAACAATTATTTAAAACATGAAAATAGGTACTTTATACATTTTTTCTAAAAGTTATGATATTTAAGAATAATTTTCTAAGATATGAATAAAATATGTCGTGCAGTTTTTTTAAATATAGAAAATGAAATTTGTCATGTAGTACCGCGTCATTCCTCTCACTCGTTGAATATTATCCAATATTTTTGCTGTGGGTAGAGATATTGATTAATTATCGTGATCAATATTTAAATTAACATCTCTAATATTAATTTCTTAAGTTACTTTTTAAAAAATGTAATTATTTTGCGTTAAAAAAATTAAAATTGAAACATAAGCAGAGATTCACAACCTAAAGCGTCATTCCTCTCACCCCTAAGAAAAACAATATTAATATATATAAATTGATCGCAAATTTTTTTCACATAAAGTTGTCCTTTATAAACATGATAGGGCATTTTCAGCTGGAGTAAAATTATTTGTCAATTAAATAAAATTAAAAAATGTTGAAATTGTCATTCCTCTCACCCGTCATTCCTCTCACTTTTTTGAATAAAAATTAAAAATTGATATGATTGTCGATTGTTTACAAACTGCCAGTGAAAAGTGAACCTAAAATGTATGAAAAATAATTTTTGACCATTGTTAAAAGAGATTTTTGATAACTGTAAGTATTTCAAAATCTATTAAATTTATAGATAATATTAATAAATTATAATTATTAAATAATTTTTTATAAATGGAAAAATATATATAATAAAAAACGTCGGCGCCAAATTTTAACCTCTTAATTTTTTTGTAAATTTTAATTTAAAATATATACTTTAAAAGCAAAATGTTAGCATGATCATGCTATAGAGGTGGTAGATTTTTGTAAACTCAATATAATTGACTGAATTAATCCATAAATAATAATTTTTTTTCTTTTCTGTTTGTAACTCGCAAAAAGAAGTATTTCGGGAGAATCACCCATGCCTATTTTCACTGACGGGCGAAATAAACTATATCTTTTATTTCGCCCGTCTTTTTTCCCATGCATTTTCACTGACGGGCGAAATAAATTATTTCTCTTATTTCTCCCGTTTTTTTATTGCTATACATTTTCTTCTTTTCTCCTCTTAACTTCTAAACTGTTAACCATAGAGAACTAAAACTTGGTATACTGTTGTATTTTAACGTGAATATATTAGAAATATCAATGTTGACAATTTTATAAAATATACGATTTTGGTTTATTTTAGTACACCCGGTGATGATAAAAAAAGGGAAACTATTATGGACGATGAGAATATAGCAGCTTACGCGTCTGAAAATCGATCGTTAACAATAACATTTCCTGATCATCAACCGCATCAACGTACCTTGAATACGTTACAAACTACAAAGTAAGTTATTTATAGTGTTTGGAAATTCGCAAAAAATACTCCCTTCGGGTTGGAGTATTGACAGAAAATGTCTAATTTTATACCCTTCATCTATACGTCCGACTAAGTGGACGTTTAGCTGCATAACACAATAGAGACTAAACGTCCGGCTAGTAAAATACTTGCAGCCGGATAAAATATTTCTGATGCAAAACATCCGACTAACCGGACGTTTAACTGCCTAACACAACGAATAAATCATTAAAAATATTAAATTTTAAATATGTATAATTTAATATGTTACATTTTACATATTCTGCTTATAAACTTTCAAATCACTTCAAAACTGTTTATATTTACCCCGAGATTTTTAAATGTTCCTGAAATTCGGGGTAAATGTAAACACCACTATAGTTAAGCAGGGTTTAAGAAAAAAGTTATTTCAATTATACTACTGTTTTAAGGAATGGAAAAACAAAAAAAGTTCTTCGTAGATATATAGAAAAATTCCACCAATTGACTGATAATGTGTCATATAAAATAAACAATCAACCATTACAAAATTAGTAATGTAAAAAACTTGAATAACTTGAAAAATTTTTAATAGATTTTGATTCAACATGGTAAAAAGAAGTTTCTAAGGTAGCGGAATAAGAATGTAAAATCGAATTTTTTAATTTCAAAATGGTGGATTCAATACTGCAGTGAAACATAAAATATTGTTAAAAATTAATCAAATTAAAAAATTTTAAAATGGCGGATCCAATATGGCGGTAGAACCTAAACATATTTTTAAAAATTGATTAAATTTACTTAAATCTGTCGTACCTGAATTTTATTTAATAATCGTAAAGAACCGTTTTCCATTATTCTAACAAAGCATGTAAATGCACTATGCAATACTCCACTCAGAAAAAAAGTTTATTTCATTTAACCAAACTGTTTAATTAACATATTTTATTTGTTACGATAAAACAACTTCTTTGATTTAAATAAAAATTTGATTCATTTTAATAAATACGAAACATTTGTTTCGTTATCCGAAAGAAATTTTTTATTTGAAGGTGTTTGTTTGATTTTAAAAAATTAGTGTTATGAATAGAGAATATTGTTTGGTTAAATACAATTTGTTTGACACAACAATGTTTGTTAAGGCATTAATAAGGAAGAATTACAAATTTTAATTTAACTTTTTAATTTATTTTTATGCAAATGCAAATTATTAGATAATTAAAAAAAATGTTAAGTATTACATTTTACGAAATTTCACATATTAATGTATTTGTCACGTAAGTGGTCAGTCTCAAAAGTTTGTATTAGACGACTGTATGCAAGTTTGGAACATGTTCATCTTTAAAATTTCGCGTCGAAATTAGCAGACGAGCCGTAGTATTTAACCAGCATTGTTGTCACTTTTACGAATTCGCCTCTCCTTTTAAACAAATGTTTTAATAATTTTTTAATTTTGACATTAAATATCTTTTAAATGGAACGGTCAACATTTTTAATATTTTTTATAGAAGTTAATTTTAGTTCAATAAATAACACTAGTTTTTCTTCAAAACCTGTCGATTAGTATAAGTGCAAAAATTGAAAATCTGTAATAAACTCATGCTTTCCATATATTGCACATGTTTAAGATCGAAACTTTGATTTCACTATTTAAGACTTACAGACGGTCAATTTTATTTTAAAAGGCCTTATTTTATAGATAAATATCCAAAGAATAATTAAGTGAAATTTAAATTAATCTTTTTTAAAAAAATTAATTCTATAAAATTTGTTAGTTAAATAATTAAATTCTTATACATAATTTTATCATCAAATTTTTAAATAATAAAATTCTTTCAGCCTATTTTATTTTTAAAAAAATTCTTGATAAGATTCATTTATTTTCTAAATTTTAATAAAATTCTTCGAAATGATTTATTTATTCTGGTGAATTGAATTTTGGTGAAAAATTATAATGTCCGGGAAGTTGTGCCGCAAAAATTTAGAAAAAAAATAAAAATTTAAGGAAAAAATCCGAAAATTAAAAATCGACTTCAAAAAATGAAACTTTAAAATTTCTCAAAAATAAACGTTGTGCTTAAATGTGCTAAACGAGTAAAGTAAAAAAGCCTGAATAAACTTTTTTCTAAAATAAAATTTCTTTAATTTAACCCAAATAACGTTAACGTAAGGCCCAAAATATCATCAACATTTTGAGCACCTGCTATATAAAAGATTAAAATTTTATAAACTTCTAAGACTTTAAGAGTTGTACTAGCAGAGAACTTTTTTAAATTTAATATTTAATTAATTAAATTAATTAATTAAATTAATTAAATTAATTAATTTTTATTTAAAATTAATCAATACTCAATAATGAAAATTTTCTCTGGCAACTTTGATCCCAGATTTTCATAAACATCAAAATTCGAAAAAATAAAAGTTATGCTGCGTTGTTCTGGCTCAGCACATATAATATCAATCTAAAAATATTTTTCTAAATTTAATTTCCATTAAAAATCAATTAATACATACTAACTAAATATATTTCGGACGACTATGGTCCCGGATTTTCATAAAAATTAAAATTTCGAAAAAATAAAAGTTGTGCTGAGTTGTGCTAGTGTAGCATAATCAATATCAGTCTAAAAATATTTTTCTAAATTTAATTTTTCTGAAAAATCGATCAAAACTCTATCAGGATAACTTTCTCCGGTATCTTTGGTCCCGGATTTTCATAAAAATTAAAATTTGGAAAAAATGAAAGTTGTGCTGAGTTGTGCTAGTCTAGCACCTGCTCCCGGGGTTGTAATTTCAGTTTTAAAAAAAGTGAAGTAGGGTTAATATTCCTATATTTTTTAATCGCTAAAACCAAAACAGACTACCCAAAACAAATTCTAAAAATTAAATTGTTCCAGTACATAAATTTATTAAAAACCTATTATACTTCAAAATTGTTATTTTTACAGGCTTCGAAGTGACACACTTTTCCACTTTTTTGACACTTTTTTTGGTCAAGCCTACTTTTTTCAAGAAAATGTTTAAAAAAATTGACAGAATTCAAGAATGTTAGTTTTTTAAGTGAATTTTGTTGAATTCAAAAAGCCCTCCAAGTAAATAAAATTTATTATTTGGTGCGTGAATTGCACTTTATATGATCAGATGACAACTTCACGCAGATTGACTGCCATAATCATAAATGGCCAGCTATTTGCTATAACCGATATAACCTATTTGCTGTCAATGCTTAACTTGCGCGTTTACCGGATAATTCACTGCAAAAAAAGAGCGTCTTGGTTTAAGACGTTTACGTGGTGACTTCTTAGACGTTTATAAGCGTCTTATTTGCCTTCTAAAATGCATGTATTTGGAGGCTATGTTTTTCATTTAAGACGCTCAAATAAGACGCTTATTTACATAAGACGTTTATAAACGTCTAAACGTCTTATTTTTAGACGCCATTTTTTGCAGTGTTACAATTACATAATAAATATAATAATAATTCTTGTAATTAATTACTAATAGTGATTTAAACTAATAATAATTTAATAATAATAATAGATTTAGGGGAGACTGGGGTAAACCCGCTCACTTTTTTTCAGAACAGTAAAAACCTAGGAAATTATTCTCTAAATCCAAGTTGATTTATATAATTTGACAGCTTATGATTTCTACTAACAAAATGAAAGAGAATTTTTGATTTATCTGTTTTAGTTTTACTTAAAGAAAATTTTTAATGCACATATACCAAATATAAAAATCACAATTTTCTAGAGTAAATCCGCTCACCCCTCGGGGTAAACCCGATCACTTGATTTTTTTAAAGAATTTAAGGTAATCCCGACAGTTTTATTTTGTATATATGAAATTTCTCCTTATTTTGGTCTTCAGTATGATTTATTAATGATAAATTATGAGTTCTATACACAATAAATATTGGTTTATTAAATAGTAAGTATAGGTTTGATGAATTGCAACTGTGAATTTAAATAATATTTTATTAAGAGAAAATTAAAATATATGTAGATACATTTCTGGATGTAACAAGTTATAGATTTTATTATTGATAAAATATAACAAATGAAATGAGAATTAAAAATTTAAAAATAAACAATGATAAAACGTGAACTGAACGAAAACAACAAACTAGATTTATGTGTTTTTTTAGCCGAAAAAGTCAAGGACAAATTTTGATTATTTGTTTGCACTGTTATAACCTAATAATCACAAATAATGACAAGAAATATTGATAGTTCGGCACCATCTATTAAAAAAATCGCCACAAATCGCGAAATGCGGGACATTCAAAATGTTAAATATTTAACTAATTACCCAATAATTCAATAACATTGTTAGGAATTGAATATTATTTCTCTTTTAATAAATATTTTTAATATTAAAAATTTTAAGATCGCCAAAAAAATGCAAATACTGTTAATACTGATTCTGCTTCCTACACAAATTTAATAAGTGAGCGGCTTTACCCCGAATGTATTTCTCACATTTCAGAATATATTTAAATAAATCTTTTTGAAATCAAACAAAACTACATATATATTTCGAAAAAGAACATCCAATAGCATAAAAAAATATTTGTCGAATAAATTAAGTCTCAAAAATAATAATCGAAAAACTTAAAAATCCGAAGATCATTTTTTTCTTTTTTGCACTTCTAAAAACAATTGACCGTCTCTGATTCTATGACGAATTCATGAAACTAAACAAAAGTTCGTTAACCTTAGTTGTATGTTAAGTACTATTCACAGTACAAATATCTCCATCTTAAGTTGAGTTTATAGCGTCAACTCGCTAGTGAGCGGGTTTACCCCAGTCTCCCCTACTAATAGTAAATCACAACTTTTTTTTCATGATAGGTGAACACTTGTTCATAACGAATAAATAGTTTTACTTTATAATGTGAAATATCGACAAAAATGTTATTATTATGTTTATTATAGGGGAGAGGGTCCCAAGATGGACAGGGCCCCGAAATGAACATTTCCTTTAAAATTTTTGTTTAAAGTGACAGCAACATCTCAATTTTTTTATTTTTGTTGTTTGTATAGACGAAGATTTTTATGCATATTTGATAAATAAAACCAGTTTTTTTTCTATTGCGCATATCACCTGAATTTTTTGTCAAAAAAAGTTTTATTTCCGTTTTTTCTCAAGTCGATGAAGTTATTTAAATTTTTGATTTTGAATACATGGAAAAACTTTTTTCAAGAGTCATTACTAAATTTATTCAAGAACTTAGGATATGGGAAAAATTTAGAACTTGTTTTAGAAAAGTTCAATATTCATTAAAGAATTTTCAGGTGTTTTTCTAATGGCTTGGAAATTATTGTTCCTGACGCTGCGACTGAGTTCTTCAGTCACTGTGCGCTGAAAAAGTATCGAACTATTTAAGAAAGAAGACGTAGCGTAACCAATAGGTATACAGCGCCACTTGGCTTTAAACACTTTAAAACGATCTAAAACTAAAGTATCGTAACGCGTCCCTGCAGCCGAGTGGCATAAGGCGGAGCGATCTTGAGTCTCGAGGTCTTAAGTTCGACTACTCACGCGGGCAAATTTTTTTCGCTAATTTTAAATTTTTCTATTCTTAAACCAGTTCAGGACTTTTTCAAGAAAATTCAACAAGTAGTCCAGAAATTTACGACAGTTATCTCCGAACAGCTTAAAATAATGTTTCAATCAATGGTTTTGTAGCATTTCTTGTATTATTTCCATATCCTGAGTTCTTGAATAAGTTTAGTAATGACTCTTGAAAAAAGTTTTTCCGTGTAGATATTTATCGTTATAATATTATTTATTTATCATATAATAATATTGTAAAATGATTTTATTAATATTTTGTTTGTATACAATTTTTTTGTGAGTTTCAAAAAATGGTGTCATTTACCCTAAGATGGACACCACATTTCAATGTTTTTATTTTCATGCTTTCGTCAAGAAATAAAATTAAACTCGTTTAATATCGTTAGGAATGTCCGAATTTTGACTAAGACGATTCTGCTTAGAATTGCAGATTTTATTACTTTGTTACTCTTAACTTGTCAAATTAAAGTTAAATATGTTATTTTTTTATTCTCAAGTTATAAAATAAAGATTTTTAATAATGTTATTCCTAGTAAGTAGAATAAAATGATTAAACATTAGTTTAAAAATTAATACAGGATGTTTATCTTTAATTTACCACACTTTAAAGTGGTTTTTAAGAAGGTGTCCATCTTAGGGCCACTTTTTTTTGGTCAAAAATTTTAACAATTAGAAAAAATGTTTAAGTTCAAAATAAAATTTTATCTCAGTGGCCATAAGTTACAGGGCGTCTACTAACCGGGAAAACCAGGAAATAACCGGGAATTTAATTTAACCGGGAAAAACCGGGATTAACCGGGATTTTTATACAAAACCGGGAATTTTTTCACCAATGTTAAAAAAAGTTTTATTATTTTAATTTGTTTTTAAAAAATTACTTTTTATTTCAATTTTTATAGATATTTATACTCTTTTCTAACTTTGAATTAGTTAAAAAAAATTTATTTTATAGTAAAAGTCAGGCACAAACAGATAATGTAAATAAATTAAAAAAAATTATGGAGTTAATAGAAATATTGTGAAATTCGACTAAAAATATGTAATTGAATTTGTTAAAGAATTTCTTTAGAAACTTTTTAACAAATAAAATTTTCTTTTCTTTGAAAGAATTTTAATTTAAATTTTTCTAAAAATTATATTA
Organism: Leptopilina myrica (nomen nudum); assembly: GCA_032872475.1. Classification (NCBI taxonomy): domain Eukaryota; kingdom Metazoa; phylum Arthropoda; class Insecta; order Hymenoptera; family Figitidae; genus Leptopilina; species Leptopilina myrica (nomen nudum). The sequence continues at coordinate 2,777,048 of CM065461.1, forward strand.
TTCTATTATTATTTAATAGTTATAATTTTTGAACTTCTCTTAAATTTTTATAATGTCAAATTTCTGAATGTTCAAATAAATTATATTTATCATTTCTTAAGCAAATTTAATGTTTATTACTTAATAAGTAAATAATTAATTACACAAGCACACAAAAAAAAAGTTGTCTGTTTTTTGAACCAGACATACATATCTTATAGTATTTTTGCCCGCTGAAAACGAATCTGAAGTCAGAATTGCTCCATCACCCTCAGTTTTTTTTAAATTGACAAAACTACCCTTAAATTTAAATTTTAAAGTAAAAAAAATTGAATAACAGATTTCTCTTTAAAACAAAACAATAAATTTATCTGCTTCTGCTACAACAACTCAGAAACAATGTCAACATTGCTTAAACACTCTTTGTTTTTCATTAAATCGAAAAAACTACCCCTAAAGTGTAAAAATTCAAAATTATAATATAAAAACCCACATTGGTTTTCAAAACAACAAAATAAATTTATGTACTTCTCTTTCAAAATTTCAAAAGCAATATCAAAATTACTTTATCACCCCCTGTGTTTTTAAATTGAAAAAACCACCCCTAATATGTAAAAATTCAAAATGTATAATTAAAAAAATGAAAAATCACATTGTTTTTCAAAAAAGAACAATAAATTTATGTACTTCTCTTTCAACAACTTAAAAGCAATGTCAAAATTACTCCATCCCCCTCTGTTTTTTTTTAAATTGAAAAAACCACCCCTAAAATGTAAAAATTCAAAATGTATAATAAAAAAATGAAAAACCACATTGTTTTTCAAAAAAGAACAATAAATTTATGTACTTCTCTTTCGACAACTCAAAAGCAATGTCAAAATTGCTTTATCACCCTCTGCTTTTTTTTTAAACCAACCCTTAAATTTACAAAATAACAGTTTAAAGTAAAAAAAATTAAAAACCACATTGTTTTTCAAAAAAGAACAATAAATTTATGTACTTCTCTTTCGACAATTCAAAAGCAATGTCAAAATTGCTTCATCACCCTCTGCTTTTCTTTTGTTTAAAAAACCAACCCTTAAATTTACAAAATAACAGTTTAAAGTAAAAGAAATTAAAAACCACATTGTTTTTCAAAATAGAACAATAAATTTATGTACTTCTCTTTCAACAAATTAAAAGCAATGTTAAAATTACTCCACCCCCCTCTGTTTTTTTTAAAACCTACCCTTAAATTAACAAAATAAAAGTTTAAAGTAAAAAAAATAAAAAACCACATTGTTTTTCAAAACAGAACAAGAAATTTATGTATTTCTTTTTTTAACAACTCAAAAGCATTAGCAAAATTCCTCCATCACCCTACAAAAAATATCAATATAATTTAAATCAATTTCTAAAAAAAAATTGTAAAAATTTGTAAAAAATGAAAAACCACAGTTCTTCATTTTTTTTATTATACATTTTGACTTTTATATATTAAGGGTAGTTATTTCAATTTCAAAAAACAAAGGGTGGAGGAGTAATTTTCAGATTGCTTTTAAGTTGTTGAAAGGAAAGTACATAAATTTATTGTTCTATTTTGAAAAACAATGTGGTTTTTAAGTTCTTTTACTTTAAACTGTTATTTTGTAAATTTAAGGGTTGGTTTTTTAAACAAAAAAAAAGCAGAGGGTGATGAAGCAATTTTGACATTGCTTTTGAATTGTCGAAAGAGAAGTACATAAATTTATTGTTCTTTTTTGAAAAACAATGTGGTTTTTAATTTTTTTTACTTTAAACTGTTATTTTGTAAATTTAAGGGTTGGTTTAAAAAAAAAAAGCAGAGGGTGATAAAGCAATTTTGACATTGCTTTTGAGTTGTCGAAAGAGAAGTACATAAATTTATTGTTCTTTTTTGAAAAACAATGTGGTTTTTCATTTTTTTATTATACATTTTGAATTTTTACATTTTAGGGGTGGTTTTTTCAATTTAAAAAAAAACAGAGGGGGATGGAGTAATTTTGACATTGCTTTTAAGTTGTTGAAAGAGAAGTACATAAATTTATTGTTCTTTTTTGAAAAACAATGTGATTTTTCATTTTTTTAATTATACATTTTGAATTTTTACATATTAGGGGTGGTTTTTTCAATTTAAAAACACAGGGGGTGATAAAGTATTTTTGATATTGCTTTTGAAATTTTGAAAGAGAAGTACATAAATTTATTTTGTTGTTTTGAAAACCAATGTGGGTTTTTATATTATAATTTTGAATTTTTACACTTTAGGGGTAGTTTTTTCGATTTAATGAAAAACAAAGGGTGTTTAAGCAATGTTGATATTGTTTCTGAGTTGTTGTAGCAGAAGCAGATAAATTTATTGTTTTGTTTTAAAGAGAAATCTGTTATTCAATTTTTTTTACTTTAAAATTTAAATTTAAGGGTAGTTTTGTCAATTTAAAAAAAACTGAGGGTGATGGAGCAATTCTGACTTCAGATTCGTTTTCAGCGGGCAAAAATACTATAAGATATGTATGTCTGGTTCAAAAAACAGACAATTTTTTTTTTGTGTGCCTGTGTTATCACTGCTTTTTTTAAATTGTAATAAAATTCTTCACAGGAATTAAATTATTTTCATAAATAATATCATTCTTTGGAAGGATTTCAATTATTTTTGTAAATTCTTTGCAGAAATTCAATTATTATCAATAGAATTGTAATAAACTTTAAAAAGAAAATTTCCAATTATAATTATAAACAGGCAAGATTATTTTAAAAAAAAATTATTTTTCAAATTTTCAATTAAAATTATTATTTATTTATGTTCGACAAAAACATATTCCAAGTAGCACACTGTATCGCCTGAATGTCATGGCGATATCTATCGGGGACATTCCTGTGATATTGAGGAAGTATCATAATGTCCGCTTTTTTTAATATCCCTGTGACATTCCTGCGATATTGAGGGGATATTTCTGTGACATCAAGAAGATACTGCGGCGATATTAAGGCGGGATATTGCAGCAACATTCCCTCAATATCACAGCAATACCCCGCTTCAATATCTCCGCAGTTTCTTTTTTATGTCACAGCAATATCCCCTCAACATCGCAGGAATGTCACAGGGATATTCAAAAAAGCGGACATTATGATACTTCCTCAATATCACAGGAATATTCCCGATAGATATAGCCATGACACTTAGCTGATACAGCGTGCTACTTGGGATGAGTTAAGTTTGGCACTGAAACTAAAGTATCAAATGGTTATCAGAAAATATAAAATTAGTACCAACAATTGCAAAATAATTCAATTTTATAATATTTTACTAATTGAAAATAAGGAAAAGTCGTTTTTTTTTGCTCCCATACTTTGCCCATGGTTTTGCCAAAGTTCAGTTTGCTAATTTCCTTAATATAATAAAAATAATAAAAAGTTGACTCTCTTGATCCCATACTTGTCCATGGTTTTGACAAAGTTCAGATTGTCAAATTTCTTAAATTCAGAAATATGAAAAATGGTCAATATTAAAAATTTTTTATGGCCATATTCGGTCCATTTTTTTTTATTGAAAATAACTTTTTTATTGAAAATTTATCTTGAAATGAAACTTTTTAATTTGGTAAAACATTATATAAGTGACTAACCTCTAAAACCTTAAAAAAAATAATTAAAATATCATATCTTGCAGAAGCAGCACAAGTCCATGATAAGTTTTATACTTAAGCTGCGGTTACACCTCTGCAAGCTGCCTGCCTGTGCAGGCAGGAGCAACGAGAGTAAGGGAGAAATTTGAAATCACTGACTCTCTTACTCTTGTACGTTACCATGACAACCTGCAGGCAGGCTGTCTGCAGAGGTGTAACCGCAGCCTTGCATGTGATATTCTTGACGTATTTTAATAATTTATATTAATCAGTTTATATTATAAAAAAATACTCAAGGGAAGTTAAAAAAGTGACAGTGGTGACTGAATTATTTTAAAATTAGAAAATATTGAAAATTGATTAAATTTATTCTTAAAACAATTTTATTATTTATAAAATGTTACTAAAAATTATACAAATTCAATGTTTTAAATAAATGTTATTGAATATTTAATAAAACTTTCATATTTTACTCGATTCAATAAATTTTCTGTATTGTTTCATTTTTTGCAGAAACAGCATAAATCCAAATGTTAATTTATTTCTTAATTTTTTTTATTAAGTAGATAATTAATTAATCACATTGGATTTTTTTAACTTATAGGTTAGTAGAATACAATGCAAAAAGCTGAATTAAAAAAAATCTTAACATTTACAAGAAAAACAGTTTTTATTGATTCCTGATTGAGCTGTTTCTGCACAAATCGCTTCAATTACAGTAAGTTATAGAAAGTTGGTTTAATAAATACATCATATTTCCATATAACAATTTAAAAAAAAATTGATTGTTTTAGAAAATTATTCTCAGAATATTGTTTAGAAATAAGTTTTGGTAATTAAAATTTTCCAATATTTGAATTGAATTAAGTTGACCAAAAGATTTTTCTCAATCTTATTTAGCTTGAAGTAATTAAAAGAAACTGAATTTTAATATCATTACTTTGATATCATCTATTTTATCGGGGATAGTAAAAAATTTTACTGAATTCAATGGTTTTAAACTCATTTAAGTTTACGCTATTGGGATGATAATTAAAAGGAAGTAAAGGGTGGATTTTTAAAAAATAAGATCATGATTTTTAACTGTCGTTTTATGTGCTAATTTTTGTATTTTTTGTAAAGTGATTCAAATTAGTTTTATTTTAATTGTGATTGCTTTTAAAAACATTTTTTAGTGTTTTTTAGAAACCAATTTTCTTAACTTTAAAAGAAATCACTTTTTGATAAGGAAAGTTCAAATTAACCCCTTCTCAGTCGAGACCAAAATCTCATGAGTGGGCTCCAAATGTCGACAACTTTTTAGAAAACTGAAATTTGGGCAAATCAGTATACTATGGTATTTGACGTCGCTGATTACGAATCCGAATTCATATTTTGAAAATTCAAAATGGCGGATCCAATATGGCTGACGACATTTTCAAAATTTATCGAATTCACTTGAAACTTGTTACTCGCGGGTTTTCGAATTATTACGAATTCGAACTCAGATTGTAAAAATTTAAAACGTCGGATCCAAAATGGCGGACGACAAATTCAAAAATTCATCTATTTCAATTGCAACTCGATACTCGGGGGTTTTTGGGGTCGCTAATTACGAATCTGAACTCAGATTTCAAAAATTCAAAATGCCGCATTTAATATGGCGGATGACATTTTCAAAATTATTCAAAATTCATCGGATTCACTTGAAACTCGATACTCGGGTGTATCAATTTGGCAGTCCCAATATGGCGGACGCTATTTCGAAAAAATCATATTCCTTGAAAATTTGTGACTTGGAGTTTATTGATGTCTTAAATTAAAAATGTAATGTCTGTTTTGAAAATAGTGGATCCAATATAACTAGTAATTTTAAAAGCTAACTGAATTTGTTTGAATTCTGTTAGTAAAAAATTATTCAAGTCTTACGTCTAAATCTCTGTTTATTGCTCTGTATGTGACTAATGTGTTATTTTTATTCTTTGTTTAGCTTAAAAACTGTCTTTTTTGTAACCGTTTGCAGTTGTATTTGGTCGTCTTTATTCCAGTTTGTCCTGTTATTGCATGTAGAGTCTACAATACTGTCACTGTAACGTGTTTCAAGTGAATTCGATGAATTTTTAAAAATGTCGTCCGCCATATTGGGTCCGCTATCTTGAATTTTTGAAATCTGAGTTTAGAATCGTAATCAGCGAACCCGAAAACCCCCGAGGATTTGTAATCAGCGACTTCGGAAACCTCCGAGTAACAAGTTTCAAGTGAATCCGATGATTTCTTAAAAATGTCGTTCGCCATATTGGATTCGCCATTTTGAATTTTTAAAATCTGAGTTCGGATTCGTAACCAGCGATCCCGAAAACCCCCGAGTATCAATTTGTGGGTAAATCTGTGTGTTTTTGTAGCCAAAAATCTGCTTGCGTCTATACACGTCATCGACAGTTTGAGCCCACTTGCACCATGACGTGTATATACGTCATCGACTGTCAAGGGGTTAAGGTAAAAAATTACTTTGTATCATAATTTGAATGTATATTCAGAAATTTTCTGTAAGTTTAAAAAAATTTTTGTTTTTCTCATGTTTGATTCTACAGCTCATTTTTAGAAGACGCGTTTGAAGAGATCAGCTATTCTGAATTTGAACAAGAAAACAAAAAGAGTCACTTACAACGCAAACGGAAGGTAAGTAATACAGCATGTAAGCTTATAGTAACTTTATAGTGTAAGGCATGGGCATAATAAAAATAAGAAGAAATTAAGTTCTTGATAAAAATACGGCATTTAGTTTACATTTACTCTGTCTTATATGATTGTTTTTAAAGAAATTTCAAGACTATTCTTTATTACTGTATGCACAAGAAGTTTCTATACACTCTTCAATTAATAATAAGACTTAATTTTGAAACATTAAGATAATTTGACAATGATCCTTTTGTAGATCACTGTTTTCACTTGTTACATGCTGTGTCAGTGGTGGATCACTTTCAAAAATCTTATCAAAAATTAAAAATTTTAAATTAATGAGAATTTAAAATTGCTTAATCAAATGTTTTAAGAAATGATTATTTTTATTTTCGACAAAATTCCAATCTCATCAGAAATATATCCTAAAATATATCACAATTTCAATCGATTATATATTTTCCATAAGATTGGAATTTCGTCGGAAATATTTACATCGTAAATTACCTATACTTTACGTAAGATAACTAAAACTGCAAAAATAAATTTGAACCGATCGGTTCGAATTTTTTTGGCCTAATTTAAATGTAAAAAATTTCACATTAAGCTTTGTTTTCCACATTCGTTTTTCCCAAATACGAAACAAAACTGTAGGGTAAGTCCGGTGGTGATGGCCATAGTTTTTTTTATGTATTGTAAAAGTTATAAAAAACTTTTTTTTTGTCTAAACTTTTATTGTTAATTAAACATTGAATACTTAATTTTAAAATAACGAAATAGAAATTAAAATATTTCCACAGCAACAATCTTAAATTTCACATTTTCGAAAAAGTGCGTTTGGCATATCCCGGAAAATAGTTAAAAATATCCTGCGTTTTATTCTTGTCTTAAGGGGGGACACCAGTTGTAACTTAAAAAATAATGCTTTTTACAAGAATATGTTCCTGACAAACCACGAAACTTTTTAAAGAATACACTGAAAGAATTTTTGGCAGGCTGATGGATCGCAGCTCACCTAAAAAATGCGATCATCTAAAGGTGAGCAGCTTTCCCTGAGGACCATACCTTTCGGGAATAGAGATTCTCGCCTTTAAGAGGTGAAATGCGAGTTTTGAGGCAGCGAGCTATAGCGACACCCATGTAAAGCCTGCAGCGTGACCAAAATTCTTTCAGTGTACTGTATTTATTAGTTAAAAGTACATGTAAAAAGCTGTTATTTAAAAGAAACAAATGTTTTTAAAGAAAACTTCAGGAGATATGAGCCATTGCAGTGTCGCCTTGGAGAAAGGAGAATTGCGGTGACTAGCATTATACAATTATACTCCCTACTGAAAGTTAAATGATAGAAAGAGAAATTTGGGGATGGAAAGAGATAAAGTTTTTTCTATTCCGTTGATATATCATACCTTTTTATCTTCAAATTTCTATCCCTTTTTATACCCTATTATCCCCTATCTATCTCTTTTTATACCTATGTACTTTTACCTCTTTTCATTTCTCTTTGCTTTGCTTTTTATGAAATATTATAGAATATTTTTAACATATCAAGTTATTTATTTATTTGTTATGAAATTATTATTTATTGTTTATATCTATATTTTATTTCACATTATTAACCAACATTTTATACACAATACTTAAAACCAAATTTGAAAAATCTCACACGCAAGAAGGCTCGAACCCTGAACCTTCGGGATGCAAGTCGAATACACATGTCACTTTTTTTTTTTTTTTTTCATTTATTTATTAACAATTCTCATATACATATATAATTGGCGAATAAATAACGAAAGAACGCCATATAACAATAATATTATTTTTCTTTTTTTTTCGATCGGACGCCAGGTCACTCGTCGAAGTAAATTCATCCATACACACATTTTACATACAATTTCGTTTTTTTTTTTTTTTTTGTTTATACTTTACATTGCTATTCCTTGTCGACCATACAAAAAAAAACTAATACTATACAGTATTTCGCAAAAAAATGGTCATCCCGCCTCACACGAAGCTTTACATGTCTAAAAAAAAAAAAAAAAAGAAAGAGAGGAGAAAAAAAAAAAAGAGAAAAGAGAAGAAAGGTAAGAGATACGAGGCAAGAACAATTTTTGTGTACCATAATTAATAATTCGTTATATTAGTGGTTTTTAAGCCACCAATATTTCCATTTTCTTTTTTCTGGATCTGACATTTTAACTTTTCTCGCCATTGCTGTCGAATATTTTAAAACAATTGACTCATCTCTTTGTACGTCCTCCGCATTCAATTTTATGACTCTCACTGATGAGTGCCTAGGTATATGGTAAAGCAGTGGCACATTATTTTGATCCTGTATATAGTTATGCCTGTCTAGGTGTGTGAACGCATCCACAGAGAGGTACCCCTTATCTATTTTATTTCTTACGTTATTATTTTTAAATATTGATGGTATTAAAGGATTTATTATATTTTTGTTTGCTTTTTCGATGTGATTTCTTATTAAGTCTAAAATGAATATATCGATGCGTGGTATACCAGCTGCATCGTATATTTTTTGATTTGAAATATACTTTTCAAAATTAGTTTCCGGATCCCTGTACATGCGCAAACACACCCGCAGGCAGAATCTCTCAAACAATCTTAACTTTTCCATTTCTGGCGGTGCCACGCCGTACCATATATGGCACCCATAGGTGAGTATAGGTCTAATTAACAGCATATAGCATATGATTTTTACTTTAGAATTTAGTCTAGATGAGAAGAATAATCTCTTATTTGCAAAGAATGCTTTTCTGGCTTTTTCCAGGGCTGAATACACATGTCACTCAGCCACGCTAGCTTGGAAGATATTTTTCTTGAACTACCTTTTCACTTGTAGGACTGTATTGATCTCTTTTTATCTCTTACTCTATCAATCTGTATCTCTCAATTGATCTCCTTTTTAAAGTTTTAACCCACCTGCGCATAAGTTTCTACCCGAAAAGTCGCATCCAAATGCATACACTTTTCAGTATATTGAATTTTCACGTTGTTTGGTATTTAGAGGTTTTCGGGGTTGCTGATTACAAATATAAAGTCAAAATTAAAAAATTCAAAAAGGCGATTGTGTATATTACTACGTCGCAACGGGGTCAAATTTTAACAAACACACATGTGTTAGACTTTTTTAAAATTATTTTTCCATTAAAAAGTTGAATAAAGCTAATTGTGGAGCTAAAAGTTGTTTCAGTTTGATTACACGCAAAATTTAAAAACTATTAAAATGCATTTCTCTTTAAATATTTAATATATTGAGTAAAACAAATCACAATAGTGTTTCAGGTTATGTTTACATTCGAAATGCTCCTACAATATAAGAATTGTTTTCAAATGGGAAAACATTTTTTACTTCATTAAATTATTTTAAAAAATATCTACTCTAAATATTTAATTGAAATTTGAAGTCGAAAAACATTTTCTTTTCATAAAAGTAAGGAGTTAATGGGTGAATAGTTTATAGGTTATGTTGTGTCTCTTGTTTACAAATCTGAGAATATTAAATAAATATGTTTAAAGAAAACACACTGCAATAATAATTCACGCGTATTAATAGGCACTTGTGCACTTTTTTTAAATATTTCTTTTTTTAATACAAATTAAATTATTTTTGTAACCCAAAGACTTTGTTTAATTCTAAGAAAGATTAACTACTCATTAAAAAAAGAATTGGGAAAAAATTAAGGTTAAAAGCTTCAAGTGATTCTTTAAACGTGGCTGATTTTAAAACACGTAGTAATACATACAATCACCCTAGCAAACTTTAATTTATAAGACATCAATTTTTTTCTACTAACTATCATCACTATCACTATTACCTTTTTTCCTGTGCGGCATGTAAAAACCAGAGTGGGACCTTGAAAATTTTCCACGAAAATAATTATTTATCATCATTTTCCTTATAAAACAGTGATAAACTACTATTTTCTTTAAAAATATTTATGGTCCTACTCTGGTTTTTACATGCCGCATAGGAAAAAAGGTAAGCTTTCGATTGGGATAGGTTAGAAAAAAATTTTAAAAGTCGATTTTGAGATTTATTGAAATTAAGAATTTGACCTTGAATTTCAAGGTCAAGTTCAAGAAAAACATCTTTCTTTTCAACATGAGCTTGTAGCTCGTGTAAAAACCTTTCAAAATCACTATACACACTTGCAATTTGATTAATTTTACTTTTTAATATATTAAATCGAAAAAAATATATTTTCAAAAAAGTCAAAATTTTTAAACTCTGTAACTTAAAAAAATATTTTATTAAATTCAATAATATTTTATATCTACACTTTTACTAATAATAGTAACATTTTGGCAAAGTTTCAAGAAATTTAATTTTTTTTACCCGGGCAGTTAAGGAATTTTGCCCCATATATATACCCAGGTGCAAATTTTGGTCGGCCGCCACATTGGAACGTCGGGCCAACTGTGGCACCCAAAAATGGCCCGACTTTGGTTGAAGGTTTCTATCAAAGTTGGGCCAATCGTGAATGCCACCGTGACAAACTCGAATATTTGATCGTCGGCCCAACTGTCAGCCAACGGTCGGGTAAACATTGGTCCCCAAAGTTGTAAAACCAATTTTATGATGGTCGACCCAACCGTCAACCGTCGGGTATACTTTAGCCGACAAAGTTAAAAAACCGTTTTCTAGATTGTCGGCCCGACCGTCACCCACAGTTGTGCCAACGGTCGGGTACGGTTGTAGTTTATAAAGTTATTACGATTCTTCTTCAGACATGTAAGCGAAGCATAGTGCTGCCAACGGTTGGTCCATCTGTGTCAACCACTGGAAAATCGACATGATCAATCCACAGGGAGGCCCGACCATTTGCTGACCAAGTTGGGCCGACCATGCACACAGTTGTCCCCACTATGAGCCGACCGACAATTCGCACCTGGGTACATGTGTGTATATAAAATATTCATATTATATAATAATATGGCAACAAGAAATTTGAAATTTTTAAATTATTTTAGACCCAAGCAAAAAAAAACAAGGATTACACTTACAGTTTCATTGTTTATCATCAAATTATTGATTAGATTTATTATTAATTGCAAAAGGTTGAAAAATAATCCATAATAAATTATATTTCTTTACAAATTCTATAACATATTTGAACTGGCCTTCTCCCCCGGACTTATCACAATTGTTGGACTGATCCACCTCAGATACTTCCGATTTTGTTTTTGTAATGGCAGGAAGTCAATGCAAAAGTTTTTAAATTCGAAAACAAATGCCCCACCCATAAATTAGCATAACACCAAAAAAAATTCAATAAATCAGGTTTCACGTAAATAAAAAGTACATGGTACTTTTATATTGAATGGTTTCTTCAAATTTTTTGTAAATGGTAATTCGAGATATTATGCAGTAAGTAGAATAGTTTAAAAATCGAAAACAAATGCCTCACTCCTAAAAAGAGCATAAAAGCAATAAAAATTTTAACAAATCTATATTTACATAAAGTACAACTATCTTGCACTTCTATACTGATGGGTACCTAAGATTTTTGTTTGTAAATAGTACTTCAAGCAAAAATACATATTTTTCGTGAGGATTGTGGTATTGTTATTATTCATAAAGTGGATTTTATTTCTTTATTAATCTTTGATTTAAACTATATTAATCTTAATACAGCACTGGATGTAGAACTGGTCAACTGAATCATTATAAAATATGATTTAAGTTCAAATACTTTTGTAATGTTTAGTTTTTTTCAATAATTAAACTTAATATTTAACATCAAAATGTTTACCATTAAAATTAAAGCGTGGGGAAGAGTGGGATACATTGAACCAGTGTTTTCAGTGAACCACTTCAATTTTCTGAGGAATGACTAAGTGAAATAATTATTTCTTATTCTATATAAAAGTTAGTTTTACGGAAACAGACTGTGTACAAAAATTTCCTACATGCAGGTTTATCATTTACAAAGAAAAACGAAACAAACTGTTGCCTAAAAATAGGTATAATAAAACATCTTTCCGGAGAACCGTGATAAATTTAATCATTGCTTTTTGGTCACTGTAGCGATTTAACGAAATGTTGTATTTTTTCTGAACAAAAAAACGTAGTTTAGTATAGTATAATTTGCAAATACAGGGAATATAGTACTTTAAGTATTCATAATGTTACCTAAATAAAAAATTTATAACTAAAGTCATTTCAAGTTTACATGCATATTAATTTTTGAGGGGGAGTCCGGTTAAATTTTAACTTTTCTAAATTTTTATTGCTTAACTGTATCAATGTTTTTCAAACATTATTTAGAAGTCAAATCTATTCTATATTATCAAAATTAATAAAATTATTCAGTGTTGCGAAAAATGTATATGAAAAGTTCGACAATAAAATATATTTTAAAAATGTGGTAGAAGTTCAAATTTATATTTCATGAAATTTTAAGGCATACTTATAGAAATTGTCGAATAATTATCTGTTATTCTTTGTTCGAAGATTATAGAAAAGATTTAAATCCTAAATAATGTTTTAAAAACATTCACACACTTAAAGAATACAAATTTAGAAAAGTTAAAATTTAAACGGACTCCCCCTCAAAATACAGATTCTGTCTTTATTTAAATCTATCAAAAACAAGTTTGACATGTATGAGGTTTAAGTTAATCAATTAAATTTAGTAAACACAAAATTTAAAGTGCCCTGGTGTAAATTCCACGGAAAAATTGAATATTTGTAACTTTTGGGAAAAAAATCTTAAATCTGAAAATTCACGTATCTTCCTCAATTTGTATTCAAATTTTAAAAAAAACTCATTTTACGCAGAATTAAAAATACTTTTAAGAGATTATTATGAAAAAAAATCGGTAAATTTGAATACTATTCTAAAATCTCGTTAAAGTTGAAAAAATGGAATGAAAATCGAAAAATCGTAAATATTTTCAACTACAGTTTAGGCAGTTTTTATTTTAAGTAATCGAGCAATACACAGTTAAAAAGGTGTGTTTTTCCCTTTTTAAATTAAAGAACAATTTTAAAAATTGGTTGAAAATTACAAATGTTACGAGTAATTCTTCACATGAATACACAAAAAACCTGTTTTTTGCCCCTAAAATTAAGTTTTGGGGGTGTTTGGGAACTTTTGAAAATACTACTTTTTCAGTTTTTCAAGATGAACAAGTTAAGATAGGTCCAATTTAAAGTGCCATTTTACTGTCACACAGTGTAAATAGCATATTAGTTAACTGTTAAAGTAATTCCCCAACTCGAAATTTATGTTCTACTCAAGATCTGTAAAAAGCTAAGTAGGTTTTACTTTCAATGGATCTAACTCCTACTTAAGTACTACTAAAACCAGAAATTGTAGAATTTATTAGATTTAAAATAAGAGATAAATTTCGATTCGGGCTAAAACCCAATTAATAATATTAATACGTATTGAATTTAAACGTAATTTTCGAATTAGGGGGCATATATCTATAATTTATCCCATCTTAAATTTTCTGCTAGTATACCTACATAGTTATAATTTACAGACAAGAAAATCATCTATCGATGATTTTGAGAGCCCCACCGAAGAACAACATTTGCAGCCCAGTACTTTTTCAAAAGAAAATAAATTGTCATTCAGCATGGAGGTGGATGAGGTAAAGACTATTTTATCTATGTATATATTCATTTATGTTGTATTTATTAACTAACTCAGTATTTAAAAACCTCCACGGAATAACGATCGCCGAAAAAAGATATTCTTAATTTTAGAACATATACTGAAATGAAGAATATTTTTTTTTTCAATGAATCTATGTCACATTTAAAAATAATTGCCATTTTTTAATTTGAATTACCACTCTTTCAGTATTTTATCACGCATAAAAAAAATATTTTCACAATTATTTCTTTAAGGGAAGTGTTCCGGTTGTGGGCACCCTTTTGTTTTAGCCTCATAACATTTGTCAATGTGCATATTATACAAATATATGTGTACGAAGTTAAAGCTAGAGGTCTAAGGTGACTGTCAGTGAAGAAATTAAATTGATTCCTTTAAATAAAAAAGTTTTATTACAAATTTAATAAAATGGGAATTTTTGACAAAAAAATTTTTGTACCTGGTTGTGGGCACCCTTGAAAAATCCGCTAAAAATGGAAAAATATTAAAGGAAACCAACCCAAATAAAGAAAAAATGAAAGTTTCTTTATTTTAAGCGACTTTAACGGGATAAAGATCAAAAGTGATGGCATGTTTTCACACTATGCTCACCGCTAACAAAAGCATAATGCTTACATGTGAAGTAGCTAGTACGCAAACCATAACGCACTTCTAATGCACTGAACGACAATATTTATCGTATTCAATGGAGTTTGCGGCTGTCACTTTCTTTGACAGAAAGTTTGGATAGATGAGACAGTAGTCCACATCATTGTCAGATGGTAGAGCCTCCTTAACATAAAGGTGCCCACAACCGGGAATGACAGTCATTTTTTAAAAAGACCAACACATTTTGTGATGCAGAATTTTATTTTAACACGAAGATAAATCACAAAATATAAAGACAACACTGCAAAAAAAATTAAACCCTTTTTTCTGAACGAATCTACACCCTTATATTGCTCTTCAAAAACAATACAAAATTACTTTTTTATTTATTTAATGAAAATTTTCTTTATTATGCTCACAGCTATTCTGTCCTACAACGAAAAAGACACATAAGCGAAATTTTGGTGAAAAATAAGTTTTTGGTATCAATGGATTCGTAATCAAAAACTGCATCTAACTATCGTAATAAAAATGAAAAATTTAAATTATTTAATGTAAAAAATTAATATTGAAAATATTGAAATTCGCGAAAAATGAGAAATTGCAATGGAAAGAGACACATGAGGCACTTTGCGTAGTCCAGAATCTGCAAAAGGCATGAACTACGTCACAAAATACAGTGAGAAAATACACACAAAGTCGCTCGCGTTCTTTTTCCATTGTAAATGCTGCCGAGCTCGGCTTCGTTTACAACCGCATCCTCCATCTCTCCATGCTTTTTAAATGGGGAAATTACGCAAGGGACTTTTTGTTGTATTTGCACTAAAAAAAACTTCACAAGTGCATTTATTTTTAGAAATTGTTTAAAAAATAAATTTTTTATTGCAAAAATAGAAAAAGAACATGTGATTTACCCCATAGGCTTATTTTTAGTCATTAAAAATGAGTTATAAATAAAGTTCTTGGTGTAAACGGTCTTTCTCAAATATCTCCCTTCGTCCTATTTGCCGCTTATGTATCTTTTTCCATTGTAAGGCAGTATTACACAAATGCATATATTTGTTTCGTTATCAATACGAAAAGTGCGTATTGTCAACGAACACGACTTGCAATACTTAGATCAGTAAAGTATGCTTGCCGTCGAAGTTTACATAGGGGTGCCCACAACCGGAGCGTGCCGACAACCGGCGCACTTCTCTTACTTGAAAACAAATCAAAAATCTTATTCTTTGCTTCAAAACAAATCAATTGATATTTATAAAGTATTTATTGTCTTGGTATTTATAGAATTAATTAGGGGAGTGTCTCCAATTATGAGACAGATTTTTTTTGTCCAATAAATTGTAAATGTATGGGTGCCTCATAACTGATAATAGGGGAAAGTGGGGCAAACCGGACTAGTAGGTAAACCGAACCCCTCTCAATATTTTCGAAATGGCGAAACTATCAAAAGTGGTATTTAGAAATTTGAAACAACCTTGTGTAGTATACCTAATTGATTCAATTTGACATTTTTTACTTTTGTTTGTGCAACGCTGGGAGCAAAAGTTTTTTTTTAGTTTTTTTCTACATTTTTCCGAATTTTTTCTTAAGGAAATTCTGAGGAAATCGTGTAATATTTTCAAATATTAGGTCTTGGGTTTTGAATGTACACACCTCAGGAATATCTATCACCAAAAACTTTGATGAATTTGCAAAGCGTTTCTTTTTGACAAACATTTATTCTCAAAATGGACCTGTGGGGCAAACCGGCCATAAGATATTTCCATTGAACTAAAGTTTCATAAAAATTATTTTTAAATGAAATGTTTCTTTCATTAAAATATTTACTTACAATGAAAAATAATTGTCTTCCAATGAAAATTTCAATTTTCATTGGAAGACATTTTTTTCCGTAAATTTAGTTTTTGTTAAGTTGCTGTGTTAACTTTAAAAAAATTTGTAAACGGTCCAGTTTACCCCAGGGGGTAGGGCAAACCGGACCGTTTGCAAAATTTTTTAAAGTTAACACAGCAACTAAACAATAAAAGATTAAGTAAAGGTGTCTCTGGGAAAAAGTTGCGCAATTAAATGATCTTTCAAACAAGCCGTCGAAAAATGAAATCGGTTGATTCGTTTAGTCACAAGAGTAAAAAAATGGTTAGGGGGTCCGGTTTGCTCCACTCTCCCCTATGATGTGTCACACACCCAGAAATTAACGCTATTTTCAAAAAGGAAAAAAATTATTTTCAACCGTAGATTGGGACAATGCAATATTGTTTCACAAAATACAAGGAAAATAGTAAAAGAAAATGCATAACATTTACTTTTTCTAATTAATTAACTTGGAAAAAAATACTTTGCATTTATTGAAAAAACACTTTTTAGTCGATTATCTGAATCTCAAATCTGCATTTCAAATGCTTAATAATTTTAACGTGTTTTGTGGTGCAAGAAAACAGAGAATGAATTTGAAGGACAAAATTCAACATAATATTTTTTAAATAAAATATAAAGTAATGTTACAATTATTTTAATTATTGTAAAGTACAACTATTTGAAGTTATTATTATTATCCAAGCGTAACTTTGTATTTAAATGCTTAAAAATAATATTTATATAGTTTTTTAACTTTCAGTTTCCTAGCATGTCCCAATACAAAAATAATTTTCATTTTTGCAAAATTATTGTAAAAAAACAACCTTGAACATCATAAATTCTCTCGTTAGTAAAACTACCCATATACAGTTTTTGAAAATGTACAATTTTAACTCTATCTGTATTATTCTAGCTACCAGCAGCAAACATTGATAGTTGGAGAAAAAATACATTAACCAAGCAATTTCTACAAAGTACAGAAATGTGTGAACCAGGTTGTTCGTCCAAAACGTCAAATTTTCAATTTGCAGATGAAGCTCATGATCCCGACTCAATCATGGAACACTTGACTATAAAGAATGTTCCCAACAAGGTAAAAATTAAAGTAATATTAAAAACACGAAGACATAGTTTTAACAAAATGATATTTAAATGTATGAACATTTAATTTAAATAATAAGTTTATAACAATGAAAAACAAAAGTATATGTGAGGACGTCCACATCGAAAGGGATCATTTTGGCATTACTGGATTTATTCTTTTTGAAAAATTTTGCGTTCTTTAGTTATGATACAGTTAAGTTTTAAAGCCATATCAATGACACTTTGACAAAAATTATTAATAGCATTAATATTATAGTTTTCTTGAATCAAAGACATTTTAAGATGATGATTCAATAAAGCCTTTATATCTACACGGAGAGCCAGATAGTTGTAATTTTTGCATAAAAACATACTAAAATTTACTATTTTCATATTGCAACCACGGGAAATAAGGAGACCTTTTTGTATTTTATCCGACAAATGTTCACCAAATTAGTAAAGTTTTTTAATATTTCGTTCAATAGTTCCAAACAAGTGTATTAAACTTAAAAATGTTGTGTACGCATTACTATAGTCGTTTGTAAATGAAGAAAGAAATAGTGAAAGAAAAAATACTTTTTATCCCCGTCAATTCTTGACTAATGGAAATAAACTGGAAGTACTTTTACACACAGAGACACACACACACTTATATATTTGTTGAATAAATATTTGAAAACACACACATGTTTATTTCACTAATATGTATAAGCACGGTTAATTAATACACTGATACACAACTCTAACGTACTAAGGATTTAACTGTGTTAACCCATTAAGGACGGGATGTACAAAATTTGTACAGATAATTGAAGGACATATTTCAATATTTAACTGCTACAAAAAATTTTTTTAATACACATTTCTCATGTATTAAGAGTCCCTCTTTCGAATGGCATGCTAAAAATTTTGCCTGCCTGCAAGCGGATGGGACAAGGCGCACGCATGAGCGAGTGACGAGAAAAATTGGAATTTTTTATCTCACTTGCTTTTATGCTATCTGCCCGCAGAAAAACAGGCAGTCGAGTTGTGTTTGTGCTTTTACATTGATAAAATTGTTTGAATTCTTCATTTTATTTTTAGCAAAATTGTAAAACTAAAAAATCAATTTTTCATGTGTATTTTTTGAAGACTATATTTGGCATCAGGGGCCTCGGTGCACCGCACCGCCTGCACCTAGGTCGTTACGGCCCTGGTTTCTAAAGAGGATAGCTGTGCTGTCGAAACGTTTAAAAAAGATTTTTTATTTTTTTTCTTTTTTTCATTGATTGACTTGGAGGATTGATAACTTCTTATTAATATTAATTTTTTTTAAATGTTCGCTATATTAAATCCGTTAATTCGAATTTTCAAAATCTGATTTTGCCAAGTTTAATTAAAATCTATTCAAATTCAAGTTGTTGCATCTCTTTATATAGTAGTATACTAAAGAAACCTTTTTTAAAACTTTTTTAGAAACTAAGCTGTCCGGATTTACCACAAATTTTAAGAAATTTTCTAAATCTTGGGGTAAATCCCGACAGTAAGTTTTACGCGAGAAAATCATATCTAAATTTTTTTCTGCTATATAAAATAAATCTAGAAAACTGTAGGAAAAAAATAATGCAATATAAAACCGGAAGTATTGCCTTTTATTATAACAAACTTACGTCATTAAGTGAAAAATATGTATTTTGTTCGGATTTACCCCAACTGGACCCTACAACAATTTTTAAGAAGAAACACGAGTTCTTAACCCTACTGAAAATCTCCATACAATATCTTGACAGGAAACTATACCTTTCTTGTCAATGAACCTGTACCATTTTCTGCATAAGAAATTGATACAAGATGTTGTACAAGATATTGCACAAGATCTTGTACAAAAACTTGCACAAGTAATTTTTTTCGATTTCGAACAATAAGGTTCATGTACAATTTCTTGTACGAGATTCTGTACAAGAATGTGTACTTGCACATGTAAATTTTTTTCGCTTTTGAATAAAGGTTCATATTCAATTTCTTGTGCGAGATCATGTACAAGAATGTGTACTTTGCGTATAAGATTTTGTGCGATATCTTGTACAAGAACCTGTACATTTAAATCGCTTTTGAACAGGGATGGCTTCGAAAGTTTAGTTTCATTTTATTTTCGAATATCACAACAAAACTAAATACATGGATCTTTTAGTGTCGTTAACAGAATGAAAACATAATTCAAGAACGTTTTAGTTTCGATTCCTGCGCATGAAAACTAAATTATATTTATGTTTTTATTTAGTTTTGAAGCCATCCTTAGGGTTGGCTTCGAAACTTTAGTTTCATTTCAGTTCTGAATAGCGCAATAAAACTAAATACTAGAACATTTTAGTTTTGAATCCAGCACCAAAACTAAATACACCGACCTTTTAGTTTTGTTTTCTACTCCAAAACAAAATTATTTTTTCGTTTTTATTTAGTTTCGAAGCCATCCCTGCTTTTGAATCAAGGTTCATGTACAATTTCTTGTACGAGATCCTTTACAAGAATGTGTACTAGCACAAGATCCTGTTCAAGTTCTTGTGTAGATAATTTTTTCTTATTGTATATTAATTTTGTAATTTATGCAAAATATAAGAAATTTTTTAACATTGTTGTTAGAGACACTTTGTATTTATGATTTAAAAGCAACTACGCAGCTGTAAAAACCATAGAAAACTACTGCGCAGCCATTAAAGTTATTAATTATTTTAACATGTACAGAATCTCGTACAACAAATTGTACATGAACCTTATTGTTCGAAATCGAAAAAATTTACTTGTGCAAGTTTCTGTACAAGATGGTACAGGTTTATTGACACAATCTTGTACAATGAACAAGATATTGTACGGGGATTTTCAGTAGGGAAAATTTTTATTGGTTTTCCCAATTTGTTTATAGGTTAACTTTTTAACATACTTTATATTGTTATTAATATCGCATCAAAAATAGTAGGGCTACAAGATAGAACTATTTTGTGAATAAAAATTTTAAATGGCTGACACAAAATGGCGACTGAAGTAACTTTATTAAACAATATTATAAACAAATGGAGGAAATTTTCAATAATAGTTCATTTTGATTAAAATTTGTTACTCGGGATTTTTTGGGGTCGCTGATGACGAATGTGGACTTAATTTTTAAAATAATATCATGATGGAGTATATGGAGACATATCTCAAATGGAAAAATTGCATGATATTGACATGATCACTGATAACAGCGCCGCCAAATGGGAGAAATATGTGTAAATTTACATTTAAAGGTTTTTATCTTTGACAGGTAATTAATATTTAAGGTTAGAAAATTTTCAGAGTATAAATTGTTTTATACTTTATATAAATAGAAAGGACTCTAAGTGAACAATTAAAAATTATTTGCATTAAATTCATTAATGTCTGTTGGTAAAAGTATAAAAACTTTTACTCTTAAGGGCCGTTCCATGTCAGCGTGAAACGGGAAACGGAAAACGTTCAACCAATAATAATTTTCTTTTAGAATGGTTTCCATGGAATCAGAAGTTGTTATTGGCTAAACATTTTCCGTTTCCCGTTCTCACGCTCACTTGGGACTGGCCCTTTAGGGAGCGTTCAGACCTTCTCATGCGAAACTTATGCATGACAGTAGTCATTGAACACTACTGTATATAACAAAAAAAACTACGTATATTCCTTTATGAATCATATATTACGAAAATAGACCAAAAAGTTGCATTTCCTGGTCATATTATTTAATTTCTATTTAACACAATATAATATGCATGTATTTATGAAATAATATTCTTTTTACAAAAATACTAACATGCAAGCAAGAGTGTCGACCGCTTGACTTAACCTCAAACTAGGAAGTGATTTTTAACAGCAAATAAAATCATAACTAAAATGATTTTACCAAAGTATGAAAGATTCAGTTGTACAATTAGCAGAAAAATTATAGGTTACGTCAAGTGGTCGAACACTAAAACAGTAGGATATTATTTTCACTAAAGACGCGCAAATGTTATAAGAGAGATTTTCACCAAAAATATATTAGATCTGTACCCCCCTCAAGAAGACTAGAGACAGGAGTACTAACTTCAGTAGTGGGGGTAGGACAAATATAGGGGGATTATGAAGGCGTGGTTAGATTGCGCCAAATATCGTGTTTTAATTCTGCACTCACACACGCGTGTCACGTATTTAAATATATAACGTAAGAGTGTGCGAGATGTGCAGAACCAAAACAAGATATTTGGCGCAATCTAACCGCGCCTTCATAATCCCACAATAAGAGAAGAAAAGCACAGATTCTGAAATGTAAAAGTTCAGCATCTGTACTCCAAATGAACGCAGCAGCAGTGCCACTGTGTGATAGGTGTTGTGCTAAAATGTGAAACGTATTTTGACTTTGGCTTGAGGTACAGATGTTGTTCTTTAAATGCTACTGTTTAGAAGTACAGTATCTGTCGGTCGCTATGAAACAGATCCTGTACTAATTAGTTCGTACCGCCGCCGCGCTTCTTAAGTATAGTATCTGAACTATGAATGACACCAACTGAATAAAATTAAGAACGGGAACTGACACGCATTTCACACGGCCGGTGTCTGTCACAGTACGGATTCTATGCTTTTCTTCTCTCAGTGCACTAATTCTGACTCACTGCTGTGAGTGAGAAAACAGCCGAGTTAGCCCTCCTGTCTATAGTCTTCTTGATCCCCCTAATCGTGGACTGACTTTTAACAGCGTGAGGTCTCCTCATCCTACTTCGTGCATGTTGTGTATTAAGGAGCATTCAGACCTCTGCAGACTGCCTGC
This sequence comes from Leptopilina myrica (nomen nudum), assembly GCA_032872475.1. Taxonomy (NCBI): domain Eukaryota; kingdom Metazoa; phylum Arthropoda; class Insecta; order Hymenoptera; family Figitidae; genus Leptopilina; species Leptopilina myrica (nomen nudum). Next base: position 2,799,271 of record CM065461.1, read on the forward strand.
CTGTGCAGGCAGAAGATCGTTCACACCTCACTTTTCCCTTTGAAAAATGAGGGAAGATTTAAATATCTATTAGAGTCCTTTCTATTTATATAAAGTATAAAACAATTTAAATCTGTTGACTTATTTTACAATACAACACTCAGAAAATGAGGGAAGATTTAAATATCTATTAGAGCCCTTTCTATTTATAAAAAGTATAAAACAATTTAAATCTGTTGACTTATTTTACAATACAACACTCAGAAAATCCTCTAACCTTAAATATTAATCAGCTGTCGAAGGTAAAAATACTTAAAATGAAAAATTGCACTTATTTCTCCCGTTTGGTGGCGCTGTTATCAGTGAACATGAGGCTATAACTTTTCGTGTGCCTGTCAATTTTACTGCAGAGAAGTACAGTCAATATCAGGCAATTTTCCCATTGGAGATATGTCTCCTTATACTACTTTATGTTTTTCTTGTAAACAATCATAGAACGCGTTAGGTTAGTCGAACCGGCTACAAAAGTCACTATTCCCGGAACCAAATCACACCGGTAAGATAGTACTTTCGGCAAAGAGATACAGAAAATAGTCTTTTTTAGAATCACATAGAGAAAAAAGTTAATAAAAGTAAGACCAGCATTCAAAGCATACAATTGTTATAATAATTTCTCATTAGCCATATTGAATCGGCCATATTGAGTTTTCAATAAAGTAGGTAATATTCGTTATCAGCGCCCCAAAAAACCAACGGGTGAATTATTTCAGGAGAATTTGATTGAGTTTTAAAAATAAGTCCGCCATATTAAATCCATTTTGATTTTTTGTAAAATAAAGTTACATTCGTCATTAGCGACCACAAAAACCTCCGAGTAACAAATTTAAAAAAAAATTAAAGAAATTTGCAAAATCAATAAAAAAATCTTAAAAAATAGTTTTTTTTTCTTAAAAACTTTTGTAGAAATTGCTTATTTAACATTATTTATTTTTTTGAGTATGTTATTCGAAATAGAGACTCTCGATACATGAAAAATGTGTACAAAAAAATTTTTTTTGTAGCATTTTAATCTTGAAATATATGTTCTTAAACGTTCTGTACAAATTTTGTATATTCCGTCCTTAATGAGTTGAAGTGGACAAAATGACATGGTTTTCACGTAGATGGGACAAAAATCCATTTCGAAATAACTTAAACAGTATATTAAGCAGCAAGAAGATGAAGGCAGTCATTTGTTTAAGGAGATTTTTGTGACACGAGTAGAAATTGTGGGCTTTGTAGACGCCCCGAAACCTCGACGAGTGTCGCAAAAATCACGGAGTAATAATAAGAAGACTGCACTCCAACGTATCCCCTAGTCAAAATAGCACGCATGCGCAGTTTGCAACTATCTTCGTCACTCCTAAGTAGCACGCTGTATCACCTGAGTGTCATGATCTTACCTATCGGGGATATTCCTGTGATATTGAGGAAGTATTATAATGTCCACTTTTTTAATATCCTTGTGACATTTCTGCGATATTAAGGGGATATAGCTGTGACATTGAGGAAATACTGCAGCGATATTGAGACAGGATATTGCTGCAATATTGAGGAAATATTCCACAGAAATTTTTCTATAAGTTCAAATTTGATATTATAGAGAAAATTATGTGAAATATCCCCTCAATATCGCAGCAATGTCCCCTCAATATCGCGGCAGTATCTCCTCGATGTCACATCAATATCCCCTCAATATCGCAGGAATATCACAGGGATATTAAAAAACCAGACATTATGATACTTCCTCAATATACCAGGAATATCTCCGATAGATATCGCCATGACACTCAGGTGATAGAGCGTGCTGCTTGAGTATGGCTATTTTTTACTGTTGACAATGTATTATGATAATTATAATTAACTGTTCGTTAATTTTTTTTATATTTAAATCTTGCTTTTCCCTTTCCACTTGCTACTGTCAACAATAAAACAACCACACTCTCTAACTCAACTCAAAATAATGATCTCTCTCATTGTTCTTTCAAGAGTGACTAAAACAGTTGCGAACTGCGCGTGCGTGTTATTTTTTAGTAGTTCATTACCACTTAGCAAACCAAGGCAGAAATTTGGCACGGAATCGCGCTAGTAGTACAGTCTCCTTATTATTATTCCGTGACAAAAATAACCGTAAATAAATTGGCTGCATTTGTTTGCATGTTACTTACGATACTTTTTTTTCAAATTCATAAAAGTGACGATTGCAGATAGCAAACAACAAGGAGTGTAAGTCATTCAATTGTTCGACTTGGATTAAAAGTAGAGTTTATTTTTCTCCTATGTTCAAAAATAATAAATGAGAACAGTTTCTTTGCCTAGGTAAAAATGAACGCCATTTTCTTCTGATCATACGAAACAATATCTTAACGCCCTATTTAAAAGCATTTTTGCGCATGTAAGATTTTAACATTTTAATAATTTTATAATTTTATAGGCTGACAGCAATATATGTTCAATTGAGATGGAAAGGATTGTAAGCGAAAATGTTTGTAATGAAAGCATGTTCGACAGTTTTGCTTCCGCAGAAAATATGCAACATCAATCGATTTTTTCAAAATTACATGGATTCTTACAAGATGAAGAATTAAGTGATGTCGTAAAAGAACCTTTAAATAAAAATAAAGGGGAAATTCTTATGATGCTTCTGCAATACGCAATAAAACATGCACTTTCTCAAACCGCAGTAACTCAATTATTTAAACTTATAAATTGTATGTTTGTAGCGCCAATTTTGCCAGACACATCATATTTAATTGATCAATTATTCAATCCTTCAAAAATTGCAAAATTTCATGGCATGTGTCCAGACTGCGGCATATATGTAGGCACTTTTGAACGTTCATCTAAAACTTTTTTGAAATGTAATATATGTAACACAGACGTAGAAGTAAATAGCTTGTCGTACAACGATTTTTTCGTTAATTTTGATGTTTCTTATCAATTGTCTGAACTAATTGCGTCAAATAGTGAGTATTTTAAATTTGTCATGTCGGAAAGAATTTATGAAAAAGATGTTTTCAAGGATATTTATGATGGAAGAAAGTATCGACAGTTTCTTGAAAATTTAAATTCGTCTGACAGAGAAAAATATATTACTGTCAATTTCAATACTGATGGTGCGCCATTATTTGAAAGTTCGTCATATTCTATTTGGCCAATTTTCTTGCAAGTAAATGAATTACCATTCCACGTAAGAAGTTCAGAATTAATTGTAGCAGGATTATGGTTCGGTAAGAGTAAACCTAATATGAATATTTTCCTAAAGCCCTTTGTTGAAAGCATTAATAAACTCTTCACTGATGGTTTTAAGTGCAATATAGATAATCATGAAATAACCCTTAAAGTCTATCCTGTAGTATGTTGTGTTGATTCGGTGGCTCGTGCGTCGCTTCATTGCTGTATGCTATTTAATGGTAAATATGGATGCCCTTGGTGTCTTCATCCGGGTGAATGGGTTTCTAATCCTTTAAATCCTAACTCTGGAAGTCATAAGTACCCATTAATAGTTGAAGAAGTAAATCTTCGAAATGTAGAAAATACTGTAGAGCACATGTTTGAAGGAACTGATATAAAACCATGTTTCGGTTTCAAAGGTCCGTCTCCGCTAATCAATTTGAAAGATTTTGACATCATTGAAGGTTTTGTACCCGATCCTTTACATCTATTTTCCGGAATTGGAAAACAGTTTGCAAATGTTTGGTTCGGCTCAAAAAATAAGAGTTCTGGTTTAGTTTCAAAACAAAATGTTGAAAAAATTAACGAAATCATGAAAAATTTAAAAGCACCTTCTCAAATAGGACGTCTCTGCCGTACACTTGATGATAAAGCATTTTGGAAAGGAAAAGAATGGGAAAACTGGATCCTATATTATAGCATTCCCATAATTCAAATGTTTTTAAAAAAAAATTTGGTAAAACATTGGCTTCTCCTTGTTGAAGCTGTTTACATTCTTTCACGAGAAAAAATCACTTTATTGGAAATTGAACACGCTGACGTTTTATTGCACCAATTCGTTGGTGACATAGAATTATTATATTCAAGTATGCTAATGACATTTAATGTTCATCAGCTGTTACATCTCGCAACAAGTGTCCTAAATTGGGGTCCTTTGTGGGCACATAGTGCTTACGGATTTGAAAGTGGTAATGGCGATTTGCTAGAAATCATCCATGCAGCCAAAGGTATACACCATCAAGTTTGCCGACACATTGGTTTAAAATGTAGTTTAATAACAATAAAGAGAAAAGTTTATCAGAATTCTTCTGCTACCACGAGGAAATACATCGACGACTTGTGTCAAAATAAAGTGCAAAAGTCTTTTAAAATGTTGGACGCTAGATATTATGGTGAAATGTCTAAAGTCAATGACGAATGGAGCAGGATATTAGGTCTCTCTAATAACGCTGTAGCATTTAAAAAAATGGTCAGAAATGGTTGTCTCTATTTATCGAATATTAAAATTAATAAGAGATCTGACAATACGTTCGTTCGTCTAAAAAATCGTTCCCATGGAAACATTGTAAGCTTTGTTATAGATAAAGAAACTAAAAGAGAATTAGTAATATTGCAAATGTTGAAAACGAATCCTATGTTTTTAGATAATCACCTGGCTTATCAGAAAGTTATTAAAATTGATAAAGATGTTGAAGCAAAAAATATTGAAGAAATTGACACTATTTGTATTTATATTACAATTAACAATCAACGATTCATCTGTCCTGTTGCTAATACTCTTTCGTATTAAATGTTTGATGACCTTACTACAAAGTTATTGCAAGATTGCAAAACATTTTTTTTTACTTTTCAAAAAAAAGGTTTAACGTTTTCTATATACTTTTTTTATATTTTATTAACTAAATCATGCAGTACTATGAAAAACATAATTTTGAAGTATTATAAAAAAGTTCTTTTGCAATCTTGATTCCAAAGATTTAGTCGTATGATTGCTACCTTGCCATGCAACCTCGACATAGATAGGAATTTTATCTGACAATATGCTTACACAGCAAATTTGCTAAACTCAACATTTCTCACAGGCAATTTAAATTTCCTTCAATTTTTTACTGTCATAAAGTATAGCAGAATAAGTAGGGAAATGTGCCCCTCAAGTGTTTTTTTTTATATTTTTCCATACATTCTATCCACTTAAAAAAAAAAATTTCTGAAAATTTCAAGTAAAAATGTTCAGTTTTGTAAGAATAATTTATAGAGAAGGGAAAGAAAATAAATACACAATTTTTTGTCAAAAACTACAGAATGAATTTTGATAATCTTTAAATATATACCCATCACATTTAAATGTATTATGTGACTTGTTAATTTAAAAAAATCTATTCAGTTCTTTTACAAACTATTATTTTAGATTTTCTGAATACATATTGGAAGTTGATTTTCAAAAAAAATTTTTAGAAGGAATATAAAATTTTCTATTATTACATTTCTATAAAGAAAAATTTTATTGATATTTTTACATCTTGTTTCGTAGAAAAATTTTATTGTATAAAAACGATGCACTAATTTTTTCTAATTTATTATCTAAAGTGGACCGCTGTACATAAAAATTATGGATAGGATAGTAGGTTACATCATTTTAAAAAACTCAAAAAACCTAGTCGGTACCTCTTTATGTAATGTTTGACTGCTTAAGTTTGAAGAATTTATCAAATTCTTTTGCAACTTGTTACAGAAGGCTCTTTGGCATTACTGGATACAAAAATCTGCAATTGATTTTCCAAACAATCGAAAAAGTTTCAATTTTGATTATGTTCTTTTAATCGATTATCGCGAAAGTTATAAATGAAACATTATTTCATTTATTACTTTTTATTTTTTTTAAATCAATACTAGATTTATATTTAGCAGCATCAAAATCTCCCTAGTAACAAGTTGCTAAATAACACTGGCACACAAAAAAAAATTGATGCTCTGAGCTTTTGATCAGACTATGACTACTTTATGTTATTGGGGTTGCTGAACCCAAATCAAAAGTTAATTTAACCCCATCACGTCAGGGTTTTGAGATAACAAAAAAACTCAAAATTTGACCCTAATAGTTTAATCAATTCTTGTAATCAAGAAGAACAATATGTATTTTCATGTCTTACTATTACTACTTTATGTTTCTGGTGTCGCTGAAACCGAATCTGAAGATCATTTAATCCCATCACGTCAGGGTTTTGAGATAACCTCAAAAAACTCAAAATTTGATTTAAAAAGTTCTTGATAAAAAATTTTTGTTTGTCAAATTTTGAGTTTTTTTTTTGTTTTCTCAAAACCTTGACGTGATAGGGTTACATGAACTTCTGATTCGGTTTCAGTAACCCCAAAAACATAGAGTAGCGATAGTAAGACATGAAAATAAAAATTTTTGTTGATTAAAAAATTTTAGGGTCAAATTTTGAGTTTTTTGAGGTTATCTCAAAACCCTGACGTGATGGGGTTAAATAAACTTCAGATTCGGTTTCAGCGACACCAAAAACATAAAGTAGTCATAGACTGATCAAAAGCTCAGAGCATCAATTTTTTTGTGTGCCAGTGTAACAAAGTTCAAGAATTTCTTTTGTAATTTCTTTATAATTATTAAAAACCATTTAGTAGTTTTTTGAGAAAAATTAGTATTTTTTCTTTTTCCTCTCAATAACTTCCATAAAAATTGAAATTTTAAGCTGAAAATTTCAGAAAGCTAGTTATCATTTGGGTAGGAATGTATGGGGAATATATGGAAAATATATGTCACTTATTCCCTATTTGAACTAATGCATATCTCTAGTTTAAACAATAATATTTGATTATATCGCATAGAAAATTTTTATATATTCCTCTAGCTGTGACTTTCATTTCTTTTCAATTTTAGTTTCCCGAATAAAAATAATAAACTTTAAATAAACATTACTAATAAAAATTCTTTTATAAGTGGAAGAACAAATTAACATTAGATCTCATTGCTACTTTTGAATAAAATAAAACTTTGTTCCGCAAATTGGTAAAAAAATTTGTTAGATAAATCAATTCTTGAAATCTCAATCTTTGATTTTAATAAATAAAATATATCTTAAATCGTTTTAATAGAGCCACATGTATGAAACGAAAAAGTTATCTAGCTCAGGAAGACCATTCATGACCTTTCAAAAATTATTTTTTTTATGCTTTATTGGATATAATTTGGTAAGAAACAGTGCTTATTAAATAATTAAATAATTATATCAATTGAAAGCATAACAGATTTCGGCAACAACGAAGCTTTCTTCGTCTAAAACTAAATAGTCGAAAATTGTTTTCCAATTCCGCTAATCACAAGCGTGTAAAAGAATTTAGCAGCAAATGATCTTTAAAATCTAAACATTAATTTTTTCGGAATAATTTCATCTTTCATGTGTTGTATGATGTATTTAAATCTCACTCTTTTAAATATTTAGATCAAGCTTAAAAATATATCTATCTATTACATATATTTGTATTTTAAGAATTTTATAAACCCATAAACTAAGATAAAGAAATCGGTCGCAACCATACGAGCCATTATATTGCATGAATCTTTGAAATTGTTGTCATCTTACTGAGTACACGTTGCAGATTATAGTATAAACTTTTAATACACATTTACATCCCTTTTTAAAAGATATATTTAATTGGTTAAATAATCGAATGATTCTTGGATAATAAATGGCTCAGGAAAGACATTTATGTTTGGCTTGTCTTTTCTTAACAAAGGATCTCCAAGGATTGAATATTTAACTCTCATTTAAAGTGGTATCTTATTAATTACTTTATAAAATTGACCAAATAAAGTAAAAGAAAACTTTTAAACAAAAGTGCTCGATATAATATAATATAAACACATCTTCCTCATTTACATGTATAAATAATTTGCTGATATTTCTTGCCATCATGAATACCTAATGCTAATTCAAAATTTAAAATTATTATAAAGAGGATTATTCTACAAATTTACTTTAATAATTTATATTTATATAAGAGTATTTTACTATATTCATTAATTATTTTTATATTAATTTTTAAAATGTATACCAGCGTATATCAAATGTAAATTAATAAATGAAAAATTATTTTTTTATTTCAGTTTTATATTTAATTAATTTATCTAAAGATAAAATGTATATGGTCATTTGGCGTAAATGTAAACAGTAGATGTTTCAGCTAAATTTATAAATTTAAAAACAAGTACGACGTCAATATTTTTATGTCAGCTCACCTACGAGATATTTTGGGTATTGCCAATATTTTATTTTGACAATTGGCAATGCCTAAGTGTAAGTTATCTTTTAATGCAAAAAAGATTAAAAATCAAAGTTTTACTGTTTTAGTATTTTGTCTCATATTTGCATAAAAATAAATTAAAAATAAAACTAAAATTTTTAATTCTTCCTTATTAATGCCTTAACAAAAATTAACTTTGATTTTTGATTATCGTTAATGTAGTTAATAAATAATTAAATGTTTACATTTACCCCGAATTTTAGGAAAATTTCAAAATCTAGAGGTGAATGTAAACAGTCAGGTTTAGACGATTCAGGTGCATCAATCTTTTTTTGTACCTCATAAAATTTTTGTAGGGAAGTAATAAGTTCATGCAAAGGAAATCCGTCTGTTTTACCTTTTAACAAAAGAAACTAATTTTTTTGGTGAAACATAGATATTCCGTTTACATTTACCCTAAATGACCCTACCACCGTATACCAAATGTAAATTTATAAATGAAAAATTATTTCTTTATTTCAGTTTTATATTTAATAAATTTATCTAAAAATAAAATATATTTTACAAATTTGAAATCAAAAATACAAATTGTGAAATAGAACATAGAATTATGCAGAACAATATTTTTCAGGATATCTGCCTAAATAAGATATCAGAATAATTATTTATAATTTTTTTAATAAAATAAAAAAAACTGTATGTATAATACATATAGTACTCACCAATGTCAAGGTAAGTAAGAACCTGGGCAAGAACGTTCGAAGGATACCACGTAGGAACGCATACTACTTACCAGCGTAAAGGTATGTATGAACTTGTCAAGGAACGTTCGAAGGATACCACGTAGGAACGCACACTACTTACCAGCGTAAAGGAATGTATGAACTTGTCAAGGAACGTTCGAAGGATACCACGTAGGAACGCATACTACTTACCAGCGTAAAGGTATGTATGAACTTGTCAAGGAACGTTCGAAGGATACCACGTAGGAACGCATACTACTTACCAGCGTAAAGGTATGTATGAACTTGTCAAGGAACGTTCGAAGGATACCACGTAGGAACACATACTACTTACCATCGTAAATGTATGAATGAACTTGTCAAGGAACGTTCGAAGGATACCACGTAGGAACACACACTACTTACCAGCGTAAAGGTATATATAAAACAAAAGATCCCATTCAGGAACATTTACAGTTTCCTAAGAAAACAACTCTGTACATTGTAGAATCACTCAAAGGAACACACACAGGATCATATTCATGATCATGCAAAGGATTTTTGCCAGGGTTGTTTATGAAAGAACCTGTACAAGTTCTGACGTAGGAAACATCATAAGATCCTATGTTGTTATCACTTTCATTACATAGGAAACCATGATAGATCGTACACAAGTTCCTTACAGGATCTCAAGTGACAAGGTTCCCACATGAGAAACTATTCAGGAACTTACGAGAGATCTTGCGAAGGAACTTGATATAGGAACCTGTGTGTGATCCTTCGCAGGAATTTTCAATAGGGTGTCCTTTTGCTGTGTGTTTGACACTCGTTGATGTATTTAATACAAGCAAACATGGTGACGCCTCTGGACGAGATAATGTTTTTTAAACTTCAGTTGACTATAATTCTATCTTAGAAACAAATGAAACATGAAGTTAACTCAAACTCATATGAGGCACTCCATGTCAAGTGATCCAGGTGGAGAAAAATTTTTCTTCAATCGTAGCAAAACTTGGGGCTTTTGTAGTACTCATAGATAGTAATTATTCGTGAAAATATTTTTTTACCTAGTCCAATATTTTCCGAGGGGGAAGGGGTTAAATTTTTGGGTTTTTCAGTACAATGCTTATTTCGATATTTTTTTACTCTGAAACTATTAAACATAAAAATTTGGCAAGGTACACTTTGGAAAGGTTTTTTCATGCTCTTTCGATTGAAAATAAGCATTTAAAAAAAAAAATTTTTGACCCAAAAAAATCAAAATTAAAAATAAATTTTAATTTTTTGACCCAAAAAAATCAAAATTAAAAATAAATTTTAATTTTTTGGAAAAAAGGTCCCATTTTTTTTAAACGAAAGCTGAGGTTTTTTCCTAAAAGGACATATAAATTAAAAAGTGGGACAAGAATGTTTAAACATTGAAAAATGAATTTTCTCGTAAACAGAGCTAAAAACCAGGTTTAGTGAGTAGAAACCTCTGTTTTTCAATGTTTAAACATTCTTGTCCCACTTTTTCATTTATATGTCCTTTTAGGAAAAAACCTCAGCTTTCGTTTAAAAAAAAAATGGGACCTTTTTTCCAAAAAATTAAAATTTATTTTTAATTTTGATTTTTTTGAGTCAACATTTTTTTTTTAATGTTTATTCTTAATGGAAAGAGCATGAAAAACCCTTTACAAAATGTACCTTGCCAAATTTTCATGTTTAATAGTTTAAGAGTAAAAAATTATCGAAGTAAGCATTACACCGTAAGACACCTGGATCACTTGACATGAAATGCCTCATATATAGGTGATTCCACACGAAAAGGCAAATGGCTTTGTCCAATTGTAGACTAAATCAATTGCAACGTTATACGGCTTTAAAGGACCCCGCACAAAATACATTAAAAATCCCTTTCGGTCAAATTGTTTGAAACTTTGGTAAAATGAAGTTCAAGTGATTCTGAACAAAAGCTCTCTGGTTCATACCCCCTCTTTCCGGGTTCGTTTGCTCGCTAGAAACATTTAAAGGTGAAAGTAACAAACTGTATTTTGAGAGAATTTCATCTAATTGAAATGCATTATTTGGTGCTACTTTATAGATAAACGTTTTTGAGGTCTCTGATATGGCAGAGTAGTATTCATAATATTGCCATGCAATGTTTGCTACATTACCATGTTATATTTTGCAATAATAATCTATTGCAATATTTTAAATCGTGAATATAGTAGTTCTTTGTTAATGATTGAGACAGTTTAATCGTGAGTGTTACTCTCTACTACTACTACTACTACTACTACTACTACTCGTGTTACCTGCATCATTTGGTTTCTAGGATACGCTCGGCATGAAGGTAATGTAAAATATCCATCGCTTAAACTATTGCGAAGCATTCAAGATGCTGCCATGAATGCCAACCCCATTGAAATAATAAATGTAATCGACTAATAAATATTTGTAAGCAACCAGTTGCAGAAATAATTTTTCCACTCCTTATCTCTTAGCGTCACTACTTTTTCATAAACACTTAAATAAAACACCAAATGTTAAACATATTGCTTTAATACTGCAAATGTTACTTATGGTAATGTAGCAAACATTGCATGGCAATATTACGAATACTGCTCTGCAATATCAGAGACCTCAAGAACGTTTATCTATAAAGTGACACCAAAAAATGCATTTCAATTAGATGAAATTCTCTCAAAATACAGTTTGTTACTTTCACCTTCAAATGCTTCTAGCGGGCAAACGAACCCGGAAAGGGGGGTATGAGCCAGAGAGCTTTTGTTCAGAATCACTTGAACTTCATTTTACCAAAGTTTCAAAGAATTTGACCGAAAGGGAATTTTAATGTATTTTGTGCGGGGTCATTTAGCTTTTTCATAAAGAATGCAATGGCGAGTGGTACTTTTTAAAATTTTCAAAATGGCGGCCACCACAGTCACATATATGACTTAAATTAACAATTTGCTTCTTTTAAACTTTAAAATCTCTCACATTTCGTGCCCAAAATTATTTAAAACCTTCAACTTTCATGTTTTTGAGATTACTGATTAATAATTTATGGACAGAATTAAAAAAACAAAATGTCGGATCCAACATTACCTAATATTTTTCAAATTCAATAAATTCAACTAAATTAAAAAAAATCTTCTTGCTTAGGGGTAATTTGGAGTCGCTTAATATATCTGAATCAGTTATCAGAATTGAAAAATATAAAATGGTGGATCCAATATGGCGAATATATTTTTAAAAAATTTAACGTATTCATTTGAAATTCATTACTCGGGGATTTTTGGTGACGTTAAAGGCGACTCTGTTATCAGAATTAACAAATATAAAATGGCGAATCCAATATGGCGGACATACTTTTAAAAAATTCAACGGATTCCTTTAAAATTCATTAGTCGAGAGTTTTTGGCGTAGCTGAATGCGAATAGACTATCAGAATTTAGAAATACATTATGGCGGACAAATAAAAAATAATTATTATTATAGATAATAACTCCTTCGAAATTTATTAGCAAGAACAAAAATCTCATAAAAGTTTAATTTGTAATTAATGTATTTAGAATATGAGCATAAAAAATATAGGGACGTCCCTATATTTAAAATGTAGGCAAGGAGAATACATTGACGATGGCTGCTTCTCTAATTTGAATTTTTATACTTTAAAATAAAAATAGTGAAAATGTATAAAAACCATTTTAATCTTATAGGAAATGCAATTAGACAAGCAAACATTTATTTCTTAACACTTAAAATATTCAAAATGGCGGATCCAATAATGTAACCAAAATTTTTGAAAATTCGTCGTAGTCACTTATAACTTGTTACTTGGAGGTTTTTAGAGTTGGTGATGACAAATCTAATATCCTTTATAAACATTTTAAATTGGTTAATCTAATATGGCGTACAAAGTATTTAAAATTTTATTGTTTAAAAACGTTTAAAGAATAAGATTATATTTAAATTTCTAAAAGGGTCCATAAAAATTCCATACTGAAAGTAATGTTTCCGATATGTTAAAAATTTGATTATGTTTAAGAGTTTCTGTCAAATTTTGAGAAACCAAATGTTGTTTTTACTTCAATAGTTAGCTTAAATGAGAAATCTTAAAATGATGAACACTTAAACTATAGTTTTTAATAAATTTCCGTAATTCAAATATCTGTATATTAGGATCACACGCACCTTTTTTGTGTGCGAACAAAACTAACATGAAATCTGGTTAAGAGTTTAGTGCGCTTTAGAAATTTGCGTCTAGTTCTAATGGTATGGTTGAAATACCCTAACTGTTGGGTTGTTCCTATTCAAGCAAAACTATATGGGTAATATAATCTAAAATATGCCTGTACCTTCTATTTTTTCTTTCAGCGCAATGTGAAGATTTTTTATATTTATAAACGATTGTATATATTTTTACTTATTATATGTAGAATAATATTTATACATAATATATGAGACGCTCTACTAAAAAAGATACCTAAGAAGCAAATCACTTTAAGATTATTATTTTTTATTATTACCTTAATTAAATAATTCATGTTAAGTATGTAAAATTGAAACTAGTTTATATTGAATATTTTAGATTTAACAAATACTTAAACATAAATAATTTGCAATAGATACTGATTGTCTCTTTATATTTTTATTATAAAAATTACAAACAATACCTTACATTTTTTTAATTCTCAGGTATTTTTCTTAAGAGTGCGTCATATTTAATAATAATGAGGTATAATTACTTAAATGGCTACAAGCAAACGAGTTATTGTTGAGAATAAAGTTTAAATATTTGTTTATAATTAAGTCTTAGCTTTGGCGAAACAAAATTTCAGTACTGCGCCAGCTCTTTATGTTGACGTCAACATGAAAAGAGACCACTCCCTCTCTCTTGATTTTGAAAATATGAAAAATCGACAAAACGAGAAATTTTCTAAAAAGCATGGTTTTTTTTATTATTAAACCATTTTTTACAATTTAATTTTACAATGAATTGGTAAAATTCTATTGCGTCATTTAAACAGAAAGATTATAATTTAATTTTATTTAAAATTTTTTAACTGTTTTCATTATGAATAATTTTACGAAATTTTAATTTTGACGACTACGAGAACAAAGATCACAACATTAATATCTCACATTATTGTGTCAAGTTATTCATTTGCAAAGATAACCTACAAAGTTTTCACTTTTTATGTGAAGGTCCACTTATATAATTGTCAACCCATGCAGCACGTAAGCTCATAGAGACATCACTGTAATATTACACTGGAGATTCGTAATCTCCACTGTAATATTACAGTAATTTTACTGGGATATTAAAATGTCCGCCTGGAGGTAATATTACGCTGTACTATTAAGGTAATAATACATGGAAATATTAAGGTAATATTACACTGTAATATTAACGTAATGTTAACACAATATACAGATAAAATTAAAATAATTTTATGTTTTGGAAAAAACATTTCACCAAGTCTGCACTCGAACCCTGAATCTTGTGTTCAGTAAGCAAGAGGCTTACTAGTGAGCCAATCTTACTTGTATAGTGTATCAAGATTTTCGACAAAATAAAATCTTTGTAAGTTTTATTAAAGTTTATCATATTTAATATAAATTATCAAATACTACAAGTAAGATTGGCTCACTGGTAAGACTCTTGCTTACTGAACACAAGGTTTAGGGTTCAAGTCCAGACTTGATAAAATGTTTATTCTAAAACATAAAATTATTCTAATTTTATCTGTATATTGTGTTAACATTACGTTAATATTACAGTGTAATATTACCTTAATATTTCCATGTAATATTACCTTAATAGTACAGCGTAATATTACCTCCAGGCGGACATTTTAATATCCCAGTAAAATTACTGTAATATTACAGTGGAGATTACGAATCTCCAGTGTAATATTACAGTGATGTCTCTATGAGCTTACGTGCTGCTTGGAAAGGCTTAGCTAGACCTATTAGGGAATGAAACGCCGCGCCCGATGTGGCCCTGATCAGGAAATCCACACTTTCTTGTCACCCCGATCTGGCCCTGATCAGGCGCGGCATTTCCTTCCATACTACGGCCCTAGTAGGGTAATTTCTGCACGGGATTGCATTAAATTTTTTAAAATTTAATTTCAAAAAGATAGGTTATATACCTCCTATTTTCCAGAAAGTTTTTTAATTTAAATTCTAACCTCTTGTTAATATGAATTACCAGACAATTTCAGGACCATTTTTAAAGCTGACCAATTACTATTCCCTTGATGATTTTTGAATTGATCAATTTTGAAACTAGTGCTGCAATTTTTTTGCTATAATGTCATTTGAGAAATATTAAAAATTTTATCAAGTTTCAACAATTTTAGGTTTCTTGCAAATGAAAGTTCGTTTACGTAAAAAGTTTCTATAAGGGTCAATCCACTGACTTTCGTCTGAGAGTCGTTGCGACCATATTTTTAAAAAATCTAATTTTCATATATGTGAAACTCGATGATTTCCTAAGTTCATTAATCATAATATTGTGTTACAAATTTTATTTCGTTAAATAATATTAATTATCAAAAGTGGGTGGTTCACGATGTAATTTCGTAACCTTAAATTTTTCAACTTTTTAAAAGACGTCATTGTTCAAAAACTATTAAACATTAGGTGTTGGTACTTACCATAAATATAAATATTTCCATTCTGCATATTCTAACAATCGAAATAAACTAAAAATTTTATTATTTGTGGACAAAAATTGATTTAGAAAATTTTTTTATCCAAAAAAATTACACACTGTAAAAAGAAGGCATCTTGTTTTAAGATACTTTGGTAGTTACTTTTAAGTTGTTTCCAAAAAGTTATCCAAAGCATCTTAAAATGCATTGGTTTCTAAGATAGAAGATGGTAAAATAAGATGTTTTAATCGTTTTAAAAGTGATTATAATGTATTTTGAGATACTTGTTGTTGCAATGTTTTTACAGTGCACTTTTTGTTCCACTTACAATTTTTTTGTCGGACCTCTAAAAAATTTGGGATTTTGCAAATACTTTTTTAAGAACATAATTTATCTTCTATTGGAATTTGACGAAGGTGTTTTTCTTCGTTCTCGAAATAATAATTATAAAAATTTTGTATGTAAAAAGGTTAATTCTAAGACTTGAAATTGATATTGACACTAAATTACAATGCTTTTTGTTCATTTCAAGCATTATAATTATAACCTTTCTGAACAACATTTTTTACAATTATTCCCAAGTAGCACTCTGTATCACCTGAATGTCATGGCGATATCTATCGGGAATATTCCTGTGATACTAAGGAAGTATCATAATGTCCGCTTTTTTTTAATATCCCTGTGACATTCCTGTGATATTGAGGGGATACTGCTGTGACATCGAGAAGATACTGCTGCGATATTGAGGGGATATTCCACATAATTTTTTCTATAAGTTGAAATTTGATATTATAGTGAGAATTATGTGGAATATCCCCTCAATATCGCAGCAATATTCCCTCAATATCACAGCAATATCCCGCCTCAATATCGCCTCAGTATCTTCTCAATGTCACAGCAATATCTTCTCAATATCGCAGGAATGTCACAGGGATATTAAAAAAAGCGGACATTATGATACTTCCTCAATATCACAGGAATATTCCCGATAGATATCGCCATGACATTCAGGTGATACAGCGTGCTACTTGGGTTATTTCGAGAACGAAGAAAAACACCTTCGTTAAATTCCAATAGAAGATAAATTATGTTCTTAAAACAGTATTTGCAAAACCCCAATTGTCATTTTTACGAAAATTCCTATTGTAAACTTGTATGCATATATAGATTCACTATAGGAATTTTCGCAAAAATGACAATTCGCAAAAATGATTTTTCGGAAATTTGACATTACATAAAAATGGCTATTCGCAAAAATGACTTTTCGGAAAATTGAAAATTCGTAAAAATGGCAATTCGTAAAAATCGGCGATTCACAAAAGTGAGAAATCACTTGAGGATTAATGTCACTACGAAATTCATTAAATAACAACTTGCTCATTCTAATTATTATTATATAATATGCGAATTTACCATGAAGCTCTAGTCCACAGGAATACCCAAAATTTAAAAAAATCTCTTACTTTAAATTAACTTCACAAAAATATTAAACATTAAACTTTGAACACTTGAAAATTGTTTTCAATAAGAAAATTGTATTGAAAAATAATTTAAAAGCTATGAAAAATATTCTATTCTGGGAAAATTCTGAAAATGTTATTTTTATTCTAATCACTTTGATGTTTTAACCATATTTTCATTAGTTTTAATATTTAATTTTAATAGTTTATCACTAAAATGATAATGAAATTCACAGGAGGCAAAACATTATTGTCATTCCGTTTTATTTTAAGACAATAACTAGAGAAGCTTCTACAGGCAAATAGAAAAATTAAGCTTTCCCAAATTGTTTGTCAAGAGTTCTAGTCTCTTAAATGCGCTTCTTAAATATCAAAGCAGTCAATTCAGAAAAATAGACATTTAAAAATTTTAATTTATTTCTATAGAGTAAATACTCTACAAATGTTTATTATTATAAATTAGTTACCTAGATTTATAGACAGTCAATTCAAAGGGATAGACTCTATATTTTTCTTTGAAACTTTTAAAACTGCAAAGCATTTAGAAAAATGTAACATTTGATATGTTTTCTACATCTCCCGATTTTTCCAAAATTGTAGAAATCATTAGATAGTGAATTTTAAGAAGGAATCAACTAGGTTTTTTCAAATTTATATAGGAGACATAAAAAACTTTTTATTTTAAACAGTTTTGATTAAAAGATTCTATTTTTTTCACAATAACATAGATGATATTTTATATGAGAAAATGATAAAATAATTGTTCTTATTAACAGTGATTTTTTGAAAATTCATATTATACTTGTTAGAGTTGAGCCCTTTTAAAAATTCATAGAAAAATTTTAATCGTTTTAATCATAAAAATGTATTAATGAAATGTTTTACTATAGAGAAACAATTTATTTATTTAATTTCAATAAGTATTAAACGTTTTTTTTACTCAAAAACAATTCAGCATTAGGTTAGGAAACAAACAATCTTAGGTTAAATATCAAAGGAAAACATATGTAAATATATTTTTTTCTGCTAAAAGTACTTCGGATGAATTTTCCTTTTAATAAAACGTCAAAGGATATGTAATAATGAAGAAAATTTCAATAATGGACGGGTTGGATACTATAAGCGGTCGCGCATTATTTTCGTTGTCCCCTCGCGCATCCGCTGTCTCGTTGTACGCTGGAACTTCTGCTTATACGCGTACCCCCTTGTAGCATCCAACCCTTCAATTAAATCGATGATCCCGAGCTATTTCATACCAACTCTAACGCACGGTTTTATACTATTTTTTCAAGAATTTTATTTAAATTTTTAACAATAGTAGAATTTTTCTGAAGAATTTTCTGCAATTTCTAAAAATAATTGAGTTCTTAAAAATAATTTTAATATTTAAAAAAATGATTGGATAGAGATAGAAATATAGAAGCTATAAAAATAGCCGTAAGATAGTAAAACAAGTTGTTTTAATTTCAATAGAGACACATTTTTATTTTCCTTTTTTTATCTAGGTACATTACTTGAATAAGTTTAAATAGTCAAGGATATAAAGGTAATAAATAGAAATGGGAAGAAAAGAGTTATTTTTAACACATATTCATTGTTAATGTTATTAACAGTAAATTGTTGTGTTAATTAAAACTTACTTCCCAGGTAAAAATGATTCGTACGAATGTAGTACGAACTTCGTTCGAAAATCCGACTACATTCGTACAGATTTCCTATTAGGCCAGTCGGTGAGTGCAAAAAGTGCACAAAAGTGCAACCTGAAAAGTCTTAATAGTTTCTTGTAGTTTGGGGGCCCCAAATAAGAGCCCCATGGTTTGCTCTCGATTTCCGGTTGCAAAAAATAGTGTAAACAATCGTCAAAGTTCGAGAAACGTAGTTTTTCGATGACCCTTGCTTTCGGTTAAATTTTAGAGAAAAAAGTTGTTATTGAAAGTTGTAGAGCCTAAAAATACCTTTCAAATGACTGGTCATATGTTGAAAAAGGTTTATTAGTTTAGTTGCAAATGAATTTAAACCATTAAAAATAGCACTTTTTTAATTGTTTAATTACTTTGTTAATAATTATCGAATTTGTTAATAATTCAGCAGGAATATTCTCCTTGCGAAGCTGAATAAATCCCCAAAAAATTCGACTCGATCAGATAAATGGTTTATGCATAACTCCATTTGTTAACTAAAAACATGTAATTTTTCAACGGAATTTCCCCACTTTTGGACCAACGAATTTCGGTTTTTTCTTTTCGAGAGTACAGTTTAGGAGTCAAACTTTCATTCCATTTAAATGGGAAATTGATTTTTTTTAATTTAGTGCATAATAATAGACGTTAAAAAAGGGTATGTTTTTTTGACATAAACAAATGGAATAACTCAGTCAATTTTCACTTTATCGATTTGGTGTAAAGGGCATATGATTTCATTTGTTTTCACAAAAATTTTCAAAAAAAAAAAAATTTAACCTAGCTTCAAGGGGCATCTGTGCACTTATCATTTATTTCAACATTAAAATCATATTCATTTCAACACTGTCAACACATTCATTTATTTAACTTCTGTTTACTCGATGCTACACGGTCACTGGTAAATAATTTCAAATTTTTTTGTCCACAATATTGTTTCAAATTAAATGGAATTATATGTAAGAAAAAATTTTTTGGTTAAATATAATAAATAATGATAAAAATTTGTTATTAAAAAATTTTTTTTTTATTAGTACAAAAAATAATTTATTTAAAAAAAAAAGTAAATTCATTTTTGGATTCAGCGTTGGAAATTATATGAAATTAAAAAAAAAAAAGATTAAAATCGGTCAATAATTAACAAAGTTATGACCATTTTTGCGAATTTGAACGGCAGAATAGTTTTGCGGCGGGCGAGAATCTCGCGCCTCCGAGTTCCCCCACTCCGCTGTCTAAAGGTGGAAAAAACTATGCAATACTTTAACTTGATATAAGTGCAAAGTAAAAGCACAAAACCTTATGTTCAATTTTTTTTCATAAAATACATATATTGAACTGTAAGTGGTGTGAATTGCAATTAAAAATATTGATAAATAATTAGTCATGAATTTTTTGAAAAAAAAAATAACTCTCCCCCCCTTGAAACTAGGTCGGATTTTTTTTGAAAATTTTTGTGAAAACAAATGAAATCAAATGCCCTTTACACCAAATCGATAAAGTGAAAATTGACTGAGTTATTCCATTTGTTTATGTCAAAAAAACATATCCTTTTTTAACGTCTATTATTATGCACTAAATTAAAAAAAATCAATTTCCCATTTAAATGGAATGAAAGTTTGACTCCTAAACTGTACTCTCGAAAAGAAAAAACCGAAATTCGTTGGTCCAAAAGTGGGGAAATTCCGTTGAAAAATTACATGTTTTTAGTTAACAAATGGAATTATGCATAAACCATTTATCTGATCGAGTCGAATTTTTTGGGGATTTATTCAGCTTCGCAAGGAGAATATTCCTGCTGAATTATTAACAAATTGGATAATTATTAACAAAGTAATTAAACAATTAAAAAAGTGCTATTTTTAATGGTTTAAATTCATTTGCAACTAAACTAATAAACCTTTTTCAACATATGACCAGTCATTTGAAAGGTATTTTTAGGCTCTACAACTTTCAATAACAACTTTTTTCTCTAAAATTTAACCGAAAGCAATGGTCATCGAAAAACTACGTTTCTCGAACTTTGACGATTGTTTACACTATTTTTTGCAACCGGAAATCGAGAGCAAACCATGGGGCTCTTATTTGGGGCCCCCAAACTACAAGAAACTTAAACGAACTTAGTATGAAATTCGAGCGAATTATAATCGAAATAATGAAAAAAATTAATTAGGAAACCCTCACGGAAATCCTTATGGAGTTACGTACAAAATGTTAGTTAAAAATATCTTCAATAATGTTCGGCCAAATTTTTATCGAATTCCGTAAGAAATTCGAAATAATCACAAACAAATTAATTAACCAAATTCGGCAAAATTGTTTTTAAAACTTACAGCTGAACTTTCGTTCGGAAATCTGTACGAGATCCTTAACGAAATGTTTTTTGAAAATCCATATTAAAAATTTGGGTATTATTCATACGAATTATATAAGAAATCTGAACGAGTCATATTAAATTCGTACGAATTTCGTACGAATTATTTTTATATTTTGATTTTTATATTTTATATTTTGATTAACGGATTTTTGTTTTCTTGCAAAATTTACAAAATGGTAGACATTTTTTAAAAACATAAAATTTTTTTGGAAATTTAAATTACTTTTGCACTGAAAAGTATTGAACAATATTTTTTATTAAATTATCAAACAAAACTAATAAAAAAAAATGAGCATTCACTTACAATTTTTTCCACTGGTTATAACGGTTTCTCTGATCCGAAAGTAATTCTAATGACGTTTTTCTCTTCTTTATTGCTTTTCCACTTTCTGTTTCTACTAAATCTATTTTAAAACGTTTTCTATTAGTAATTAAATAAAAAAAATTTTAATGTGCCACCCAAAACTTAAAAAATTTTTCTTACTGGGGTTTAATATGAATTATTTTCATAAAGTAATAAAATCATTCGTACAATAGGGATAAATATATCAATTGTCGAAGGTGTATTCACTTAATGATAAACAAATTCTGTTTAAGACATCAACGTTGATTTACAAATAGAATATAATAAATAACGCAGCTATACAAAAAAGACCCGTACTGAAAAATTAGATCAGACGTTCTTTGTATATTTTGATGCGCTAAACATGAATCTTAAGGACATGTTATTCAGTGGTCACGTGTTTTCATATTAAAATATATAGGACACGTGACCACTGAATAACATAACCTTAAGTCCGATTTGCTATACTACGTCAGGATTTTGACAAAACCTCTAAAAACATGGCGGATTTTAAGTGACAGAAGAACTTGGTTAAATAAAAACAGATTTGCTTAAAACTTGTTACTCGGGGGGTTTTATGGTTGATGATTATGAATGTAAAGTCCGATTTATAAAATTCTAAATCGCAGATCCAATATGGCAGACAAATTTTTAAAAAATAGTTAGATTTTTACGAAAATTACTATCTAGTAGTTTTTGTAATCGGTGATTATAAATTTAATTTAATATTATTTAAATTATATATTGCAGATATTGTACGGTGTTCAAACATCTTTATGCTTCCGCATGTGTCTGCATCCAGGGTACCTCTCCGCGGTAATAGTATGAGCAACGGAAAAATCCCGCTATAGCGAGACAGACAGACTTATGTGAAAGCAAAGATATTTGCCCATCGTACTATATCAGCTATTTTTAATTTGAATAATCTGACGTAAAATTTGTAGTCAGCGACCCTAAAAAACCCAAGATACCAATTATTGCAAAAATCCAACTATTTTTAAAAAATTACTTCTCCATATTGTGTCCACCATTTTGAATTTTAAAAATCCGATGTTATAACATCGGATTATAAATTTATAATTATAAATTTATAATTATAAATTTATAATCATCGATCTAAAGAAACCTGAATAACAAGATTTAAGCAAATCTGTTATCCTGTAACTAAGTTCTCCTGTCATTTAAAATCTGTCATGATTTTTAAAGTTATATGAAAAACTTTATCTGATGAAGCGAAACTGACTTCAGATGCGTGTGCAGCGGATCAAAATACATCCAATGAAAAATTTCCAGACACTGGCGTGCCGGAATTGGCACGGTAATGGTCTAATATTGGCGCAATACTTATTGAAAAAGTTAAAATTCTTTGTGAGAAAATGAATATTATTCAATTAATTATTCAATTATCTTAACAAAAAATTATTTTCAATAACATAAATATTTTGAATGATTAATTAATTAATTATAATTTCTGATTTTAGAATAAAAAATCGAAATTTATGGTAATATTTAAATAGAATTGCGCCATTATTAAGTCACTATTGCGTCTATTACGTCAGTTTCGCGCCACTACTAGTTTACGGTACAAGACCAGCACTATCCAGCATTGCGGCGCTATTGCACCAGTTGTTAATTTTGTATTGGAACAAAGAACAGGTGGTCAAAATTCTGGCCCGGATACTGTCTAATTAGTATTAAGCTTATTAAGTTGTAAACGTTAATGATAATATATTAATATTTCATCTACAAATAATTGAAATATTTTGGACAATATTTTTGGCTAATGCCATATATTAACATTAACAAATGGAATAGCATCGGCAATTGGTACACTTTCCCTATATCAATATATTTTAACATTTTATATTTATTCACCTAAGTTTTCAAATACGTAATCTTGATGACAATATGTTGGTTGTGAAGAATATGGTACGTCATTATGATGGTAATTTGATGGTTGTGGAGAATAGTTCACGTCATCTTGATGTGAATTTGACGGTTGAGGAGAATAATGCACGTCATCTTGATATGAATTTGATGGTTGTGGAGAATAAGGAGCATGAGAAGTACTTGAAACTAATATGATAAAGAAATATTATTAAAAATTTATAATTATAACTAACGTAGTAGATATACATTATCATAGGAATGTTATAAAAAAGCAGGGACTGAAACGAACACGAAAAAACACGAAAATTCGTGTCGTGCCTTGATACGACACAATACAACATGATTAACGATTTAAAATCCGTGCCTTGACACGACACAAAGTTCGCTTGGTAATTCGTGCCGTGCCTAGGCAAGATACAAATAAATTTTATAATTCGTGCCGTGCCAAAGAACGACACAAATGCAAATTTGTAATTCGTGTCGTGTCAAGACACGTTTTAAAGACACGCATGAAACACTGTGTAGAATCGTGCAAGCATTATTTGTGTTTTTTCAGGCACGACACGAATTTGGAAACGAACTTTGTATCGTGCCTTGGCAGGGAACGAATTACCAAGCGTACTTTGAGTCGTGCCTAGGCACGACACGAATTACCAAGCGAACTTTGTGTCGTATCAAGGCACGACACGAATTTTCGTGAAAGTCCCTGAAAAAAAGTTTATAAAATTCTTTAAGTATGGAATGTTGGAATTTTTTTTGTAACATTGCTGTAATATCACTGTCATTACAGTAATGTTACAGTTATAATGATATGTAATGTCATTATCAATAAATTATTTAAACCAAGTAAATACTTATTAAATGTGAGTACATTATTTTATCATATGAAGTAAATATTTTTTTGTACCAATTACGAATTACTTAAAGTAAAATAAATGGAATAATTGAATACAAAATTTATTTGCATCAACACAAAGTAGTTTTGAATAATAATAAATCCTGTTGTTAGTAAGTAAGCAATGAAGTAAACAAGGCGGGAATATGCAAATAGTATGTAAATAATCAAGTAAGCAAGGAAGTTAAAAGAAAATAATAATGAAAGTAAGCAAGATAATTCGTTCTCGCTTACACTGCGAAAACTGGTATCTCACAAGTGTTTCAAAATGACTTGCTTTAAAGCAAACGCTTAAGCTTTGTTTACATTTTGTAACTTCGACATAGCCTTAATGCAGTCTGAATTTAATTAATAATAATAAAATAATTATTAATTAAGTACAAAAAAGTTGAAAAAACTAACTATTAATGTGAATTTTTTTTATTTGACTACGGGGCACTTGAAAAAGTATTTCAATCCTGAAAACTAACTCTTTAGGCAAGTCAAGCAAGTTTTACCAAACTATTCTTGAAACGTACTTAGTGCCCATCCAGGAGATATTCAAAATAAACGTAAAATTTTTTTTTTAATTTATATTAAACTTTCAGTTTAAATTTTGTTATTGCTTTTACAGTACTAGCTTGTAAGGAATAAAGGTATGACAATACATTTTGATTACTATTACTAAAAAAATATTTTTTAAATTATTAAAACTTACTATTATTCCATTATATCTCAAATTTGTTGAAAAATTCAATAAAATATAAGGAACAATTTTTCTTCGCGTGGAAAGAAAAGATGAGGAAAGAACATGGAGAATGATAATTATAGGTAACGAACTTTTTTGGGTTCATACAATAAAATGGTGCGTGATAAAGAATACAGAAGAGGTCGTTATACTCTCTCAATCTGAATCAGCGAAATTTCACTGATTCTCAGCGATAAGTATGCCACTTATTTCAATCAGCGTATATGCGCTAATTAATTAGTGAAATTTCACTGATTATTCAGTGAATTTTCACTAATTCACAGTGCATATACGCTATTTGAAATAGTGGCATACTTATCGCTAATTCAGGTTTAGAGAGTAGCAAATGTAACAACTCAAAAAGGCTAGAGTTAATTAATAGAAAGAAGAAAATGAGTAAGTAAATACATCAATTTTGTATAATTTTGAAAAATTTCCTCATTTTCATTCATGCCTTTTAAATAATTGTTTATTTTCTAAAAAAACCTTCATAAAATATTTTCAAATCCTGAATTTTTCGATTAAATGTGTTTTGCAATTTTGAAATTTTAGTCATTGTGATGCTTTTTCCAGGAAACATTAAATTTAAAATAGTTCTGCATTCTTCTTCGTTTAAAAACTTCTTTTTTGCAAGTAGATCAAAATTATTTTCTAACTTTAATAAAATGTCGGATTTTAGTTTAATTTAACATAATAATGTTAATAAATAATTCTTGTCTTCACGATTTTTAGGAGCATCAATTTCAACGTTTGGATGAGAAATTTTACCTTCAAGAAAATTAAGTAACAATAAACAAAATAAATTAGAGAAAACATACAATAAACTGATAAGCATAAACTAATTAATATTTAAATTATTAAAATATTTTAAACGACAAAAACAAGAATGCTAATAATAATAATAATGACCTACTTTCAATATCTGATTTAATTTGAAAAAAATATTTCCCTCTCAAAAACTTTTGAAACGTTTTTATATGTTTCGATTTAAATTGTCCATAAATAAAGGAAATCATTTTTTTCAAAACCTTTGGAGTTAAATATCCTTTATTAGAAATGTAGTATGTATCTTCTTTTTCATTAATAAGAAATAATAATACATTATTATATAATTTATTATTTGCATCCAAACATAAGTTCATATTTTCCATATTATTAATAATTAACCAATTATACAGAAAACTGACAAAATGCAAAATATAACTGTAACAAATAACAATCAAAACATTAAAAACACACTTCACACAACATCAAGACGAACATTTAAATTTTATAAGTAAAATAAAAACTAATAAAAAATTAAATTCCGTGATCATGCTCGAAATACTCGTAAAACATTTTCAGTAGAAAAATCTTCTTAGAAAAATGCTTATCCTACAAAAATCAAAAATTTCTAATTTAATGGTCAATAAATATTTTTGCTAATTGTTTTTCTATTTTGACGAGAAAAGTCTTCTTGAATAAACAGGATAATAAATTCATATTTTCTGCTCAGAATACTCGTAAAATACTTTCATTAGAAAAGTGTGCTTGAAAAAATACATAACCTATCAAATTAAACAAAATTTACAAATTAATAATCAATAAATATTTTTATTCATTGTTTTACTCTTTTCCTGTGAAATGTTTACTTAAAGTAATAAAAATACTCAACCCACAAAAATAAAAAAAAATTCCAATTTCATGATCAAAGAATACTTAACTAATAGTTTTTCTTAATTTTTTAGGAAAAATTTACTTGAATGAACAGAAATTTTCCACTTTTCTTCACGGAATACTCGTAAAATACTTTCAGTAGAAGAGTGTGCATGGAAAAATACTCAACCTACAAAAATAAAGAAAAATTCCAATTTCATGAGCAAAGAAAAATTAAGTAATAGTTTGTCTTCATTTTTTAGGAAAACTTTACTTGAATGAACAGAAATTTTCCAAATTTCTTCTCGGAATACTCGTAAAATCCTTTTAGTAGAAAAATGAGCTTGGAAAAATAGTCAACCTAGAGAAATAAAGAAAAATTCCAATTTCATGATCAAAGAATACTTAAGTAATAGTTTTTCTTGATTTTTTAGGAAAAGTTTACTTGAATGAACAGAAATTTTCCAATTTTCTTCTCGGAATACTCGTAAAATACTCTCAGTAGAAGAGTGTGCATGGAAAAATACTCAATCTACAAAAATAAAAAAAAATTCCAATTTCATGATCAAAGAATACTTAAGTAATAGTATTCCTTCATTTTTTAGGAAAAGTTTACTTGAATGAACAGAAATTTTCCAATTTTCTTCTCGGAATAATCGTAAAATACTTTCAGTAAAAGAGTGTGCATGGAAAAATACTCAACCTACAAAAATAAAGAAAAATTCCAATTTCATGAGCAAAGAAAAATTAAGTAATAGTTTTTCTTCATTTTTTAGGAAAAAATTACTTGAATGAACAGACATTTTACTATTATCCTCTCGGAATACTCGTAAAATACATTCAGTTGAAAAGTGTGCATGGAAAAATACGCAATCTACAAAAATAAATAAAAATTCCAATTTCATGATCAAAGAATACTTAAGTAATAGTTTTTCTTGATTTTTTAGGAAAAGTTTACTTGAATGAACAAAAATTTTCCAATTTTCTTCTCGGAATACTCGTAAAATACTTTCAGTAGAAGAGTGTGCATGGAAAAATACGCAACCTACAAAAATAAAAAAAAAATCCAATTTAATGATCCATCAATACTTAATTAATAGTATTTCTTCTTTTTTTAGCAAAAGTTTACTTGAATAAACAGAAATTTCCCTATTTTCTCCTCGGAATACTCGTAAAATACTTTCAGTAGAAGAGTGTGCATGGAAAAATACGCAACCTACAAAAATAATGAAAAATTCTAATTTGATGATCCATAAATACTTAATTAATAGTATTTCTTCTTTTTTTAGCAAAAGTTTACTTAAATAAACAGAAATTTTCCAATTTTCTTCTCGGAATACTCGTAAAATACTTTCAGTAGAAGAGTGTACATGGAAAAATACGCAACCTACAAAAATAAAGAAAAATTCCAATTTGATGATCCATAAATACTTAATTAATAGTATTTCTTCTTTTTTTAGGAAAAATTTACTTGAATGAACAGAAATTTTCCTATTTTCTTCTCGGAATACTCGTAAAATACTCTCAGTAGAAGAGTGTGCATGGAAAAATACTCAATCTACAAAAATAAAAAAAAATTCCAATTTCATGATCAAAGAATACTTAAGTAATAGTATTCCTTCATTTTTTAGGAAAAGTTTACTTGAATGAACAGAAATTTTCCAATTTTCTTCTCCGAATACTCGTAAAATACTCTCAGTTGAAAAGTGTGCATGGAAAAATACGCAAGCTACAAAAATAAAAAAAAATTCCCATTTAATGATCCATAATACTTAATTAATAGTATTTCTTCTTTTTTTAGCAAAAGTTTACTTGAATAAACAGAAATTTCCCTATTTTCTCCTCGGAATACTCGTAAAATACTTTCAGTAGAAGAGTGTGCATGGAAAAATACTCAACCTACAAAAATAAAAAATAATTCCAATTTCATGATCAAAAAAGACTTAAGTAATTGATTTTCTTCATTTCTTAGGAAAAGTTTACTTGAATGAGCAGAAATTTCCCTTTTTTCTCCTCGGAATACTTGTAAAATACTTTCACTAGAAGAGTGTGCATGGAAAAATACTCAACATACAGAAATAAAGAAAAATTCCAATTTCATGATCAAAAAAGACTTAAGTAATTGTTTTTCTTCATTTCTTAGGAAAAGTTTACTTGAATGAGCAGAAATTTTCCAATTTTCTTTTCGGAATACTCGTAAAATACTTTCAGTAGAAGAGTGTGCATGGAAAAATACTCAATCTACAAAAATAAAAAAAATTCGAATTTGATTATAAAAGAATACTTAAGTAATAGTTTTTCTTCATTTTTTAGAAAAAGTTTACTTGAATGAACAGAAATTTTCCTATTTTCTTCTCGGAATACTCGTAAAATACTCTCAGTAGAAGAGTGTGCATGGAAAAATAGTCAATTTAGGAAAATATTTAAAAAATCCAATTTGATGATCAAAAAATACTTAAGTAATTGTTTTTCTTCATTTCTTAGGAAAAATTTACTTGAATGAACAGAAATTTTCCAATTTTCTTCTCGGAATACTCGTAAAATACTTTCAGTAGAAGAGTGTACATGGAAAAATACGCAACCTACAAAAATAAAGAAAAATTCCAATTTAATGATCCATCAATACTTAATTAATAGTATTTCTTCTTTTTTTAGCAAAAGTTTACTTGAATAAACAGAAATTTCCCTATTTTCTCCTCGGAATACTCGTAAAATACTTTCAGTAGAAGAGTGTGCATGGAAAAATACGCAACCTACAAAAATAAAGAAAAATTCTAATTTGATGATCCATAAATACTTAATTAATAGTATTTCTTCTTTTTTTAGCAAAAGTTTACTTGAATAAACAGAAATTTCCCTATTTTCTTCTCGGAATACTCGTAAAATACTCTCAGTAGAAGAGTGTGCATGGAAAAATACTCAATCTACAAAAATAAAAAAAAATTCCAATTTCATGATCCATCAATACTTAATTAATAGTATTTCTTCTTTTTTTAGCAAAAGTTTACTTGAATAAACAGAAATTTCCCTATTTTCTCCTCGGAATACTCGTAAAATACTTTCAGTAGAAGAGTGTGCATGGAAAAATACGCAACCTACAAAAATAAAGAAAAATTCTAATTTGATGATCCATAAATACTTAATTAATAGTATTTCTTCTTTTTTTAGCAAAAGTTTACTTGAATAAACAGAAATTTCCCTATTTTCTCCTCGGAATACTTGTAAAATACTTTCAGTAGAAGAGTGTGCATGGAAAAATACGCAACCTACAAAAATAAAGAAAAATTCTAATTTGATGATCCATAAATACTTAATTAATAGTATTTCTTCTTTTTTTAGCAAAAGTTTACTTGAATAAACAGAAATTTCCCTATTTTCTTCTCGGAATACTCGTAAAATACTCTCAGTAGAAGAGTGTGCATGGAAAAATACTCAATCTACAAAAATAAAAAAAAATTCCAATTTCATGATCCATCAATACTTAATTAATAGTATTTCTTCTTTTTTTTAGCAAAAGTTTACTTGAATAAACAGAAATTTCCCTATTTTCTCCTCGAAATACTCGTAAAATACTTTCAGTAGAAGAGTGTGCATGGAAAAATACGCAACCTACAAAAATAAAGAAAAATTCTAATTTGATGATCCATAAATACTTAATTAATAGTATTTCTTCTTTTTTTAGCAAAAGTTTACTTGAATAAACAGAAATTTCCCTATTTTCTTCTCGAAATACTCGTAAAATACTCTCAGTAGAAGAGTGTGCATGGAAAAATACTCAATCTACAAAAATAAAAAAAAATTCCAATTTCATGATCCATCAATACTTAATTAATAGTATTTCTTCTTTTTTTAGCAAAAGTTTACTGGAATAAACAGAAATTTCCCTATTTTCTCCTCGGAATACTCGTAAAATACTTTCAGTAGAAGAGTGTGCATGGAAAAATACGCAACCTACAAAAATAAAGAAAAATTCTAATTTGATGATCCATAAATACTTAATTAATAGTATTTCTTCTTTTTTTAGCAAAAGTTTACTTGAATAAACAGAAATTTCCCTATTTTCTTCTCGGAATACTCGTAAAATACTCTCAGTAGAAGAGTGTGCATGGAAAAATACTCAATCTACAAAAATAAAAAAAATTCCAATTTCATGATCCATCAATACTTAATTAATAGTATTTCTTCTTTTTTTAGCAAAAGTTTACTTGAATAAACAGAAATTTCCCTATTTTCTCCTCGGAATACTCGTAAAATACTTTCAGTAGAAGAGTGTGCATGGAAAAATACGCAACCTACAAAAATAAAGAAAAATTCTAATTTGATGATCCATAAATACTTAATTAATAGTATTTCTTCTTTTTTTAGCAAAAGTTTACTTGAATAAACAGAAATTTCCCTATTTTCTTCTCGGAATACTCGTAAAATACTCTCAGTAGAAGAGTGTGCATGGAAAAATACTCAATCTACAAAAATAAAAAAAAATTCCAATTTCATGATCAAAGAATACTTAAGTAATAGTATTCCTTCATTTTTTAGGAAAAGTTTACTTAAATGAACAGAAATTTTCCAATTTTCTTCTCGGAATACTCGTAAAATACTTTCAGTAGAAGAGTGTGCATGGAAAAATACGCAACCTACAAAAATAAAGAAAAATTCCAATTTGATGATCCATAAATACTTACTTAATAGTATTTCTTCTTTTTTTAAGAAAAGTTTACTTGAATGAACAGAAATTTTCCAATTTTCTTCTCGGAATACTCGTAAAATCCTTTCAGTAGAAGAGTGTGCATAGAAACATACTCAACGTACAAAAATAAAAAAAAATCCAATTTGATCATCAAAGAATACTTAAGTAACAGTTTTTCTTCATTTTTTAGGAAAAGTTTACTTGGATGAACAGAAATTTTCCACTTTTCTTCGAGAAATACTCGTAAAATCATTTCAGTAGAAGAGTGTGCATGGAAAAATACTCAATCTACAAAAATAAAAAAAATTCGAATTTGATTATAAAAGAATACTTAAGTAATAGTTTTTCTTCATTTTTTAGAAAAAGTTTACTTGAATGAACAGAAATTTTCCTATTTTCTTCTCGGAATACTCGTAAAATACTCTCAGTAGAAGAGTGTGCATGGAAAAATAGTCAATTTAGGAAAATATTTAAAAAATCCAATTTGATGATCAAAAAATACTTAAGTAATTGTAATGTTGAACATAATTTTAAATTCAAATTTATTCCGCGTCGAATTCATTCATTTCATTTCTATACATTTAATATATCTATATATATTGCTGTGCTCACTGCCTGGCTGACGAGAGAGTAGTACCGATGGCGCACTCACCGCCGCGCATGACGTAGGTCGCTCTTACCTCTCGTCATACCTGAGGAGAGCCAGCGATCTATATACTTGCTTGCACATTTCGTTTCACTCAGTCTGCCTACGACCGGACTCGGGGCTTGCTCCGAGGCCGACCGACAGCAGCTCACAGTCCTTTCCTACCCTCGATCTATTCCTTGGACAGAGAGGAGCTAATCCTGGCCAAGGGATGATTTCCTTCGGAAGAGCTGGTGAACATGAGGAGCTAATCTGTTCACCGGCTCTCCAAAAATTTCCTAGAAGGAGTTGTATAGAGACTTCGGGAGCTAACGAGTCTCTGTAACACCCTTCGCTTTCTCAAATAATAACTTTTTACCTGGTGCAAGGTAGACCGTGTGGAGCTCCACCGTGTATGCTTTGTACCCTTTTCCACCTTTTGTCTCAACTGAACGTGGGGCGCTAACCCGGGACGTTGAGACATCCATGTTAATTTTTACCATCCTTATACACACACAATTACATAATTTCCCCTGTTGAACTGAGGAGCTAATCGTTCAACAGATATGACACATACACCTGGACAACTTGGCCTTGAGGAGCTAATCAGGTCAGGATGTCCAGAACATACAAGATTTTTACACTAATTTCGCGACGGGCATGAATATCGACCGCAGTTCGATATCTAGTTCTTTTTTTCAGTAATTTCTAAAATTCTGACCTAGCGTGCACGACCCTAGTTTCCGTCCGCGCGTCATTGGGGGTTAATTTCTAGAATCAACCCAGTAATTTCCGGTGTCACTATTTTGTAATTTTAATTAAAAATAACAGGGTAAAATTTTATTACAGTCCGAACGAGAACGGCGAGGAATAATTTGGGGTGTGAAGGAGTGAAATGGCGGACGCGCCTATAATTTCCAATTTTGTTAATTTATATTAGATTTTCTATTTTTTTGTTATTATCAAATTTTCATTTGTTTTATTTTTATTAATTGTAATTTAATTCTAAATTTTAGTTTATTATTCAAATTTTATAATTTCTTTCTTTATTAATTTTTTGCATTGTATCGAGTCAGTTTTATTATTTTTTATGTTTTATTGTAATTTCATGATTTCTATTTAATTTGTTAATTATTAAATTTGTTATTATTTCTATTTTTATTTTATTTTGTTAAATATATTTACTTTCGAAGGTTTAAATTATGTTTTATTATTTTGATTTTACCTTTCACAAATTTCTCTTAAATTAGTATTTAAAATAGATGGCGCTTGCGTCACTGTAAATTGATAGAATTTACCAAACTAGAGACCCGGACTCCATCCGGCGAGCAAATCCTTATTGGCAAAAATTGAGATCATTACATAATTGTTTTTCTTCATTTCTTAGGAAAAGTTTACTTGAATGAACAGAAATTTTCCAATTTTCTTCTCGGAATACTCGTAAAATACTTTCAGTAGAAGAGTGTACATGGAAAAATACGCAACCTACAAAAATAATGAAAAATTCCAATTTGATGATCCATAAATACTTAATTAATAGTATTTCTTCTTTTTTTAAGAAAAGTTTTCTTGAATGAACAGAAATTTTCCAATTTTCTTCTCAGAATACTCGTAAAATATTTTCAGTAGAAGAGTGTGCATGGAAAAATACTCAATCTACAAAAATAAAAAAAAATTCCAATTTCATGATCAAAGAATACTTAAGTAATAGTATTCCTTCATTTTTTGGGAAAAGTTTACTTGAATGAACAGAAATTTTCCAATTTTCTTCTCGGAATACTCGTAAAATACTTTCAGTAGAAGAGTGTGCATGGAAAAATACTCAACCTACAAAAATAAAAAAAAATTCCAATTTCATGATCAAAGAATACTTAACTAATAGTTTTTCTTAATTTTTTAAGAAAAATTTACTTGAGTGAAAAGAAATTTTCCAATTTTCTTTTCGGAATACTTGTAAAATACTTTCAGTAGAAGAGTGTGCATGGAAAAGTACTCAATCTACAAAAATAAAAAAAATTCCAATTTCATGATCAAAGAATACTTAAGTAATAGTATTCCTTCATTTTCTAGGAAAAATTTACTTGAATGAACAGAAATTTTCCAATTTTCTTCTCGGAATACTCGTAAAATACTCTCAGTTGAAAAGTGTGCATGGAAAAATACGCAACCTACAAAAATAAAGAAAAATTCCAATTTGATGATCCATAAATACTTAAGTAACAGTTTTTCTTCATTTTTTAGGAAAAGTTTACTTGGATGAACAGAAATTTTCCACTTTTCTTCGAGGAATACTCGTAAAATCATTTCAGTAGAAGTGTGTGCATGACAAAATACTCAACCTACAAAAATAAAAAAAATTCCAATTTCATGATCAAAGAATACTTAAGTAATAGTATTTCTTCTTTTTTTAGGAAAAGTTTACTTGAATGAACAGAAATTTTCCTATTTTCTTCTCGGAATACTCGTAAAATATTTTCAGTAGAAGAGTGTGCATGGAAAAATACTCAATCTACAAAAATAAAAAAATTCTAATTTGATTATAAAAGAATACTTAAGTAATAGTTTTTCTTCATTTTTTAGCAAAAGTTTACTTCAATAAACAGAAATTTCCCTATTTTCTCCTCGGAATACTCGTAAAATACTTTCAGTTGAAAAGTGTGCATGGAAAAATACGCAATCTACAAAAATAAAAAAAAATCCAATTTGATGATCCATAAATACTTAATTAATAGTTTTTCTTCATTTTTTAGAAAAAGTTTACTTGAATGAACAGAAATTTTCCTATTTTCTTCTCGGAATACTCGTAAAATACTCTCAGTAGAAGAGTGTGCATGGAAAAATAGTCAATTTAGGAAAATATTTAAAAAATCCAATTTGATGATCAAAAAATACTTAAGTAATTGTTTTTCTTCATTTCTTAGGAAAAGTTTACTTGAATGAACAGAAATTTTCCAATTTTCTTCTCGGAATACTCGTAAAATACTTTCAGTAGAAGAGTGTACATGGAAAAATACGCAACCTACAAAAATAAAGAAAAATTCCAATTTGATGATCCATAAATACTTAATTAATAGTATTTCTTCTTTTTTTAAGAAAAGTTTTCTTGAATGAACAGAAATTTTCCAATTTTCTTCTCAGAATACTCGTAAAATATTTTCAGTAGAAGAGTGTGCATGGAAAAATACTCAATCTACAAAAATAAAAAAAATTTCCAATTTCAAGATCAAAGAATACTTAAGTAATAGTTTTTCTTGATTTTTTAAGAAAAGTTTACTCGAATGAACAGAAATTTTCCAAATTTCTTCTCGGAATACACGTAAAATACTCTCAGTTGAAAAGTGTGCATGGAAAAATACGCAACCTACAAAAATAAAGAAAAATTCCAATTTGATGATCCATAAATACTTAATTAATAGTATTTCTTCTTTTTTTAAGAAAAGTTTTCTTGAATGAACAGAAATTTTCCAATTTTCTTCTCAGAATACTCGTAAAATATTTTCAGTAGAAGAGTGTGCATGGAAAAATACTCAATCTACAAAAATAAAAAAAAATTCCAATTTCAAGATCAAAGAATACTTAAGTAATAGTTTTTCTTGATTTTTTAAGAAAAGTTTACTCGAATGAACAGAAATTTTCCAAATTTCTTCTCGGAATACACGTAAAATACTCTCAGTTGAAAAGTGTGCATGGAAAAATACGCAACCTACAAAAATAAAAAAAAATTCCAATTTAATGATCCATAAATACTTAATTAATAGTATTTCTTCTTTTTTTAGCAAAAGTTTACTTGAATAAACAGAAATTTCCCTATTTTCTTGTCGGAATACTCGTAAAATCCTTTCAGTAGAAGAGTGTGCATGGAAAAATACGCAACCTACAAAAATAAAGAAAAATTCCAATTTGATGATCCATAAATACTTAATTAATAGTATTTCTTCTTTTTTTAGGAAAAGTTTACTTGAATGAACAGAAATTTTCCAATTTTCTTCTCGGAATACTCGTAAAATACTTTCAGTAGAAGAGTGTGCATGGAAAAATACGCAACCTACAAAAATAAAGAAAAATTCCAATTTGATGATCCATAAATACTTACTTAATAGTATTTCTTCTTTTTTTAAGAAAAGTTTACTTGAATGAACAGAAATTTTCCAATTTTCTTCTCGGAATACTCGTAAAATCCTTTCAGTAGAAGAGTGTGCATAGAAACATACTCAACGTACAAAAATAAAAAAAAATCCAATTTGATCATCAAAGAATACTTAAGTAACAGTTTTTCTTCATTTTTTAGGAAAAGTTTACTTGGATGAACAGAAATTTTCCACTTTTCTTCGAGGAATACTCGTAAAATCATTTCAGTAGAAGAGTGTGCATGAAAAAATACTCAACCTACAAAAATAAAAAAAAATTCCAATTTCATGATCAAAGAATACTTAAGTAATAGTATTCCTTCATTTTTTAGGAAAAGTTTACTTGAATGAACAGAAATTTTCCACTTTTCTTCTCGGAATACTCGTCAAATACTCTCAGTAGAAGAGTGTGCATGGAAAAGTACTCAACCTACAAAAATAAAAAAAAAATCCAATTTGATGATCCATAAATACTTAATTAATAGTATTTCTTCTCTTTTTAGCAAAAGTTTACTTGAATGAACAGAAATTTTCCAATTTTCTTCTCGGAATACTCGTAAAATACTTTCAGTAGAAGAGTGTGCATGGAAAAGTACTCAACCTACAAAAAGAAATAAAAAATTCCAATTTAATGATCCATAAATACTTAATTAATAGTATTTCTTCTTTTTTTAGCAAAAGTTTACTTGAATGAACAGAAATTTTTCACTTTTCTTCTCGGAATACTCGTAAAATACTTTCAGTAGAAGAGTGTGCATGGAAAAGTACTCAACCTACAAAAAGAAATAAAAAATTCCAATTTAATGATCCATAAATACTTAATTAATAGTATTTCTTCTTTTTTTAGCAAAAGTTTACTTGAATAAACAGAAATTTCCCTATTTTCTTCTCGGAATACTCGTAAAATACTCTCAGTAGAAGAGTGTGCATGGAAAAATACTCAATCTACAAAAATAAAGAAAAATTCCAATTTCATGAGCAAAGAAAAATTAAGTAATAGTTTTTCTTCATTTTTTAGGAAAAGTTTACTTGAATGAACAGAAATTTTCCAAATTTCTTCTCGGAATACTCGTAAAATACTCTCAGTTGAAAAGTGTGCATGGAAAAATACGCAACCTACAAAAATAAAAAAAATTCCAATTTAATGATCCATAAATACTTAAGTAATAGTTTTTCTTCATTTTTTAGGAAAAGTTTACTTGAATGAACAGAAATTTTTCACTTTTCTTCTCGGAATACTCGTAAAATACTTTCAGTAGAAGAGTGTGCATGGAAAAGTACTCAACCTACAAAAAGAAATAAAAAATTCCAATTTGATGATCGAAGAATATTCTTATTTTTTTCTGTTTTGCTGAGAAAAGTCATCTTGAATAAACAGGACATTTCGTATTTTCTGCATGGAATACTTGTAAAACACTTTTTGTAAGAATTGTTCATAAAAAATGCTTATCCTATAAAAATAAATATGTTTGTAAATAAAAAAATAAAAATGTTTGTCATTATCAGAGAAACAATATTAAAGGGTCCAATTCTCATTGAAAGACAATTATTTTTCATTGTAAGTAAATATTTTATTGAAAGAAACATTTTATTTAAAAATAATTTTTATAAAACTTTAATTGATTGGAAATATCCTATGGCCGGTTTGCCCCACCGAAAACGGTCCGGTATGCCCCACAGGCCCATTTTGAGAATAAATGTTTGTCAAAAAGAAACGCTTTGCAAATTCATCAAAGTTTTTGGTGGTAAACATTCCTGAGGTGTGTACCTTTAAAACCCAAGACCTAATATTTTGAAATATTACACGATTTTCTCATAATTTCCTTAAGAAAAATTTCGAAAAAGTGTAGAAAAAAACTAAAAAAAAAAAACTTTTGCTCCCAGCGTTGCACAAACAAAAGTAAAAATTTTTAAATTGAAAAAATAAGGTATACTACACAAGGTTGTTTCAAATTTCTAAATAGCACTTTTGACAATTTCGCCATTTCGGAAATATTGAGGGGGTTCCGGTTTGGCCCATTCTCCCCTTTATTTGCGCTTGATTAATTAAAATCGATTTATTCATTTAGGAAAAATTAAATGTTGTTTAAAAAGTTGCAAAAAAATTTATTTTGTATTAACTTTTTAAACTGAAATTAAAAAGAAATAAACATTTTTGTTTTCCATCGTTAAATGGTTTTAAAGAGAAAT
This sequence comes from Leptopilina myrica (nomen nudum), assembly GCA_032872475.1. Lineage (NCBI taxonomy): Eukaryota > Metazoa > Arthropoda > Insecta > Hymenoptera > Figitidae > Leptopilina > Leptopilina myrica (nomen nudum). Next base: position 2,837,507 of record CM065461.1, read on the forward strand.
AATTACTTCTAGAAAAGAAAAAAAGAATAAATTTGCAGTAATAAAAACGCCGCGAGATGGCAGCTACTCACGGACCATTAGAAAAATATTTTTTTTAAAGCAAACGTTTTCAGTTTATTTTTTTATCGTAAGAATTTGAAAAGTAATGAAATTTAGTCATTATTATTAATTAATTTAATTAATTGACTGTCAATTATTAATTAATTGTCAATTCAATTTTTGAAAAATTAAATTAATTAATAATAGACCATTTGAATAATTAATGTCAATTTATGCAATTAATTAATAATAATTATTTTTAAGAAATTATCAATTAGTGAATAAATGTTTATTTATATTAATAAAAAATAAAATTAAAAAAAGAAGAAAAATTGCAGACCCAAGAGTCGAACGCAGACTTTCCAATTACAAGACTGCTACGTTTACCACTAAACAATCTAAAGTGATTTTTGTTTGTGCACTGATGAATTATTTATGTAAAATTCATTTTGACAATCCAAAAAAAAAAAAAATAGATCCTGAAATTAATCAATGAATTAATTTCAGGATCTATTTTTTTCAAGCTTTTAATAAACTGAAATTAAAAGGAAATAAAAATTCTTGTTTTCAATCGTTAAACGGTATTGTAATTTAATTTTCACGGCAATTAATTAATAATAGATAATTTAATAAATTAATAAAATGAATTATTATTAAATTCTTCATTAATTTAATTATTCATTAATTATTTTTACCAAATTAATTTATTTTTAATTAATTATTTTAAAGTAATTAAACTAAAACATTTGATTTAATTATTTATTTTTTATTTACTGCTTATTAATACTTTTTTTTAAAATTAGTAACTAAATAATTAATAATTAATCAGTTGCTAATAAAAAATTTATTTACATTTCAATGCTTTGAAAAATGTTTTGTTTACATTTTGTTAACCTTCATTTTTGACTAAATTCATCAATTATTCACTTACCTTTTTTTGATGAAATAATACATCCATTTGAAGCTCTTGCTGATTGGTTTTCTATCAAACTTAATATTATTGCATTATTTCTTTTGGAAATAATGCTTTTAACCATTTTTTCACTATTATTAAAACTTTTGTTTAGCCTGTACTCGAATATTATCAAACTAATTTCATTGTAGTGGCATTTAAATTTTCCGATTCTTTTTTGTCTACAGTGAGACTTACGTTTATAACGCAAATTTCTGTCGCCATATTACTTCTCTCTCATTGGCTAAAATATTTCAATTTCAATTACATTTCATTTAAAATCAATTTATTTTTTTACAAAAACTCGAGTAAAGGCTATCTTAGAATTTTCCTAACTTTCTACACTTTCTCGGTGTAATACTTTTTTTGAATCACCCTGTATACTTATATATCTTTAAAAAATGTATTAAATTAAATACATATAGTTCAACTGTCCAATTTTTTTACTTTAATTGTGAAAAACATTAAAACCTCTATTATTCGAATTTTCGATTATCCGAATCAGGCCTTGCCTAGGTTAGTTCAAATAATCAAGGTTCCACTGTATAATATTTTAAAAAGAGATTCGGATGATGAAGGAGGGATTTTTCAAAATGAGTAACAAAATTATTGTAACGTTAATTTTATAAAAACAGGAAATTCAGGGAAACTCTGCCCAGGTGCGAATTGTCGGTCGGCCCATAGTCGGGCCAACCGTATGCACGGTCGGCCCAACTTTGCTAAAGGGTAGTCTTGCTAGGTAGTCGGGCTTAGTCAGTTCGGGTTCGGGCCGAGCTCGGGCCGAGCTTGTTTACATACCCGAAATCTTTCAGGTACCCGACCACATTCGGGTTCTCAAAATTTTCGGATACCCGACTACATTCGGGTTCTCGAAATTTTCGGGTACCTGAGTACATTCGGGTTCTCGAAAATTTCGGGTAACTGTGAGCGTTAGGGGGGTTACATTTTGTACCCCCCTAGCACTCACAGTTAAAAAAAAAAATTCATGTTTTTTGCGGATAACTGTATGAAGATCAACTCCAATCACGTTCGCTATATTTTTCGATCAATCTACGCGTGAAAATACATACGTGTACGTATATGTATTTTAGGGGTATGGAACCCTAAACATTGGAAAAAATATATAATTACAAATATTCGTTTCTTTAAATCGTCTAAGTAACTGAAATTGTTAAAGATTTGCATACTCAAATCCGTTCCAGTTTTCAGAATTGTCGGATAACCAGAAATTTTCGGGTGACCCGATTGAATTGGGGTTCTCGAGAATTTTGAGTACCCGAATTTTTCGAGAAAACTCGAGCTCGGCCCGACCCGAAAAAAATTCGTCCCGATCCGACCCGACGTTTCGGGCTTTCTGCACACCTCTATTATTAATATTAAAATATTTAACGCTCGTGAGGATCGAACTCAGAACCTTAAGTACTACAGCCACACACGCTACCACTATGCTACGCTTACATGTCTGAAGAAGGAGCGTGATAACTTCATGAACTACAACCGTTCCCGACCGTTGGCCCCACTGTGGTTGATGGTCGGGCCGACTATAAAAAAGTTGGTTTCACAACTTTGACGGCCAAAGCTTACCCGACCGTTGGCCTAACTGTGAAATATTCGCGTTTGTCACCGTTGGCATTCACGGTTGGACCAACTTTGGGAGAAACTTTCAACCAAAGTCGTGCCATCTTTGGGGGCAGAAAGTTTGGCTGCCACAGTTGGCCCGACGTTCCAACTGTGGCGGCCGACCGAAATTCGCACCTGGGTGGGATATTTATTAAAAGTACTGGAAAAAATTAAATTTTTAGAATTCATAAGAATATTCAGAATTTTATTTTGCCTCATGTACTATGAAATTGCGTCTAAATTCAATTGCATTCAAGAATTCATTTCAAGAATTAAATTATTTTAAAAACTAATACAACTCAATTTCTCGAGAAATGTAATTGAAGGGCTACATAAAATAAGGGGACGAACGGGAGACTTGGAAGGGATAATATCAGTCAGGTAGCAGTGACCGGCTCAAGGCTTGTCACTGCTATATACCTGACTGGTAGTATCGCTTAAAATTGACTGTTTTAAGGGATGGAAAAAATGAAAAAAATTCTTCGTAGATGTATAGAAAAATCAACCAGTTGACTGATAATATGTATCATATAAAATAAACAATCAACCATTACAAATTTAGTAATGTGAAACTTGAATAACTTGAACAAATTTTAATAGATTTTCATTCAACTTGGTAAAAAATAGTTTTTAAGGTTGCTGAATAAGAAACTAAAATCGAATTTTTAACTTTCAAAATAGCAGATCCAATAATTTGTTAAATTATTTTTTTAAAGGTTGTTGAATTTACGTTTACATTTACCCCGAGTTTTCCAATTCTCGGGGTAAATGTAAACACCTAATTATTCATTAACTAAATTGACGAAACTGAAAAATCAAAGTAAACTTTTGTTAAGGTATTAATAAGAAAGGGGGCTCTTAGGGGGTGGGGGGTGTCAAGCTGTGTGTGACGTAAAAAATGTGACGAAAGGGGGGTAGGGGGTCAAAATTAGTCTGAAAAAGCGTGACGTAGTTTGTGAATGGCCCCAAGAATGAAAAATTTTAAATTTATTTTTTAATTTGTTTTTATGAAAATGCAAGACAAAATACTGAAACAGTAAAATTTTGATTTTCAATCTCTTTTGCATTAAAAGATAACTTACACTATAGCATTGACAATTGTCAAAATAAAATATTGGCAGTACTCAGAACATCTTGTAGGTGAACTGAGGTAAAAATATTGACGACGTACTTATTTTTAAATTCGTAAATTTAGCTGAAACGTCTACTGTTTACATTAACCCCAAATAACGCTATATAGGATTATTCAATGAAATAGCTGTTTCTACTTAAATAATTATTAAATAATTATTATAAGCTATTGAATTTCAAAAGGTTGGAATCAGAAATTTTGAAAATCTGAGTTTCTATATGTCCCATAATAATGATTGAATATTTATTTCAAAATAAAGTTATTGGTGCTTTTAAATAATTTTTCAATGAAGGAAATTCGTAAATAAATGAATTAGTACATTTTATGGAGTATCTAATAATTTTTAAAGTGGATCAGAATATTTTTTAGTATAAATTATTTAATGATTAAAGGAAAGTAATAATTAATTACTTACATTGTTTCGACAAATTCTTAAAATTGTCAATAGTTGTTTACACCAGTCTGGTGATGGCACACAAGAGTGGGAACGGTGCATCACATACTCGTTTTTATTATCTAAAAGATTCTCGAAAAATTGTTGGTGCATAATTATTGCCGAGGCCTCGGTCGCAAGGTTATACGTCAGGGAAACATGATTATGGCCCAAAAGACGTCTCCATTCAAAAAGACTTATTGTATCCACGAATGCAGTTATGGAATCAACATCTTCGGGAATGGTTTTCTTCCTTTTTCTGTCCATACTGCTTCTCATTTGCCTGAACGACAAGTTTTGTGCTGCTTCACCATGTCTACAAAGAAGCAATTTTCATTAAATAATTGAATATTTACAGTTTTATACAGAATTTTATAGAAACTTGTAAAATAATGTCTCGTTAAAAGTAGCGAATTTACAATCTACAAACTATTAAACCTAAAAATTTGGCAAGGTACATTTTGGAAAGGTTTTTACGTGCTCTTTCGATTAAAAATTAGCATTTAAAAAAAAAAAATTTGACCCAAAAAAATCAAAATTGAGAATAAATTTTAATTTTTTCAAAAAAAGGTCACATTTTTTTTATTTAAACGAAAGCTGAGGTTTTTTCCTAAAAGGACATATAAATGAAAAAGTGGGACAAGAATGTTTAAACATTAAAAAAATTAATTTTCTCGTAAACAGACCTAAAAAACGGGTTTAATGAGTAGGAAAGAGTTTTTCAATGTTTAAACATTCTTGTCCCACTTTTTCATTTATATGTCCTTTTAGGAAAAAACCTCAGCTTTCGTTTAAAAAAATTGGGACCTTTTTTCCACAAAATTAAAATTAATTCTTAATTTGGATTTTTTTGGGTCAACAATTTTTTTTTTTGAAATGCTTATTTTCAATTGAAAGAGCACGAAAAAACCTTTCCAAAATGTACATTGCCAAATTTTTAGGTTTAATAATTTAAGAGTAAAAAATTATCAAAATAAGCATTACACCGTAAGACACCTTGATCACTTGACATGGAATGCCTCATTTATATGAATGCCTCAATCGTACTATTTATCCGTAAAATCGCTATAAAATATAGTATAACTAATCTGTATAAATTTACTCTTACATTTTTGAGGAGCATGATGTAATCATTTTTCCAAATTGTCATTCTTACGAAATGTCATTTTGCGAATCGCAATTTTTACGATTTGTCAATTTCGAGAAAAGTCTTTTTTGCAATTGTAATTTTTGCGAATAGTCATTTATACGAACTGCCACACGGAGAAAAATGGAAAAATGATTTTTGCAGTCAGTGTAGTACTTCTTTATAGAATAATATGTGACAGGTACACACTATAGTATTAGAAGTTTCATAGCTGAACAGTTTGGGACTCAACACAATTTATCCCATTCATCAGCTTAAACAAGACTGTTTATATAGTCTAAGAGGGAATAAGAGTATAAAAAATTGGAAAAAGAAATTTTTTCCCCATGTAATTGTTAAAAGAACGCGGCAGTGTACAAAACACAAGTCAATAATAGAAGCGAATATTGAACAAATAGTACTCAGTCCAGTTCTTTCGAAAAATGAACGCCGTGCACATAAAGTAGATACCTACTCGAAAACCACAAGTTATTCTTTCTCTCTCTCTCACACTAATGGTCGTTCACTTATCTTACCGTTTCACTTACTCTTACTATACTCTCAACTATTATGCAGTGCAGTTAAGTAAATTAAAGTATTAAATATTGCTTTGAGAATAATTAATTATATATTTCATTCAAAGTCAATTCACTATTTTGTACAAGGAAAAAAAGAATAATCAAATTTACCATGAGGAGTGTCAAACTTGAAAAAGGTTAAGAAAACATTAATGTTTTTTAATTATTTATTATTAAATTCTAATAACCGTATCAACTTTAAACTAGTTGACAATATTATTTATTCAATATTATGAATATTGTTGACATTCATACTCACATTAATTACATATTAAAATACACTCATGATGTAATTTATTTCAATGGAAAGGGATGTATCTTAAATAGAAAATTTCCCCTATCGATTGCGTAGCCGAGAGGCTTAATGCTTAATGTAAAAGCGTGCGATTTATAATTATGCGTATATTTCGTTTGTATGGTTAGGTAGGTGTTTCAATCCCGCATGATTGTAAGATTGTCCGATATGTTTAAGTTGTTAATTGTAAGTATGAAGATGTGCGAAGAATAAAACTTGTGAATTAATGAATATGAATATATAAAGAGTGCATTTAACATATTTTTCTTTTTTTTAATGATTGGTTATTGTTTTTTTTATATAAAATTGACGAAGTGAATACAAGGAAACACTCGTTTCGCGTCGCGTCGGACATTTATTTTGACAGGTTCCGCGCCTGCGTTCCTTTATTGTGAAAATTTCGAAGTAGGGGACTGAGTCCAGTTTCTCTACTATGCACACTGCAACGCGCCTTATAATCTTCGCCTGTGTTTTAATGCTCTTTACAGAGACATTTGAACCTAAGGCTCTCTATACACTATACGCAATACCCGAAGATGCTTGATGGAAATAAATTAATGTACTTTTACTGGACTGAGTCCTCTTTTTTCAATATTGACTCCCAGTTTTTCAAACTCCATTTTTCTCAGTGCATTCTTTCAAATTCCCAGGTTTTGTCGAGCTCTTTCGATTGAAAGTAAGCATTTAAAAAAAAAAATTTTGACCCAAAAAAATCAAAATTAAAAATAAATTTTAATTTTTTGGAAAAAGGTCCCATTTTTTTTAAACGAAATCTGAGGTTCTTTACATAAAAGGACATATAAATGAAAAAGTGGGACAAGAATGTTTAAACATTGAAAAACAGATTTCTAGTCACTATACCCGGTTTTTAGCTCTGTTTACGTGAAAATAAATTTTTCCAATGTTTAAATATTCTTGTCCCACTTTTTCATTTATATGTCCTTTTAGTAAAAAACCTTAGCTTTCGTTAAAAAAATGGGATCTTTTTTCCACAAAATTAAAATTAATTCTTAATTTGGTTTTTTTGGGTCAAAAAATTTTTTTTTTGTATGCTTATTTTCAATCGAAAGAGCACGAAAAAACCTTTCCAAAATGTACCTTGCTAACATTTTTAGATTTAATAATTTAAGAGTAAAAAATTATCAAAATAAGCATTACCCCAGGTGCGAAATGTCGGTCGGCCCATAGTCGGGACAACCATGTTCATGGTCGGCCCAACTTGGTCAGCCAAAGGTCGGGCCACCATGTGTATTGATCACGCCGGCCTTCCAGTGGTTCACACAGTTGGACCAACCGTTGGCACCAAAGTTGGGCAGTCTATGGATGCCAAAGTTCTGCCGACCGTGGGATCGAATGGTTGGGCATCCTTCGGTAACCACGGTCGGCCCAACTTTGGTAAAGGTAGTCTTGCCAACCAATGACAAATGTTAATAAAAAAAAATGTTTATTGAAGTTGACAATTACCTTACATTGATCACACATTTATCGCACACACATTATATTAGTTATATACATATTAAAATATTTAACGCTCACGGGGATCGAACTCGCAACCTAACGCACTACAGTCACAAACGCTACCACTATGCTACGCTCACATGTCTGAAGAAGGAGCGTGATAACTTTATAAACTACAACCGTACCCGACCGTCGGCCCCACTGTGGCTGATGGTCGGCCCGACCAAAAAAAAGTTGATTTTCTCAACTGTGGCGGCCACAGTTCACCCGACCGTCGGCCCCACTGTGGCTGATGGTCGGCCCGACCAAAAAAAGTTGATTTTCTCAACTGTGGCGGGCAAAGTTCACCCGACCGTCGGCCCCACTGTGGCTGATGGTCGGCCCGACCAAAAAAAGGTGATTTTCTCAACTGTGGCGGCCGCAGTTCACCCTACCGTCGGCCCAACTGTGGCTGATAGTTGGGCCAACCATCAGTTCTCCCGGTCGGCTTTCATGGTTGGCCCGACTTTGGGAGAAACATTGAACCAATGTCGGGCCACCTTTGGGTGCCGAAACTTAGGCTGCCACAGTTGGTCCGACTTTGGCCCGATGTTCCAACTCTGGCGGCCGACCGAAATTCGCACCTGGGACACCGTAAGACACCTTGATCACTTGACATGGAATGCCTCATTTATATGAATGTCTCAATCATACTATTTATCCGTAAAAGCCATATAAAATATAGTAACTAATCTGTATAAATTTACTCTTACATATTTGAGGAGCATGATGTAATCATTTTTTCAAATTGTCACTCTTACGAAATGTCATTTTGCGAATCGCAATTTTTACGATTTGTCACTTTTGAGAAAAGTCTTTTTTCCAATTGTTATTTTTGCGAATTGTCATTTTTACGAACTGCCATTCTTTCAAATTCCCAGGTTTTTGTCGTGCTCTTTCGATTGAAAATAAGCATTTAAAAAAAAATGTTGACCCGAAAAAATCAAAATTAAGAATTAATTTTAATTTTGTGGAAAAAAGGTCCCATTTTTTTTAACGAAAGCTTAGGTTTTTTCCTAAAAGGACATATAAATGAAAAAGTGGGACAAGAATGTTTAAACATTGAAAAACAGAGATTTCTACTTACTATACCCGGTTTTTAGCTCTGTTTACGAGAAAATTCATTTTTTCAATGTTTAAACATTCTTGTCCCACTTTTTCATTTATATATCCTTTTAGTAAAAAACCTCAGCTTTCGTTTAAAAAAATGGGACCTTTTTTCCACAAAATTAAAATTAATTCTTAATTTTGATTTTTTTGGGTCAAAATTTTTTTTTAAATGCTTACTTTCAATCGAAAGAGCACGACAAAACCTTTCCAAAATGTACCTTTCCAAATTTTTAGGTTTAATCATTTAAGAGTAAAAAATTATCAAAATAAACATTGTACTGAAAAACAAAAAAATTTAACTCCCTCCCCCTCGGAAAATATTGGACTAGGTAAAAAAATATCTTCACGAAAAATTACTACCTATTAGTACTACAAAAGTCCCAAGTTTTGCTACGATTGAAGAAAAATTTTTCTCTATCTGGATCAGTTGACATGGAATGCCTCATATAGTAAAATTGTAGGCATATATAGATTTAGTATATCAATTTTTTGCAAAAAGGATAATTTGTAACATTGACTTTCCGTAAAAATGACAATTCGAAAAAATAAAAATTGAATGGAAAACAAAAGTTATTCATTCTTATTCTTCGCCATGTCGCAGGTGTTTTTGTATGCGGATAAACAATTAAATGATTTCCATGTTTTCTCATTTGCATTTTTTAACCCACCATCCGTCGCATGGTGAGAAGTTTCCTCACCCAGTTTCTTTTTTTATTTATAACTTTTAAAATACAAAAAATTATAATTTCATATTCTCAGTACCTTTCACAAATCTCTTTTTCTTTATTTTAAAACAATTTTAGTGTTTTTATTTATTTTAGTTTTTTTGTAATTGAATTTTTAAGCAGCAAATGTCAAGAATTTTTTACGCCAAGTGAGGAAAGTTGTCATCGTGCGACTGACCGCGTATACTCGATTTCATTTGTCATTAATTTTTTATTTAAATAATTAACAGAAAATGAAAGTTAATTTTACTTACAATTGGTTGTTGGGAAATTATAATGAACATTCCAAAAAAAATTTTGCATTTTATAACAATTTTCGATTAATTTACGATGGGTGAGAAGTTTCCTCACCTGAGATGGATCGCGTTACAAAAAAAGATGTGACGGATGGAGGGTTAACCTTTTAGTTGTTTTAATAATATTTACTAAAAAAGCCTTCCTTTTGCAGGTTTTGAACTGGAATGTCCCCTTAAACAATTTTTGTTGGCGATGATCAAGTTTGCGTTTTTGATCATCTTTAGTCATTAAATTGAAGTTTTTTAATTAAAGAGGAGCTTATTTTATATAACTAAAATTTCATGTTAATTATAGTTTAATTAGTTGAAATAGACAACTTGAATTGCTTTTTTATTTATTAACAATTATTAACTTTTTAAAAAGTTTAATTACTTTTTCTTAATTGTTAGAAAATAAAAACAATAAAAATGTACTGACAGTTTTTTAAATAATTTTTTTCTCTTTTTGAAATTAAATTTTTACAGAATAAAAACGAGAAGTGTGCCCAAGTAGCACGCTGTATCACGTGAATGTCATGGCGATATATATTGGGAATATTCCTGTGATATTGAGGAAGTATCATAATGTCTGCTTTTTTTAATATTCCTGTGACATTCCTGTGATATTAAGGGGATATTGCTGTGACATCGAGAAGATACTGCAGCGATATTGAGGTGGGATATTACTGTGATATTGAGGGAATATTGCTGCGATATTGAGGGGATGTTCCACATAATTTTCGCTATAATATCAAATTTGAACTTATCAAAAAAATTATGTGGAATATCCCCTCAATATCGCAGCAATATTCCCTCTATATCACAGCAATATCCCGCCTCAATATCGCCGCAGTATCTTTTCGATGTCACAGCAATATCCCCTAAATATTGCAGGAATGTCACAGGGATATTCCAAAAAGCGGACATTATGATACTTCATCAATATAACAGGAATATCCCCAATAAATATCGCCATGACATTCACGTGATACAGCGTGCTACTTGGGTGAATTCAGTTATACAAGAAAATGAGAAATAATAAAAAATACGTGCTTACAGATCACTGATTTCACCATATACCGTTGCCAGAGACACATTCTGCGTTGCAACTGAGTTAAGAAGTTCCGTCTTTAAAGAAGATGTCCTTTCTATACTTGGATTCGGATTATGTTTGTGACTCTGCAACGGAACAAAAATTTGATCGGTGCCTATTTTCCCCGTACCTGGACATTTCATCTGCCTTTTGAAACGGCATTGCAAATATCTGTAATTGACCAAAAAGACATTAATATTATTTTATCCAAAACTCCCTGGCGAATTTAGTTGACCAAAGTTTGAGCGACTTTGATCAGGTTTCGATCAAGGTTTGATTAGGAGGCAAATTTCGCTACAAATTGATGAAATATGATGAAAAAATGACAAATAATGCAAAATTGGCCACTTCTCAGTTGATTTCTGCAAGAATAAATAAAACTAAACTTTATTTAATAAGTGATTAATGTACATGAGGAGTTTCATATGAGATTGAGGGGTCAACTCTCGGATTTTTTCAATAGAGTTTGTTTGCCTATGTAATTATCCAAAATATTAATTAAAAATATTTAATATTTTGTTAGATATTTGCATTAACAAATTAATGCAATATTTTTTTTTAAATTGAATAACTTTTTTATTTTTGCTTATAGAAAAAAGTTGTCTGAATGTTTTTTGTTTAGAATGAATCAAATTTTTTGAAAAAAAAATTAATTAAATAAAAATTAACTTTTTTAGTAAATTTATTTAAAAAATAAATTTGTTTTTTAATATTTAAACCTGTTATCGGCCTTCAATCAAGCTGCAAAAAAGATCAATATTGCTTACTATACTACAAAATAACATGCCAAATTTGACGAACACGTTATTTTTTGTTTTTGAGAAAAAAATTTTCAAAAATTGAAGTGCAGGTAGCGAGCCGACTTAGCTGACGCGACAATGACTCCTGAGATGAAAATTTCCTATTGTCGCGTCAGCTAAGTCGGCTCGCTACCTGCATTAATTTGTTAATGCAAATATCTAACAAAATATTAAATATTTTTAATTAATATTTTGGATAATTACATAGGCAAACAAACTCTATTGAAAAATGAAATTTGAAAAAATCCGAGAGTTGACCCCTCAATCTCATATGAAACTCCTCAAAATGTCTAAGATGGCCGCATCTTGATAAGCACGTGTTTTGCTCGCTATAAACGTTTTCGGTTCTTTTTTTTAATGTATTAGTTGTGTTTTGGCTGTCGTGGATTATAAACTGTTTGTGCTTGAGTGATCTACGGATTAAATAAATTATCTTTGAAATTGTCCTTGTTTCTGACGTTCTGAGTGCTTTTCACTTTTGCTGCTCAGTTATAACCTCAAATTTTGTCTATACTCGATATCTATCTCGTGACTCATAAAATATTATTTTGACATTGGTTTTTTATTAATATGTCATCGCCACCTAAAATCGTGTGTGATAAACCTGAACGAATTTGTACATGGTGTCAAAAGTCAGTTGTTAAGACATGTAAATTCTGTCCGGGATGTCAAGCTCCATATCACCCTGCGTGTGCCGCTGCAGCTGGTGAATTGGATAACGGTTCATTTATTAAGTGTTGTAAACGGCGTACGCCGTCGCCCACATTGTTGCTTTCGCCTGCTACATCGCAGGGTCCTAGCAATAATGATGGAATTATAGACGAAGCTATAAAAAAAGCTATTGCTAAGGCTTTTGGAACTATTAAGCCTCATCTTGATGACCTGTCAACTTCCATGAGCAACGTTACCGAAAAAGTTAATTCCATAGATGCGAAAATGGATAATGCCATCGCAAGAATTTCTGTCACTGAGAATAGAATCGATGATATTTCTGAACGCGTTTCTACTATTGAAGGTATTCTTTCTAAAAATGATGATATTCCTACAAATAAAAATTTCATTCAAATCATAAAACGTCAGTGTTTACTAGAATTTTCTAACCGAGAAAGAAAGAAGAATAATCTTATTTTTTTTGGTGTTCCTGAAAACATTACATCTGACATTACTGCCTCTGGTGATACGATTGAATCCCTAACCTCACTTCTTGCCAGTGTGGCCCCACGTGCATTTTTCACTAACACACGTTTAACTAGACTTGGCAATGTTTCACAGGCTCGTCTAAAACCACGTCCACTGCGAGTTTCTTTCGAAACATCGGAGAATGCGCATGCGGTATTTCGTGTCCTTCTTTCAGAGAAAAGGAAAGCAAAACACGAAATTTTCAAAACGATCTGGTTCACGTTCGACATGACAAAAGAACAATTAGACGAATTGAAGGATGTAAAAGCGGAGTTAATGGAGCGACGTCACAATGGAGAGAAAAATCTAACCATTCTTTATCGCAACAATCTTCCAACTATAATAGAGAAGAGAGCACCTCGGGAACACTCGGCAGACCAGTAGTCCGGCAAGACCCCCACTCACTCTACAGCACCTCTAATTCACATGCCCCACCAACTACTTCACACACTCGTCGCTCATTAAACGAATTATACGTTTACTATCAAAACGTCAGAGGCTTGCGTACCAAGTTAGATTATCTTCGTGTCTCAGTTCCCAGTGTGAATTACAATGTCTTCGTATTTACTGAAACATGGCTATGTGATAATATTTTATCTGGGGAATTGGGATTCTCAAATCTAGACGTTTTTAGATGTGACAGAAATGTTAGTACAAGCCAATATGCTCGAGGTGGTGGTGTTTTAATTGCATTAAAAAGTTCTTTTTGTGGAGTTCAAATTACTACTAGCTTTAAGAATCTTGAGCACACTTTTGTTAAATTTAAATTAGCTTCAAAATTAATTATAATTGGAGTTTTTTATATTCCACCAAATAGTAGTGTTTCACTTTATGTTGAAATGTGTCAAATATTGGATGAAATTTCTACTCTTTTTCAGTCAGCAATAATAATCATTTTTGGAGATTTTAACATGCCTTTCGTCGATTGGAGTTTAAATTTGTATTCTGATTCATGTTGCAACGTTAAGCATGGATCAACACAAACACAACGTCAAATTTCAAATGTTGTTTCTGATACGCTCGGGTTACTGGATTTTTCTCAAATTAATTATTTTTTCAATTCACATGGTTCTTTATTAGATTTAATCTTAACCAATGATCTAAATATTAACTTCTCCCTACAACTTGCTAAAGACATTATAATTCCTGTTGACAACTTCCATCCACCTTTATTATTAAATTTTAAACTTACTCAGGGCGAACATAAACAAGATATGCATTATTCTAAAAATTCTGTTATTTGTAAATATAATTTCCGTGACGCAAACATTGCTGCCATAAATACTTATATGTTAAATATTGATTGGAAGGGTTTACTGTCTAATTGTAATGTGGACGAGGCAACTGAAATTTTTTATACTTATCTTTACTCAGCCATAGAACTTTTCGTCCCAATCAGACTTGTATCTACATCAACTTATCCTATTTGGTTCACTAAGAATCTTATAAGCGCCATTCATAACAAAAAAATTGCTCATTTAAATTTTAAACGCACAAACTCAACTTTAGATTACAATATTTTCTCTAATTTACGCTCACAATGTAAATCCTTAGCTAAAAAATGTTATAACGAATATATAAAAAAAACTGAATCTTCGGTGGCAGCTAACCCAAAACATTTTTGGAATTTTATAAATAGTTTGCATAAAGATAGCAGAATACCTAATAGTGTGTTTTTAAATGAACGCAATGCAAGTAACGATGAACAGATTTGTGAACTCTTCGCAGAATACTTTAGTTCTGTTTATGAATTGCCTAAAACTAATAATAATGTTATTCTGCCTGATTCAATGCTCAATAGTGTAGATTTCCATGCAATTGTCATTACAAGAAACATAATAATGAAAAAGCTATCTAAGCTTGATGGTAATAAAGGTGCGGGCTTTGACGGAATTTCTCCCTCGCTAATTAAGTCGTGTTGTTGCTCATTAATTGAGCCTTTATTTTTTATTTATAAAAAATCTATTGACGAGGGTGTTTTCCGCAAATTTGGAAGAGAGGCATAGTTGTGCCCATTCATAAGTCAGGCGACAAAAATAATATTAAAAACTATAGACCTATAACTATACTACCCGTCTTTTCAAAAATTTTCGAGAGCATAGTTTATGATAGTTTTTATCGTGCTGTAGCTAACATTATAATTGAAGAACAACATGGTTTTGTTAAGGGTAGATCAGTCAATACTAATTTGTGCATGTTCGTTGAAGGCTTGGTCTCACATTTACAAACAAATAATCAGGTAGACACTGTCTACACTGATTTTGCTAAAGCGTTTGATAAAGTTGATTATCTTATACTATTGAGTAAACTACGACAATTGGGCATATGTGATGATTTTTTACCATGGTTTAAAAGCTACTTAAATGGTAGATACTTCACAGTTCGTGTGGGAAGTAACTATTCAAACGAATTCTTAGTAACCTCCGGGGTTCCCCAAGGCTCTCATCTTGGTCCCCTTTTATACTTGCTTTATATAAATGACATTAAATCAATTTTCCAGTATTGTGATTTCTCTTTGTATGCTGACGATCTTAAAATTTATTTAAGCGTTAATTCACTCTTAGATTGTAAAAACCTTCAGGACGATATTGACAGTCTCTGTCGCTGGTGTGATCAGAATGCAATTCCTATTAATACTAAAAAATGTACCACTATTTCTTTCTCTAGAAAGGTTGATTATATTATGCATGAATACACCATTGACGGAGAAATTGTTAGTCGTGTTTTTATTATGGACGATCTTGGTGTAACTTTGTGTTATAACCTGTCCTTCGACGAACATATAGCGCGAGTCATACATAAGGCTCTGAAAGCACTTGGATTTGTTATTCGAAATGCTTCTAAATTTAAAAATTCAAATTCTTTAAAGATGCTGTACTTCTCATTTGTTAGA
The DNA here is from genome assembly GCA_032872475.1 of Leptopilina myrica (nomen nudum). NCBI lineage: Eukaryota > Metazoa > Arthropoda > Insecta > Hymenoptera > Figitidae > Leptopilina > Leptopilina myrica (nomen nudum). The sequence goes on from CM065461.1 coordinate 2,853,254, forward strand.
TCAATACTAGAATTTGCCTCTCTGATCTGGTCACCTCACTATGATATATATATATATTGATGCTATTGAAAGAGTTCAGAATAGATTTTTGCGCTTTGCTGCCAGGCAGCTAGGTTTGCACTATGATTACTTTTCCCACGATTATACAAATTTGAGATCTGAATTAAATATACCTTTAATCAAAACGAGGTTTCTGTATAATGACATTCTTTTTTTGTACAAAGTCTTGAATAATTTTATAAACTGTCCATCAATACTTTCGTGTGTTAATTTTTATATTCCAGCAAAGATTTTTCGTAACTTTTCACTTTTTGCTACAAGTAAGAATACGACGTACTATAGTCGAATAACAATATTAAATCGTATCAGCAATGAGGCAAATTAGTATTCAAACAACTTAGACTTTTTTAATACCAACCTCAACTCCTTTGTATCCCAATTACGTTCTTTATTATTTGACTTCAACAATAATGTGACATGATTGTATTTCTTCTTTTTTTTTCTTTTTATTGCGGCCGAAGTTTCTATTTTTACGTTATTATAATAATACATTTTAGATTTAGGAGTACTTATGTATGAAAGGGATCTGCTCAATCCCGTGAATTACTAAATAAATAAATAAATAAATTAAATAAAGATTAATTTTTTTATTTTATAGACAATTTTTTTGATTTCTGCAAGAATGAAATAAAATTAAACTTTATTTAAAAAGTGATTAAGGGATGGATGGAAACCTGATCAAAGTTGCTCAGACTTTGGTCAACCAAATTCGCCAGGGGCTTAATTTCTGCTATGTAGTATTTTACTCACACAACTCCATTCTCTTCCTTATTTTTTAAATAATGGTGCCCACCGAAGATAAATTGGCGCCTACCTTCCGCACCCTCTTCTTGTCTATAAAATAAAAAACAATTTAAAATACTTAATTAATTTTTTTAAAAGAAATAACATCTTTTTTAAAAGTATTAACGTTGAATTATTGTTTAAAATTTTAAATCTGAAATTCTTCTCAGAATAATTTATAGGAAATAATTGTTTTGATATGTTTAAAAAAATTAAATTATTTAAAATAAATTAATTTGCGATTCCGTAAAGATTAATTATTATTGTTAGAAAAATAATATATTCAGAAAAAAGAGGATAAAACCAACGGTCGCAGACCAGGGCGTGTAACAGCATTGCGCGTGAGATAAATTTTTGACAGTAACTTTTCGTTTCTAGATTTAAACTGTATAAAAACACTGAACTTATATTCTAGAAAAAAAGTACTGTCAAAAATTTATTTTACATGCGTTGCTAGTACACACCCAGGCCCGCAAAGCTCGAATAGTACGCCTCTCTAACCGGCTCACTGAGCGTACACGGCCAATAGCTATGCGTAAGTAGTTTTTAAATTTTCAATTGCGATTTACGGAAAAACTACTGAAAATATTTAAATGAATATAATGAAGACTTGAAGATCAATAATTTGTAATTGATTTTCTTTCTGAATTTTCACTTAAAAAATTAAAAACATAACCTAAAATTTTTTGCTTCTTAGGTACCTTTCTTCGGAGTGCGTCACATATATATATATATATATATATATATATATTCTAATTTGTCAGACATATCCATAAAATTTAATTTCATCAACGGGTGGAAAAAGACGCGGAGAAATAGAACAAATGGAGTGAGTATATATAAATAATGTATATAGAAATTTATTAAGCGGCCTAAGTAGATGGCGATATCTATAGGCGATATTCCTGTGAAACTATAAAGAAGTGTAAAAATGTTAGTTTCTGGAGGATATCCCCAAGTGATATTGAGGAGTCATTCCTGCGATATTGGAGGGATATTGCTCTAAAATATCTCCTCAATATCACAGCAATATCCTCTAAATATATTCCTTAATATCACAGCAATATACCTTCAATATCGAAGGAATGTCACAGGAATATTCCCTTAATATTACCTAGGGATATCCCCCAGAATACTTGCTCAGTATAGCAGAAATATTCCAAATAGTCCGTATTTTTAATATCCCTGTGACATTCCTGCGATATTGAGGGGATATTGCTGTGACATCGAGAAGATACTGCGATTCGAATTTTTCGTGAAACTCCCTGATATAGATAAATAGTACTGACAAGTCAAAGGGTCGTTAAAATCGGTGGGAGCTCTAGAGTCCTCAAAAATGGTCTAAAATATGAAAAATATTTAAATTCAAATTATTATTTTTTTGTTTAAATTTTCTTATGAATATGTTCCCTTACTTGTAAACAAACTTTATTTAATAAAAATATATAATATCTTTAGAAAAAACACATTGAAAAAACATTTATTTTGACCAGACTCCCCTCTTAACAAAGAGTTGTGACATTCCGATAGTAAATTAATATATTTGTTTTTAGAGAAATGAATAGATATTTCCATATCAATGGGTTCACATACATTTGCCGCAGAGAGGAAAATGGAATTAAGTAAGTATTGTTTATTTAAATTTTAACGTCCTAAGTAGCACGCTGTATCACCTGAGTGTCGTGGCGATAACTATCAGGGATATTCCTTTAATAATAAGGGAGTATCCCTGTGACATTCGTGCGATATTAAGGGGATATTGCTGGCACATCGAAGATATATTGAGGGGATATTTCACAAAATTTTTTCTATAATCAGAAAATTTGAAATTATAGCAAAAATTCTAAGAAATATCCCCACAATATCGCAGGATTTTACAGGGATATTCCCTTTGTATAACCGGGAAATGACTAAATTTTTTTATGGCAGTAGTAGCCTCCATGGTATTTATCATCTGATTTAAATATCTATTTATTAAATTTTAATATTTTATATGTTTAGGGTTAATAATTATATTTTTTCAATATCAACTTATGAATAATATACAGTTTTCTCTATGCAATAACTAAACGTCTGTAATAACTTAAAATTTTAGAAAATAATTTTAGATTCAGATTCTATAACGTGAAATGTAGAAACGTTGCTTTTTTGAGCCACTCTATTTTGAAATTAAAAATAATAAATATTTTTCTATTTAGGTACCTGGCTTGCAACAAAAGCCGAACATTTCGTTGTCTAGGAAGGATAATACTAAAGTCGAATGGAAAACTAATAATGATAAAGGATCATAATCATGGGCCGCAAGTATAGGAGACTGTTTATTTGTAAAGATTCTTAAAGTATAATTGTTTTTATGAATAAAATTTTATTTTTGACTATATTAAACGGCGAATTCTTTCACTCATTCTTTTTGTGCACATCTGTAGTTAGTTTTTTGTGTATGTTTTTTTTAAATACTGTTTGACAAATCTAAAACATGCAAGTATTTTTCATAATTTATAACAAAATAATATTTGACATTGGAAAATTAGAAAACTAACAATAAATAACGATTAACAAATGAATTTCATTCCTTGTACGCTTTTTTATAACAAATTTCATTTGATCTAAATTATATTAACTTTGTTGCATTTTATTTATAAAAAATATTTGAAAATGTTAATTGTTAAAAACTTGTGATTAAGAAATGGGTAGTTCTACAAACGAAGGACGAAAATTTTGGAAAAACCTTTTTTTATGTCCAATTTTGAAAAAGTAGGTTAAATTCAAATTGAAAGCATTACCAAAGTTACCTAAAACTGTCCAGTCAAAAAAATGAAAAAAAAAATGTTTCAGGAATGAAACGAGACTGCTTCAACTGTTTCCACATTTACGCGTTTCTCGCTCTCATTCAATATAATATGAAAATATCAATTGATAACAATAATAATAAATATTATTGTATTTTTTTTATTTATATTATATGTGTGTATAAATTTAATTGCAATATACTATTAGAGCAATTATATTATTTTTATGTAAATAATATATTACCAAAAATAAATGTCATTTGAAATAGTAACATTAAAAAAATTGATTTTAGTAAAAAAAGATAATTTTTCTGTTAATCGGTACATTTATTTCTTGATTTTTAAACAGACTTGTAATATATTTTTATTACATATTCCCGTTTCTTAATATTTTTTGTAGAAAATTCTCAATTTTCGTAAGGAAATAATTTCCATCATTTCTACTTGTGAATCAAAATTGCTTTAACAAAATTTTAAGTTCTTAAAAAATAAAGGAAAAAATGTGTAAATTGTTTTTGTAAATTGCAAATTTTAATTGAAAACTTTTAGGAAATAAAGAAAAAAATTCTTCTCTAAAACAATTATTTTTAATACTTTTTGAAGAAGTTGTTTAAGAATTCTCAAACGCATTTGTTTAATATTAAATTTTGAGAAATCTCTATTAGTTGTAAATTATTCAATTTAACACGCTTTAAGAAAAATTTCCCCCAATAAAATTTAGGAAGCAAATTCCAAAAATTATTTTGAAAAATGTACTAACACGGATAATGGAATTTTTCTAAAAAATTATCGACAACTTTCTATTAATTTAGAAACATTATTCACATGGAATAGCGTTGAAAAATTGTCAAATGCGTTTGGAAAAAGTCTCAAATGTTTAGAAAAATTTCCTTTTGAAAATAGTGGAAAATTTCTGAGAATTTTGAAAATTTTTCTTAATAATCGAATTCCTGTGCAATTTTTATTATTTATGAAATTTTTTAAAATAGCAGATATTGAAAATCATTGAAATCAGGAAAATTTTTTAAAATAATTTCATGTTGGAGGAAAATTTTTTTATTTATAAAAATAATTTTGATTTTGACAAAAAATGGTTTTTAATAACATTCGAATAAACTTTTATGAATCGACTTGAAATTTGGCACACTTTATTAGTTCATAAAAATGAACCCTGGGTTCGTTGGGAAGCCCATTTCGTCAAAAAATAAAAAATACTAAATATTTAAATTTTCAATAAAATAGATTTTTTTATTTTTTTTTAATTTTGTACAAATACAAACATGTTCTCGTTTAGACACTTTTTTGTACAACAAAAAACAAAGACATTTTTAAATGTCTTTGTTTTTAAATAAGTTTTTGGGCCAGGCTTATTATTGTTGTTTAAAAAGTTTTTGGGCCAGGTTTGGCTAAACCTGTACCAAAGTCATTTGCATTGCGAATGTCTTGACATTTTTTAAATGAATTGTTTGTAAAATAATGTTTATTTTCAATGTTTAAGCATGATCTCTATCAAATTTTGTTTAAAAAAATTTCATTTTAAAGTTTAAGATGTCATTAAAAACCGTAAAATTTTCCATGTACTGATCAAAAATAAATATAGACAACAATTTTTACCCGATTTGAGTGTTTTTTGTTTGAAATTAAACTGTTATTCCCTGGAAGTCGATTTCAGAGATATTAATTCTTTATAATTTTTTATTTTAAACAAATTCATACATTTTTTTAAATAACGTTTTTTTATGTTCTTACTGTACATGGTCTAAATCTGTGCAACCGCGAACCCTCGCGCGAAGCGCGGACGAAAAATGTCAGAAGTAGAAAAATTTGAAGGTTTTGTATTAGAATTCGTGGTGATTCACTAGTAAGAAAGACACCAAAATTAAGAATTTTCTTATGAATTAGTAAGATGTAATTTTTAATACTTTTACTGAAAAAATCTGACTTTTCCTTGAATCCCCTGCCTTAGAGTATATGATTATTGTGGTTGTAATAGTAATAAACTATACTCCAATTTATATTTTTTTTATAAAATTGCTAATTTTAATTAAAAAAGTATATAAGAAGTTAGCCGCACTACGCTTTAGTTCGACAATTCTTGCTTGTAAAAAAATTAATAATTTGAGAAAATAATATAATGTAAAACCCAAGTTTAAAATTTTTACTTGGTAAACTTTTATTTTATGTAAATAAATTATTTAAACACTTGCAAAAATTTTTACGCGCTGTAATAAAATAAATCAAATAAGCTAAGCAATAGTTAATACATTTTTGAAACGGTTAACTCGTATTCAGTCTTTCAGACACACAATGCATTTTCTAAAGAAAAATATTTAAGGTTTTTATAATTGGTTTAAATGAATATACAGCGTTTTAGGAATTCAATTCAAAGATTCAATGTAGAAGTTTTATGGAAAATGCGGTTAATCAAAATTTCCTTAATTTCTTTTCAAAAAAGGGAAGGCGAAGAATTGGAAATGTATTTTAAAATCTCCTTTCATTCCAAGAAAATGAAAATAAATTCTTCAAAAGTACTCAATTATTTTAAGGAATCTAATAAAAATTTGAAGAGTAATTAAATTATTTTCAATACTAATTGGATGGAAAAGAAAACTACCAACCGCGGGTAGTGGGCCGTCACCTGTTCAAAACAAATATGTCGGCTGAAAAATAGTTAATTTAAACGCAATGTAATGTAAACAAGTGGTATCGAATTTTATTTTACAATAAAATGTAGATTTGGAAGTGTTGTTGTCACGATTGCAAATATTTTATCGTTAAGCTTAAATAGTTTATTTTCATTTAGCACAGATACTCCGTCTTCTAGAAATTTCATTGAAGGTCTAAATGTGGTAAATTCGGGCATGATAATTTTGTGCGGAGCGAGCAATAGAAGTGCAGATAAAATAGAGATTCATTCTCTATGTCTGCAAACGGGTGCTTTGTGTGCAGAACTGCACACAATTACTGGTACTTTTTTGATTGACGATATATAAAACGAAGTTTATATTGACAACATGACTTGTTCTAGTAAAGCCGCGTGATGAGAGAGTCATTCGTGCAAACATATAGTAGCTGTATTATTATTTTGCAGTAGGTAAGTGACATATGTCAAATTAAATTAATATATTTTTTTAATGTACAACAAAAATTTATTAAAAAATATGAAACAGTGAATAAAAAACTTTTTACAAAGAAACACTGAAAAATACAAAAAGTATATAACAGTAAAAACTTAAGACAAAAAACTGGAATCAAATTATTTATCAGTACTTCAATTATGTTGTTATATATAAATTAAATATTCATAAAAAATATATTTAAATTTTTTAAAATATATTTCTTTGAATTACAAAATAAACTTAAATACATTGTCAGAAGAAATATAATCAATGATTAGAAAACGATTAACTTTTCGCCCCAGCATGGGGCGAAAAGTTAAAAAAAAAAAATTTCAAAAAAAGACAAAACATGTTTTTTATGCGAAAATATCAGGAACTTTTTTATTGAAAGTTGTAGAGGACAAGTTGCCCTACAATATTGATATACAAATATTTGCATCTAAGCGGATTATATTGCCAAGAAAAATCATTTATGCAAAATTTAACTTTTCGCTCCAGTCTCCCCTAAATATTAAAATAATTAAAAAATGCATTTATTTATTTCTAATGGAGTCTTAGGAAATGACTGAGCAAGTGGTCCTCTGTAAAAGTTGTTTACACTTTCTCTCTGCAATGATTAATCTGAAATAAAAAAAATTCTTTAATCTATACCATTTTGGCTATCGTATAAACTAAAATCAGATATATTTATTGGAAAATAACCAAATGATAGACTTTTGAATTTTTCGACCATAATATTGCAAACTCAAACTGTTTATAAGGTTTTTAGGTATAAATTGATAAATTTCTGTAATAATTTATAATTTCTCTAAAATTCCTCAAATAATATAGTACAACAATGTACAAACTTTTCGTCCTTTTTAAAGGACTTGAAGTAAATTTAAAGAAACCGTTACGGGATTTACGGACATAGTTCAACCCATCAATTATATATTTTAAAAGTAAATTGACTTATTTTACAAAACGAATTTTTTTAATCCCATTATTTCTGCTTTTCTTTAGATCGTTCAGAATTTCTTGTATTCAATTTTTTTTTATTCGATTAATATCTGTGATTCATTGTATTTATCAAAATAGAGCAGAATTGCAATTACTATTAATTTTTTACTAAAAATTTGTTAAACTAATTGTAGACATTACAAATATTTTGCTCAAGAGCATTTCAAATCATGATAAAAAAAATTTCCTGATTTCCTTGACATTTCCCGGTTTTCCAGGTCATGATACGAAATCTTATTATTATTTTCAAAGCTGGAATCTAAAAAATATGAAAAATATTATTAGATTTGATTATCACGGGCCGTTTTCAGCATAGTCTAGGATCGCGGTGGATCGTGATCCAGACCACTTTTCGTTTCCTGTGATTGGGTACTAAGTGATCTGGATCCCGATCCACGACCATGCCGAAAACGGGCACGGTGATTTTAAAGATTTTCATAAATGTGCGATAAATCTATTCTTTTCAAACTGAATTATTTAAATGAATTTTTCTGAGATCTTATATTTCCTAAAAGTTTAGTTATAATTAAATGTAGTACAAAATAATTATATGAAACGGCTCAATTATAGGAATTTTCTATACTAGAAGAAAATTGATTATTGTAAAAAAAACCTAAATTTTTATGAGACTTAAAATTACACTTATTCTATTCTTTCTTTATAAATTTATGAAAAAGAGAAATGAAAAGTAGTACTTCGGTAATTTTAGCAATATTCAATATTAATAACATTCATGGAATGGAAAAAAAATAAAAAATGTATGACACTTGAGAAATATCTAGACAATCACTAAATACATATTATTCACTAAAAAAATATTCGCATTGGTTCCAAATCTCTTTTTGAGATAATGAAATTAAAAATTTTATTCACTGTTTCATTAGGTTAATACATGTAATTTCTTTTTAAATAAATTTAATAAAAATGATCAGTCAAGAAGATCTAACAACTTTAGCTCTATATATTAATTAATCTGATAATAACAAGGAAAATTTTTAATGTTATTATCTAGAAAAATTAAAACGAAACGACTCTTTTATATATTTACTAATCATTTACATAGTTCCCCAGTATCCTAATTTCTTATGTTTCTCCAAAAAAATATAATCTATAAAAATACTAATATTAAAAAAAAATACATCAGAAACTGACTATTGAGAAAATTAAAATTTAAGTGTCAAATAAATGCCAAAGAAAATTTAATTTGATTAATTATTGTTTTCTTATAATGAACATAATTAATGATTTGAAGTCTTCAAAATTGAATGAATATTATTATTCACTTATAATATATTGTATCGAAAGTAATAGTCCTAATTTTAGAAGATGTTCCTCTCGTATATTATTTTGGTTCAGAATTACGGTTATAAAGAAATACAGGGTTGCCACAAAACATCGATTTTAAAATTCCATGACTTTTCCAGGTTTTCCAGACCATTTTTTAAAAAATCCCAGACCCAAAAATAAAATTGTTTTGGTATGTTTTTAGCTATAATTACGACAAAAAATGTAATATCCTTCAAGTAAATTGTTACTAAACTAAGTTATTAATGTTTAATTTTATTAATAACAAAAATTTTAGTCAAAATTTGTGAGATTATTTAAGATACCCTCCGAAGAAAGGTGATGAGCAAATCTCTTTAAATTTAAAAATTTAGTTTAGTTCAGAATTTTTCACAATTAGACAATTATTTTAAACATTTTAAAATCATTTTATGAAACTGAAGTTACCTACGTTTATTCAATGACAATTTTTTCTTTTGATAATTATTTATTTTAATGTGAGAAATCATTTGAAAAAATTGTAAGAGGATCTAAGGCAAGGAAATCAGTGATTTTTAATTATTTTTGCCGTGAATTTTCCAAATATCCCGAAATTTCAACAAAATTATTATTTTCTCGCTACAGAAGCAATTTTTTTCTATTGCTAATTGTATGAAACTGAAGTTACCAACGTTGATTCAACAAAAAAATTTTTTTTTAAATTATCAAAAGAAAAAAATTACTACCGAGGCGAGGAATCATTAATTTAATTGAAATTCAGGGTTTTTTCAAAAATCCGTGACAAAAAAACCAAAATCATTTTCCCCGATTTTGGAACCTTTTGAAAATTTTTTTATTTAGCGTCTATTGTTTAAATAAACAATAGTTTTTCGTTGAATCAACGTTTGTAACTTCAGTTTCATCTAAATGTTTATTTTTTAATATGGATGCACTTGCAATTTTTTAAAGGGCTTCTTACATTAAAAAACAATTCGCCAAAAAAAAATTTTCATTACATAAAATTTGTTAACTTCAGTTAAATAACATTTTTTGGGTTTCTAAAATGTATTAATTTAAAAAAATTTTTAAGGAAGATATTGACTAAAAGAAACTAAAATTTAGAAATGTCATATTCATTTCAATTGTAAGCACTACATTTAAAATCTAAAAGTTGTATAATGTCAACTTGAAATTTTAACGACTCAAATACAAAAACATTGAGTTTTTAGTATCAGGCTGAATAAAAATTCCCTGACGATTCCAGGTTTTCCATGACTAAATAAAAATTCCATGACAATTCCAGGTTTCTAGGTTCGTGGCAACCCTGAAATAAGAAGAACTTATTATAACACAACATATTGAATAAATTTTTATAATTACCATTTAATTACTTACATAAATCAGTTTAGTACAACGTTTTTCGCAACAAAACCTAAAAAACAACACAGTTTTGTTTAATTATTAAACACCAAAATTATGTTCAAATGGATCATTCTAATTTAAAGAGGATTTTAGAATAAAATTTTTTTTCGAAATATGAGATAACACTTTTTTTATGTAGTGTAAATAATGTAAATGCCAATTGTAAATCAAATTTAGAGGTTATACAGTAGACAGGTTACAAATTCGACGAAATGAAAATTATCAAATTCAATTAAACTGTTATATACAAATTAAGGTAATAAAAAATTAATTTTATACATAAACATTTTACCTTTCAAATTGTGCAACGTAAATAAATTAATATTAATATATTATAAATCTCTGCAAAATAATATACATCCTCGAAAATAAAAACAGGATGAAAATAGAAATCCACAAATCAAAACATAAATTGTAAAACTAGAGACATCTGTTTTACTCCTCTTTACTAAAAAGCAATATAGAGAGGAAACTAATGAGAAAAATTATTCGACCATTTGCCGATTCGATCTTTTGAGCATTCGAACATTTGAGAATTCGACATTTTTAGCATTCGACGAAATGACAATTCGACGTTTTGAACATTTGACCATGTGACGATTCGATGTTTTTAGCATTCGACGAAATGACGATTCGACGTTTTGACGATTCGACGATTTGATAATTCGACGTTTTTAGCATTCGACCATTTGCCGATTCGATGTTTTTAGCATTCGACCATTTGAGAATTCGATGTTTTTAGCTTTCGACTTGTTGACAATTCGACGTTTTTAACATTCGATCAATTGACAATTCGACGTTTTGAGCATTCGATCATTTGACGATTCGACGTTTTAAGCATTCGAACATTTGCCGATTCGACTTTTTTAGCATTCGACTTGTTGACAATTCGATGTTTTTAGCATTCGATCATTTGGCGATTCGATGTTTTTAGCATTCGACCATTTGACGATTCGACGTTTTTAGCATTCGACGAAATGACAATTCGATGTTTTTAGTATTCGACCAGTTGAAAATTCGACGTTTTTAGCATTCGACCATTTGACAATTCGATGTTTTTAGCATTCGATCATTTGGCGATTCGTTGTTTTTAGCATTCGGCCATTTGCGAATTCGATGTTTTTCCCATTCGACCAGTTGACAATTCGATGTTTTGAACATTCGACCATTGATAATTGATAATTGATAATTCGACGTTTTGAGCATTCGATCATTTGACGATTCGACGTTTTAAGCATTCGAACATTTGCCGATTCAACTTTTTTAGCATTCGACCATTTGAGAATTCGACGTTTTTAGCATTCGATCAATTGACAATTCGACGTTTTGAGCATTCGATCATTTGACGATTCGACGTTTTAAGCATTCGAACATTTGCCGATTCGACTTTTTTAGCATTCGACTTGTTGACAGTTCGATGTTTTTAGCATTCGACGAAATGACGATTCGACGTTTTTAGCATTCGACGGAATGACAATTCGACGTTTTGAACATTCGACCATTTGCCGATTCGATCTTTTGAGCATTCGACCATTTGACGATTCGGTGTTTTTAGCATTCGACCATTTGCCGATTCGATGTTTTTAGCATTCGACCAGTTGACAATTCGATGTTTTGAACATTCGACCATTTGAGAATTCGACGTTTTTAACATTCGATCAATTGACAATTCGACGTTTTGAGCATTCGATCATTTGACGATTCGACTTTTTAAGCATTCGACCATTGCCGATTCGACTTTTTTAGCATTCGACTTGTTGACAGTTCGATGTTTTTAGCATTCGATCATTTGGCGATTCGATGTTTTTAGCATTCGACGAAATGACGATTCGATGTTTTTAGCATTCGATCATTTGGCGATTCGATCTTTTGAGCATTCGAACATTTGAGAATTCGACATTTTTAGCATTCGACGAAATGACAATTCGACGTTTTGAACATTTGACCATGTGACGATTCGATGTTTTTAGCATTCGACGAAATGACGATTCGATCTTTTGAGCATTCGACCATTTGACGATTCGGTGTTTTTAGCATTCGACCATTTGCCGATTCGTTGTTTTTAGCATTCGACCATTTGAGAATTCGATGTTTTTAGCATTCGACTTGTTGACAATTCGATGTTTTTAGAATTCGATCATTTGACGATTCGATGTTTTTAGCATTCGACCAGATGACAATTCCATGTTTTGACGATTCGACCAGTTGACGATTCGATCACTTGGTATTCGACCATTTGAGCATTCGACCATTTGGTGATTAGGGGAAAATCATGCGTCTCTATGAAAAGTGTAATCCAATCTCATGTAGAAATCATCAAGGTAAGCCTAAAATGAACATTGGGCTAAAGAATATTCTTAGTACAAAATTTTTTAATTTGTCGGTACTCGTTAATATATATTATAAAGGACTTAATTGATCCAGGTGCTCAATTACATGGAGAGAAAAAACGGAGCTTTTTAGCACAGAGTGGTCCATGGCTTTAGCGTCTGAATGCTGCCATGAAACACTCCGTGTTATTAAGCGGCCGTTTTTTCTCTCTGCGTAGGCTTTATCTTCTAGAGCTTATATAAAATTATATTATTTTTAAAATATTATTATATATTTTTTTGTCTTATTTCTTGTACTGTTTTTTTATATTCATATACTATTAAATCCATTTTATACACGGAAAGAAATCTGTTGCGAATAATGCATGGGGTAGATGATGTGAATATAGAATAGAATATAGATGCGAATTTAGGTTAGGCGCCAGATTTTGACGGTTGGCCCAAAATTGGTCTAACTTTGGCATGCAATGTTTCGCTTGCCAAAGTATGTCCAATTTTGAAACGAACTAGTGTCCATAGTTGCCCAGTAAAAAAGTATAATAATTACGAAGTCAGAAAGGGCATAAAGAAACGAGAAACGGAAGCCCTAGCACTGGTCGATATAGATAATAATATAGGTACACGGAGATAAATCTGTAACGAATAACGCTAGAGACATGTGGTTCGCTTTTCGCATAGACGTCTGTACCTAATTTTGCAAAGGCCCGTGCTAACTTTGCACAGCTTGTGCATATGTAAGTCGAATATCGACGTTGTGATAGGTTAGGTTTGGTTAAGAAATAAATGTAAAAGGATCCTCGAACCCTGCATTTTTGTAGCAAGGAGAGTACAATAAATATATAGCTAAGCTTTAAATTAATATATATTAATATAAGGCTATTATAGATCACAAAAACGAAATTTAGTAAAAAATAAGAAAATTTAAAATTTTTCAAGAAAATCAGAGAATTTTATCAAAAATACTGGAATGAGTATTAAATTTCTTTAATTTCAGAAAAATTTATTATTTTTGGTCTTCAAAAAACTTTGAAGATATTAGAAACATTTGATTCTTTTTCAATTTTCCATGTTCTGCTTATAATACTGAGACAAAATATCCACAAAAATATTAATGCTAAACTTTAAATTTTTCCGTTTCTGACAATAAAATTTATCTTTACAGAGTGAAATATTGATTGAGTATTGATTTCATATTCAGTAATATTTCTGTTATGTCTAACCTTATTATTATATTCCCTATTTTTTCTCGATTTAACTTTAATTTAGAAAAATTAAAGTTGGGACGAGGTTGGATAAATGACAAGAATAAATTTATTTGAACACAGTATATTTAAAAGATCAAAATTATGGAAAGATGAAATGAGCACTAGTTTTCTAAAAACGAGTCTTAAGTGGTTTCTCTGTTTACCTTAGAAAAGCAAGTTTTTGGTCCTGGCTGGCGCCGATGGGAAACAATGCCAATTGTGCGTTAATCGGTTACTAAATGGTACAGGTGGAAGATTTACGACACTCGTAAAGCAGGCAGTTGAATGGTTTTCTTTCAGCTTTTGTCGTCACTTGAGCAATCTTTCAAACACCAAATTTGACTTCAAGATTCACTGAATTTAGAAATTTACGTAAAGATCAGGACAACTACTATACTGGGGTTGCGAGCACTATCACGAAGAGAACCACTTGTTACGATGAAAAAATTAAGACTGAAGATCGTTTGATAATCTAGCTCTTTTTATATCCAAACGAAAATGCCATTTGCCATGTGTTTGAGATTTCGATGCCTTTTACCATGTATTTGGAACTTCGATGACATTTGCCATGTATTTTGGATTTCGATGCCATTTGCCATGTGTTTGAGAAACCCATTGTTAGAGAAACACTTGCGCTGACTCAGTCTTTAGGTCACACGTGCTCACAACTTCTTAGTCATATGTTTTTACAATTTAATATTATATTTTTATGTTGTTTCTTAATTATTTATAGTTATTATTAACAATTTGTTATTAACTTGTTATTACAATTTGTTATTTACAATTTGTTGTTAACTTGTTATTACAATTTGTTATTATTGATTACATTATTATAACATGTTGTTAATTATTATTACAATTTATTATTATCTTATTATTAACTATTATTTGTTGTTATTTTGTTATTACAAATTATTATTAACTTGTTATTAATAATTGTTACTTTGTTATTACATTTAATTACTATTTGTTACAATAAATCATTATTATTTGTTATTAATGTTACAATTATTTATTATTATTTTGATATTATTGTTATAATTAATTATTATTATTTATTGCTACAAATTGTTATTATCTTGTTATTATTAACTATTATTGTTGTTTTTTATTACTATCTTTTTATTATTATTACAATTGCATATTATTGTTATTATTGTTATAATAATTACTACTATTTTGTTATTAGTGATTATTCGTTCTTACACATTATCATTGTTTAAATTTAATTATTATTTTATTATTCTTATTATTACTATTTTCATTATTTAATAATTGTTTATAACTGTTAATAATATGTTAATAACAATTATTTATTGTTATTCCCATTATTATTATAATTATTTATATTATTATTAATATTGAAAAATACGTTACGATGACGTAACACCTCCCCCTTCAGAAATTTGGAAATTGAAAAAATGAAATTGAACAATTTCCAAATTCTAATTTTTGCATTTTGAGTTAAAAATTTACAATTGTATTAAAGTTAAGTGTAAAACATACACATTTTTTATTTAGTTTATATTTTTTATTATTTTTTTTTGTTTATTTTTATTATTATTATTTTTTTCTATTTATTTATTTTTTTTTTTTTTGTTTTTTGTTTTTTATTTTTCACACACACACAATAGATATATAACTAAATGTTTAGAAGATAGCATGCACATATTTTATTTGTTTATTTACTTATTTTATAGCGAGAGCAAAAGAATTTGTCTTAATCTTTATAATTTTTATTATTTTTTATGTAATTTAGGCAATTTTTTGCTACATGATATCTTCCGTAACACCTTTCACAAGAACTGCTCCATTTAATTAATTGGATTTTATCACTCCAAGTATCTATTGCTTCTTTTTTTTCATTAAAATCGTATTTTTGTTTTAGTCTTATTAACATTATTTCCGCTAATTTTCTTTTTGTTTCTTTTTTATTTTGTAATTTTTCAATGTTAATTTCGATGTGATTTTTATCTTGTTCAATAGACAAAGTTGCAATATTTGCAGAAATCTTCGCGTCTGGTATTGTGTATATGGGGTAAGAAAATGAGAATTGAACAGCAAGATTTTCTAAAGTTGTAATCGGATTCATTTTATCTAGAAGAATAAAAATAACTTATTGTTATTATTTTTTTTTTATTATTATTTTTGTTTATTAATAATAAAAAAAAAATTTAATCGTGTTCGTAAATAATTGTGTCAGAGTCAGAGTCGTAATTTGTTGGTTTATCAGAATATCTAGGGTCGTAATATAGTCGAACATCTTTAAATTCTTCAACTTTTTCTCTTTCTGTTTCTAAAATACTAAGCGTACATTCCATGCATTCATTTGCTTTTTGCATACTATTGTACAAAATAATTTTACAATTGTAACACTCTATTGTTGCATCAACGTTTCTTACATATAAATGTTGCACTCCTTCTATATTGAAATTTACTTGTTCAGAATTATCTAAATCAAAAAAACAATTTTGACAAATTATTTTATCATGCGAAAATGCTATTGCACTATTATAAATCTTTTTTACACACGCATATCGTTTTAACAGTTCTTTGATTAAATATACTTTTTTTATATTATTTTCGCATTTAGAAGCTTTTAACGGTTGGTTGTCGGTCGGTAGCATCTTTTGAGAAAGAGAAAAAATTTTAGTTAATTTATTTGTATTGTTTAAAAATTTGTTCATGCTGTTTCTACTATCTACTGGATTATTTTTTAAAATTTTCACATGCAACTAAAAGAAAATTGACTTGACTATGTTACTTCCTATTTTGTCTTTAAAAAGTGCCAGTTGGTCCGATTCTCATTATCATATCTTCCTTTGATACTCTAGTTTTGACAAATTTTAAGGGTTATGCTAATGCGTATACTCTTCTAGTGTTGTCTGTGGTCTGTCTGTGGTGGGGTTTTCTTTTGACAAAAAAAGGTACAGGGTGTTAGATCAGGTGAATTTATGCATCAGTTCAGTTTCTTTTTGAGTTTTAAACAGAAAAGTTCGAAATGTCTTCAAGTAGTTTTGAAAATATTGTAGAAAATGTGGATTCGTTTCCTGATCCGATTGAGTTTTTTAACACTGTTTTAGAATCCGAAAATTGGAATATAGATTCAAATAATGCAGAAAGTACAGAAACGGGGTTAGAAGGAATTGATAATGTTTTAGAAAAACAAGATATTGTAGTAACTAGTGAAGAAGAGTTAAATAATGTTTTAAGTGAAAAGTTTAATGTGTCTTTAGAAAAAAATGACAAAATTGCGACTTTAAATGCGGAAAGTGATGCTGTGCATTTAAAACCTGTTTATGTGAAGAATATTTGGTGGAGTGTATCAGATGGATAATTCTTTTTTTTAATAAAAAAATGTTGTCTTAAAGTTGTAAGTAAAAAAAAAATAATATTATTTTGTATATGTTTTATATTACCCATTTATAAAAATATATGTATAAAGTATGCATTTTGTTTTAGGTGGACAGACATTTGGTTCGATTTGAAACACATACTAAAGTTAGTGTAGTACAACATTCTACCTTTATGCTAAATGATTTAAAAATAAGACTTCCTTGTTCTTGGTTGGACATTAGCCCGAGAACCAGAGCAAATTGGGTTGCAAAAATAAAAGATAGTATTAAAGAAAATGGAGGAGTGATTACTAAACCTTTTCTTTTAAGTAAAAAGAAGTATAAGATATTTTTACCATCTGAAAGTGAAGAAAGGTTTTCTTTTTTAAGAAGAGTAAGTGTTTTATTTTTGTGTAAAAAAAAGAAAATAATAATGTTAATTATAAAAATTTATAATTTTTTTTTGTGTTTCAGATATTTTATACTGGGGATTCGTGTAATGTTATGCATTCTTCTGGTGTAAGATTTTGTTCCTGGTGAGTTTTGTATATTGTCGTATATTGTTTCTTTATTAAAAAATAAGTTCTTAGTCCTATTAAAAGAATTATTAAAATTAATAACGATAGTAAAACATAATTTAGAAATAATTGATATTTTGTTATTGATAATATGTAATTTTTATTAGATTCTTGGATTTGTGTTATTAATATTAATTTTTCTTCTATTTCAGATGCTGGGATAGATGCGTTTTTTGTATATTTTATTAAGTTTTTAAACATTGAATTTGGATTTTTGATTAAATTAAATAGTGTAGGATAATTTTCTTTAAAAAAAACTTCATTTTTTAAAGTCGGTATGTAAGAAGAAGTGTTTTTAGTATTTTTAGTTATGTTAGGAAAAATATAATTTTTAGATTCTATGATACATTCAGGCTCTATATGTAAAATACCATTATTTTTAATAATTTTTTGAGATGTTCTTTTGTCAGGGCAATGAATATAAATGTTAATTTGTTTTTAAAAATAAATTGTGTTATTATTGAATTTTTAAGCAAATCCGATAATGTAATGTTGTTTTGAATGCAATTTTTAAGATTTTCTTGTGGTATAGATTTTAATAATGTAGGATGCCATAGGTTATTGTTAGAATATGTTATGATATTTATTAGATTTTGTATATAGTAAATATATTCGTATATAGGTTTTCTTAATTCTTTTATCCATAATTTTACGAATGATTCATAATTCTTTTTAAATTTACTTGGAAAATTGTAAAACAAACTGGTATAATTATTTATTGTTCCATTAATGCGAGTGATTTTAATCATATCATTAGAGAATTCCATCGGAAAAATGTCTATATCTTTTTGTATCCAAAATGACATTGGATCCAAATAGTTTGTTTTTTTTATAATTTCTTGAAAAAGTCGTTTATTTTCGTCTGTATTACTGATATTATCAAGAATGTTTTCAATTTCTATTAGAGTTTTTTGCAATTTAAATTCTTTACTTTTGATTTGTTCTGTTATATAGTCATTTGAACATCTATTTGTGCATTGTGTAGTTATTTCTTTAAACAAATTTGTTAACAATTTTCCAAATTTTAATATATCGTTTATATTTACATAACTTATTAGATGATTTTTGTTAGTTGGAAACATGATGTCTTTAACTGATTCAAAAATAATATTAGGTTCATTAGGTAGGAATATTTGTGTATATGAATATGATGGTTTGAAAAATATGGTGCAAAATATAATAAAAGCAGTAAACATTATCCATGTCATGCTGTTTTTCTTGATTATTTATTAAAACAGAAAAAATAAAAGAGAAAAAATTTTAATTAATACTTCTTTCTTTGTAGAGAGGCATGCGAATGTAAGTAGTTTGATGTTAAATCGCTATAACAAAAAGAAAATAAATTTAGATTAGTTTGGATTCATTAAAATCTTTTTTTCTAGGTTGTTTACTATTTCTGTGGAATAATTCAATTAATTTGTGTAAATATGGGTTGCCTGTTAACAAATATGTTGGTTTGTTAGGTTCTCTTAATGCTTGAAGTTGTAAGTCAGTACATTTTTTAAATGTATGACCTTTGTTAAAACAATATCTACAGTAATTATTCCATTGTATTAATTTTGGCCGGGGGTCAGTTTGAGTGCTAATTTCGCGAGTTTTTTGGTTTTCTATTTCTACATTGATTGTTTCATCTATTAGATCTTGTGTATTTACGAAGTGTTTTAGAAGACCTAATGCAGCATATTGACCTGCTAGATCTTGAGTATATGCTTTTTTCTTTATTGATTTATTATTTATTGACATAAAAACAATGTACTGAGGTAGAAGGTTTTTTGGTTTTTCAATTAACATATAAACTTGTGGGGGTGGTAAATCATATTCAAAAACAAAATAGCGTAATAATTGAATAATATCATGTTGTCCCGGTAATGGTTTAAAGTCTTCCAGTTGCATTTCCATAAATCTGTTTTTTAGAGGTTCTTTTAGGCTGGAGAGTGTAAGTGTTGTTCTTCTTTGTTTTAAAATGTCAATAGGTTCTTGATACATGCTAAAATATAAAAGTCAGGATGTAAGTAAAAAAAAAATTAATTTATACGTAAGTTCGTCTAGGAGTAATTCTTTTTCTAAATGGAGTGAGTAGTCGTGAAAATAGATTTCTTTCTGAAGTTTGAGTTACTTTGTTTGAAAGTTTGATAATATTTTTAATGTGATTACTACATTCTTTACTGCTATGCATGATTGTTTTGCAATATTTGCAAGAATTTGACCATGCTACTAGTTTTTGACGTGAGTCTGTTTGAGATTCCTGATCTTTCGTTCTTAAATTGTCTTGATTTGTATTGATTTCTTCGTCACATAAGTCATAGTTTCTAATTAAAATTAAAAGTATGTTAAATGCTGCCTTGTTTTCCGCTTTTTCTTTTGTTTTCGCTGTTTTTAATACTAAATGATCTAGGACTATTATTTGAGATACAAAATAAGGTTTAGTGGCATGATTGCAACTTTCGTAAGTGTAAATTTGTGGTGGATGAAGACCGTATTTGATTGTAAAATCCATTAAAATAGTCATGTGATTTAGAGTGTGGAAGGAATGTTGTCTATTTCTATTGAATCTTGGGGCTTCATATGGTTCGTTGTAAAAATTTTCCATTTTCCTGTTGAAAGAAACAAATATGCGTTTTTTATACTTTTGAATATGTATTTAAAGGTCTGAATTGACAATTTATGCATTTTTTATAATCTTTATTTATTTTGTTTAGTTCAGGTTGTATGGGAGCTTCATGTTTTATGTTTCTGTTAGTTATTTTTGAATTTTCTTTAACAAATGTAATTGCTAGTGGTTTTTCAAGAAAAATATTTTGTATCATACGTTTTTTTAGAGGAAGTGAAGTTAAATATTGGACTTGAGGTTTAATTATATTTGTTGAAAAATTTAATTTAAAGTTTGTCCTGGGTGTTGAAACTATATCTAGCGATTCTTGTTGCTTTTGAAATAATTTGTGAAACACTTTTGAAGCTGCTTGTTTTTGTGCCATTTTTATATTTGTTGATAAATAACTTTCTTTTATTTCGTTTACTTTGCAGATAACAATAGTCAACTGGTGTCAATTTAAGGATTTTTGTTAGTTCTTCTACTTTCTCTTAAGGATTCATGCTTTTTAAATATGAAAATTGTTAGTATGGTTTATTTTTGATAATTCTTCCACCGGATATGCAGGTGCTGTAGAAATAGTGTTGCTGTTACCTTGTTTTGTTTCTATTTCTGCGTCTTCTTGAGGAGTAGGATTATCTGTTTTTGTTTTCGTGTATCCTTGTGTTCCTAAATGTAATAAAAGATTTGTTACTGAATCCCAAATACATCCGATTAAATGAAATGACCATCCAAAAACGGTATAAAGTGTGTAACCATGAATAAATGTGTCTATGAGTAATTTTATTGCTCTGATTAATATTACTACTCCTATAAAACCTGCGCTGATAGTTCCAAAACTAGAAAAGGCTGTCCATACTTTATTCCAAGTTGATTCTGCGATTTTTTCCATTGTTTCTTCGTCTAACAAATGCATTAATGATATACCCTGATTTGTACTAGTTTGTCCTGTTATACTGCGAGCTAAACTGTTTAGAACCGTAGGTTTTTCTTCTGGGAACATTATATGTTTATGTAGTTTATTTAAATCTGATTGTGAGTAGATACCGCTTGTTGCTAAAGATGAAGGATTGATGTAATTCCATGTAGGACTTTTTAATGGTTTCATAATAGCAGGGGCTGCTGATTCTGCTGGATTAGGTATCATTTTGTACCAAGTTTCGCCTAAGAAATACATTGTAGGTACGAAGGAATTGCAACTTGTTTGTGTACCTCTACTTGTGATTATGTGTGTTCTGGGTGTAAGAAAAAGTGAATTATTTCCTTTTAAAATTGGTAAATGTGTGTAACATTCTTTGGTTTCTCGATATTTTACTTCTACAGGAACGCATTTAATTATATGTGCTACCTCGCCTGCAAGAATAGCCATGTAACCTGGTCCTTTCATTAAGTTAAATGCAAATTCGTCAGGTGTCTGTGTTGCTAATGTTAGTGTGTTTTTTAATACTTTCTGTTCTAATTCACATTTCTGTACTAATACGTCATAATATAGTCGGTTAATTTGTGTTCGTATGTGTCTTTCTGTGTATACAAATTTAGAATTTACGTAAGTGAATAAGTCCATATTTTGAACTGTGGGTTTAGTATTTTTTATAATTGTTGCTCCTTTTTGTGTTTCTATTACTAGTAGTTTAGGATGTTCTGTTTTATACATTATTAGATGACAAATAGGGTTTTGAGCTTTTTGAGTTAATACAAAGGTTATGTCTTCTGAATTTAGAGAATATAAGATTTCTGAATTATTTGAATTGGTTTCGTAAATTTTCTTTGCTAATCCTTCATAAAGTATTTCGTATTCATTGAATTTACAAATGTCTTCGGGTAATGGGTTCCAAAATGTTTGTCCTCCTTCCATGTCAATGCATCTGGCATCTGATAGTTGACATGTTACACCAGATTTTAGATGAATTTTATTATTGTTTAAGTTAACTGATGCAAAATATTCTTTTAAGGTTATTGCAACTACGGCTTGCACTGTTACATCCTCCCAAGTTCCTAAGGGGTCAGAATATTTTGCTCCTGAACATTTACCATGGAATGATACAGATCCCGCTAATAGTACGCTGTTAAAAGATGTGTGATTGACTTTTAATCCTGATATTAATGAATCGTGTCCTATCATTATTGTCCCTCTTTCATGAAGAGTCATACATTGTTCGCGACTAACATCTAGAATATATTCGCTTTGACCATTTGCCACACTGGAACTATGCGAAAACATTCCACATTGTGTGATTGAACGTCTGATTTCTATTTTGCATTGTTTGATTTTAGCTAGGGAATAATCAGCAACTTGTATTAATTGAATATAAATTGATTCTGAATGTACCTCTGGTCTAGGTATGTCACAGTCTCCTACTTCCAAAAGTGATATAGTAGTTAAATTAAGAGTGTTGGCCCCGCAGTCATATCCGATGATAGCATGTATGTTTGTATAATACATTGTCATTATGATTAATATCATCCATGTTTTCGATCCGGAAAACATTTCTGAAAAATGAGTTGTATTTGTTTTACTTATTTATTATTATATTTTTCGAATTTATTGTGTAATTTGTTTGTGTTTAAAATAATAAGTTTACTTGTAGTAAAATGTCTGCAATATATCCTTGGTCTATTTCGTATAAACATTCTATTAAATTGTAAAAAGCGTAGGGTCCGCGTGTCTTTATAGTTAATATTATATCTTTCTTTGTTTCAAAATTTCCTAAATTATTTTTCCATCTATGTATGTTACAATCGTTTTTGTAGAATATTCCTGAGATAAATAAATATGGCCATAATTCAGTCATATTTACATGGTGAGCAATAAAATTGATATTTATGTCTAATTTTCTTTTGTGTCTGTCGTCCATCTAAAAAGTACAATTTTTGTGTGTTTTTATTAGTGTTCCATAGGGGCAAAAATATCCAGTATTTCTAAGTTTATGAGTCCTAGTTCTAAAGCGTTTTTTGATCCGATAATTCCATAATTATTTTGAAAAGGATATGACATGTTGGTATCTATAACTGCGAAATATAATGTTGTGTTTTCTACTTCGATTTCTACTCCTCCGATTATAAAAATTTGTTGTGTGTCCATTTGAATTTCTATAGCTTCATGTGACTCAAATGGTATGTTTAAAATATTTTTTGATAAATAACTATTTTTAGTGTTTAAATTTATTTGAAATGTAAAATCTTCTGGTATTAATTGTAGGGATTTCAGAGTGAGACTAATCATTTTTTTGTCTGAAAAAGAAATTAGTTTTTATTCATTTTAGATATTTTAATTCGGTTGACATGTACTATTTTAGGTTTATTTTTTATTTCTATTTTTATATTTCCTTTTCCTAATACTTCTAAAATTTTATGCGGTCCTGTATACTGATTAGCAAATTTATGAATTTTTCCTCCTTGCAATAAAAATACCTCATCTCCTACTTTAAGATTAATCATTGATAGGATTTCATCCCAAGTTACATTGTTAATTTTTGACGTTTTTGCAATACTAATTGTTTTAAGTTTCAAGTTTTCGCATAGATGTTTTAATGAAATTATTGTATTTTTTATTTTCTGTTTAGTATTATTTAAATTTTCTTTCATTTCATTTTCTATGGGGAGAGCAATGTGATAATATATACCTTTTTTAATTTTTTCTGCTACACCTAACTCAAGTTTACTAAAATTCGGTAATTTTTCGCGTTTTGCTAACGATCTGGAACCATTATCTAAAGGATCACCGTTAATTGAAATAAAATAAGTTAAGTTGTCTTTGCGCATCGTTAATTGGTCTCTGCAGTCGATAATATATTTTTCTTGTTTTGAATTTTCGCAATCTTCTTTTTCTAATAAATTGTCTTCGTCCTCGGATGATGCTTCAGAATTAGAATTTTCATAGCCTTGGTCGATATCTCCATGTTCTTCTGGTTTTGTTTCTTGATTAATATACTCAGGATCAGATTCAATTTCATTAGTATAAGCTTCATTATAAAATTTCTTATTTTTTGTATTACATACCTTTTTTGGTCTTCCTCTCTTCTTTTTTAAGGAAGTATTAAAACGTGTGCTTTGTTTCTTTGGTCTACCTCGTTTCCTTTTTATATGTACTTCTTCTTCTTCTTTTTCTTTTTCTTCTTTTTCTTCTTCTTGAATTTCTTGATTCTTCTTTTCTTCTTGAATTTCCAGTGTTTCTTGATTTTTGTTTCCTTGTATTTCTTCTTCTTGATTATCGTTTGCTTGTATTCTTCGTTGATTTCTTGTAACAACATTACAAGCTTCATTACGTGTATCATAATTTTCTGGTTTGCAGTATTCATTATGTAACATCTTTTTAATATGGCGGAGATTTTTTACCTCCAAATTTGAGTAATTATTTTCACTTGATACACAATTTAAGTATTCTTCAATTTTTTCTTGCACACATTTATTAATATATTCTTGAGTAATGTTTTCCTGAGTTTCTGGAATTTCTTCTGTTTTTATTTTTTGCACTTTATTTTCAGTAATATCTTCGATTGGATTTCTTGATAAAGCATCAGCATTTACATTTGTTTTTCCTGCTTTGTAGACCACATTAAAATCATATTCTGCTAATTTTAGTTTCCATCTTGTAACTCTTGAACATGGATCTTTTGAATTTTGGAACCAAACTAACGGTTTGTGATCCGTTACTAACGTAAATTTTCTTCCGTAAAGGTATGGTCTAAAATGTTGTACACTGTATATGATTGCTAAAGCTTCTTTTTCATAGGTGTCATACTTCTTTTCACATTCACTTAATGTTCGAGAAGTATAAGCGACTGGTTGATCCTTATTAATTTCTCCCTGCGATAAAATGCCTCCTATTGCGAAACCTGATGCGTCTGTTGTTAATATAAATGGTTGAGAAAAATCTGGTCTTCTCAAAAGTGGTTCTTCACATAATTTATCCTTTAACATGTCAAAAGCTGTTTGTTGTCTATCGGTCCAGAGAAAAGGTATATCCTTCTTTAAAAGTTGGTTTAATGGGTTTGCTATTTTTGAAAAATTATCTATAAATTTGCGGTAGTATCCTGCTAGTCCGAGAAATTGTTTAATATTTTTCACATTTTTTGGTGTTGGAAATTTTTTCACTGCTTCTACTTTCTTTGGGTCCGGTCGTACGCCATTTTTGTCGATAATATGCCCTAAATATCCTACTTCTAACCTTAAAAATTCGCATTTATCCGGCTGTAATTTTAAATTTGCAAAACGTAACCGATCCATGAGTTTTGAAAATTTTTCTTCATGTTCTTGTAGTGTGTCCGCGTATATTACGATGTCATCCAGATAAACAAATAATTCTGATCCTTGCAATCCTAATAATACTTGATCAATCAATTTTTGAAATGTGCTAGGTGAATTTTTTAGTCCAAAAGGCATTCTATCAAATTCGTAATGTCCAAAAGGGGTTGAAAATGCTGTTTTGTATGAATCTCTAGGGTCCATTTTTATTTGATGAAAACCGGAAGCTAAGTCGAAAACTGAAAAATATTGAGCATTTCCGAGTTGATCTAGTAAGTCCGTAATATTAGGGAGGGGATAAAATTGTCCTACCGTGCGTTCATTGAGTTTTCTAAAGTCCAATACTAATCGCCATTTTTTATTTCCTTGAGATTCGTCTTTTTTTGGTACTATCCATATTGGTGTATTATAAGGAGAGTTAGAATGTTTTATAATTTTTTGTTTTAATAATTCGTTCACTTGTCGAGTCATTTCTTCTTTGTGAATGGGTGGAAATCTGTATTGTTTAGTTATAATTGGAGTGTCATCTGTTGTTATTATTCTGTGTTTTATAAGATCTGTTCCTTCTAAATATTCGCCAGGTATATGGAATCTATCAGAATATGTTTTTACTAACTTCAAAATGTGTTCTAGTTCTTCTTTATTTAAATGATCTAGACGAAGTAATTTTTTTATTTTCTCAATTCTGTCACTGCCTGTAATATTAAAAATTTTGTCTGATTTATAATTTTTTGAAAATACATCAATAATTTGTGTAATTGATGTGTCTTCAGAATTATGTGTTTCTTGTTTTATTTCTTCAAAATCTTCTAAATTTATTTCAAAAATTGGCACATCTATTGGTTCATTTAGAGTGTTGATTACTTTTAAACAAGCTAAGCCTTCTATGTTTGTAACTACTGCATCCCCTATATAAACGCCATCTTTTATTTCTAATCTTGGAATATAACCTTCTTTTTTCTCTTTATTTAAAATTTTTACTTGAATATTATAAATTGATCTTGCTGGTATTGTAAAATAATTTTTTGAATCGAAATTAAATTTTTGTTTGTTTATTTCTAAATGACCTTCTTCGTAGTTAATTTTTGCTTTATTTTTTATAAAAAATTCTGTTCCTAAAATTCCGTCATGTTCAATTGGGACCTCATCGGATAGTAGATTGAATGTTGTTAATGTTCCGAAAATTTGTATTTCAACTTGTCCTAACGTATATACAGGGTGATCATTAATTCCTGTTAATTTTAAACACTTATTTTCGTCAATTTTTACTTCTGAATTTAATGCGCGAATTTTTAATAAATTAGGGCCTGCTCCAGTGTCAATCATCATAGTTATTGGGTTTTTTAATTCTTTAGTATTTATTCGGATGTACGGTATTGAGTTTGTTTTTGCTAAATTAATGTTTCTGGACGCGTAGTAACTTTTTTTGCATTCTTCCTCAGAGCATCCTACTGAAGAGGAACTTTGGAGTTTTCCTGATTTTGTGTTTCTGGAGAGACTTGTGGTTGTTTGTCATTTTCGTCCCACATCTTTTTTCTACAATTGATATAAATGTGTCCTAATTTTTTGCAATAATTACAGGTTATGTTTGGGTTTCTATTCGCGAAGTTTCTAGTGTCATTTCGAGATTCTTGAGAAAAGTTTCGGAAAAAATTTTGTTGGTTTGGTAAAAAATTTGTGCGTTGATTTTGTGAAAAGTTTGGGCGTTGATTTTGTGAAAAATTTGAGTGTTGATTTTGTGAAAAATTTGAGCGTTGATTTTGTAAAAAGTTTGGACGTTGATTTTGTAAAAAGTTTGGACGTTGATTTTGGTTTTGATTAAAAAATGGAGTTCGAAATTGATTTTGTGTTATATTTCTAAACTGATTTTGTCTTTGATTTTGTTGTGAATAATTATTTTGAAATTTATTAAACAAAGGGTTTTGATTGTTAAATCGATTTTGATACTGGTTTGAAAAATTTTGTCTTGGACCTGAATTAAAGGAATTTTCTCGTCTTGATCCTAACATTTTGTTAAGTTGGAAACAATTTGTTGCAAAATGACCCTGTTTCCCACAGGCTAAACAATTTACTACATTATCTTGAGCTATATTAATTTTCGTTGTTTTAGCGAATTCCTTGTTAGTTTTAGGGTGTAAATTATATTCCGTATTATTGTTACTTTTTCTTAAATCGTTGTGTGATGATAATCTTCTTTCAATGTCGATTGCTTTGTTAACTATCCCTGCGAATGTTTCAGATGTTCCTATTCGTATTTCAATCTCTGGTCTAAGTCCTCGCGAGAAACAGTCTATACTTGATCTATCTAAACTTGCTTTAAACGCATCATCTACTGCATTGTCGTTGCTAATTCTATGGCTTGGTGGCCAAAAGACTAAATTGCCATTTCGCTAAACCACGCACAGCAAAACTGTTTTACCAACTGAGTGTTCCGAACCTAACCTCTTACTGTGCAAAAATTGTAATTTAGTGAAATGGCAATTTAGTCTTTTGGCCACCAACCTATGTGCATCTAATATTCTTTCTGCCGCTTCTGCAATTCTAGCACCGTATGAGATTACATTTTCATTTTCCCACATATATATTGCGCCTAATTCTCCTTGTAACTGATATACTGATTTTGCTGGTGAGTAAATTTGTTTTAGTCTTTCCGTTAATTCTTCTACAGCATTAAAGTTATTTCCTATTATAATTCTTCTTGCTTCTCCCGAAATTCTACTTCTAATTAATTTAACTAAATTTGTCTGAACTTGTGCTACTTCGGGAAGCATAGACTTTGCTTCTAAACAACTTTCGATAAAAATTGATAATGGTATGTTTTTTCCGTCAAACATAGGTATTGTTTCTATAGCATCTCGTAATGAGACTTGTTGATTATTTGGTAGGGCCATGTTTTCTTCAAAATTATAACTATTTTCACTATTATTAGAAGAACTGTGTTCGGAAGAATTGTAAGTTTCAATTTCGTCAGTTATAGTTTTATTTTGTTTAACTAAAGTTTTTTCTGTAATAGTATCTTCACCTATGTCTTTGTCACTGTCAGAAGATTCGCTGTCAAAAAGTTGAGAACTTACAAAGCCTGAGTCAAATTGTTTTTGTAATTCTTCTAGGTTAGGGTTTTCTTTAGAATATCTAGGTGTACTTGTAAATGGTTTTGTTTTATAATTAGGGATTCCTGAATGTAATACTATTTCTGGGTTATTTTTTATTTGAGAACGAGTTATATGAGACGAATCGATAGTATTTTTATCTGATGAAGACATTAAAGTGTAACATAATATTAAAATTATAATTTGTTTCTAAAAATTGAAACCGAGAGAATAAAATATTTATAATAATTTTATAATATTTATGTGTGAACTTTGATTTAAAAAAAAACTATTAATTAATCTATTCCTAACCTGCCTCACGTAGCACTTGTGTTTACTATTTTTGGTAAATAGAAATTATTTCAATAAAGCAATTTTATTGCTTACTTTTAACAGTTGGAGTATGGACAGATATAAAATGTGTAAATGCAGATATATTCAGAACACTTGTTATAGATAAAATAGTAAATATTATGAGATGAATTGTGAAAAATTGGTGCACACTTGTTATAGATAATACAGTAAATATTATGAAATGAATTATCAGAAAATTTGTGAATAATAACAATTTTATATTTGTAGTATGCTGAAAATTTTTTTTTCCAAATAATAAAATATATATTTTTCTTAAAAATTTTATATTTTTAAGCAATATTTTATTCTATATTTTATTATTACCCTTTATTATTAAAAAATTATACTTTTATATTGTTTATTTTATTTATTATTTATTTATTGTTTATTTATTTATATTTTATTTTAACAATTACCAATTAAACTCTGTTAAAAATATCGAAATTTAAAAAATATTAGATTATTATCTTGATTATTTATTTTTATTATTATTAAATTGCATTTAATTTGTTTATTATTAATTATTTATTTAATACAAAAAAAATTAATTTGATATAAAAGTAATTATTATGTTTGAATTTTTATTTATTAGTTATTTTTATTTTTTTTTTTAATTAGCAACTGTAAAAAATAATATTTAATTAAGAATTTATGAAAATAATTAATTTATTATTAAATTTAACTCAATTTATTATTTGTTAAAAAAAAATTATTGTTTATTGTTTAAAAGAAAAAGTCTAATTATTAATTTTTATTTATTTATTTATTTATATTTATTATCAATTTGATTATTTGCAAATTAATTAAAAATTGTTTATTTTTAAAAAAAAAATTTGTTATTATTTTATGAAAAAATTTGAAAAAATGACTTTATTATTATTAACAATTATTTATTTACCTAAATTTGAATAAAAAAAAATTTTATCATTTTTTATAAAAAAGAGTTTTTTTTATTGTTAATAATTGTTTATTTATTTAGATTTGAATCGTTATAAAAATTTGTTATTTGTTATTATTATTTATTTTTAATTTACTAAATTTTTATTTTATTTAAAAAAAATTATAAAATTTCAGATTGTTATTGTTAATAATTAATTAATTCTGTTAAAAAAAAGAAATTTATAAAAATGTTTATATTTATTAATTTATTTATAATTATTTATTAATTTATTTAATTCTAAATTATTATCAGAATTATTATTTTGGAAAAATTTAGAAATTTACAAAAATATTAAAAGATATTATTTATTTACTTTATTTTTAATTATTTATTATTATTTATTATTTTATTAATTTATTATTATTTTACAAGAATTATTTAATTCGGTTTCAAAAAAATTTTGTTCAGGTATGAATAATTTAAAAGATGTTTTTTTTTTTTGTTATTATTATTATTGTTGTTAATTAATTTATTAATATTTATTTATTTTAAATTTGTATCATATAATTTTGTTTAAAATAGAAAAGAAAAAAAAGATTTGTCAGAAATGGAAAATTTGAAAAAAAACTGTTAAAAATTGTTATTATTATTATTATTATTATTATTATTGTTATTAATTAATTTTATTATATTTATTTAAATTTTGAGCAAGGTACAAAATTTATTGGTTTTGTTTAATTTTAAGTCACAAAAAATGAAAATTCAAAATAATTTTTGCAAATTGTATTATTGTTATTATTTATTGATTTATCTAATTATTATTAATTTCGTTTAATTTTCAAGTTAGTACATAATTTATTTAGTTTTGTTTAATTAAAAAAAAATTGAAATTTTAAAGAATTGTTATAAATTTGTAATATTATTATTATTGTTTATTAATTTTTATTATTATTATTATTAATGTTTATTATTAATTTTATTTTATTCTTAGTTTTACTAAATTTTGTACTATTTTTAATTTAAAATTATTGTTATTATTATTATTATTATTATTTTTTTTTTTTTAATTATTGTTATTATTTTTTTATAAAAATTATTGTTATTATTTATAAAAGTTGGTGTTATTATTTTTTATAAAATTTATTGTTATTATTTTAAAAAATTGTTATTATTTATAAAAATTATTGTTATTATTTATAAAAATTATTGTTATTATTTAATAAAATTTGTATTATTTATAAAAATTGTTATTATTTTATAAAAATTATTGTTATACAAATTATTGTTATTATTTATAAAAATTGTTATCAAAAAATGGTTATTATTTATAAAAAATTGTTATAAAAATTGTTATTATTTATAAAAATTGTTATTATAAAAATTATTGTTATAAAAAAAATGGTTATTATTTATAAAATAGTTTAAAAAAAAATTATTATTTATAAAAAATTGCTATTATTTTATAAAATTTATTAATTTTTTTTTAAATTATTATAAAAATTGTTATTACTTTATAAAATTTATTGTTAAAAAATTATTGCTATTATTTTTTTAAAAATTGCTATTATTTATAAAAATTATTGTTATTTTTTTTTAAATTATTGCTATTATTTATAGAAATTGTTATTATTTAAAAAAAATTGTTATTATTTATAAAAATTATTATTATTTTATAAGAATAAAAATTATTGTTATTATTTATAAAAATTATTATATATATATTTTTTTATAAAAATTAGTGCTATTATTTATAAAAATTGTTATTATTATTTATAAAAATTGTTATTATTCTTGTATTTTTTATGTATGAATTATGGGTATTTATTCAAATAAAATTATTCCTGTTTTTATTAATTTGTTAAATAATTGTGCAAATAAAACCTATTTCATTGGTTTTAGATAGTTAATTTAGTAAAAATAAGAAAATCTACTTTTTATTAATTAATTTACTATGTTTTATATACCAAAAATAATGAGTTTTAAATATGACAATTTATCCTTAATAGAAAAACAGCTATTTTTTTTGTCTGGATTTGACAAGATGACGGTCGCTATTGGTTGAAAATTTCATGATGACGGTCGTGATTGGTGGAAATTTCATGGTGACGGTCGTGATTGGTGGAAATTTCATAGTGACGGTCGCGATTGGTTGAAAATTTCATGATGACAGTCGTGATTGGCTGAAATTCGATGATGACGGTCGTGATTGGCTGAAATGCGATGATGACGGTCGCTATTGGTTGAAAATTTCATGATGACGGTCGCTATTGGTCAGAATTCGTAGCGGTGACGCTCGCTATTGGCTTATTTTCTCTGTCTACAAGATCTTCAACAGTAGTTACAGTTTACAGTAGTTACAGTTTATTAACAGATTTTTACAGTATTTACAGTATATAATACAGAATACAGAATATAATACAGAAAAATAAAAGTGCAAAGTGAAGAACACGTTTTTTTCTCTCTTCATTCAAAATTAAAAAAAATAAGACGAAAAATTTTTGTGATTAAAAATAAGGATAAGGAGATAAGTTTTTAAAAATTATGTAAAATACTACTTTTTAATTATATAAAATAATTTTTCTTTTTTGTAATTAAGAATTGCAAATAAAAAATTAACATCTTTTCCGTCTAAGTCACTAACATTATCTACTTTTTCAGCAATTAAACTTGTAAAGAAATTTAAATAACTTTCTAGAATCAGTTAAAAAATCCTTGAGTTTGCCTTGTTTTATTAAAAAATTATAATATATTTCTGAAATAATTTACATGATGTAATATTTTTTGAATGAATTTTAAACAAGTGCCCATTTTTTTTAATATAAAAAAATTTATGATGGCTTAAACAAAAAAATTTTCTAATACCGTCAACTAATTACAATAAACTTTTTTTAACAATCAACGTACCGTCAAATGGGATAAATATCTGGACAGGAGGTTAACTTCTGACATTTGTACATTTTTGTAAATATTTTGTATTTCCATTCTACCTAATAATTTTTATAAGGGTTTCGTTTTTTTATTGCTTTACCGAACATTCGTGGAATTATATTTTAGTTGAGAAATAAAAATATTCAAAGAAATTTAAAAAAAAAATTAATTTTTTAGTTTTATGTTTTTTTAAAATATATTTTCCAAAAAAAGATAGATAATTTTAAATTTATTCATTTTAAATCAAAATTTAAAAAAATAAAAATTAGAAATGAATATTTTTCAAGAATAATAATAACAATAATTTATATTTAACCTCAAAACAAGTTTAGTAGTGTAAAGTAAGTGAAAACAAAAGACGTGGAAAAAAAGAATTTTGCAAATTGATAATAATTTGCTTAAAAAATTAGTTTTTCTTGTGCGTCATGGTCGAATCAGAGCGTCATGGTGTAATCAATTTTACATGAGTGTTTATTGTAAAAAAGAAAATTATAATTATTTTGTCTGTCCTACCTCACATATTTCGTTCTTGAATGTGGGCAGCTCCATACGAAAAGCAAATGGTGGATCACCGATTTTTCTTAAAGTTTGTAATTTTGTAGTACTTGGGGTACTAAATAACTGTGCCAAACAGTTTTGCAAAAAAAATCTTTTTTGCAAGATATTTAGATTTGAAAAATCGAAAACTGAAAAAAATGACTTTTTTTAGAATTTTTATTTCGAAAACTATTGATTTTACAAGAAAAAGTCATTTATTCAAAATTGTAGAGAAAATGTCAATTTTTTATAATATTAAAATCAATAGTTTTCGAAATAAAAATTCTCAAAAAAAGTCATTTTTTTCAGTTTTCGATTTTTCAAATCTAAATATCTTGCAAAAAAAATTTTTTTTTGCAAAACTGTTTGGCACAGTTATTTAGTACCCCAAGTACTACAAAATTACAAACTTTAAGAAAAATCGGTAATCCACCATTTGCTTTTCGTATGGAGCTGCCCATGTTGAACTTTAAAATTCTATATCGACTTTTACTTAATTTGAAAAAAAAATTTCAAAAATAGTAAAATCCAAATTGTGCGCTACGCGGAGAATCACCCATATATTTTTTTTCAATTTGCCTATGAATCCAATTGTTATTTTTTTAATACAATGGCTGGTTTCTTCATGGGATTTAATGGGTTAATAATTATTGTAAATAATAATCGGACTGATTTTGTGTAAAATATGTATAGGCAAAAGTACAATTTTATTAAAAATGATATATATATATATATATGTATATAAAATTTCAGTTTTATTAATTTTTTAAATTAAATTCATTTCAGGTGTTCCAGCAGATGAAATTGGTTTTTGAAATTTGGTTACTGGAAATTGGTTAGGGTTGAATTGTTGGAATTGATATTAGATTGGATTATTGAATTGGATTTTTGAATTGGATTGTATTAGATTGGTTTATTGAATTGGATTGTATAAGATTGGTTTATTTAATTGGATTATAAAAGATTGGTTTATTTAATTGGATTATATTAGATTGGTTTATTGAATTGGATTGTATAAGATTGGTTTATTTAATTGGATTATATTAGACTGATTTATTTAATTGGATTATATTAGATTGGTTTATTGAATTGGATTGTATTAGATTGGTTTATTTAATTGGATTATATTAGTTTGGTTTGTTGAATTGGATTGTATTAGATTGACGGATAAATATTGTGATTAATTGGATATACTATAAGAAAATATGTCTTCTCATGTTGAAAATAAGGTTGAAGTATCTAAATATGATATGTTGGATGATATTCACATTTATGAATTTCAAAAGCTTTTGGAAAGAGAGTCAAGATTAGTTTTTAGTATGCAAAGTACTTTGTTGCTGCAGACGCCCGATTTTATCAAGGCAGTTAATGTAAAAGAAAGACATATTCAAATACTTTTTAGTGGGGATAATAAAAGGGGTCATTGGATTTGTGCTTATTATGATGGACAAGTGCTACATGTTTATGATAGTCTTAACAAAGGATGTTTAAATAACGATCAGTTGATTTATTTAAGTAGATTATTTCCTTTTAAACCACAAGTAGTTTTTACAGGTGTTCAACAACAACCGTTTGGTAGTTTAGATTGTGGAGTATTTGCAATAGCATTTGCTACTTCTATATTTTTTAATGAATTTCCAAATAGTCTTGATTATGTTATTTTTGATGAAAAAGTAGTAATTGATATTGCTGAAAATGAAATGAGTGAAATGCGAAAAAATATTAATGTAATGTTTAAAGAAAGTCGTTTAATCCCTTTTAAAACGAAAGAAACAACTGACATTAGGTCTTGTATTATTCAAAAGGATTGGGGACGCCTTCTTGATGAATCTGATGTACTTTTATGTGAAAATTTAGAATTTATACATGAAAATGTTAAACCAAAATTGTTTAGTTCAGTCCTAAAAAGTAAGAAAGAAATAACAAAAAAAAGAGTTTTTTCTCGTGCAGAAAATAATAAAATTATTGTCTTCAAAGATAATAATGATATTGCGAGTTCCAAATGTCAAGAAAAAAATGAAAGAATAAAATTAAACTATGAAACGAAAAAAGTAGATCACGAATTTTTAATTGAAAATAAAGATAAAAATAGGTTCGAATTATTTAAATGTGAACAAAAATTGTCTAATAATAACGATTTCGGAGCATTAAAATTAAAAACGCAATATTCTAGACAAAAAAAGTATCGCGAAAAGAAAAATAAAGAAAAGTTATCTACTGAAAATGATCATGTTGGTAAGGAAATTTATTGCATTAATGATAATCGAATAAATAATCTTCAGGAAGTGATTACAATTTTAGATGATAGAAGTGTTAAATTAAATCAACAGGGTTTTTTAAGTTCTTCAAATATTAATTTTACTAACGATAATGCAGATTTTGAATGTCAGTTACAAAAGAAAAGAATAAAGTTAAATCTTGATAAGAATAAAGTAGAACAAGAATTATTAATTGAAGAAATAGATAAAAATAGTAACGAGTCATCTAGAAGCGTTGAAGTATCATCTGTTAATAATGATTTAGGGGCACTAACCTTAAAGACGCAATATTCTAGGCAAAAAAGATATCGTGAAAAGAAAAAAAAGTTATCTATTGAAAAAGAAAATGTTTCTAAGGAAATGTATGCCACTAAAGAAAATCAAATGAATAATGCTCAGGAAGTGATTACAATTTTAGATGATAGAAGTGTTAAATTAAATCAACAGGGTTTTTTAAGTTCTTCGAATATTAATTGTGCTACTAACGGTAATGCAGGTTCTAAATGTCAGTTAGAAACGAAAAAAATAAAATTAAATCTTGATATGAATAAAGTAAAGCAAGAATTATTAACTGAATATATAGATAAAAATAGTAACGAGTCATCTAGAAGCGCTGAAGTGTCATCTGTTAATAATGATTTAGGAGCATTAAAATTAAAGACGCAATATTCTAGACAAAAAAGATATCGCAAAAATAAAAATGAGAAGGAAAAGTTATCTATTGACAAAGAAAATGTTTCTAAAGAAATGTTTATCAGTAAAGAAAATCAAATGAATAATGTTCAGGAAGTGATGACAAGTTTAAATAATAGAATTGTGGATTTGAATGAACAGTGTTTTTTGAGTAATTCAGATATACAATGTGATAACGATATTGCAGTTTCTAAATTTCAGTTACAAAAGAAAACAATAAAATTAAATCGTGAAAAGGTAAAAGAAGTTTCTAAAGAAAAAGTAGATAGAAAATTATTTATTAAAAACGAACTTAGTACTAATTACATTTTGCAACCAAAGATCGTTTCTGAATCTGTTGAATTGTCATCTGTTAATAACAATTTAGGAGAACTGAAGTTAAAAACACAATATACTAGACAAAAAAGATATTTTAATAAAAGAAAAGAAGTATTATGTTTGGAAAATTTGTATAACTCAAAAAAATGTAAAACTAATCATGATGTTGTCTGTAGTGAAAATTATCTTGGTAGAATGAATTATGTATGTCAGCATTGTGATGCTAAACATTTTAGTGATGAACAGATACAGGGAATGAAAAATTCTTATAACGATTGCTGTGGTCATGGTGGTGTAAAACTACAATCAAAAGAGTATCCGTATGAATTAAGAGTATTGTTAGATGGTTCGCATTCTAAATCTTCTCACTTTATGCAATGTGTTAGATGCTATAACAGTTCATTTGCTTTTGCCTCATTTAATGCAAACATTATTGATTTTAAAAATAGAAGACCAGGTCCTTATTGTTTTAAAATTCAAGGTCAAATTTATTATCAGATGAATAGTGCTCTATATCCAGAGGATGGATTTAATCCATGTTTTGGACAGTTGTTTATTTATGATGCTGATGATGCAGTTCAATTTAGATTAAATTACAATGAGAATTTAGACACTGAAATTTTATATACTATAGAAAATGTTATGAGAACTCACAATGCTTTTACCAAATCATTAAAGATGATGAAAGAAGTTATTGAATTGGAGTCAGAGTTAGCTAGAGAAAACGATAAAGAAGTTCCTGAATTGAAATTATTATTCACTTTAAAAAAAGGAATGGATCGTAGAAGATACAATTTTCAAAGAGTTAATGAAGTAGCTGCTATCTTTAATACTAATTCAGAAGGAGAAGTTCCGGAGTCTTATGTTACAATTCATAATAAACAAACTAAAGAATTACAGTTAGTTAGTAGTTTAGATCCTAATGTTGAACCCTGGGTTTATCCAATTTTTTATCCATATGGAATTGAAGGTTTTAATATTAATATGATTCGTATTGATAGTCAGAAAAGACGAAGAAAAGTAAAAGTTTCTAGAGGTGCTTTTATTAAGTATAAGATAGCAATAAGAGATAAAGAATTTAATCCGTTTTTACATGGTGGGAGATTATTTCAACAATATTTAGTTGATAATGGTGTTAAGTATGAAAAGGATAAACTTTCCTATTGTGAAAACAATCAACGGCAGTTGAGATCTGAAAGTTATAAAGGATTAATAGATTACATGCAAAATATTTCAAATGAACACGAAATACATATTGGGAAAATGGTTATTTTACCATCTACATTTATTGGATCACCTCGCAATATGATGCAGCAATATCAAGATGCTATGGCTATTGTCCGAAAACATGGAAAACCTGATTTGTTTATAACAATGACATGTAATCCGCAATGGAAAGAAATACAAGAAAATTTGTTTGTAAATCAAACGGCATCTGATAGACCCGATATTGTAGCAAGAGTATTTTCCTTAAAAGTAAATCATTTAATAGAAGTTATTGTCCGACAAAAGTTGTTTGGTGAAGTTAAATCTTTTGTTTATGTCGTAGAATTTCAAAAAAGAGGATTACCGCATATTCATATGCTGGTTATATTGAAAGAAAAGTCTAAAATTTTGTCACCTGAAAGTGTTGATTGTTTTCTCTCAGCAGAAATTCCAGACGAGAAAACTAATCCTATACTACATAAAATAATAATGCAAAATAATATTCATGGTCCTTGTGGAGATTGGTGTATAGTTGATGGAAAATGTTCTAAAAAATTTCCGAAAGCTTTTAAAAATGAAACTACAATAGAAAATGATTCTTACGTTTTATATCGACGAAGAGATGTGGGTAAAACGTATGAAAGACCTAATGGTTATATTGTGGATAATAGATATGTTGTTCCTTATTCTCCAATGCTTTCACAAATATTTAACTGTCATATTAATGTTGAAATTGTTTCAAGCATAAATTCTGTAAAATATTTATTCAAATATATTTATAAAGGTCATGATGCAGCTTCTATTATTATTACGAATGTTGATGGACAAAACACTCTTAATCATAATGAAATACGTCATTATGAAGAGAATAGATATCTTGGTCCAGTTGAAGCAGTATGGAGAATACTTTGTAAACCTTTAGGAAAAAAGAGTCACAGTGTTAATCGTTTACCTATACACTTACCAAATGAGCAGAATGTTATTATTCGTGAAGAACAAGATAATAATCAGATTTCTTTTAATTTAGAAAGAAATACGAAACTATTAGACTATTTTGATTTAAATAAACGTGACAGAAATGCTCATCAGTATTATTACTCAGAAATACCAGAACATTATACATGGATAAATGATACTCTTCAGTGGAGACCAAGAAAGCGTTTTGACAATATAATAGGTAGAATATTTTCTGTTTGTCCTTCTCAAATAGAATTGTTTCATTTAAGATTGTTGTTGCTTACAATAAAAGGTGCTACTTCGTATAAAGATTTACGAACAGTTAATGGAGTAGTAAATGAAACTTTTACTTCAGCTTGTTTAGCATTAGGTCTTATAGAAGATGATTATGAGTGGATTAGAACAATTGAAGAAGCTGCAGTATGGATGATGCCTCAATTACTTCGTCGATTATTTGTTAGAATTTTAATTCACTGTCATCCAGTAGATCCAAATGAACTGTGGGATCGATTTAAGGGAATCATGGCGGAAGATTATCGAGGAATTGACAATATTGAAGCACAAAAAAGAGCTTATAGAGATATTAAAACATTATTATACCAAGAAGGATATCGTTTGACAGATTTTCAAGGATTATTAGATATAGAAGACGAACAAGATATATATTGTATAGAAAATAATATTATCAATGTTGAAGAGCATATTATTTTAGGAAATGAAAAGTATACTCAATTGAATGCAAAACAAAAAGATGTTGTGAATTATGTATTAAAGTCAGTGGATGATTCTGTTACAAATAATTGTAGATGTATATATGTTGATGGTCCAGGTGGTTCTGGTAAAACTTTTGTGTATAATACCTTGTGGCATTTATTAAAAAGTAGAGGAAAAAATGTTTGTAATATGGCATTTACAGGAATTGCAGCAACTTTATTACCTAATGGTAAGACTGTTCATAAAATACTGGGTTTACCTGTTCCCTTGTATAGTGATTCATCTTCAAGTGTGAAAGTTCAATCTAAAGAAGGGATGTTTTTAAAGGATACTGATGTTTTTATTTGGGATGAGGCACCAATGGCTCCAAAATATGCTTTAGAAATTATGGATAAGTTATTGAGAGACATTATGAAATCAGATAAACCTTTTGGTGGAAAAGTATTGGTTTTAGGTGGAGACTTTCGACAAATATTACCAATTAAAGAAAGAGGCACAAGGTCGGAAATTGTAAATTTATCAATAAAAAATAGTAAAGTTTGGAGATATTTTACGAAGTTTACTTTATCAGAAAATATGAGAGCTTTGCCAGAAGAAACTGAATTTGTAGACTTTTTATTAAAAGTTGGAAATGGTGAATTAAATGATGCAGATGATAATATTGAATTGCCAGAAAAAATAATTCAAACAGAAAATGTAGATATTGTTGATGATGTGTATGGTGATTTAATTCGAGAAAATAGATTTCAAGAAATAGCAAACTGTGCAATTTTAGCACCTAGAAACGTTGATGTTGATGACATTAATAAAAGAGTTGTGCAATTATTGGATAGTGATAAAGAAAAGGTTTATAAAAGTGTTGATTCCACTGAAAATTGTGATAATGGTGATTTTAGTGACACAATTTTACCAGAATATTTAAATAGTCTTTCACCACCGGCTTTACCACCTCATGAATTACATTTGAGGATACACAGTGTAGTGATGCTTATAAGAAATCTAAGTATAAATGAGGGTTTGTGTAATGGAACAAGATTGTTAATTTTAGATTTATTAAATAATGTAATAAAATGTCAAATATTGACTGGAGATAAGCGTGGGAATATTGTTTTCTTGCATCGTATAACATTATATTGTGAAAATATTTATCCTTTTACGTTTAAAAGAAGACAGTTTCCTATAAAACTTGCATTTGCAATGACAATAAATAAATCTCAAGGGCAAACTTTCAATAGAATCTCAATTGATTTAAGAAGAGATGTTTTTAATCATGGTCAGATGTATGTAGCATTGTCTAGAGTACGTTCATTTGATTCAATAAAAGTATATTTAGGTGATCACAGAAGTAACAAGTTAATAAAAAACTATGTTTACACAGAAGTTTTAGAACAATTTCATGATATTGGCAATACTTGAAATTATTCTGATAGTTTGTATTAGGTAGTATATATTAATTAAAGTATATTGCATTGAGTTACTTTATCTTATGTTTATCATATTAACATTTTTTGCAAGTGCTGTGAATGTGTTGAAAATGTTTTTTTTATGTTTAGTTAATGCAAAAATTTTTCCAACAATTTAATATTTACAAAAATTCTAATCAAATGATTTAAAATAAATTAATTTTCAATCAATAATAATTATAATAAAAGTTTAATAGTAAAATTATCTATGCCAGTTATTAACAAAATCGATTATATTCAATAAATTAAATAAAATTTTTAGAAGAATTCAATTACTTTAATTATTTTCTGTATTTTAATAAAATTCCTTGGATAAAACATATTATTTTAGAAAAACTTGAAAGAAATTGTTCATAACTTTTAATTACTTTCAAAATTTCCAATTAAAATTATTAAAGAAACTCAACTATGAAAACAAAATTAAAAATATTTAATTAGGATTTTCAAAATTTTTTTAATAATTCCAGGACATTTCAGGACACATTTTCAAATTTCAAGATCAGTAGATACCCTTATTGAAGAATGTAGAATAACTTTTGCAATTGTTTGAGATTTTATGAATTTTCTGTCCAATTTTGCAATTTTTCAGGAGTGGTCTCTTCAAAGTTACTTTTTTCATTCCTTAAAAATTAGCATTTTTTGAAAAGTTTTTTTTTCAAATAAAAAAATCAAAGCTATTATGGTATTAACACTTATATAGGAATCTAAACTAAAGTTTAGAATAGAAACCTCCAATTAATTTGATTTTACAAGGAATATTTTTGAAAAAAAGCTTAGGCGGTCCACTCAAGGTGACATTACCGTATTAAATTTTCTTTTTAATAAATT
Organism: Leptopilina myrica (nomen nudum); assembly: GCA_032872475.1. Taxonomy (NCBI): domain Eukaryota; kingdom Metazoa; phylum Arthropoda; class Insecta; order Hymenoptera; family Figitidae; genus Leptopilina; species Leptopilina myrica (nomen nudum). The sequence continues at coordinate 2,895,235 of CM065461.1, forward strand.
TCAAATAGTATTTATATTTTTAGTACAAAAAAACACATTCTCTGTATTTTTATAAATGATATTCATTTGTTAATTAATTTTTTATAAATATTTATTTATCATTTATAAAACGTCAATTTATTAAAAATACTTCACATAGGGCTTATTGGATGTGGATTTTGTAATGTTTTACAGTAGTAAATTCAGAAGTAAAAATCCTAATCTTTCTTTTGGTACAAAATAAGAAAACAAAAAGGGTCCTTTTTGAAGAAAAATCACAAAAATGGTTAATTTTCAAAAAAGGGTTAAATTTTGAATGTTTTGAAAAAATGTTTTCACTTTTTTTAATTATTCAATTTGAATATTTTAATTAACGTTTGTTGATCCGAATTAGCATTTTGAATAAATAGAATACCAGTTTCGAAGTAAAAAATGACGATTTTGGAATAAGAAAAAATGAAATTTTTATAAAAATAAAACAAGTATGAGATATTATGAGATATGAGATACCGACAATTTTATCAAGTGAGTAGTATTCATATGATGATAAATTTATTATACGTAGTAAAATTTTTGGTAAAACTGTCGCATCATTAACTTTTTTCTTTTCATGAAAATTTTATTTTTCTCATTCGAAATTGTTATTTCTACATTTTCAAATTTTCATTATATTTATTCATAATGTAAACTTGGGTCAACGTGCGTTAATTCAAACATATTTAAAAGAAATAGTATATTGTGTGGCAAGGGCGGAAAGTTGTCAATTCCTGACCGAGTTCGAAATTTGCCGCACGAACGAAGCGAGGGCGGCAATCGTACGAGGTCAGAATTGACATTTCCGCCCGAGTTGCACACGATATTTTTTGTCCAAATGCGCGATAAACAAGACGCATCCGTAAATTCAAAAATGAATATGCACTAATTATTAAATGTGTATAAAACATTTTTATTAAGCCTAAGGCGAGTCCGAATATTTTTGATAAATTTAACAATAAAATTTTACTTAAAAATTGACTCCGTTTTGATTTGAAGTAATAGAAAGTGATAATATAATAATTAGTAGTACTTATTTAATACTGCTAAAGCAGCGGGCGGAAAAGTCGTTTTTCCGCCCGCTATTGGTAGTCGGGCGGCAAAAGCTTACTTTCCGCCCGCTATGCATGCACGGAAAGTCGAGTTTATCGCGCATGTAGGACAAAAAGAATTTTTCATAAAAAAAGAATTATCTGCAGTCAGAATAATATATTGTTAGATGAATTCTAAGTCGATGAAAAACAAGTATAATGTTTAAATAAATATGTAAAAAGAGGTAAAAGAAGGTGTCGATTTTGTATAAAAAACCTGACTACTTTTGACGTTTTCTGATTAAACATGACTCAAGTCTAATGTTTTGTTGCTACAATCGTAATAAAACCAGTCTAAAATCATCAGAGATTTTTACTAAATTTTTGTCGTTTTCTGATTTTATTTTTAGTAAGGGAGAAAGAAATAGGTTTATAAATGTTTTTAAACCCCCTGAGAAACAACTTTTAAGCAATTCGGAGATATTTTAATATTATAGATGCCATATTGGATTCGCAAGTTTGTATTTTAGAAATTTAACTTCAAATTTTTATTCTGTGACCTCAAAACCTCTGAATAATAAATTTCAAGGAAATCGCAGGAAATTCAAAAATTCCAGTACGCCATATTGGATCCGCCATTTTAAGTTTTTTTAAATCCAACTATGTATTCAAAATCAGCGACCCTAAAAACCCCTGAATAACACGTTTTAAGCACATCGGATATAATTTAACAATTTGCCCCTCTTAAATAAGCTTTAGGCCATTTTTTATATTCGGAAAAATGAGTATTCTTTTATATTAGCTTTAGATGTTTTAATAATTTCTAATAAATCGCAGTCGATACAATGAAATTTATGCTACTTTACTATTTAGCAGTTTTATTATTTGAATTTTAGGCTAAAATATAGCAGTCGGCGTTTTAAAAATTTGTTCGAATGAGAATTAAGGTGTTTTTCACAATCGAATATAATAAAATTCATTAAAAAAAGATTACGATTAAAGTAGATTCGTTTAAATGAACTTTAGGTTATTTTCACAGTAGGAAAAATTACCTTTCCTTCAGTTTAGCATTCGTCTTAATGAACATTTGCCCTTAAGATCCGTCAGCGATTCGAAATTCGTCTTAAAAATAAAATAGAGTAAAAATCCAAGTACAAGTGCAGGTCCACATATCAGTTGCTTGGTTAATTTAGATATTAGCCAATTAAAATTCACCTTACCCCTAACTCAACCAATCACGTTTTCTATTTTCGCAGGACTGACAGCGTGAACGTCGAAAACATCCAATATCTCTATGATTATAACACATAAAAATTTATAATGATAATTTACTAATTAATTAAACAGTTATTAAAAATAATTAATTAGCAATTAACTATGTAATAATTAGTAATTAAAAGTAATTATTAGTTTATTAAATTATAATTATTAACTTTATATGTTATAATGCGACACTTGTCAATAAGATGTGCGCGCATTAAGTCCAAACAGCTAAGGGTGGAGTCCCATGACAGCGTTTTGCGATGCGTCGTAATGGGAGAGAAAAAGACGCAAATATACGTTTGCTGCATTCTCTCTCATTACAACGCAACGTAAAACGCTGCCATGGGACTGCGGCCTAACACTTGGGGCCGATTCGAAAGTAGAGAACACATTCCATGGTACGCGAACGTATGACGTCACCCATGCTATTCAAATGGGTGACGTCAGCACGTCAACGTTTGCGTTCATCTAATGTAGACTCTACTTTAAGCAGAGTCTACAATGAGCACGTTAGCACGCCACGATCGACGCGACGTGAACGTGCTGACGTCACAAACGCGCTAGTACCAACTGTCGCGAACGTACAATTTCTGGACTATGTAACTTATTGTAGTTTTAATAGAGAAATAAATAAATTAATAATATTATAAACATAATAAATTTTATTATTTGATTATAGTAATAATAATAATTATTATTATTATGATCATCATTATCATTATTAATATAAATTTATAAAATATCACAAAAAATGAAATTAAAATATTTGCAAATGTTGGAGGTTATGATTCAGTTATTGAAAATATTTGTATTTCTTTTAGAAAATAAGTTACAAATGATAGCAGATTAATGATTTTCAATATCAATCATTTTAATAAAATTTTCAAAAAGAATAATTATATGGATGGATGAACTTTTGCTAAATTTCTTTTAAAAATATTCTACCCAAACATTTAATTATTTTCAAAAATATAATAGAAAGTCCACTAGAGTTCAGTGATTTTCACATTAATATGAATAAAAATAATCGCAGAATTTAAATTATTTTTATTTCATTTTATTTACAAAGTACAAAATTAAATAAACCTTAAATTATATCCAATAAATTATATATTTTTGTATTTAAATAATTGAATTTTCGTTGAATTTTCTGATAAAAATTTATTTAAAAATGATATTCAGTTAAAGTTTTAAATAATAATTAGTGACATATTTCTCAAGAAATGCAATTCTTTATAATTTTCTTGAAATTCTTCTAAAGAATTCGATTATTTTCGAAAATTATAGTCAAGAATTCAATTATCTTTATAAATAATAATACTCATCGTATAATTTCATTCATTTTTAATAAAATTATTATCGAATTTCTGGAAAAATGTAATTATTATTAAAAATTTGTATTTGATTTCGTCAAAAAATGTAATTATTTAGATATTTTGTTGATAACATTTTTTATTTTTTATGAAAATTGAATTTTGAGAAACATTTAATTTTCAAGAAATTATTTATTTTTATATTTTAATTATTGAATTTTTTGTAGAATTTTTAAATTAAAATTTTGTAAAATTGCGTAGAATTAATTTTTTTTAAGTTTAATAGATATCTTTTGAAAATTATTTTAAGTCATTATTTTGTAATTTATATTTAATTGAAAAATTTTAGAATAATTCTAATAATATAAAATAATAATTTGGAAAATCTTTTTTTAACATGGAAAACCTGGAAAAATGGGAGAATTTCAAATGACCTAAAACGTGTCAAATCTGGATTCAGTTATTGTTAGAGAAATTTTAAATTAACATTACTGATGAATAATAATTAATTTTTGTTTTTAATCAGTTCTAAAAATAGTTAATTTTTTGGTAAAATATGAAATAACGTTTTGGTTTTTATAAATTAGCTAAAGCTAACTTAACAAATAGTACTATTTCATTATACCAATTAATTGATTTGAAATTCTCATAATTAAATTGACTCATTATTTATTATTTTTTTAATGAAACGTACAAAAAATTAAGTAATTATTTTCAATCATGTCAGATTTAAGGAATACATAATATATTAAGACAATAAAAGAAAAATAAATTTCAAAACGTTAATTTTATTATTGACACCAAGCATTCATACTTATTTATTATTGTATGTGCTTATTTTTTCGTTCATGAGTTGCTGCAATTGTATGAAACATTGTTTTCTGTTTTCTTCAGGTACTTTGTCCCATGATTGTTTGATAGCCAATAAATAATCTTGACTTCTGCAGCTTATTGGTTCCTCATTGTTCTCCTCGTCTAAAAGAATATTTTTTAATGTATATTTATTACATAGTTATAGCAAAAATAAATAAATTAATTGCATTGCAATTGAAGCGTTTTTTGCAGAAACAGCATAGGTCCATACTTTGAAATTGTTCAGGAATCAATAAAAACTGTTTTTCTTGGTAATGTTAAGATTTTTTTTATTCTGCTTTTTGCATTATATTCCTATTATACTTACCTATAAGTTAAAAAAATCCAACGTGATTAATGAATTATATACTTAATATAAGAAATTAATAAATAAATTAACATTTGGACTTATATTTTACCAGATTGAAAAGATTCATATGAAGATAAATTTTCAATTAAAAAGTGATTTTTGAAAAAATAGACTTATGCTATTTCTGCACAAAACGCTTCAATTGTTCTTAGTTTTAATTGAATTTAATAACTATATATTTAAATTTTAGTACTCTCTAAATTTAAGTCTGTTAAAAATAACTACTCTCTAATTCTGAATATGTGAAAATGAACATATTTGTTATAATTATGTCGCTCTCTCGATCGATAAGTGCATATACACTTATAAGTGAAACTTCATTCAGAAAAAGTGAAAACTTTACTTATTCATAAGTGTATATGCATTTATTGATCCAGAAGACAGATTACAACTTATAATAAGTAAAATTCCATATATTTAGATTTAGAGAGTGATTTGCAAGCAGTAAATTTTCATTAAATTTTCTTTAACTGATTCAATTAGACAAGTGTAATCAATTTTCTAGTTATTTTTTTATGAAAATAAGTTGTTTATTTTAAAAATCGATTATTTTTAACTGATTCAGAAGCAAAAAGTCAGTCACTGATTATCAGTTAAAACCATGATCTTTAAGTGATTCAAATTAAGAGAGTACCTTCATCTGATGTTCCGTGATGTTTGTCATGAGAGTAATTTCCTTTATTAAAATCATCGCTGATGTCTTTATTGTCTATATTAGACAATTTGAAAGTACTCTCTGTCCTGCAGAAGAGAAAAGAATTTTTAATTTTCAAGCAATGTGAAGACAAATTTACAGACGATGCACTGCAATAATTTTAAATATCGGGCAATATTTCTCAAAAATTGTCAAGTGTATTAATCTAAGACGTTACAGTTGTCAAAATTAGACTAATATTTATGGAAACTTTAGTACTGTCAGGGTTAACTTCTACTTTAAATTCAAAATTTTACTCTTTTTTAGAAATTAAAAACATATGTTTGACTTTCTTTTTTAAAAACCATTTTTCTTTTCTTGACAATAAGATAAACTTTAGAAAATGTACTTCTACTTATCAAAATGAAAAAAATGAATGTTTTTTTTTTTAAGATTAATTATTAAATCAATAAAAAAAATATATTTTTATGAAACAAAAAAATGAGAATTGTTCTGAATGAAACATTATAAAGATTTATTTATATATATATACAGTATTGTTGATTAATTTTTATTAAAATGTAAATTAATTTTCATTTATTTAATGATAAAAACGTTTCAGAAAAAAATTCAACATCAGTTTTCTTTTTTTGTTTTTTGAAACTTTACTTTCCTAGCTTTATTTTTCAAACTAGAAAAAAAGAAAAAAATTGTCCTTTTAAATTAAAGTCTAAAATATTTTTCAATTTTTAGTAAAGGGGTCAATTGAATTGATGAAAACTGTATATCATTGAAAAACGGGAAAATCCTTTCGAAAGCCTAGATGTTGGTATACACTTGAGAAATTTTTTTCTTTATATTTTATTAAGTATGCATGTACTTACTTTCGATGACTAACATGTGGTTCTAAAAACATCATGGATTTATAATATTTCCATGTTATTTCTTTATCTTTACTCGCAGCTGATCCTGATGGAATATAAGATGCAATTTCTTTTCTTTGCTCCATATATTTCGTTTTAAAGTATTCCCATTTATGTATCACTTTGTCTGCTGTGGAAAAAACAATACATTTATATAACAATAGTATACAGAAACACAATTTTTTACTTTTTGAGTAGAACGTGCAATCAATAAACAAAGATAAAAGAAAAAATTAATTACACTTTATCATTTAGAAAAATTAATAATTTAGAATATTTTTTTGTATTTCTTGTTAATTATTCAAAATACAAGTAATTTTCAAAATGGCAATGATAGTAAAAAACATATGTATCACAGTAAAATTTAATTTAAAAACTTTATTTTGTCTGTCTTGTCTATTGTTATGTAAGAGTATTTATAGAAAATTGGAAAATCGAAAAAAAAATTTTTAATTCCATTCAGTTGAATGTTTATAAAGAAATAAAAATATGATCACCTAGTATTTAATCATTCAATATTGTTCATTTTAAAGCATAGATTGTATAGTGAAAAAATACGAAATTGTTATTATTTTTTTCAGAAATAAAGTTTTTTGAAAATGGTAATTTATTTATTATTATAGATACATTTGCTTTAATTTATTTACAAAAGTCAATTTCTCAGAAAGTAATAACTACTTTTTGACTAGAGTGTTTATAATTAAATATTACTTTTAACTTCAATAACTACAAATTTAAATTATCTCAGAAAACTTAAACGGACAAAAATAGAATTAGAATTTAAGAACTAAACCTGCAAAGAAGACAAATTTCAAGTTTCTCTAAATACAGAAAAAATATTTTTGTGAAATTGTGATTTAATAATGAATTTAGGTGAAGCATTTTCAAAAAAAATCTGCGACGTAAGTATAAATCAGATATTCTTTTATAAAATTATATTATATAATTATATTTAATTAGGTATAAATTATTGAAATAAATGTTAGGTTATGTTAGTTGAGTTTAGTAACATACATTGTATTGCTCTTCCTGTTAAATTCGTCACTTCTGCTGCTATCTCCTCCCAAGCGTGATTTTTTTTATCGATATTTTTAAAACTGAATGAAGACTTATCGTATAAAAAACTCCTTTCTTTCACTAGTAAAATAATAGCCTCATCCACACCCACATTGTCTATGTTTTGAGCCATTTCTCTTGCAAATTTCTTTTACAGTTTCATAAATTTTAAAAATGTTCACTTATTAGCATCACACACTGCACGCTAGATAGTTTGCAACTGCCATTTGCAATTTATAAATCATGTGATCATGATGTTGCCAGAAAACAAGATCAAAGTGGACAACATTAGTTGGTTTTTAATAATCACTAGCAAGCATAGCCAATGAAAATTGCTTTCGCTTGTTCAATTCGCGACATCTGGAGGTTTATGTTGCAAAACTTGGTCTATAATTCAAGTTCATTCGCATCTATCATTTTCTCTTGTTTCAGGTTTCAGTGTTAAGAATTATGTTTTGCTGGATAATTTAATCAATCCGTTAATTTACAAAAATGTCAACACCTAATTCTGAGGAAGCTGAAAGCAAATTATTTATAAGTATTGTTAAATGTCACGAGTGGATTTACAATCCTGACAAAAAATTATTTGATGAAAAGAAAAAATCGGAACTTTGGGATGAAATAAAATTACAATTACAATCATATGGCGTACATTATGCAGGTTAGTTATTATTTCTTATCTTAAGTTTATATATTTTTCAAAAAATAATCCTTTTAACACAGTAACCATATTTCTAGTCTGAATAAGTGAAAATTAAACTTTTTAAATCAAATTTTTATGATTAATATTACTTTAAAATATAACACATGTATTTTTAAATAATTTTCACTACGAATATAAATTATGGTAAAAAATGAAAAAATAAAATAAAAAAATGCATGTCACATAAAGTTAAAATATTTGGTTTAATTGTTAAAAAATTATTGAATCAAAGAAATTGCTATTTTCATTTTTTAAATAGTTTTTGCAAAAATAACATAACCTCTTCATTTTGACATCTTTGCTTCTAAAATTTTATATATTTTCACTTACGTTCATAATTATGTTTAAAATTACAACTGATAGTGGACTGTAAATAATTTACATTATAATTAATTTCAATTTGAAAATCATTAAATCATTTTTTATGTAGATACTAAAAAGAAGTGGCAGAAATTGCGGGAGACGTATGTACGAAATCACAAGAGAAATAATTTGAAATGGCCTTTTTATAAGGATATGGAGTTTCTAGAAGAATTCGTTCACCACAGAAAGTATTACATTTAAATTTAAAAATTACTTTTGCAATCATTTTTATTTTCTGAATAACATAATTAAATTTCAAAAATAATACACAAAATTGTTATTTTATTTTTAGTTCACTTTTGCTAAGTGAAATAAAAATTGTACTATTTGTTTTCAAGTAAATGATACATTTTTTTATTTGTACAAATTAATGTAATTATTTCAGAAAGTCTGAAGAAGAAGAAAGTTCTTGTAAAAGTAAAGATTTTCACGAAGAAATGGAAGTAGACACCCTAATTTATGATAATGGTTCAAATGAAGTAATTATGAATATCGATGGAACAGATGAAACACTGTATGTGTCCGAGCAATTAGATGCTGTAAAAATGAATTGTTCATCAAACTCTTCTATTGTTTCGTCTTCATCTACAGGCGCATCTGTTGAATTACCTCGAAGTATAGAAAAAAGTCCTGAGATGGAAGTAAATACATATCGTTCAATATTGTGGCCAAGTTCTTTTTTGAGAAATTCTTCTGCTGCTTCGTCTTCATCTACAGGTGCATCTGTTGAATTACATCGACGTACTGTTTCACCTATACATTCGACTGAAAGTTTAGAAATTTCTTCATTTCACTCAACACCAACTTCAAAAACGTCAATAAATACTTCTGCATCGACAACTCCATTAACATTTTCAAATGCTTCAAATTTATCATCAACAGTTTTGCCATCAACTTCTACTTCGATTACTAGTTCTTTGCCACGGATAACTTCAGACATACAATTAAAAAAACCGAATGTGCCTGTAGATGTAAATTTTATTGAAAATTCATTTGCTGAAGGAAAAAAAGGACATTGGAAACAACAGAAACTTGTAATAGTAAGTCAAAAAAACCGTTGCAAATTTCAAAGCAATCGAAAATTCAAAAAAAAATTGTTCCAGCTTGGGATGAGTTTGCTTTAAGGAAAAAGAAAAAAAGAGATGAGGAAGGTGAAAATATTGCAAATTCCATAATCAAAGTTTCGACTAATCTTGCATCTGTTTCATCTGAAATGAAAGACTATATTCGTTTTAAAAAAGAATTAGTAAAGTCTCAGTTGAAATATAGCACAGAAGAAAAAGATGACTGGTATTTTAATATACTAAAGGAGGACTATTTATCACTTCCTTTATCTGGTCAAAGAGAATTGCTTCCTTCTATTCTTGATATGATCGAAAAATTCGTAATATAATTTTTTATTTCTTTTAAGAATTTGAATCAGAGGATTGTCTACAAATAAATTCAAATATTTTTTTAAAGTTAATTTCTCTCATATAATATTAACTACCTACTATTTCTAAAAAGCTTTTGAAATAATATTTACTAAAAGTAAACATCATTTCATTTTTTTATACCGCATTGTGCAAATTTGTAATGCACATAATTATTACAGAACGTGTTGGTAATTGTCTTTCGATTACAGAAAAATGCACACAGTGTCCGTCATTTTATTGTCTTTTGTAATTTATAAAAATATTTTACAATCAACATTTTTTATTAAAATGACTTTTAAGTGACTTTCAAAAATTTTTATAAAGAGAAATGTGTGTTAAAAGCAGCACACGTTTTTTCCTGTTTAAAAGAGATTTCCTTTTATTTTGTGTTTTGATTTTTGTAAAGAAAAAACTCTTTACACATTTTTCATTTTATTTAATTTTATATCTTTTCCATTTCATTATATTTTGTACCTTGATTTGATAGGGATGTCATAACTGTGAAATATAAAAAAGAATTCACTACTCTCTACTACAAATAATTTTTTTTAATAATTTTATTCAATCTTAATAATTGCACAATTATATTCATCATTCCTCTGTTATAATAATAATAATATTGCTCAAAATTGTGATATGAATAAAGTGATATTAATATTTAAGCATAAATAACTTTTAAGTGAACTAACTTATGTAGTTATGTATGAAAATTATTGTATTGTTTAAAGTTTTTAAATGTTGAGTATATCTTGTTGTTACAACGAAAAATTTTAATTAATAAGTAATTTTAAGAACGTGTTTATGTGCAAGTAATAGAGAATATTAAAAAAATTAGTTGAAAAAATTTTATAGTTATTTTCCTCATACTTGAAAATCCTTAAATTTTGTAACTCATTTAGATTAATTTCATTAAATGGCATTCTTTTTAAATTTTGTAGTATTTGTGGTTGTACATTTTGTTTTCAAATTAGCTTTATTGTCCATGAAAGAAAAAAAAGCTTATCAGTTTGCGAAAAATTTTAATATTAAAAAAGCATCACTAATTGTTTTCAATTTAGAATATTTTTCTGTAAATAATTTTTTTCTAAAATTTTATTTCAAAATTAATTAAATTTTTTGGTTGAAGGATAATTTTTATGTAATATGTGTAATAAATTAATTATTTTTTACAGTAATTAAAGTGAACTGCATTAGTCATTCTATACATAATAATTAAAATATTAGAAATTATGTACTTCTTCAATATTTGCGACTTTTTTAAAAGAAAGAAATGTATTACAAAAGCTGTACTTTCATATTTAAGGCTGTCAATATTTTGGACAAACTTTGCTTCTATTTGCTAATTGGTTATGACCTCAGCGAATCAAAACCTCTTTTTTCTTCACAAAACTATTGTTGAAAACCCTCCTTCAAGAAACATAGTCTTTACGGTGTTTAAGATTTAAATCTTTTTGATTTAAATTTAAGGTTAAATTAATCTCACAAATTAAAATTGATAATTCGATTTAATACTGTAGTGTAAAATGATTGTTGAAGTTATGTATATGCTTTCTAGCATTTCCCTGTGGTTGAATCTTGTTAATCTGTATTTGCGATGGTCTCAAAATACTTTTCCATTACGTCGTTGGTGGGTAAAAAGTCATATTAGAAATGAAATGCGTGATATGTTTGGTGCTTACCAAACATTATTCATGTACTTTACTCAAACTGATCACGAGGAATTTTACAAAATGACTCGTATGACACCTGCACAGTTTGAAAATTTGTATATGCATATCAGGCATAGGCTTATTAAACGTAGTATAAGACGACCCTTATCAAAACGTCTGCGTTTGTTAATCACTTTAAAGTAAGTATGCAAATATGCAAGTAAATATATATATTTCATTTGTTAAATTTATTATATGAATTTTATTATAAAAATAAACTTAAATCATAAATTTCGAAAAGGGGTCAACTCTAACAATTATAATATCGAATTTCTGTAACTCACTGTTATTAAGGACAATTCTTTTATAATATCCTCACATAAATAGAATCTAGTTACTACGAAAAAAAGCTGAAGTATTTTAATTAAAGCTGTTTGAAATAAACTGTTTCTTGTGTCTCCTGAAAACTTAAAAAACCGAGTTGAGCCAGTTTCAAAATTTACAACTCAATTAAAATTGAAAAAAGAAATTAAACAATTTTTGAAATTAAACATTAAATAACATCTACAATTTATAAACATTTTTAAAACCTCTAAAATCCTGTTTTTCTCTTGAAAATATACAACTTTTGTTCATAAAAAAATATCAATAATTAAATTGTATTAACTTTCTATTTGCAGTTACTTAGCAAACGGCGATAGTCACAGAACAACGGCAAATTTTTTTCGGATCGGCTGGTCTACTTCTTACAGAATAATTGCCGAAGTATGTAAAGTTATATATGACTGCTTATCACCCATCTACTTTGCCAGAAAAGATGCTCTTGATTGGCAAAATGTTGCACATGGTTTCCAAACAAGGTGGGATTTTCCCAATTGCCTTGGCGCCATAGACGGCAAAGAAATTAGAATAAAAAAGCCACCTTGCTCAGGAACATTGTTTTTTAATTATAAACGGTTTTGTAGTTTCAAACTACTGGCAACCTGCGATGCTTTCTATCGGTTTACTTGGATTGATGTTGGAGACTTTGGTAATTTTAATTGTTAAAAGTAATTAACTCTTTACAATGATTATTTATAAAAAATTATCAATTGCAGGATCTGTAAGTGATATTTCAGCGTTTCAGTATACCGATTTTTTCATTGCTTTAAAAAATAATTTGGTTGATTTGCCACCAAATTCTGCATTACCTGGAACCAATACTTTCTTACCGTATTCTTTTATCGGCGATGAAAATTTCCATATTGAGCCTTTCATGATGAGACCATTCTCGAGAGGTAATGGCTTGGATGAGCGACAGAGAACTTTCAATTATAGGTAAATTCACTTTAATAATTATTTAATAATAATTAATTTAACAAGTTAGAGAAATCTGGGAGAGTTAAAAACAATAAGATTGATCAGGGAAAAACTTGGAAATTTAATTGAAACTATTAGGAAAATAACAAATTTTTGGTTTCTGGCGTTTAAATATATATTTCAAATGCTAAAGAATCTTGGATACTCTTGTACTTTTCTCACCTAGAAAACTTTTTATTACTTTTGACATAGAAATTAAAAACAATACATAAGCAATAACTATAAAATCAATATTAAATTGTCAAAATTGCATCTCAAATAAATTAATTTCGAATGAGTTACTGTTTTAATTTTTATTAGTTACTTACTTTTAAGAAGATTTAAATTACATTTTTTTAAAAATTGAAATTTCGATTTTATTAAAAAATTCCAGAGAAAAAATATTTCAAAATTTTACTATGTAAAAAATTCTACTAAAATTTTACTAAGGCTAATAAAATTGAAATTTCCTACAATTCTATAACAAATGATTCAATTTCTTGAAAAATTTTATTGAAAATATTGATTATAATCGGGAAAGTGCGAAAGAAATAACTAATTTTAATCCACTTATTATTAAACACCCTTAATGTATCAAAATTGAATTTTTTGATACTAGAATTTATCTTTCTTTAAAATTAAACTTCTTTCTCTCATATCTAAATTATTTTGTTGTTTATTTTGAAGTTTCATAAAAAAGTAGCAAATAATACGCGCGGAATATTTTGTTGAATTTATTATTATTATGCAAATTACAAAACATTTTATTTTCAAATATGAATTTTTTAAAAATTTCAGATTAAAACTTTCAAAAAATTAAATTCTTAACTAATCTATTAATTAATTATTATTGTTTATTAATTTCAAAACTTCCAATAAAATTCTTTATGCAAGAATTCAATTATTTTTATAAATAAAATATTTCAAAAATTAAATTCAATTATTTTTTTAGAAATAATACAATTTTGCGCAAAAATTGCCAATAATTTTCAATAAAATTTTAATAAATTTGCACGAAAGAATTCATCTATTTTTAATTTTTAATAAATTAAATAAATTTTTTCGATAGAATTAGATTATTTTCTAAAGTTTTAATAAGTCCTTGGAAGCAATTCAATTATTTTTAAATTTTACAGTCAAATTGATTGCCAAATTAAATTATTTTTATAAATAATAAAATTGTTCTGAAGAAATTTTATTTTCAAATTGAATTTTGAAAATAATTGAATAACTCTGAAGAAATCTGTTATTTATGGACAATATTGAATTTTTAACAAGAAACGCAAATCAATTATTATTTCTTTAAAGAATTTTATTAATATTTGAAAATAATTAAAACTCTGTAAAGAATTTTATTAATTTTCAAAGTTTATTGAATTCCTGGAAAGAATTATATTAATATATTTGAAAATAATTGAATTCCTGTGAAGCATTTTATTAATTTCAGAAAATAATTGCATAAATAATTGCAACTTGGAAGAAATTGTTCATAAATTTTAATCACTTTAAAAATTTCCAATTACTAATAATTCCCAAATTGCTATCATCAATCGAGTAAATGTTTTAAAATGTCTATCTATCAAAAATTCAAAAAGTTGAACTCATTCGTAGTAATTTTAAAAGTAGGGACCTCTTCTAACGAAGAACAAATATACCTTTTTCTTCGTAAGATTAATTTGGTTTAAAATTGAACTTTTATTTATAGTTCTTCCATAGTTCAATAAATTTTAAAGAGAAAATATCAAGTAAATTACTTCAATTATTATTATTATTACGAAGTGAATACTTGAATTTAAATTACTAGAAATTATCCAATTACTCTGTCAATTATAAACAATTTTTCTTTCAATAATTTTTTTTCTTAAAATTTTTTAGATTATCGAGAGCACGGAATTGCATCGAAGATGCTTTTGGACTTTTAGCAACAAAATGGCAAATTCTTCACAGAAGTATGGATTTTAAACTGCAAACCTCTGTGACAGTTGTGAAAGCACTGGCATGTTTACATAATTTTCTTCTAACAGAGGAACAATTATTAGACGAAGAAGAAAAATTGTATGTTCCTGAAAATAGAAGAAGAGAAAACTTGAATGATGCAAATGATCAGGCGAGAGAAAATATTGATGAAATTAATGCTGAAATTCCTCCACATGCTCTCCAACAAAGAGAAATGTTGGCAGACTATTTTGTGTCAGACGAAGGTGCGATCTAAGCATTTATAAGAAATTATTTTGTAATATAATCTAAAAGATGTAATTTTAAATTTTGCAATTTAAAATTTTTTTCAATTTTTCAATAAAATTATACAAAAAATTTTTAAAATAATTTGTTTTTGAAAAATACCAGGCTTTGTTTCTTTTCTAATTAATTATAAGTCCAATGAGTCAATTTAATTATGAGAATTTCAAATCAATTAATTGGTATAATGAAATAGTACTATTTGTTAAGTTAGCTTTAGCTAATTTATAAAAACCAAAACGTTATTTCATATTTTACCAAAAAATTAACTATTTTTAGAACTGATTAAAAACAAAAATTAATTAGTATTCATCAGTAATGTTAATTTAAAATTTCTCTAACAATAACTGAATCCAGATTTGACACGTTTTAGGTCATTTGAAATTCTCCCATTTTTCCAGGTTTTCCATGTTAAAAAAAGATTTTCCAAATTATTATTTTATATTATTAGAATTATTCTAAAATTTTTCAATTAAATACTAGAACAACTTCTGCGCGCTACGCGCGCCCATTTACTATTCTTCAAACTATAAAATATACTATGTTATGAATACAGTTTTACACCAATACTATGATATAGTGAAATACCATTTAGAATAATTACTTCTTCTAATCTCCATCCAATCTTTAAGATTTTTTAGCTCTTTTATTATAAATATGAAGAAAATATTTTTTGCCTACCTTAGTAGATATTTAGAGAATAGTAATAATGGTTTTCTTTTAATTTATCTTAAATATCATAATCTGTAGATTGTATCCAATTCGGACCTCCAAAAAGTTAATCGTTCAATGGCGTACAGTTCATTTAAAAATTGACAAATCCGAAAAAAAAATCCAAACTACACGGAGAAACAAATCAAGCGTTTGTAGTATGAACAGTTAACCTTATTTAGCAAGAGAATGCACATGCGCAGTAAGCGTGAGATTTCTACCTTTAGACGCATGGGACGTCGTATATTGCGATTGCAAGAGATCCACGCTTTTTCGGTATAGTTTCATGCAACTGTAGCAGGAACATCCATAAAAACTTAGCATAAAAGGGCTCCATACTACAAACACTTGATTTTTTTCTCCGTGTGCTTTTTAAAAAGAAAGGTGTCTTGCACAGAAATCCACTTTTTCCACATGGTTAAAAAATACAATTTCCTTATTAATTTTTGACAGTTGTCAACTGTGAAGAATATATGTCGCTAATAGAATTAATCTTATTACGTTTAAAAACACTTGTATACAAATAATTTATTGTAAAAAGTCTCCAATTCAAATGATGGACAGCCTTATTGACAGTTGTCAACTGTCAATATTACATAATACTAACTGACTGATTACCTAAGTTGGATAAATGCTTCGCTTGGCGGACGTTGTAGGACCAAGAGTTACTTGGTTCGCGCACATTTGGCGTGGATTTTACCGGCACGTGAGATAATCTGAGCGGGTGTATAAACAAATAAAATAAAAATAAATATTACTTTCTACTATTTAGGTTTATCTCAGTGGTCTGAAAGTATTTTTATAAGAGAAATTTAATGTAAAAAACTGTCAAAAACTCTCATCGATTTTAACAGAAAAACAGATAAGTTGACAGCTGTCAACTGCCGATATTTCATACTGGTATTAAGTTTCACATTAGTGTTCTTTAAATACTTTTATATGAGTAAATTTTGTTTAATTTAATAAACTAAACACAAAAACTGTCTGAACTCCTACAAAAACTATAGTTTTAAAAAATTGACAGATTTTTTGACATCGGATTCGTGTTCACCACATTCAGAACCATAAATATATATATATATATATATATATATATATATATATATGTCGCCAATTCAAAAGATTAATAAAAAATAAAGTTATCATAGAAAATGTAAAATAGTGTACTAATCCTATGTTAAACCCCATTTAAAATGTAAAATAGTGTACTAATCCTATGTTAAACCCCATTTAAACTTTCTCTATACAAAAAAATTAATTACTGAGTTTCTAAACGTAAAATTTCAGTTTGTAAATTTTTTTGTGATTAGTAATTCATAAAAATATCTTCGATATTATATATTTCGTTCATTTAAACGTTAAAAACTTGGAAATCATTTTCAATGTGCGATCATAAAATTTGGAATCACCAAAAAACCAAGCCAGCAGGGTGGCCACTCACCGGAAATCCCGGGAAAACCGGGAATTAGCCTGGAATTTTATACACCGGGAAAAAGCCTGGAAAAAGCCGGGATTTATAATAAAAACCGGGAATTATAACATTTACAGACAAAAATGCTAAATCTTTTAAATAAAGATACCAAAAAACGTGTTTTTGAGGGTTTTCAGTACAATTTTTTAACTTTTAACAAGAAAATAAATTTTTTTTATTAGACTAAATCTTTAATGCCAGACTTTTTAATCCTTTAAACGCCCCGATTCAAAATTTAGAACCTCTTTTGACTCTCTTTTTTAAAACTTCTTTTAAACCTAAAAACGATGTGGAAAAATAAATGTTCCAATGTTTAGAGATTGAGAAAAGAATTTAAAATATTTATAAAAATTAAATTTTTGAAATTTCTATCTGTCCTAATAAATTTATTAAAATCATTCAAAAGCTGTAATTTGCATCTTCTATAGGGCAATTAAAATATAAGTCTGTAAAAAAATTCCAATTTTAGTTCTAGAAAAGTTTAAAAAAATCTTTTTTAGGGCCTTTTTTAAGCATCATTACTTCTCTTTTCAACCATTTTTAACCTCTAATATTGCGGAAAGCTACATTTCTACTGTCTTCAGGTTCTAAAGAGGATTTGGAAGTGTTAAAGAGGCTTAAAAGAGGGTAAAAAATAAATAAAAACAGGTTATGTAAAACATTTTATGCATCTTAGTTTTTATTAACTTAAATTTTTTTCGCATCTTACGATACATAGTAGTAACTTTATCGCTAAACATCTTATTGCGCCAAAAACATCTTAATTTAAGATATACTTTAAAAAACTTATAAAAGTATCTTACTTTTTTAAGATAGAAGAAATATCTAAGACGTATAAAGCATCTTAAAAATCAGTAAGATACTATTGAAAACATCTTATTTTAAGATGTGAGATACCATTTTTCCATCTTACATTTTATTTTAAGATATCAAATAAGACACTTATTTTTGCAGTGCGAGTTCCGTCTTTTTTAAAGTAGCTTAATTTTAGTTATATTTTGTATTTAGTTGTTTTCGGAGTCGATGATTACAAATTTAATATCAGAATGAAAAAATTTAAACCCATTTAAAAAAACAATTTTATTCTTTTGTAGTTTTAAGGATATGAGTCTTGTAGAGTAGAATTTAAGCTTTAATTTAAGACTATGTAGAAATTTTTAGCACATTTTTTCTCTTCTTTCAAGAGAAAAAACTACTGAAAACCCTAAAAACACGATTTTTGGGGTCTGTATTCTTACTTTTTCCAAAATCCTTGGATTTTTTGGTCTTTTACATATTAGTCTTAAAATTCACTTTTCAAGCTTAAATTTAAGACCTTGTAGAAGTCCTAGCACGTCAGGTTAAAGACAAAAAGAAATGTTGGAAACCCTCAGAAACACGATTTTTTATCTCTTTACCCATACTTTTCTCAAAATCCTGACGTAATGGTCAATTTTGGCACCCGGGATCGTGTTCAGCAGACAAAACTACATAAAAAAAACCAATGCGATTAAAAAATTTTAAAAATGTAGAATTTTGCAGGCCTGTGTAACTAACTGGGAAAACATTTATATTTGCCTGGAAAACCGGGAAATAGCCTGGAATTTTTTCCCCAACTTTTAGTGGACACCCTGATGTCACCAAAAGGAGAAAAATCTAAGAAATTTTTATTTAACCTGTCATTACAACTAATTATCATTTAAAAATCTAACGTATAGTATTTTATTAACATTACAAAGCTATAACATTTCGATATAATTGTCAGTCCACCCTTTTTTAAAGAAATAGAAAAAAATTTTTAATATAAAATTTATAAAAACAAAAATTTTTTTCGGGTTATATTTTGAAAGACGATAAAATTTTGAAAAGAGGACCTTACAGAAGTCATAAATTTTATATTAAAAATTTTTTTTCATGTCTTTAAAAATGGGTGGACTGACAATTTTGGACGGTACTGTATATATATTGTTTGTGATGTAGATATTAAAAAAAATTTTTATTATTAAACTTATTTCCTACCAGAGTCCAAAACTGTAAGAAATTGTAATATTTATATTAATACATTATTAATATGACACTCAAAACTATTATTTGTTAGGTATATCTTTTATCCCCTTTTTGTCCCCTTTTTTAGAAAAAATATTCCCCTTTTCCCCTTTTTGAGGGCAAAAGGTACTGTGATGCCTGAATTTTGAATTATTTACATTTTTCAAAAATCTCATTTCTTTAGAAAATCTAAATTAAATTTATTCGCAATTGAAATTTTCTAAAATTAAAAATTTAAACCTTTCTAAGTTAAGTTATATATTTATGACATTTGTAAACGTGCATCTATTACAATTCAATTAATAGTTTATAATTATGAGGCAAACAAAATTAACCAAAATTCAGAATTACCTCATGAATTTAAAAAATTTAATTTACTTTACAATTCTTTTCATAAAAATTCTTGACTTTTCAGAGCAATTCTACTTTTCCTGATCTTTACCAACCCTGGTAGAATGAATATGAAAATATTTCGTATAATTTTAAGTTGACAATCACAATTTTTTTTATAAAACAGCTTTTAAAATTTCTTTGTTTTGTAAAGTAACCTATAAATTAAAATTCATACACTTTACTATGGCTGTTTTCGGCGTTCGCCCCGAGGTAACTCCAGGCTGATTTGAGAGGCTTAAAGGCGCTCACTGCTCATTGACTGCTATAGTCCTTTACGACTGTGCGTAGCGGCAGTTGATATATCCGGCCCCTCAATTATTCAAAAATTTCACTATAAACATAATTTTTTATATACATATTGCTTCTACTATCTCCTAAATATATTTTTACGGATTCAAATGAACGTACCCTCGACAATGCAACATACATCTGACCGTGATTAAATACATCTCTTCTTAAATCTATATATATTCTGTTAAATGTTTGACCTTGAGACTTGTTAATAGTCATTGCGAAAGCCAATTTTATAGGAAATTGTCGTCTTTTAAAAGTAAATGGGTATAAATTTTCACAATATAAAGTTACTCTATGTAAAAAGACAATATTTCCACTCTTATCTCCCGTTAATATTTGACATTTAATAACATTATGTGATAAATCTAAAACAATTAACCTTGTTCCGTTACATAATCCTTCATTAATACTAAGATTTCTAATAAGCATTACAACAGAATTAATTCTTAAATGTAATTCATGTGGTGGTAAAGAAGGTGGAGAGAGAGTATTTAAATATTCTGATAATAAAGTTTCAGAAAATTTTCCATTATCACAATTTTCAGTAGAATCAATACTTTTATATATTTTTTCACCTTTACTGTCTAAGAGATTTACCACCCTCTTATTAATATCATCAACGTCAACATTTCTTGGTGCTAAAATTGCACACATTGACAAATCTTTAAATTTTTTCTGTTGTATCAAATGACTATACATTTCTTCAGCAATATCTATATTTCCTTGTTGAATAATATGTTCTGGTAATTCGATGTTATCATCTATATCATTTAATTCGCCATTACCAACTTTAAGTAGAAATTCTACAAATTCTGTTTCCTCTGGTAAAGCTCTCATATTTTCTGTTAATGTGTATTTTGTGAAATGTTGCCATAAATGACTATTTTTTATTGATAAATTTATTATTTCTGATCTAGTACCTCGTTCTTTTATCGGTAAAATTTGTCGAAAATCTCCTCCTAGAATTACAATTTTTCCACCAAAAACTTCATTTGATTTCATTATATCTCTTAATAACTTATCCATAATTTCTAAGGCATATTTTGGAGCCATTGGTGCTTCATCCCAAATAAAAACATCAATATTTTTTAAAAATTGTCCTTCTTTTGACTGAACTTTAATATTTGAAGATGAATCATTGTACAATGGAACAGGTAAGCCTAAGACTTTATGTACAGTTTTCCCATTAGGAAGCAGTGTGGCAGCTATGCCTGTAAATGCCATGTTGCAAACATTTATTCCTTTACTTTTTAATAAATGCCATAAGGTAGTATATAAAAAAGTTTTTCCAGATCCTCCACAACCATTAATATATAAGCATTTAGAACTATTAGAAGAGGAATCTTTTATTACTTCAAGTATATAATCAACTATATTTTTTTGTTTAACATTTAATTTAGTATAATTCTGCTCTCCTATTTTTATATGTTCAAAAATATTTATATCATCAATCTGCGCAGGAAAATTTTCATCTATATCTAATAAACCCTGAAAATCGGTTAAACAATATCCTTCATTCAATAACATTGATTTTATATTTCTATAAGCTATTTTTTCAGCTTCAATATTGTCAATTTTTGAATAGTCTTCTGACATTTGACCTTTAAATTTCTCCCAAAGTTTTTCCGGATGTACAGGATGACAATGAATTAGAATTCTTACAAATAATTGTCGAAGTGAATGAGGCATCATCCATAAAGTAGCTTCTTCCATTGTCCTAATCCACTCACTATCATCTTCTATAAGTCCTAATGCCAAACAAGCAGATGTAAAAGATTCATGAATAACTCCATTAACTGTTCTTAAACTTTGGAAAGAAGTTACTCCTTTTACTGTAAGTAACAATAATCTAAGGTGAAATAATTCCAATTGGCGTGGATTAACTGAATACATTCTTCCCAATACTTTTTCTTTACGACTCCTTTTTTGCCATTCAAGAGTTTTTTTATCCACGTATAATGTTCTGGTATTTGTGTATAATAATACTGACGAGCAGTACTATCACGCTCATTAAGTTTAAAAAAATCGAGCAATTTTGTATTTTTCTGTAAATCAAAAGAAACATTGTTATTATCTTTCCTTTCGCGAATAATAACATTCTGTTCATTTGGTAAATGTATGGGTAAACGATTTATACTATGGCTCTTTTTCCCTAAAGGTTTACTTAAAATTCTCCAAACAGCCTCAACAGGACCTACATACCTATTTTCTTCATAATGATTAATTTCATTGTGATTAACAGTTACCTCACCATTCGCATTTGTAATAATAATGGATGCAGCATCATGACCCTTGAAAATATATTTATATAGATATTTAACAGATTTAATACTTGAAACTATTTCCACATTTATATGGCAATTAAATATTTCCGAAAGTGTAGGGCAATATGGAACCACATTAGAATTGTCAACAACAAATCCATTTGGTCGCTCATACGTTTTATTATTATTTCTTCGACGACAACGAACATAACAGTTTTCTTCAATTGTAGTTTCTTCTTGGTAACTTTTTGGAAAATTTTTTGAACATTTACCATCAATTAAACACCAATCTCCACAAGGTCCGTGAATGTTATTTTGCATTATTATGTTATGCAAGGAAGGATTGATATTTTCATCAGGAATTTCTGCAGAAATATAACGATCAACACTTTCAACTGTTAATATTTTAGAATTTTCTTTTAATATAACTAACAAATGAATATGTGGTAATCCTCGCTTTTGAAATTCAATAACATAAACATAAGACTTAACCTCTCCAAATAATTTGTTGTCAACAATAACATTTAAAAGTTGTTTCACCTTCAATGCAAAAACTCTAGTTACTATATCAGGTCTATCAGAAGCAGTTTGATGAGGTAATAAATTTTCTTGTATCTCTTTCCAATTTGGATTACACGTCATTGTAATAAATAAATCTGGTCTACCATGACGACCAACAATAGCCATGGCATCCTGATATTGTTGCATCATATTACGAGGTGATCCTATAAAAGTGGAAGGCAATATAAGCATTTTTCCAACATGTACATCATTTTCTAACTCATTATTTTGTAAATAATCGATTAATCCTTGATATGTTTCACTTCTCAATTGAGCTTGATTGTTTGCACAAAATTGCAATCTATCTTTCTCTATTTTTACATAATTGTCAACTACCCATTGTTGAAACAATCTTCCCCCATATAAAAATTGATTAAATTCCTTATCTCTTATAGCAATTTTGTATTTACAATAGGCAGACCTAGAAATATTATGTTTTTTACTTCTAAAATCACTATCACTACGAAGCATATTAATATTATAACCTTTATTTCCAAGTGGATAAAATATGGGATAGATCCATGGTTCAACATTCGGATCTAAATTACTAACTAATTTCAATTCCTTTGTAGACTTATTATAAACTGTTACATAAGATTCTGGTATTTCTCCTTCTGAGTTTGTATTGAAAATAGCAGCAACTTCATTGTAACTTTGATAATTATATCTTTTTTTATCAAAACCTTTTTTCAACGTGAACAATAGTTGTAACTCTGGAACATCTTCATTATTTTGTCTTGCTAATTCAGTTTCTATTTTAATTACTTCTGACATCATCATGTAAGATTTTGTGTATGCGTTTGAAGTTCTCATAATATTTTCTATATTTTGTAAAAGTTCTTTGTCCAAATTTTCGTTACTTTTTAATCTGTATCTGATTGATTCGTCAGGGTCATAAATAAATAATTGACCAAAACATGGATCCTCACCTTTATCCGGATATAAAGCACTATTAATTTGATAGTAAATTTGACCTTGAATTTTATAACAAAATGGCCCTCTTCTTCTGTTATTAAAATTAATTACATTAGCATTTAAAGATGCAAAAGAAAAAGAATTATTGTACAGCCTTATATTCTTTTTAAAATGACCAGATTTTTCATGAAGCCCTTTTAGCAAAAGCTTTAATTCATCTGGATATTGTATGGAAGTTAAAACAACACCTCCATGACTACAACAATCATTAAAACTAACTTTTCTACCAGCAACTTGTTCATCTTTAAAATGTTTAGCTTGACAATGTGTGCAATAATAATTCATTAGACCTAGATAATTTTCAACATTATTTGACTTAAATGTTTCATTATCATCTAAATCTATATTTAATATTTTCTTTGGAACAGAAATATTCAAATTTGAATTTATACTATTATTTACCAGTTTCAACTCATTTTGAATTTGATGATTTAATACTCTTTCACAATAATTTCTTGGACATAGAGTATTTTTTGTTTTTGACAATGTACTTCCATCACTGTTTATATTTTTTAATTTAAGGTTTTGAGCATATTCTATTTTAGATTCAACTTGAAGTTTTTTCTTAGTTGAAGTGTGCACTTCACCTGAATAATTTACATTATCACTTTTACATTTCAGTTTTTGCCTTTCGCGATAATTTCTTTGAATTTCAGCCTTACTTTGTTTAGGTGTTGTTGATGATTCAACATTTCCTTCATTTATTTTATTTATTGCTCTCGGAAAAGAAAGGGAAGTGTTTGCTTCCTCTGAATAATTTGGATTATCAACTTTACGCTTCAACTTTTGCCTTTC
The DNA here is from genome assembly GCA_032872475.1 of Leptopilina myrica (nomen nudum). Classification (NCBI taxonomy): domain Eukaryota; kingdom Metazoa; phylum Arthropoda; class Insecta; order Hymenoptera; family Figitidae; genus Leptopilina; species Leptopilina myrica (nomen nudum). The sequence goes on from CM065461.1 coordinate 2,919,884, forward strand.
GCGATAATTTCTTTGAATTTCAGCCTTACTCTGTTTAGGTGTTGTTGATGATTCAACATTTCCTTCATTTATTTTATTTATTGCTCTCGGAAAAGAAAGGGAAGTGTTTGCTTCCTCTGAATAATTTGGATTATCAACTTTACGCTTCAATTTTTGCCTTTCGCGATAATTTCTTTGAATTTCCGCCTTACTCTGTTTAGGTGTTGTTGATGATTCAACATTTCCTTCATTTATTTTATTTATTGCTCTCGGAAAAGAAAGGGAAGTGTTTGCTTCCTCTGAATAATTTGGATTATCAACTTTACGCTTCAATTTTTGCCTTTCGCGATAATTTCTTTGAATTTCAGCCTTACTCTGTTTAGGTGTTGTTGATGATTCAACATTTCCTTCATTTATTTTATTTATTGCTCTCGGAAAAAAAAGGGAAGTGTTTGCTTCCTCTGAATAATTTGGATTATCAACTTTACGCTTCAATTTTTGCCTTTCCCGATAATTTCTTTGAATTTCAGCCCTACTTTGTTTAACTGTTGTTGATGCAATACTCCCTTTATTTATTTTATTTATTATTCTCGGGAAAGAAATTTCTTTCTTCATAGAGTTTTTAGAAAAGTTTGATTCTCCATACTTAAGTTGAATATCTTTTTCATTTAAAAGGCAATTCCAGTCATTCACAACTATGCAAGATCTACTATTAGAAAGTTGTTCAGAGGGAAATTCACTTAAACTATTGTTTTTGAACATTAACATTAAATGATTTCTCATATTACAATAATAGTAATTAACAGAATCAGGCATAATATTAAAAAATAACGATGTTGCGAATGCTATTGCATATATTCCACAAGCAAGACTGTTTAATGGTTGTTGATCAACAGTTGTGAAAACTACTGGGGGTTCAAAAGGATATAATCTAATTAAGTAAGCCCTTTGATCGTCATTTAAATATTTTTTATTAAGACTATCAAAAATGTAAAGGCTTTTTCCATCATAATAAGTACAAATCCAATGACCAGACTTATAATATCCACTAAAAAGTATTTGAATGTGCTGCTTATTTTTCTCGATTGGAACTATCAAATCAAGTGTTTGTAAACACAAAGTATTTTGCATATTATAAAAAAAATTTGATTGTCTTTCCAATAGCTTTTGAAATTCATACATATGATCATTATTTAGCATTGCTCCTTCAGTGACAACAATACTTAAATCATCAGTAGTCAAATTAACAGTTTCTCCTTTGTTAGACATTGTTCTTTTATTTTATAAAATTTACTTATATCAAGGAATTAAAAATTTAAAAATAGCAATATTACAGTAGAATTTTAAGATCAAGTTTTATACATTTAATTATAAATATTATAATTTCCTTTTATTCAATGATATTACCAAATTTTGTCTCCTATAGAAAATACAAACAAATTTCCAATTTTGTCTCTTATCCAATATATAACCAATTTACTATTTTTCCTTTAATCCAATTTAACCAATTTCTAGCTTTCTTTTTATCCAATATAATTAATTTCCAATTTTGCTTTTTATCCAATATAACCAATTTTGCCTTTTATCCAATATAACCAATTTACTATTTTTCCTTTAATCCAATTTAACCAATTTCCAGCATTCTTTTTATCCAATATAATTCATTTCCAATTTTGCTTTTTATCCAATATAACCAATTTTGCCTTTTATCCAATATAACCAATTTCCAGCTTTTATCCAATATAACCAATTTCTAATATTTTATTTTATCCAATATTCCTGTTATACAATTCAACCAATTTCCAGCTTTTTATCCAATATAACCAATTTTGCCTTTTATCCAATAAAACCAATTTAACCAATTTCCAGCTTTTTATCCAATATAACCAATTTTGCCTTTTATCCAATATAACCAATATTTATCCAATGTAACCAATTTTGCCTTTTATCCAATATAACCAATTTTGTCTTTTATCCAATAAAACCAATATAACCAATTTTGCCTTTTATCCAATAAAACCAATGTAACCAATTTTGCCTTTTATCCAATATAACCAATTTTGTCTTTTATCCAATAAAACCAATATAACCAATTTTGCCTTTGGATTCCAATTACATACGATTTCCAAATGATAACAAATTTTTTAATTTATTAATAAACATAAAAAAATTTTTTTTTAACTTTATTAATTAACTTCGAAAACTAAACACAACTCAAATACATAATTATTTAAATGATTGAAAAAAATTAGAAAAAAGTATTTTAATGTATTTCTATTATTATTTAATATTCACTTATTTAATTATATTCACTAATACTTACTATTCACTAAGTCACTATTTACTAATTCACGAAGTATTCACTGATAATTCACTTATTTAACTTTTTTATTCACTCACCTATAGTGAGTGAATTCCCAAAAAAATTGTTATACTTCAATTTCGTTGAAGACACGTAGAACGTGCTCCAAGGAAAATAATCGACGATATGATTTTTAAATTAAATTTTCGTTCTTATATTTAGGTGGTAGGCCCTAAACGTGAGTGTCCTCTTCGCACTCATATATATATATATATATATATATATATATATATATATATATATATATAGGCCTGTATTCGACCCTAAGAAGGATTACGAACCCTTAAACAATAGCCTTTGTAATGGGGATTACCTCGGAGAACCCAGGTAATATTTTCTTTCTTCCTTCATCGCAAGGGAAATATAAAGAAAAGTCTATTATATGTATATATATATATATATATATAATATATATAGTAATAGAAACTCCAAAGGTAACGGTCTCGATAACGTCTGGATAACGGCGCCGATAACGCTTTCTCTGGTAACGGCTACCTTTCTTTCTTTCTCTAAAGGCAATGTCAATAAGAATGTCTCTCTTTACCTAATTTGCATATCTGCTGATTTCATATAAGGATAAATTACAAAATAATGACTTAAAATAATTTTCAAAAGATATCTATTAAACTTAAAAAAAATTAATTCTACGCAATTTTACAAAATTTTAATTTAAAAATTCTACAAAAAATTCAATAATTAAAATATAAAAATAAATAATTTCTTGAAAATTAAATGTTTCTCAAAATTCAATTTTCATAAAAAATAAAAAATGTTATCAACAAAATATCTAAATAATTACATTTTTTGACGAAATCAAATACAAATTTTTAATAATAATTACATTTTTCCAGAAATTCGATAATAATTTTATTAAAAATGAATGAAATTATACGATGAGTATTATTATTTATAAAGATAATTGAATTCTTGACTATAATTATCGAAAATAATCGAATTCTTTAGAAGAATTTCAAGAAAATTATAAAGAATTGCATTTCTTGAGAAATATGTCACTAATTATTATTTAAAACTTTAACTGAATATCATTTTTAAATAAATTTTTATCAGAGAATTCAACGAAAATTCAATTATTTAAATACAAAAATATATAATTTATTGGATATAATTTAAGGTTTATTTAATTTTGTACTTTGTAAATAAAATGAAATAAAAATAATTTAAATTCTGCGATTATTTTTATTCATATTAATGTGAAAATCACTGAACTCTAGTGGACTTTCTATTATATTTTTGAAAATAATTAAATGTTTGGGTAGAATATTTTTAAAAGAAATTTAGCAAAAGTTCATCCATCCATATAATTATTCTTTTTGAAAATTTTATTAAAATGATTGATATTGAAAATCATTAATCTGCTATCATTTGTAACTTATTTTCTAAAAGAAATACAAATATTTTCAATAACTGAATCATAACCTCCAACATTTGCAAATATTTTAATTTCATTTTTTGTGATATTTTATAAATTTATATTAATAATGATAATGATGATCATAATAATAATAATTATTATTATTACTATAATCAAATAATAAAATTTATTATGTTTATAATATTATTAATTTATTTATTTCTCTATTAAAACTACAATAAGTTACATAGTCCAGAAATTGTACGTTCGCGACAGTTGGTACTAGCGCGTTTGTGACGTCAGCACGTTCACGTCGCGTCGATCGTGGCGTGCTAACGTGCTCATTGTAGACTCTGCTTTAAAGGCCTTTCTCCAATAAGTTTTAAAAAGTGTGCGAATGACTGCGTTGCGTTGATTTTAGCATATGTTGCTATAGCAACCGACGCAGACGCAGTCCTTCGCACACTTTTTAAAACCTATTGGAGAAAGGCCTTAAGGTGGCTATACATTGAGGTGAACGTGAACGTGTGACGTCATAAAGTGGGGGAACGTTCACGTACACGTTCACGTCGCGTACCCATAGAGATATTATAAAGTATAGTATAGGCGGCAGCGTGTGGGGGAAGTGTCCTGCCATAAACAGAATGGGTTAAAGAGAGAAAAAAGATTTAGCACCAGTATCTGTCCTTCAATAAGCTCCAGCGCAAGAGAGACACCTACTGGTGTTAAATCTTCTTTCTCTTTCTATCAAGCGGACGCATACATGCAAACCATCCCCACTTTATTTATACTATCTCTATGCGCGTACCATGGAATGTATAGCCACCTTTAAGGCCTTTCTCCAATAGGATACCACAATTGTGCGAATGACTGCGTTGCGTTGATTTTCGCATATGTTGCTATAGCAACCAATGCAGACGCAGTCATTCGCACACTTATTAAAACCTATTGGAGAAAGGCCTTTAGAGAAAGGCCTTTATAATCCTTCGATGTTTCTCGCATGCGTAAAATGTCGAGTGAAGTAAACAATTTTGTAGAAGAAATTCAATTATTTTTAAAAATAATAAAATTTTTGTCACAAAATTCAATTAAGTTCCAAAATTTTATAAAATTTTCGTAAAATTCTATGAAAAAATAATCACAATTAAATATTTATTTAAAAAAGAAATTATTGATATTTCCAAATAATTTTACAATTAAAGAAATTCGTAAATAAATGTAACAACATTCTTTTGATTAAAGTTTTTTTCTTTATTTTTAAAAAATTTTAAATTCAAATTTGTAATTGACAAATGGAATTTATAAACATTTCGTCCCTTATTTTTAAATAACTTTGAATTTTATTAAAGCATTTATAATTAAGAAATAGAAATGATAGAATTTCCTTATGAAAATTTTCTACAAAAATATTAACCCCTTCGCAGTCAAGACCAAAATCTCATAAGTGGGCTCAAAATGTCGACAACCTTTTAGAAAACTAAAATTTGAGCAAACGGGCATACTATTGTATTTGAAGTCGCTGATTACGAATCCGATATCAGATTTTGAAAATTCAAAATGGCGGATCCAATATGGCGGACATGAAAATTAAAAATCGACTGAATTCAATTGCAACTTGTTACTCAGGGGTTTTTGGGGTCGCTGATTACGAATCCGATAGCAGATCGGAAAAAAAATAAATTCAAAATGGTGGTTCCAATATGGCGGACAACATTTTCTAAAATTTATCGGATTCACTTGAAACTTTTTACTCGGGGGTTTTCAGGGTCGCTGATTACGAAACCGATTTCAGATTTTAAAAATTCAAAATGGCGAATCCAATATAGCGGACGAAATTTTCTAAAATTCATTGGATTCACTTAAGACTTTTTACTCGGGGGTTTTCGAGGTCGCTGATTACGAATTATTCGTAATTATTCGTAATTACCGACCCTGAAAACCCCCGAGTAAAAAGTTTCAAGTGAATCCGATGAATTTTAGAAAATATCGGCCATATTGGATCCGCCATTTTGAATTTTCAAAATCTGATATTGGATTCGTAATCAGCGACCCCGAAAACCCCTGAGTAACAAGTTTCAAGTGAATCCGATGAATTTTTAAAAATGTCGTCTGCCATATTAAATCCGCCATTTTGAATTTTTGAAATCTGAAAACGGATTTGTTATCAGCGACCCCGAAAACCCCCGAGTATAAATTTGTGGACAAGTCTGTGTGTTTTTGTAGCCAAAAATCTGCTTGCGTCTATACACGTCATCGACAGTTTGAGCCCACCTGCACCATGACTGCACGTCATCGACTGCCAAGGAGTTAAGAAGCTGGATTGTATAATGTTTTATTTTCGAAGAAAAGAATCAGTTTTTAGTGAACAATATTTATATTAAGAAATAAATATTATGTATAATAAAGGGATATATTTCCTATTTTTGCAAATAAAAGGAGAAATATATGCATAATTCAGATCAGTGAAACGAAATTTGTTATAAAAAAGCATTTTATAATTTTAAATATTATTTTATTTTTAATCTTGAAAAAGTGTATACTATCAATTTGTCAAAACAATATTTTTTAAAGAAAAAAAACAAAAGCATATACAAAAACTGACTTTAAAGGGATGTCAGAGAGAAAAAGTGAAACAAAGATTAACTTTGTTAACTTTATTTAATAATAATTTCTTTAATAATTTTAATTGATAATTTTTTAAATAATTGCATTTCATCAACAATTTACTTCAAGTTTTTAAAATAATCGTGTTTCTTAATAATTAAAATTAAACATTTAATAATTGAATTTTATTAAAATTTCAGGAAAATTATTGATTATGTCGATTTTTTAATAATTATAATTAATAATTATACTCAAAACTTTTTTAAAATTCCGATTAGAAAATTAAATTCTTTTAATCAATTTTATTAGAGTTTTTGTGAATTATTAAATTGTTTTGAAGAATTTTTTTGTTCTTTTGAAAGTGTCGTTTTTTTAATTAATTTTAAGTTCAAGTTAAAAAATTAATTAATAAAAAAAATGTTTTTCAACTTTTTAAAATAATCGTTACTGATTTTTAACAATTAATTTAATTCTTGCTTTGTATTTTACTATATGTATACTTATAAAAATAATTGAAATGTTTAAATTTATTAAAACATTAGAAAATAATTCGATTTAAAAAAAATTTTATAACGAATTAAGATAAAAATTATTATTTTTTTAAGGATTTATTAAAATTTCAAAAAATTCCAGGTTTTCAAAGTCTTCCCTGACCGAAGCAACCCTGCCCTTCTTTCGAACAGTTAATTCTATTTTGCGTGCTGCTCATTTGTGGTTCCTTTACTCGCGTTATTCGTAAAAATGAATTTGTATTTCTATCTATAGTTGTGGTCTATTGTGATGTGTAGTGTGGTTATATCAGATCAAGCTGTTGAATCGAGCAGTCGACTCTGGACTCTTACTGTGGCAACGCCTTTGTGGTGAGTTTAATTTTTATATATAAAATTTAAATTATTTTATATTTAATTATGCAAAGTATGATAATAACATATAAAATTATCTTTGTTGTAGATTCTGAAGTTTAAAAAGATGGATGCTGAGCTGGAGTTCACCTCTTCGGAGGCTATAGATTGTATACAATTTTGGGATAGGACCGTGTAAGTATATAAATTTATCGTTTTCTTCTTGTTAAAATATTTAATTTCATTTCATTGTTTTTGTTTTTAATTATTTTTTTATATTTATTATCAAACATTATAGATCTAAAACTTCAAATGATTTCAAGTTAAATTTTTTATTCAAATGAGAAATTAAGAAGTTTTCCTAATTGAAAACTATATTCAGTAATTATTGTCATAATAATTTTTCATAAATTTAATTTAGTTAATTTATTTTTAAAGTAGATATTAAATGCTTATTTCAAGATTTTCATGTCCAAGAAATAAAGAGAACATATTGATCTGTTTTTGGAGTAGAATATGGAATATTTACTTTTTCATTGTCAAGCTACAGACTATTAGATAAGGCATTGATCTGTTATTAAAGTATACATGGAATGTTGACTTGGCGTTTTTAAATTCATAATAGAGTTTTAAAGGACATACAAATAAAAATAAGTGACTATTTATTTATTTAACACTATAAACGGGCTAAATGCCTTTTGTATGATAAATTATAATTAAATTTTAAAAAATTGGAAAATATACTGAGGAAACAGAATCATATTACTTCGTTTTTTTAATTTAAAAATATTGATATTCTTTATTTTTTATTAATGTTTAAGTAGATATAATATATATTAATAGTTTATTTATTTAATTATACATTATGTTATTTATTAATAATTATCAATAAGTAATACATAATATTTACTAAAAAATGTATTTAATTTTAAAAAAAAATTTTAATAGAATTTATAATGATTTTTAAAAATTTTTTGATTTATTGTATTTATTGTATTTTGTTTTTTACTAATTTTTTAGTTGTTGTTTAATAAGAGTTTTAGTTTTCTTTTTTTAGATTATTTACATTTTTTTCCCTCTTCTAGCTGTTTCAATAGAATTTGATTTATTTCTTTACTTTTATTTCGTATTTTTTTTATCTTGAAATCAATTTTTAATCTATTTAAATTATTATTAATTATTAAAAATGCAATGATTTGACATTCTGGAAAATTTTTATTTCAAATTTTCATAAAATAAGAATTTAATTATTCTCTTATCTAAAGCCTATAAAAGACTGGTGCAAATTAAACTAAAATAAATTTTGAATTGAATTGTATTAAACACATTTAATTATATTAATGATTTAATTTTTAGAAATCAATAAAATTTTATCCTATTGAAATAAATGTTGTTCAGAAACGTAAATTTTTTTTGTCAGCATTGAGAATTTAAATATAATAATATTCCATGTCATATAGTCAAAAAACATGTTCCTTCCTTTAATGTTTTCTAAATAGTATAGAATATTTATCAAAGTTTTTAAATATATTTTCAGTGAATTAGTGGTTTTTGTTCAAAAAGTCTTCCCGAAAAAGATAACAGCAATCTCTGTGGTTCTGAAATGTTTTCTCTCAAATGGTAGTGGGAAAATTATTCAATGCTGCATTTGGGGCGTGGAGGATATCAGTGCTTTGGAAGAGTACTTCCAAGTAAATGAGGTAAATTATTTAAAATAAAAATTTTGAAAATAATTACATTCTTCTAAGAATTCACTCAAAGTTTTTTCAAAAATAACTGAATTCATGTGAAAATTTTAATATTTAATTAATTGAATTTTCGAAAAGAAGTTTTATCAATTTTTCTTAAATAATTGGTTTTTTTAAATTTAGTATTATTATAAATATTTAAACTATTTGAATTTTACTGAAGACTTTTCATTATTTCTAAAATTAATTGAATTATTATTTGATTTAAAAAACTTTTGAAAACAATTGATTTGTTTAAAAAAATTTTAATATAAGTTTTGAAAACAATTACATTTTTCGAGGAATTTATTTAAATTAAAAATTATTTTATTAAAAAAATGAAATAAAAAAAAAATAATAAAAATTATTTTATTAAAAATAATAATACTTGAAATCCTGTGATGAATTTTTTATTATTTGTAAAAATAGTTGAATTCTTTCAAAGCATTTTATTTTGAATTTTTTAAAATGCTTGAATTCGTGCGTAAACATTTTTATTATTTTTTAAAAATAATATTATATTTATAATAATGTTATAAAAATTTTAGAATATAATTAGTATCTTTCAACGAATTTGAAGAAAATATTTTGAACATTTGATTTCTTTTGAAAATTTTACTGGAAAATTGTATTTCAAATAATTAAATTCTTTTGAAATTTTTATTATTCATGATATTAATTAAAATTTTGAGAAAAATCTTATTACATTTTTTAAATAAATAACTAAATTATTTTAAAAAGTTTTTCGAAATTGTAGATATTAAAAGTATGTGAATGTTAGCGAAGTATTTCATTATTTGTGGAAAAAATTGAATTCTTGACTAAAATTTTCCTAAATAAGTGAATTGTGTCTCTAAAAAGAATTTTATTAAAAATTGTTGAAAATATTTTTTTTATTTGAAGTAGCAAAAAATTTAAAATCAAAGAAAAAGTATCTTTTAGTGTCATAAAATAAAAATAATATCCAAATAGTAGCTATTCGCAAAAAAAGTAGTAAAGAGTAGGTTTTAGTAGAGGAGTGCGAAGCCTATAATTTTAGTTTCGAGTCGACGCAAAACTAAAATCAGTTTGTTAATTGAGTTTTAAGTCAACTCAGAAACTAAATTTTTTAAACATATATATATATATATATATAGATTTTGCACATTGATGGAGGCTGGGCTCGAGTTCCGTCGAAAGCTGAGTTCAATAAAGGAAATGTGCATTTTGAATTGCAAGTGTTTGCATCGACTGAGATAGCATCACGAGGACAACGTCTGTTGGAAGAAGAGGAAGTTGAAGTAGACACCATTGATCTAGCTGATGTGATACATACCGAGCTAGGAACCAAAATTAGTAAGTTATTTTAGTTGTTTCAATCTAATTACACTGAAAGAAATTTATATTAAGATTTTAATGTTAAATAGCAGAAATTTATATTATTTGCGAAACTTAAAAAATCTGTTTCCATTCATCTGAAATGATCCTATATTGACAAATTGAGCCTCCGGAAAGTATAACCACACATAAAATTATGACGCCCATTGAATTAGCATGGCGGTCAGAATTTTATGTGTGGTTATACTTTCCGGAGGCTAAATTATTGTTTATTAAAAATAAAATTTTTTAATTCTTTTATATAAACTTTGTATTCAATAATACTTTCTTATTTGATAAAATTGTAAAAAATTATTTTTGTTATTTCTTTGCAGAAATATGTGCTTTTTTAAAATCGAAATTCGTTGAGCAGAGAATGGGGGCCTATCCTAATATAGGTACGTTTGCTTGTGGGTCAATAACTGACGGAACCAGTAAATTGGAAGTAAGGATTGCTAGCTTCCAAGGAGTGGAAGTGTTTCAAAAGGGCCAGAAGCTTGCCTTGATTGGCACGATTGAATCACAAGGTAAGTAATATATTATATGTACTGTCTTATAGATCTTTATATAAGTTACAAAACCTGGGAAATCTAAAAAAATCGCGGATTTTTTAAAGGACCTGAAAAATCTGAAAATTTTGTGGAATTTCAAAATATAACTTGGAATTTTATTTATTTGAGTAATCTTTTTTAATTAGCTAAACAAAGACTTCAATATAAATCAAATTCAGAGTATTCATTAGACTTTCATTTATGTCATATTTTTCACTATTTTCAACTGTCATTTTTAATATTTTAGAAAAATTTAATTATCTTCAAAAATAATTATCTTGTTTATGTTTATATTTGCATTTTTATTATCATTTTTGGTAAAATATACTACAATTCTTGTTAAAAAATTATTTTTGTATTTTTTAAAAATTTATCTCTGTAAGATATGTCAATTATTAAATTCAGAATGATTCTAAAAGAAATAATTTATTTAATAATTGAATTTTTCTATCAAGTTTTAATAAAACTTTAAAAGATAATTACATTTTCCAAGGAATTTATTTTAAATTTTATTAAAAATATATGTTAAATTTTAAAAAACTTAATGAATTATTTTCCAATTTTGCACACTTAAAATTAGTGAAAAAATGAAGGCCAAGTTCGTTAGCTAGCCATTTTTGTCAAAAACTACTAAAACTAGAGAATTTTGAAAATTTTGAAAACTTGGTTTTTCAAAAATCGAAATTTTCAATTTCATATTTTTTTAGTTAAAAAAAAGCAAACAACTTTCCATTAGAATATTGTTTAATAGGAAGCTAAATTTTGGTGCTACGGGCTTTTAAATGGTAGAAAACTCAAAAATCCCAAAATAACGCTGAAAATCAAATTTTTTTGAAAGCCTGCAAATCTGTCCATCGAACTCGACATATTTTAACCCAGAAACACTGGCTAAACATTTTTACAGATATAAATGTAGTAATTTCTTTAAAAACCACTCTTTATATATTTTTCGTGCGTTTTTTTAAAAAATCGATTTTCCGACTCAATTATCTCTAAACATATTGCATATGGAATCTTGCTACCGGACTTTTTTGCCCTTTATATCATCATCTACAACTTTGCTTTTTTGAGAATTTTTTACTTTTTATCCCATGTGAGTGGAGATGATTTATTTTTACTCGTTTAAACAATTGATAAATTTGGAGGGTTGTTTTTATTTCCTTAGTTCACAATTCTTATTTTGAAATGCTTTGCTATTTTTTATTATTTTGTTCTAATAAGTTTTATCCTAGCTTTGTATTTCATACATTTTCTGAGTAAAGAATACACACACGAAAATACCTTTAAGTAATTTTCATACTGTAGAAAATGACCTTTAAAATAAGAAGAGAAGCATGGTAAAACTATTACGATTTTATAAGTTATTCAAATATTTGTATAGCATTAAAATTGGCGATTTTTTCAAAATGTCATAAGTAAAAATTCATGCTAAATAAATTCTGTAAGGTCTTTTTCTTTTAAAAAATTCAATAGATTAATCTATTTAATTTAATTAAAAAAATTTTTTTTTTAATTTTAAATTTTTTTAATTTAAAAAAAAAATTATATTTCCTTAAAATGTGAATTTAAATTTATTAATGTTATGATAATATTATTAAAATGTAAATTTGTTTGAACAAAAGAAGTGAATTAATTACAACTGCCTTGTTAGCTTTATTATTTTAATTTGGAATTACGTTAATTCATTAATAAAACAGTTGATCGCCTCAACCCACGTTTTTGTAACTATGACAAAAATGTGGTCCTTTGGAAAAACGGGTTTAGACATTTTTAAGTGCAACCTACATCAAAATGTCCTATGGCGATTTGTTAGCCTAAAAGACAAGGTTTTCAAAGCGACACTGAAATAAAAAAAACCTATTTAAATAACTGCCTCGCAGACCACAATGTGCCGTCTTGGCTGCCTCGCCCCGTTCTACTCTACAAGTAAAATTGACTCCATTAATTATACAAATTTTAAGTGAACAGCTCTGTCGCATAAATTGCAATGAATACAATTATTTTTGTTAAATTACTATATTTATGACTTATTTTAATAATATGTACAGTCGGGCCTCTGAACCGAACGCTTTCAAACTGTACGCTGTCACTAAACTACACGCTGGCTATAGTTTCTAAGTACTCCACAATGTATGGTGCAGCTACTAAATTCAGTGCCATATATTAAAAAATTAAAGAATGAGACACAATTCTAAAGGATATAAGTATGCAAATACGGGTCCTTTGGTGGAGAGGTTATTTCTGGGGTACCGTGCAGTTCTGCGGCCAGACTGTACCTTCATTGAGCAATTCAATCGCAATAATGACGCAGAAGTATATTGCATTGGCGAAGATTAACAAAATTTTAAAGTTTTTCGAAAAATTCATCCAAGTAAATCAATTTTAATGAGGTTTGTTTTAATTTTTCTTTGGGGCAATCTATATATTACATAACATTGTAACTTTATAACTTAGAGCGCCATCAAAAAACTAGCTAGAATCGGCGCGCCGATTTGGTTCTAGTATGCACCAAAAATAATTATACTCTTGTTTTTACTAATTCGCGGCGTTATTTTATCAAAATTAAGGATTATATTATTTCAAAAATAATGAACTATTTTTCAACTCTAATTTCTTTGCATTTATCCGTTTACGACGGCTTTTACACCAAAAATAACGATATATTCTTAATTTAAATTATCCTTGCATTTATCCGTTCACGACGGTCAATGCAGCAAAAATAATAATAATATATTCAAATTAAACTACTCTTGCATTTATCCGTTCACGACGGCCGATGCACCAAAAATAATGAGGTATGTTATGTCTAACCTTATTATTATATTCCCTATTTTTTCTCGATTTAACTTTAATTTAGAAAAATTAAAGTTGGGACGAGGTTGGATAAATGACAAGAATAAATTTATTTGAACACAGTATATTTAAAAGATCAAAATTATGGAAAGATGAAATGAGCACTAGTTTTCTAAAAACGAGTCTTAAGTGGTTTCTCTGTTTTTACCTTAGAAAAGCAAGTTTTTGGTCCTGGCTGGCGCCGATGGGAAACAATGCCAATTGTGCGTTAATCGGTTACTAAATGGTACAGGTGGAAGATTTACGACACTCGTAAATCAGGCAGTTGAATGGTTTTCTTTCAGCTTTTGTCGTCACTTGAGCAATCTTTCAAACACCAAATTTGACTTCAAGATTCACTGAATTTAGAAATTTACGTAAAGATCAGGACAACTACTATACTGGGGTTGCGAGCACTATCACGAAGAGAACCACTTGTTACGATGAAAAAATTAAGACTGAAGATCGTTTGATAATCTAGCTCTTTTTATATCCAAACGAAAATGCCATTTGCCATGTGTTTGAGATTTCGATGCCTTTTACCATGTATTTGGAACTTCGATGCCATTTGTCATGTATTTTGGATTTCGATGCCATTTGCCATGTGTTTGAGAAACCCATTGTTAGAGAAACACTTGCGCTGACTCAGTCTTTAGGTCACACGTGCTCACAACTTCTTAGTCATATGTTTTTACAATTTAATATTATATTTTTATGTTGTTTCTTAATTATTTATAGTTATTATTAACAATTTGTTATTAACTTGTTATTACAATTTGTTATTTACAATTTGTTATTAACTTGTTATTACAATTTGTTATTTACAATTTGTTGTTAACTTGTTATTACAATTTGTTATTATTGATTACATTATTATAACATGTTGTTAATTATTATTACAATTTATTATTATCTTATTATTAACTATTATTTGTTGTTATTTTGTTATTACAAATTATTATTAACTTGTTATTAATAATTGTTACTTTGTTATTACATTTAATTACTATTTGTTACAATAAATCATTATTATTTGTTATTAATGTTACAATTATTTATTATTATTTTGATATTATTGTTATAATTAATTATTATTATTTATTGCTACAAATTGTTATTATCTTGTTATTATTAACTATTATTGTTGTTTTTTATTACTATCTTTTTATTATTATAACAATTGCATATTATTGTTATTATTGTTATAATAATTACTACTATTTTGTTATTATCAGTGATTATTCGTTCTTACACATTATCATTGTTTAAATTTAATTATTATTTTATTATTCTTATTATTACTATTTTCATTATTTAATAATTGTTTATAACTCTTAATAATATGTTAATAACAATTATTTATTGTTATTCCCATTATTATTATAATTATTTATATTATTATTAATATTCAAAAATACGTTACGATGACGTAACATTTCATTAAATTGATATTTATAAAATTTTCAGGGAATAATTTTACTTAAAAATTAAATGATAATTAGATTTTAGAATAGTTGAGTTTAAATGCAATTTGAATATATTATATGGATTTTTAAAAAGGTTTTAAAAGAAAATTAAAAAAATTTACCAGATTCGCTTGAAACTTGTTACCCAGGGGATTTCGGGGTCGCTGATTATGAATCTACTATTGGATTATCAAAATTTAAAATGGCGGATCCAATATGGCCGAAGAGAATTAAAAAAATTCACCCCATTCCATTGAATTTTGTTACTCGGGGGTTTTTGGGGTCGCTGATTATGAATCTACTATTGTAATTTTAGAATTCGAAATGGCGGACTCAATATGGATGACGAAAATTGTTTAAATCAATTCTAGTCGTCTCAAAATTTGTAAAATGGTGACTATCTATTTGCCGTCAGTATAAGACATAATATAAATCAAATCCATTAGAAATATACAATGAAAAACTTGTTGGTCTAAATCTAATTGGTTTAGCTCTGATAAATTGTTCTATACTCTTTTAGCATAAGACTTAATATTGCAAAACTTATATCCTAAAATTGTTGATGAAACAATTTAAGATGACAGATAAGGTGTAGTTGACCAATATTATGGAATTTTAGTTTTAGTCTCATTTTATAATAATCTATTTCACCCCTGATCCAGTGATATTGATTATCATTTTTAAATTTACTTTCTTTAGCTGTATAGTTTTTATACAAATTCGCATAATTTATTGTAGCAATTAAATCGTTGTTATTACCAATAATCTCTTCGTCTTTATATTCCTCATTATCATTATCTAAATCATCTTTGTTGTGAGGGGGTGGGTGAAATAAATGACTTAAACAAACAATATAATGTGGAACAGAAATACTGGTTTATTAAAAACTAGCCGCACGCGTTACAGGAGTTGACCGTTTATCATGACTCGTTACATCATACTAAACCTTATTGGCAACGAAAACCCACTTGGTCCTTCTTTTCGTAAGTCCCCACTTTAGTCCCTATTGAACGCAAGCGCAATTAATTTACTTTACAAAAGGCGTTTCTCGACATCCTCCCCTCCTTTGTGAAAGATACATTTTCCAACAATCAGAAATTATGAAAGACTTTTAATTAAATCGACACATTCGCACAAAAGTAATTTGTCATTGTTTATTGCTTTTTAAACAAACACTACTCATTTCAATGAAATTTTACATTTTTTGTTTTTCCATGTGATTAATTTTTTAATCCCAAACGCTCTGGTTTTTTTACAATTCGACCTGATCGTGTAATAACATTTTCTTTACAATCTTGTATTTTATCGAACTTATTATTTTCGCATTCACTCATTCCTTTAGAGCTGATACAATATTTCGTTGTTTTAAATTTCTTTCTTAAATCATTAATTGTTTCTGATTCTTGACTTGAAATTTCCAAAGGATAAATCCTTTGTACTGGCCTTTTTATAATTCCATTTTTTGTTTTTAAAAGAAATAATCTAGTTTCGCCGTCGCGACTCACTACAGTATGCACAACAAGTGCAAGGGGCCAATTTATACGTCTTTGATTATTATCATCTATTAGTACAACATCCCCGATTTTTACTTTACGACTTTCAGTTTTTCCATTTTTTATAGCTAGTTGTCCCAGGTATTCCGATCTAAATCTGTTTCGCAAATCTTCAAAGATTTTTTGTCTATGCTTCAATTTTTTGTTGAACACTTTTCGTCCTTTTTAAAGGACTTGAAGTAAATTTAAAGAAACCGTTACGGGATTTACGGACATAGTTCAACCCATCAATTATATATTTTAAAAGTAAATTGACTTATTTTACAAAACGAATTTTTTTAATCCCATTATTTCTGCTTTTCTTTAGATCGTTCAGAATTTCTTGTATTCAATTTTTTTTTATTTGATTAATATCTGTGATTCATTGTATTTATCAAAATAGAGCAGAATTGCAATTACTATTAATTTTTTACTAAAAATTTGTTAAACTAATTGTAGACATTACAAATATTTTGCTCAAGAGCATTTCAAATCATGATAAAAAAAATTTCCTGATTTCCTTGACATTTCCCGGTTTTCCAGGTCATGATACGAAATCTTATTATTATTTTCAAAGCTGGAATCTAAAAAATATGAAAAATATTATTAGATTTGATTATCACGGGCCGTTTTCAGCATAGTCTAGGATCGCGGTGGATCGTGATCCAGACCACTTTTCGTTTCCTGTGATTGGGTACTAAGTGATCTGGATCCCGATCCACGACCATGCCGAAAACGGGCACGGTGATTTTAAAGATTTTCATAAATGTGCGATAAATCTATTCTTTTCAAACTAAATTATTTAAATGAATTTTTCTGAGATCTTATATTTCCTAAAAGTTTAGTTATAATTAAATGTAGTACAAAATAATTATATGAAACGGCTCAATTATAGGAATTTTCTATACTAGAAGAAAATTGATTATTGTAAAAAAAACCTAAATTTTTATGAGACTTAAAATTACACTTATTCTATTCTTTCTTTATAAATTTATGAAAAAGAGAAATGAAAAGTAGTACTTCGGTAATTTTAGCAATATTCAATATTAATAACATTCATGGAATGGAAAAAAAATAAAAAATATATGACACTTGAGAAATATCTAGACAATCACTAAATACATATTATTCACTAAAAAAATATTCGCATTGGTTCCAAATCTCTTTTTGAGATAATGAAATTAAAAATTTTATTCACTGTTTCATTAGGTTAATACATGTAATTTCTTTTTAAATAAATTTAATAAAAATGATCAGTCAAGAAGATCTAACAACTTTAGCTCTATATATTAATTAATCTGATAATAACAAGGAAAATTTTTAATGTTATTATCTAGAAAAATTAAAACGAAACGACTCTTTTATATATTTACTAATCATTTACATAGTTCCCCAGTATCCTAATTTCTTATGTTTCTCCAAAAAAATATTAATCTATAAAAATACTAATATTCAAAAAAAAATACATCAGAAACTGACTATTGAGAAAATTAAAATTTAAGTGTCAAATAAATGCCAAAGAAAATTTAATTTGATTAATTATTGTTTTATTATAATGAACATAATTAATGATTTGAAGTCTTCAAAATTGAATGAATATTATTATTCACTTATAATATATTGTATCGAAAGTAATAGTCCTAATTTTAGAAGATGTTCCTCTCGTATATTATTTTGGTTCAGAATTACGGTTATAAAGAAATACAGGGTTGCCACAAAACATCGATTTTAAAATTCCATGACTTTTCCAGGTTTTCCAGACCATTTTTTAAAAAATCCCAGACCCAAAAATAAAATTGTTTTGGTATGTTTTTAGCTATAATTACGACAAAAAATGTAATATCCTTCAAGTAAATTGTTACTAAACTAAGTTATTAATGTTTAATTTTATTAATAACAAAAATTTTAGTCAAAATTTGTGAGATTATTTAAGATACCCTCCGAAGAAAGGTGATGAGCAAATCTCTTTAAATTTAAAAATTTAGTTTAGTTCAGAATTTTTCACAATTAAACAAGTATTTTAAACATTTCAAAATCATTTTAAGAAAACTGAAGTTACCTACGTTTATTCAATGACAATTTTTTCTTTTGATAATTATTTATTTTAATGTGAGAAATCATTTGAAAAAATTGTAAGAGGATCTAAGGCAAGGAAATCAGTGATTTTTAATTATTTTTGCCGTGAATTTTCCAAATATCCCGAAATTTCAACTAAATTATTATTTTCTCGCTACAGAAGCAATTTTTTTCTATTGCTAATTGTATGAAACTGAAGTTACCAACGTTGATTCAACAAAAAATTTTTTTTTTAAATTATCAAAAGAAAAAAATTACTACCGAGGCGAGGAATCATTAATTTAATTGAAATTCAGGGTTTTTTCAAAAATCCGTGACAAAAAAACCAAAATCATTTTCCCCGATTTTGGAACCTTTTGAAAATTTTTTTATTTAGCGTCTATTGTTTAAATAAACAATAGTTTTTCGTTGAATCAACGTTTGTAACTTCAGTTTCATCTAAATGTTTATTTTTTAATATGGATGCACTTGCAATTTTTTAAAGGGCTTCTTACATTAAAAAACAATTCGCCAAAAAAAAAATTTTCATTACATAAAATTTGTTAACTTCAGTTAAATAACATTTTTTGGGTTTCTAAAATGTATTAATTTAAAAAAATTTTTAAGGAAGATATTGACTAAAAGAAACTAAAATTTAGAAATGTCATATTCATTTCAATTGTAAGCACTACATTTAAAATCTAAAAGTTGTATAATGTCAACTTGAAATTTTAACGACTCAAATACAAAAACATTGAGTTTTTAGTATCAGGCTGAATAAAAATTCCCTGACGATTCCAGGTTTTCCATGACTAAATAAAAATTCCATGACAATTCCAGGTTTCTAGGTTCGTGGCAACCCTGAAATAAGAAGAACTTATTATAACACAACATATTGAATAAATTTTTATAATTACCATTTAATTACTTACATAAATCAGTTTAGTACAACGTTTTTCGCAACAAAACCTAAAAAACAACACAGTTTTGTTTAATTATTAAACACCAAAATTATATTCAAATGGATCATTCTAATTTAAAGAGGATTTTAGAATAAAATTTTTTTTCGAAATATGAGATAACACTTTTTTTATGTAGTGTAAATAATGTAAATGCCAATTGTAAATCAAATTTAGAGGTTATACAGTAGACAGGTTACAAATTTGACGAAATGAAAATTATCAAATTCAATTAAACTGTTATATACAAATTAAGGTAATAAAAAATTAATTTTATACATAAACATTTTACCTTTCAAATTGTGCAACGTAAATAAATTAATATTAATATATTATAAATCTCTGCAAAATAATATACATCCTCGAAAATAAAAACAGGATGAAAATAGAAATCCACAAATCAAAACATAAATTGTAAAACTAGAGACATCTGTTTTACTCCTCTTTACTAAAAAGCAATATAGAGAGGAAACTGTAATGAGAAAAATTATTCGACCATTTGCCGATTCGATCTTTTGAGCATTCGAACATTTGAGAATTCGACATTTTTAGCATTCGACGAAATGACAATTCGACGTTTTGAACATTTGACCATGTGACGATTCGATGTTTTTAGCATTCGACGAAATGACGATTCGACGTTTTGACGATTCGACGATTTGATAATTCGACGTTTTTAGCATTCGACCATTTGCCGATTCGATGTTTTTAGCATTCGACCATTTGAGAATTCGATGTTTTTAGCATTCGACTTGTTGACAATTCGATGTTTTTAGCATTCGATCATTTAAGAATTCGATGTTTTTAGCATTCGAACATTTGAGAATTCGACGTTTTGAACATTCGATCAATTGCCGATTCGACGTTTTTAGCATTCGACGAAATGACAATTCGATGTTTTTAGTATTCGACTTGTTGACAATTCGACTTTTTTAGCATTCGACTTGTTGACAGTTCGATGTTTTTAGCATTCGATCATTTGGCGATTCGATGTTTTTGCATTCGACGAAATGACGATTCGATGTTTTTAGCATTCGACGAAATGACGATTCGACGTTTTTAGCATTCGACGAAATGACAATTCGACGTTTTGAACATTCGACCATTTGCCGATTCGTTGTTTTGAGCATTCGATCATTTGACGATTCGGTGTTTTTAGCATTCGACCATTTGCCGATTCGACGTTTTTAGCATTCGACGAAATGACAATTCGATGTTTTTAGTATTCGACTTGTTGACAATTCGATCTTTTTAGCATTTGATCATTTGACGATTCGATGTTTTTAGTCTTCGACTTGTTGACAAATCGACGATTTTAGCATTTGATCATTTGCCGATTCGATCTTTTGAGCATTCGACCATTTGACGATTCGGTGTTTTTAGCATTCGACCATTTGCCGATTCGATGTTTTTAGTATTCGACCATTTGAGAATTCGATGTTTTTCCCATTCGACCAGTTGACAATTCGATGTTTTGAACATTCGACCATTTGAGAATTCGACGTTTTTAACATTCGATCAATTGACAATTCGACGTTTTGAGCATTCGATCATTTGACGATTCGACGTTTTAAGCATTCGAACATTTGCCGATTCGACTTTTTTAGCATTCGACTTGTTGACAATTCGATGTTTTTAGCATTCGATCATTTGGCGATTCGATGTTTTTAGCATTCGACCATTTGACGATTCGACGTTTTTAGCATTCGACGAAATGACAATTCGATGTTTTTAGTATTCGACCAGTTGAAAATTCGACGTTTTTAGCATTCGACCATTTGACAATTCGATGTTTTTAGCATTCGATCATTTGGCGATTCGATGTTTTTAGCATTCGGCCATTTGAGAATTCGATGTTTTTCCCATTCGACCAGTTGACAATTCGATGTTTTGAACATTCGACCATTTTAGAATTCGACGTTTTGAGCATTCGATCATTTGACGATTCGACGTTTTAAGCATTCGAACATTTGCCGATTCAACTTTTTTAGCATTCGACCATTTGAGAATTCGACGTTTTTAGCATTCGATCAATTGACAATTCGACGTTTTGAGCATTCGATCATTTGACGATTCGACGTTTTAAGCATTCGAACATTTGCCGATTCGACTTTTTTAGCATTCGACTTGTTGACAGTTCGATGTTTTTAGCATTCGACGAAATGACGATTCGACGTTTTTAGCATTCGACGGAATGACAATTCGACGTTTTGAACATTCGACCATTTGCCGATTCGATCTTTTGAGCATTCGACCATTTGACGATTCGGTGTTTTTAGCATTCGACCATTTGCCGATTCGATGTTTTTAGCATTCGACCAGTTGACAATTCTATGTTTTGAACATTCGACCATTTGAGAATTCGACGTTTTTAACATTCGATCAATTGACAATTCGACGTTTTGAGCATTCGATCATTTGACGATTCGACTTTTTAAGCATTCGAACATTTGCCGATTCGACTTTTTTAGCATTCGACTTGTTGACAGTTCGATGTTTTTAGCATTCGATCATTTGGCGATTCGATGTTTTTAGCATTCGACGAAATGACGATTCGATGTTTTTAGCATTCGACGAAATGACGATTCGACGTTTTTAGCATTCGACGAAATGACAATTCGACGTTTTGAACATTCGACCATTTGCCGATTCGATCTTTTGAGCATTCGACCATTTGACGATTCGGTGTTTTTAGCATTCGACCATTTGCCGATTCGATGTTTTTAGCATTCGACCATTTGAGAATTCGATGTTTTTAGCATTCGACTTGTTGACAATTCGATGTTTTTAGAATTCGATCATTTGACGATTCGATGTTTTTAGCATTCGACCAGATGACAATTCCATGTTTTGACGATTCGACCAGTTGACGATTCGATCACTTGGTATTCGACCATTTGAGCATTCGACCATTTGGTGATTAGGGGAAAATCATGCGTCTCTATGAAAAGTGTAATCCAATCTCATGTAGAAATCATCAAGGTAAGCCTAAAATGAACATTGGGCTAAAGAATATTCTTAGTACAAAATTTTTTAATTTGTCGGTACTCGTTAATATATATTATAAAGGACTTAATTGATCCAGGTGCTCAATTACATGGAGAGAAAAAACGGAGCTTTTTAGCACAGAGTGGTCCATGGCTTTAGCGTCTGAATGCTGCCATGGAACACTCCGTGTTATTAAGCGGCCGTTTTTTCTCTCTGCGTAGGCTTTATCTTCTAGAGCTTATATAAAATTATAGTATTTTTAAAATATTATTATATATTTTTTTGTCTTATTTCTTCTATTGTTTTTTTATATTCATATACTATTAAATCCATTTTATACACGGAAAGAAATCTGTTGCGAATAATGCATGGGGTAGATGATGTGAATATAGAATAGAATATAGATGCGAATTTAGGTTAGGCGCCAGATTTTGACGGTTGGCCCAAAATTGGTCTAACTTTGGCATGCAATGTTTCGCTTGCCAAAGTATGTCCAATTTTGAAACGAACTAGTGTCCATAGTTGCCCAGTAAAAAAGTATAATAATTACGAAGTCAGAAAGGGCATAAAGAAACGAGAAACGGAAGCCCTAGCACTGGTCGATATAGATAATAATATAGGTACACGGAGATAAATCTGTAACGAATAACGCTAGAGACATGTGGTTCGCTTTTCGCATAGACGTCTGTACCTAATTTTGCAAAGGCCCGTGCTAACTTTGCACAGCTTGTGCATATGTAAGTCGAATATCGACGTTGTGATAGGTTAAGTTTGGTTAAGAAATAAATGTAAAAGGATCCTCGAACCCTGCATTTTTGTAGCAAGGAGAGTACAATAAATATATAGCTAAGCTTTAAATTAATATAAGGCTATTATAGATCACAAAAAAGAAATTTAGTAAAAAATAAGAAAATTTAAAATTTTTCAAGAAAATCAGAGAATTTTATCAAAAATACTGGAATGAGTATTAAATTTCTTTAATTTCAGAAAAATTTATTATTTTTGGTCTTCAAAAAACTTTGAAGATATTAGAAACATTTGATTCTTTTTCAATTTTCCATGTTCTGCTTATAATACTGAGACAAAATATCCACAAAAATATTAATGCTAAACTTTAAATTTTTCCGTTTCTGACAATAAAATTTATCTTTACAGAGTGAAATATTGATTGAGTATTGATTTCATATTCAGTAATATTTCATTAAATTGATATTTATAAAATTTTCAGGGAATAATTTTACTTAAAAATTAAATGATAATTAGATTTTAGAATAGTTGAGTTTAAATGCAATTTGTATATATTATATGGATTTTTAAAAAGGTTTTAAAAGAAAATTAAAAAAATTTACCAGATTCGCTTGAAACTTGTTACCCAGGGGATTTCGGGGTCGCTGATTATGAATCTACTATTGGATTATCAAAATTTAAAATGGCGGATCCAATATGGCCGAAGAGAATTAAAAAAATTCACCCCATTCCCTTGAATTTTGTTACTCGGGGGTTTTTGGGGTCGCTGATTATGAATCTACTATTGTATTTTTAGAATTCGAAATGGCGGACTCAATATGGATGACGAAAATTGTTTAAATCAATTCTAGTCGTCTCAAAATTTGTAAAATGGTGACTATCTATTTGCCGTCAGTATAAGACATAATATAAATCAAATCCATTAGAAATATACAATGAAAAACTTGTTGGTCTAAATCTAATTGGTTTAGCTTTGATAAATTGTTCTATACTCTTTCAGCATAAGACTTAATATTGCAAAACTTATATCCTAAAATTGTTGATGAAACAATTTAAGATGACAGATAAGGTGTAGTTGACCAATATTATGGAATTTTAGTTTTAGTCTCATTTTATAATAATCTATTTCACCCCTGATCCAGTGATATTGATTATCATTTTTAAATTTACTTTCTTTAGCTGTATAGTTTTTATACAAATTCGCATAATTTATTGTAGTAATTAAATCGTTGTTATTACCAATAATCCCTTCGTCTTTATATTCCTCATTATCATTATCTAAATCATCTTTGTTGTGAGGGGGTGGGTGAAATAAATGACTTAAACAAACAATATAATGTGGAACAGAAATACTGGTTTATTAAAAACTAGCCGCACGCGTTACAGGAGTTGACCGTTTATCATGACTCGTTACATCATACTAAACCTTATTGGCAACGAAAACCCACTTGGTCCTTCTTTTCGTAAGTCCCCACTTTAGTCCCTATTGAACGCAAGCGCAATTAATTTACTTTACAAAAGGCGTTTCTCGACATCCTCCCCTCCTTTGTGAAAGATACATTTTCCAACAATCAGAAATTATGAAAGACTTTTAATTAAATCGACACATTCGCACAAAAGTAATTTGTCATTGTTTATTGCTTTTTAAACAAACACTACTCATTTCAATGAAATTTTACATTTTTTGTTTTTCCATGTGATTAATTTTTTAATCCCAAACGCTCTGGTTTTTTTACAATTCGACCTGATCGTGTAATAACATTTTCTTTACAATCTTGTATTTTATCGAACTTATTATTTTCGCATTCACTCATTCCTTTAGAGCTGATACAATATTTCGTTGTTTTAAATTTCTTTCTTAAATCATTAATTGTTTCTGATTCTTGACTTGAAATTTCCAAAGGATAAATCCTTTGTACTGGCCTTTTTATAATTCCATTTTTTGTTTTTAAAAGAAATAATCTAGTTTCGCCGTCGCGACTCACTACAGTATGCACAACAAGTGCAAGGGGCCAATTTATACGTCTTTGATTATTATCATCTATTAGTACAACATCCCCGATTTTTACTTTACGACTTTCAGTTTTTCCATTTTTTATAGCTAGTTGTCCCAGGTATTCCGATCTAAATCTGTTTCGCAAATCTTCAAAGATTTTTTGTCTATGCTTCAATTTTTTGTTGAATTTTTTATGACAGAGCATATCTAGGTCTGGTACTCCAATCTCGTGGATTTCTTGAATGAACATCGAGGGTAATGAATTATGTTTAAGGTCATCAGGGCATTCCGAAACATAGGTTAGAGGTCTTGAATTTATGATTGCCTCTGGGTCACACAAAACTGTTACCAAGTTCTCATAGGTCATACACGCTTTTCCTAAAACCTTTCGTAGAATACCTTTTAAAACCCCCACTAACCTCTCCCACCATCCTCCCCACCATGGAGCTGAGGGCGGGTTAAACATCCACTTGATTTCAAGTTCTGACATTTGACTAGATATTTTTTCCCAATTTAATTTTTTAAAAGTGTTGGCTGCACCTACAAAATTTGTGCCGTTATCACTATAAATATATTTTGATCGTCCTCTTCTAGCAATATAACGTCTAAAACATTCCAAAAAACATTCTGTCGACAATGACGTTGCCAATTCAAAATGGACAGCCCTGTAAATCGCACATGTAAAGATACATATCCATCCCTTCCCCTCACCCTGAATAACCAATGGTCCCGCGAAATCTACTCCTACTACTTCAAAAATAGCGGCATCGCGTACACGATTAAAAGGTAAAGGAGGTGAGTCACATTTCATGTGTTTACTGTTTTGCTTTTGACATATTACACATTTGTTGATAATAGACCTAATCAATTTTCTCAATGAAATAATCTAAAATCTTTCTCTCAAATGTGAAATTACAACAAGGGCTCTTGCGTGTCCTAATTTTTCGTGCGTTTCACGAACTAATAAGCGCACGATTTCGTGATCATTGTCTAACAGAATCGAGCATAAAAATTCGAATTTATCATCACGATTAAAAATTTTCGTTTTTAAAATAATTAACGCGTCATCATTTAAAATAGTTTTAAAAGAAGATAATTTATTTCTCCCTTTCTCTGTAATAAACATCTCGTTTTGTAAAAATTTAAAAATTTTAGTTTCCGCCAATTTTATTTCTTCTAAGGTCAGGTGTAGTTTTGTTTGTTCTTTTTGATTATACCACGACTGTTCGAACGTCTTGGCTGTGTTCTTATCGTTTTTTCTCAAAGCAATTCGATACCTACATTTATTTAGAAATCTTTGTGCCCACGCCCAAAATTTAACTAGTTTTTTGAATGAAGCGAAGTGTTGAGTCAATTCAAATTCCGATTTCTCGGTATTTATCATCTGAATTGACTGTATCTTTTTTGCCTCTTTCCCCACCTCTATTTCATTAACTTTATTTTGAATCACAGGCCATGACGATTTCGCTTCGCGTAACCATTTCGGTCCTAGCCACCACTGAGATTCCAATAATTGAGAGGGGGTGCATCCTCGAGTTGGAAGGTCAGCTGGATTTAATTCACTAGGAACATATCTCCAGTCGTCTATCGAGGAAGCAGTTCTAATTTCCTTTATTCGGTTCTGCACAAATGTTCCCCACTGTGTATCTCTTTTTATCCACGCTAATACAGTAGTCGAATCCGTCCAATAAACAACCTGACTGATTTCACGAGTTAAAGATTCTATCGTTGCTTTGGCCAGCCTAACCCCAATTGACGCCGCTGTCAACTCCAGGCGAGGAATTGTAGAATTCTTAGGAGCAATCCGGGATCTAGCGCTTAAAAGGTGTACTTCAATTTTGCCCTCAAGTTCTACTCTAGCAAAAACGGCCGCTGCGTAGGCTACGCCACTCGCATCACTAAGTACGTGAACAGTCAACGTTCCTGAGTCAATTTTCCGTGGTATTTCAATATCTTTTAATGATTTTAAATCTTCTAACCATATATTAAATTTATCGCTGCGATCTCTGTTAACAACAGTGTCCCAATTTATCCCTTCCGTCCATAGTTCTTATAAAATTAATTTAGGTAGCAATGACACTGGGCACGAAAAACCAATAGGATCGAAAATTCTGTGAGACGCGGATAACATTGTTCTTTTTGTTATTATAGTGGGTTTCTATATCTCTAAAATTTTAGGATTAATCGAAATTACGTCTTTTTCCTTGTTCCATAAAAGTCCCAAAACCAAAGTCGTTTCTGATCCCGAACAATCTCCTGACTTTTCCCACCCTCTTAACTCAAATCCGCCTGTAGCCATAATAACCGTAGCCTCACTTCTAAATTTTTCTAATTCGGCTTCTGTGCTAACGCTTGTGACACAATTATCCACATAAAATGCATCTTTCAATTTATCTACCGTTTCGATGCACCAATCGCAATTTTCATCGAGTATTGCTCTCTTTTGTGCTGTCGTCATAAGTAAATTTATAATTGCCACCAATAAAAATGGACTACAGGATAAGCCAAATACTACGCGACAATGTCGATAAATTTTAATTTGTCCATCTTTCAACCATAAAAAATGAAGGTAATTTCTATCTTGCTTGTTGACACTTATTTGTAAGAATGCCTTTTTTATGTCAGATATAACGCCTATCTAATTTTCTCGAAATCGATTCAGAGACGATGGAATTAATTCAATTAGATTAGGACCTTTCTCAAGGCATTGATTCAATGACGGATTACCTTTTTCAAATGCCGACGCATCGAAAACAGGTCTAACTACAGTCGTGCTATGAGGCTTGATAACAGGTCGGTGTGGTAAATAGTGACCAAAATCATCTATCTCTTTCTCTGTGACCTCCTCAATGACACCCTCTGACAACCACTGTTCAAAACGTTTTCATATACGATAAGCAAGTTTTGTGTTTCTAATTTTTCAACTATTTTCAATAACCGAATTCGTGAAATCTCGAAATTACTAGACACGGTTGAATGATTATTTTTAAACGGTAATCTAACTTCGTACCGTCCTTCTAACGTGAATTCCGTAGTGTCAGTCAAAAATTGTAAAGTTCGTTTATTTACCAAAGACTCGTCTAATTTCTCGATTGGATCTGAAATACCCACGACATCCAGCCTCCACAAATCAGACAAATTGGCCTCTTGCACGTACATCGTGGTTATCATTACAGCTGCATCATTTCTAACATTATCATTCGGCAATTTTCCCATAACAGTCCACCCTAAAGTGGTTTCAAACGCTACTAACCCATTTTTAAGATTATATTTTTTCCCTGTTAAAATTTTTCCTGCTATATCCGCGCCAATAAGAACGTCAATTGAACTATTTCTCTCTCCAATGTCAGATAATATTATATTTTTATCGCGCAATTCATTAACCCACATAGCATCATTAATACCAGGAACAGTATCGCAAATAATATCCTGATTCATAGCTTTAAAATTACATGCATAAGAACAATCTAATCTTTTCATTCTAATCAAATATATTGAATGATTAGTACATTCCGATTTAACACCGCCGAATAACGAATGAATCATCTCTTGTTTATCTACAGCTGTATATCCAAGTTCTTTGTCAATACCAGTGCGAATATATGAACGCTGTGACGCACTATCTATCAACACTCTAACAATTTTTTCTCCAGACCGAGAATACAGTTTAACCTTTCAAGTTTGCAAATAAACAGACGGTACTTTACAAAAGGTAGTTAAATTACTCTCACAAACTGTTTTCTCTTTTTCGTTAAGTTTAGATTCAGAGGACTGCGAAATGAAATTTTGACACATAATTAAAACATGATGACGAGAACACCAGTCACAATTAACTTTAACTCGACATTTTCTAGAAATATGTCCGCGTCTTAAACAAATAAAACAAGCATTCTCTCTCTTTACTATATTTTTTTCTCCTCTAAATCCAACTTTCGAGCTGAATCACAATCTTTACTTTCATGCTGTAAATTACAAAAAATACAACTTACAGTTCTTTCCATGCACTTCGATGCAAGAAGTACGCTAGCACTAACCACCTCTTTTACAGAATTTACTTTACCCCTTTGTTTCCGCAACCTCTCCTGATCCAACGGCGTCCCAAATCCCGTAAGGGCCATCTCGATTCTGTCTTCGTTTTCCATCTCCAACAACAAAAATTCAAGAAGTCTGGTAAGTCGATCTTTGCTCTCTGCCTGCTCAGCTAATTCATTAGAATTTCTCTGACCACTACGTTGCCATGCCCGGAGTACCTCCTCAGGAAGCGATGATTCAACCAGCGGATACAGCATGGCTGCACACTTATCTGTAGTCACTACAAGTGTCTCGAGAGCGCGAATATTAGCTTCTACTCTATCGCACTAACTAGATAGAGACGGTCTTTTCTCCTCTGGAACAGCATTCTGCATAACAAAACTAAGCAGCTCTCTAACATAGTACTCGACCACAATTTCTTCTCTACCAAAACAATTCTTTAAACTTTTTATGACTTTATCGTAATTTTCAGATGTAGGTGGGAAACTGCTTACTACATCATTAGCCCTTGATCCTAGAACTGTGGCTTGCAGTAAATATTGGAACTTATCTTCTTTTCTATAATTTTTTATGAAAGAACATAAAAAAATTAAAATTTAATATATTTATAAAAAATAAAATTCTTAAATTTTTGAAATGAAAGAAGTCTTAGGGTGTTAATTATGTTTGGACGTTTACAGCCAGATTTTGGAAGACAGTTTAATTGTACAGTTTTCTATAATGTATTATATTCACACCATAATTTGGATCATTTTTAAAAATATTTGCAGCAATAAATAATACTGTCATGCGGTCGGAATCACACTCATTCGAAACTTAACTAATCAATCTATTCACTTTTACTGATTTTTTTATTATTAAAAAATGTTACATGATTTTATATTTTAAGTGTGAAAGAAATGAGTATTTTATTTATATCAAATTAATACTTTATTTAGAAATAAACTTGTATTAAAAATAAAGTGACCTAACGTAGTCGTTCGCGATCAAGATGCATGAGGCCTCAGGGATCGAACTAGATCGTAAATCCCGTAAAAGTCCGTAGCTTTGCTTAAAGTACGTTTTTTTAAAACGTTTGTAAAGTCCGTAAATTGTCCGATATAATGTGGATAATTTTATAGAAGTTACAAAATGATTGAAGGAATTTAATTATTTTCAAATTTAATAAAATTCTTGGCAAAAATTAAATTACGTTGGAATAATTTGTTAAAAAATTTTCGACAAAATTTCATTTATCGTTAGAAATAAAAAAAAACTGAGAAGAATTTAAATTCTTCTCCAAAATTCAATTATTTTCAAAAAATTTTAATAAAATTCCTTGAAAAATTACTATTTTCAAAAATTTCCCTTAATTTAATTAGGCTTTTTCAGTTGTGACGTCGGAGTCGATTTCAATCTGCATGTAATTTAAATGAATTAAATTTGCATTTCTTGTGTTTTTATTTGTTTATGGTTCACAGTGTTTGCCGCGTTTTATATATTTAGATATTTATTATTATATATGAAAAAATATTATATAGTAAACAAATAATAATTAAAATAAAAAAAGAATAAAAATGTCGAATGCGTATGATGAAGACGAGGTAAGAGGAAATTGTTATATATTAATTATAAATACTAATGTATTTGTAATAAGATTAGTTATTAAATATAAAATTTAATAATTCCTTTCATTTATAAATAACATTAAATACTTCTAAATTAGAATCCTTTTTTAATTTTAACTCATTTCTAAAAATTTATTACGTATATATTTATTAATTAAATTTTGTTATTAATTAGCCACGAGGTTAAGTATTTTGACATAACCTCAAATTAAAATTTGTTTTAAAAGCATATTTATGAAACATTTTGTTTAAATGTGACTAAATAATTTTGTCAGTCTTAAACTCGACATAATATATTGTGACTACTGTTATTGAATTTTTTTAATGAATATACATTTTCAGACTGTTTATACGTGTTGGAATTGTTGGAAAACAATTTGTGCTTCTGAATTTGAATATATTTGAGAGCACAGTTTGACAGCACAACATTCCATCACAATTGATGACAGCAATGTTGTTAGTATGGGTATGTTTTTTATTTAAAATATGTTAATACAAGAATTTGATGAAAGATGCATTTTTAAAATAAATATTTAAAATTATGTTTTAGATTTTATGTCACAAAAACAAAGAAAAATTGCAGAGGAGGTGAAATTAATAAAAGAAATCCAGCAAAGACCTCCTCTGCACAATAGAAACAGCAGCTGCCAATTCAACAGCTTCCAAAAAGAAGAGCTTTGGAGGGAAGTTGCGAATTCATTTATGAAAAGTAAATATATTATTATTTTTATTTATATATAAGGTCACTCCACTTACCCAGATTTTATTTTTAATTAATAAAGCTAAATCGAAAATTTTTTCACAAAAAAATTTTCCGATTTTCTGAAGACTAGAACTTTTTTCTCAATGCTCCTAAAATTTCAATCTTGTCCGTCAAATTTCAGAATTGAGTTAATTATATTACTTTTAAGCTACACATAGAAAATTGAAATTTTAGGAGCATTGAGAGAAAAGTTAAAATTTTTAAATTTTTCTTCAGAAAATCGGAAACTTTTTTTGGGGAAAAAATTTTCGATTTGGCTTTATTATTATTATTATATCTTTATTGGGATTTAACTTCCCATACCTTAATACAGAGTTTTTTATTTTTAATTATTATTACAGACATACATTACGACTACAGATGAACAACAATAAAAGAATGGCAACACAATACAGCCCATACAATTACAAAGATAATATACAAAATATTCCAAACAAACAAAGTCAACGCTCGAGATTTTTTTTCCCTTATTTTTCCTTTCTTATTTGTCCCTCTCGCCATATTTTATTAATTATATACATTGTTCCGCTTCTCTAGCATTCTGATGATCATTTTTATACATTTCTTTGCCACAGAAGTGCTCTCTGCCGATAGAACATCACTCCAAAACTCGTAATTATCGGAGGCTGTGATTGCTTCCGGAAAAAATTCGAGCCTAATCGCATTGTAGCGCTCACACGCTACAAAAAATGAAAGAAATCTTCTTTTATTTCCTCACACCACATGCAATGTTCCATATTGGCAACTCCAATTTGACGCCTGAGATCACAATAAATCTGACGTGTTTATTTATTAGGCGACATTGAGCGAATAATCTCTTCGAGTACAACGTCATTCTATTGACAAGATAAGGTTAAACGCCTGGGTTTAGGCGGATCCATGGCCATATTTGCAAGCTTTTGGATTCCTCTCGCGATCTCATATCTTGTGATAAACAAAATTTTGAATAATTTACACTTACTGTATTCGCGGCAGCCGCTATTTCTTCGATTGAACCTGTTTCCCATAAGTGTTGCATCTGACTGTCCAAAAAGAAATTTTTCAAAAAAGCAAACCAATTATGTCTCGCACCCTCACTTTTCGCGCGAGCCAAAGTCATTAATCTTAACAAACACTGCCTCGGAAATCTTGAACTATCCATCCCGGAAATCTTAGAGATCCATGACAGTGCTCTGTCAAGAATTTTGCATGACAATGGAAGCCTGCCTGTTTCCAGGCGGACCGCGTAATTGGGGGTGCAAGAAGGAAGATGCAATAATTTCTTAAAAAATCCCAGTTGTACCTTCTCGATATCGTTAACTGAATTCAATCCCCATATCCGGACCTCATAGAAAAGCACACTCGTCACAAGGCCTTCAAAGAGTCTTGCATACGTTGGCCATGAATCCGTTTAAAACTGTTTACTAGGTGCAGAACTGTACCAGCCGAAACATTAGCAGAGCTTACAAATTTACTCGACGCATTATTAAATGTACATAAACTGTCGAAAATAACCCCCAAGTATGTATATTGGTTTACAACTTCAATTTTATCTTTCCCGAATTTAAAAGCCGAAAATTTTTTGGTTGTCAAATTATTTCCATTTCTGAAAATGACAATTTTAGTCTTTTCGACGTTAACATTCAAACAATTATGTTTGCAGTAAGCCTGTAAAGCCTTTAACTTCCTTCCCAATTCAACCGGGGTATCTGACAGTAATACAAGGTCATCTGCGTATGCCAGCACTATGATCTCCGTTAAGCTATCAACAGAAAGACCTCTGCATCCCTTTTCCAACAAAAAATTTTCAAAATCGTTAATAAAAATCGAAAATAAATGGGGGCTGAGGACTTCCCCCTGCAACACGCCTTGAGAAACCCTAATATAGTCCGTCGATCCTTTCCTAGTTTTGACACAAGCCACCGCCTTGCTATAAAAATCCTTGATTACGTTTATGAATTTTGTACTAATCCCTACCTCATGTAACTTGCGCCACAGAATATCGTGCGATACCGACGGAAAGGCACTTTTAAAATCCACAAACAAAGCGTAGACTACTCTTCTAGGGTTACTCAAGTGTATTTGAATTGCAGACAACAATGTAAATAAGTTATGCACACATCCTCGCCCTTTTCTGAATCCCGACTGGAATTCCGAGATTAATTTAGATTCCTTTTCCCATTCCAGAAAGGGATTGGCTATAACTTGAGTAAAACATTTTGCCGAACAATTAATCAGAAAGATAGGACGAAAATTGTCAGTGTCCCCAAGGTCACCTTTCTTGTGAAGCATGCACAAAGTTAAATTACCCCACAACTCTGGTATACATTCAGAGTCTAGAATCTTGTTAAAAAAACCTCTAAAAAAACTATCCAATTTTCCGGCAGGCTTTTGTAAAATACATACCGGATATTATCTGAACCCGGTGACTTTGAGGCCTTGCATCTGACCAAACTTTTACAAATCTCGTTATAGGTGATATAGCCATCGAGGGCAGGATGTGTGATTTGCGGAGCAGTAAAAAAAGTTTGGCACAATAGCAGGGAAACATTCGCGCAGATATGCGTGCCAGTCCTCCAAACTAATGGAATTTTTTCCCGACGGTGAAAATCTTTTTTTGTCAATTATTCCCCAAAAATCTGCTGAATTACGCGCCAACGCCAATTGTTCGGAGAGCTGTCCCGCATATGAACCTTTTTTCCTCGTTAACAACTTTGTATATTCTTGCCTTTTATTAACGTAAATTAGTCTATCAGATTCCGAATTTGACTCTTTATACATTTGTAAAGATTCTCTAAAGATGCGTCTGGCCTCCCTACATTCCCCATCGTACCATGTCTTATTTTTTAATATTATACCCGAGTCGCAAACCACACGCGTACACATACCCAGCTCCTGTGCGACCTCGTAGATCACAGAGGTAAGCGCAGCACTCATGTCCTCGACTGTGTCCCCACCAGATCCCCCCACCTCCGGTCTCCACCTCATCATATTAGTGAATTCCCCTTCCTTTTCATAATCAAATCTCAACTTCCATTCTGAATGTGTAAGTTGTGTTAAATGGTCATGTAACATCCATTGAGAATTTAAAGAGATAACTACCGGTAAGTGGTCGGACCTGGTCAGTATCTTCATGACCTTAAAATCCCGAATGCACTTTAGAGTATCTTGTTGTTAAAAAAACATTATTATCCAAAAACAGTCGTCCAAATCATTAAAGTTTGCGACTCTACAATTAAAATCACCCCCAATGATAATAGGGATGCTAGGATAAGACTCGGATAACAAATTAAGTTTTTCATTAAAATCAAATAAAAAATTATTAATATCTATCTTTGGTGAGATGTAGACCACTCCTAGTATGAAAGAAGATAAGCCGTCGTGTACCTTTAAAATGATGTATTCTGGTTCCTTCATGATCAGCTGTGAGGTAAATAAGGATCTATTCACCACAACCACCAGTCCCCCACTTGCTCTTCCCCTTCTTTCTTTTCTCACTGCCGGTGCTATGTAAAGGTTCAAATAAGCTGAAAACATTGCACGAATCCAGGCTTTCGAGTCTGTCCATGTTTCGTATAGACATAAAATATCCTTGGGATCATAATAAAACTTAATATCCTCCATATTCATGAAACCATGCATATTCCAGAAAATGATTTTTCTTAAAAAGTTCACTTGCTGCATGGAATGCGTTACTTGAATTGGAATATTCGCCGAGACCTTCCTATCAGCCTGTGTGAAATTATTATTAATTAGTTGCTATGCCTCAGTCTGGTCAGCAGAACGTGTATTTTGTATCGCAGAAGTAGGCGTAGTAGTCGTGGCACTGAAATAGGTTTCCAAACGTTTAGAGGGGGGAAGCTCTTTCCCTTTACGTCCCCTCTTTTTGCCAGCCGAGGCGGTTCCCGGGGTTGCCCCTTCCTTATCTTTTAGGTGTAGTTGTACATTATTTGCGGGCAGTGTTCGAGATAGTCCCGTTAAGGGAAGCAGATTACCCCCACCATGCGGCACACCAAGTCGAAACTGAGTCCCGAGCGACCCTCGCAGCGGGGGCTCTCGGACCCACAACCCTCATTAAGGAAAACTCTTAATGACTTTTTATATAAAAATATAAATTTTTTAAATATTAACAGTTTTAATTTTTTATTAACATATTCAAATTCCTTATTTTCTCACGATTTCATACATATGTTGTAATACAAAAAATGTTAAAATTTAACAAATTCATTATTTTTATCAATTTAATTGGAGTATTTTAAGCAAATACCTATAAAAAAGATTTTTTTTTAAACGTTGGAGGGGGGTTGGTTCTGGGTTTGGTACCTTTTAACCTACATTTTGACAACTGTCAGTCTGTTTGTGACTTTAAACCTGTCGAGATGGATCCTAACTAGGATAAAAATTCTATAAAAAAGATTTTTTGTTGTTGTAGGGGGGGTTGGTTATGGGTTGGGTACCTTTTAGTACCAAGTAGAAAGTAAATTTCACTCCCATTCTATATTAAAAATAGCATTAAATTGATAAAAATTCTATAAAAAAGATTTTTTCTTTAATGTTGTAGGGGGGGTTGGTTATGGGTTGGGTACTTTCCAGTACCAACTAGGATAAAAATTCTATAAAAAAGATTTTTTTTGTTGTTGGGGGGTTGGTTATGGGTTGGGTACCTTCCAGTACCAACTAGGATAAAAATTCTATAAAAAAGATTTTTTGTTGTTGTAGGGGGGGTTGGTTATGGGTTGGGTACCTTCCAGTACCAACTAGGATAAAAATTCTATAAAAAAGATTTTTTTTGTTGTAGGGGGGGTTGGTTATGGGTTGGGTACCTTCCAGTACCAACTAGGATAAAAATTCTATAAAAAAGATTTTTTGTTGTTGTAGGGGGGGTTGGTTATGGGTTGGGTACCTTTTAGTACCAAGTAGAAAGTAAATT
The DNA here is from genome assembly GCA_032872475.1 of Leptopilina myrica (nomen nudum). Lineage (NCBI taxonomy): Eukaryota > Metazoa > Arthropoda > Insecta > Hymenoptera > Figitidae > Leptopilina > Leptopilina myrica (nomen nudum). The sequence goes on from CM065461.1 coordinate 2,956,563, forward strand.
TCACTCCCATTCTATATTAAAAATAGCATTAAATTGATAAAAATTCTATAAAAAAGATTATTTCTTTAATGTTGTAGGGGGGGTTGGTTATGGGTTGGGTACTTTCCAGTACCAACTAGGATAAAAATTCTATAAAAAAGTTTTTTTTTGTTGTAGGGGGGTTGGTTATGGGTTGGGTACCTTTTGGTACCAAGTAGAAAGTAAATTTCACTCCCATTCTATATTAAAAACTAGCATTAAATTGATAAAAAAAGAAATTTTTAAATTTTAACATTTTTTTGTATTATAACATATGTATGAAATCGTGAGAAAATAAGGAATTTGAATATGTTAATAAAAAATTAAAAATGTTAATATTTAAAAAATTTATATTTTTATATAAAAAGTCATTAAGAGTTTTCCTTAATGAGGGTTGAGGGTCCGAGAGCCCCCGCTGCGCGGGTCGCTCGGGACTCAGTTTCGACTTGGTGTGCCGCATGGTGGGGGTATGCTGCTTCCCCTCACGGGACTATCTTGGACATCGCCCTTATTTGCTTTAGGGAAGCTGTCAATTAAGGAAGTCACCTCATCCTCTTCCAAGAATTTACCCTCCACCGATAATTTGTTTCTAACAATTTGAACGCTCACTCCGTTCTTTTTCATCATCTCCGCCCGCGTTAGAAGTTTCTTTCTGTTTTCTCTCTCCTCTTTGGATCTGGCATAAGCAATGCCAATATTGAGATTGCGAAATTCTGCCATTTTTGCAAACACCAACTTAACCCACCTTGGAGCTATAAATTTAACCATGACTGGTCTACTGCCAATGTTTTTACCTAGTCTGTACACATCCGCTATAGCTAAATCCGGAATTTTGATTTCCAGCTTGACGAAAAGACCAGTAACTGTTGAACACAGATCCACGTTGTTTACCTCATTATCTTCAAGGTCAAACAATAAGATATTGTTTGATCTATCTCTACGTTCCATGCCATCGATTCTTCCAGGCAAGGTGTCTGTCTTCTTCGATACTGTTAGGATGCTTTCTTCCATCAATTCGGATCTAGCGCAAGAGGCTTGAACTTCTCTTTTAAGCTCTTCGTTGGATCTCGTCAACTCCTTTATGCAGGCCGTTAAAGTATTAATATCGTCCCTTAACGTATTATTCGCTTCAAAGTCCGACATTTCTGCTAATTAAAGGACGATAAAAGAAGAATAATAAAAGAGTAAAATGTGGGGACTCCCAATTAAATTACGGGTAACCCAACACACCCAGGATCCAAAAGCACATCACTCAATGCACCACTTTTAACATATTTTTTTCAAGAAACTTCAAAGTATTCAGAAAATTTACACAGTTCAATTTCTCACTAGACGAGCGGAGCTTATTTACAAACACGACTGTATTGTACGAAGGTTCAGGCAGAACTCCATTTGGCTTTATTAATTAAAAGTAATATATTTTCATAGTAATTGCTTCGATTCCTGATTCACCATCAAATGATTTATGCTTTTAGTGAGTTCTCTATATGACATAAAATAATTATTAAATAAAAACGATTTTAAAAAAGTGCAAAATGTAAGGTTACAAAATAACACCCTGAGAGGCAAACTTTTGATTAATAATAAAATTTTAATAAATAAAATTTTCGGAATAATATTGTGGTTAATGGAATCAGGAAGACTTCTAGTTTTACATATTTTGAAATCAGATTTTTTCAAAATATAGCGAAAACAACCCCCTAGACAAAAGTCAGTGAAGTGACCCTATAATATAATATGTGACAAACTACAAAAAGTTACCCAATAAGTATACTGAAGGCGATCAAATCATTATTGAAACCACAAATTTTGGTTTCACAAAAGTAAAGTAAAATAATTTACATTTTTTCCGATTTAACGGTAGAAACAGTTAAATAAAACTAGAGAAATCTGCGTGATCAACTTAAGACGGCCTCAAAAACGGGAAACATACCACCTTTCCGTCATTATGAATTAATGACTTTTATTAATGAAGAAGAGAACAAGTTAGTTAATAAATTTATTCAATAATATTATTATACTTAATTATTTTAACAAATTTAAGGATTATTTAAATTTTATTATTTTACGATTCATATTTATAATTTTAGTAATGAAATTTCAAATCACTCTCCCATACATAATGATGAAAATGTAGATCCTGATGTTAGGAATGATTGCACACAGAGTACATCACATTCATCAACGTAAGTTTTAGAAATACGAAATTTTAATTCAATACAAAAATGTAGTATTTAATATTTGTATTAATTAAACTACTTTGTTATGCTTTTCAAATTACGTTTGAATTGACATTGTAAAACATATTTTATATATTAGCGATTTCGAAAGTAGAATTAAATTTTTTGATAATATATGAATATATATTTTTTATTATTTAATTTAAATAGTAAATTGAATTTAAGAAGTAAACTTTGAAAAATCGCAAAATTTATATCAACCGTTAGCTTTAATTTTATATTTTTTATTTATTAAACAATAATAATAATCATTTATTGATTTTAATAAATTAATTAAATTTTAGAGACATTTCAAAGCTTTTTTTATGTCTCAATTAGGAAAAACAAATGCCGCCTTGCAGTTGACAAATGTTTCACAATTTATACATAAAATTACTTTTGGAATGTCTCTAAAATTTAATTAATTTCTCATTATTATCGTTTAGAGATGTATTTTGGTGTTGACCAGAATAAATTGTAGTGAAAACACGCAAAATAGTGTTTGTTTTTTCACTATAAAATATATACTTTATAAAAGTGCTAAAAAATATTCTTAAATAATTTTACATCATTGTTATTTTCCTATTAATGTTTACTCAATAAATTAAATTTATTATTTTTCAGATTACCGCATTCAAATCCTTTAGACACACAAAATTCTAGGGCGAGCAATTCTTCAGCCAAAAAAGGAAAATATGTTAGTACAATTTTTGATTTTTTTAATAAAATTAATTTGTTAGTGACATTGTTATAAGCTTGTGATAATAATAAATTTTTTTAAATAAAGCTGCAACTGTCACCCAGTAATCAGCAACCTGTAAATTTTGGTTCTAGTTTAAGCTTGAAATTTCTAAAGCTACTTGCTTTTTCAAATCAATTATTTTTTTAGAATTTACGTTGCAACGTTAACAATTATTTTCTTTTCAGAATCGTCCAATAAAGAAGATCTGCAAATGCTTGTTCTTGAAAAAATACGATCACACAAATTCGAAAACACTACTGATCATAGTACTATGTTTCTTTTAAGTCTTGCAGAAACTTATAAGACCCTGGATATTAAACGTCAGCTAACAGTACAAAGGAAGTTTATTCATATTTTGGAAGTGGAATTTAATGAACAGGAGGAGGAAAGGAGAAGGGCAACTATCACTTAATAATATATCATTTAAATTTATTACAATTTTTATTTTTTAGTTTTCTTTTATCATTAGAAATATGTACATATTTCAAACGCTTTAAATTTATATTCAGATAAATTAAATAAGATATAAAAATTCATCCAAGGAGATAATAATTGATAATTTTAAAGGTATTCCATTACTTTTAAGAATAGAAGACTGAAATATTATATTAGCAACTTTAAACGTTATTTTAATATTTATTTAGTTATTAACATTAATAATTTTTGCATTTAAAATGTAATCGTTAATTATTAGATCAATGTGCAATGATATTTAATATCTTTGAATTTTGTGCTGTCTTTAGTAACTTATTATTTTTTACATAACTAATTGTCATTTCAATGTGACATATTAATTATGATTAAATTATTATATGCTCTATTTAAGAGCTTTAAATTGCCAGGGATAATTGATCATCAGTTCAATGGGTCATATGGTATATATTATATTATCACTTTTTAGGTGAGTTAAAAATTTCCTTGGTGAATTATTTTCTGCATATATTTTTACATAGTTGTACACATTATTTTTGTTTTTCTAATGATATTTTTAAAACAATTATAATTTTTTTCTTATAACGTTTAATAATTATATTTAATAAATTTCTGTGAAGTGTAAAGTGTTAATTTCAATACAATTAGTAAATAGATGTAGTAAAAAAGTATAAAGGCGCTCGCATAGCTCTACGGCCTGCCTGCAGGTTGTCATGATAGCATATAACAATAAGAGAATCAAAAAATTCAAATTAAATGCTTTTTCTCTCTTACTCTCATTGCGTTTGCCTGCTCAGGTAGTAGGCGTTTTCTACAACAGGTTTTTTTTACATCGACACGAGCAAAATGCACTGAGAAAACCATGTAAAACAGTTGGGCGCGCACCTTTTTCACGCTCATTTTGACGATAAAAAGCTGTTGTAGAAGCAGCCGTAGAGATGAGAGAGTACCTTTAGACAGGTTCGGCACTCGCCCCGAAACAGCCTTTGAGTGCAGTCCCATGGCTGCGCTTTGCGTTGCATTTTGTCACTAGGCCATGAGTGCAAATGCAGCGAAAATATATATCTATACAGAAGCCTGTCAGTAGTTTTCACTAGTGTCACGGACACAAGTGGCGTAATTTCGTACTAATGATGGGATATCGATGTGAAATATCGGATCATATCGATATCATCGTCACGATAATCGATATTAACGTTTCGATATATCGTTACCGTTAACGATAAAATTTTTAAAATCGACCATTTTTGCGCAACGACCGCACGATCTGTCCATAGTCATATAAAGGTACCGCCCCATGACGACGTAAAGCGTAAATCATGTGAGTGAGTGAGAACGTCATATCTGCTCAAATAGAGTGAACATTTATCTGCGTCTCTCTCACACTTGTGGCCTAGTAACAAAACGCAACGCAAAACGCTGCCATGGGACTCCACCCTTATGCGTCTCGTTCGCGAACCTTCTGTGCGTTAAACTTAATCTCGTGCTTTGTGTTCGCGAACCATGATCGCGAATTAGTTGTGCATATGCCTTAAGTATGAAAATCACATTCATGACAAATGATGTCGACATAACAAAAAAAGAAAGAAATAAGTACATTTTCTGTGTTTGTTAAATATACAAATATTGAAAAATAATTTCACATTAAAAATATTAATAATAATAATTTTAATTCATATTAATAGTTGTTACGACCCGAGCTAAGGTTAGGTTAGTTTACTAAATTTTTAGTAAAATTGGAGACAAGTTGCTGATTAGTCAAGTTGGTAAGACTTGACATTTATTTTTAAGTGTGGATTTGTTTGACTTTAAAGAAACTACGGGTTTCCGTTAAATAAATTATATGCTTATTCCTTTTTATGCAATTATTTAATACTAACAATGATTTTAAACAATGATAGTTACTTACAATTTTTGTAGTAGATATGGAAGTTACAATGACGATGCGGCAACCAGTTTTGCTCTGTTGCGTTACAGGTTACAAGATAATATGAGCTTTTCAGTTCGTTTTTTTTGTCACTTTAGAGCACAAAAACGACTATTTCAAACAATTATTTAACAACTCTAAGTGTTCTCTCGCACACTGTACCTTAGTACAAAAGAAAACTTGTTTTCTTAGTGTTTTGGAAAGAACTTGCACTAATTTTATTGAATTAGAAAGAGAATATGAAATTAAATTGTTATACGACGAAAGTGTTATTGTTATTTTAATTAGTGCGATTTATTCCCTTACTAAAAGAACAAGTCTTCTTTAACACTGAATTTACTAACTCAATTTCACGATCGAAGGGCCGACTCAACGATACCGTTCGGGCAGAAACTCACCGGAGTATTTGACGACTGTTTCAAGAAAACAGGGGTTTTTATGGTGATCTTTCATTGATTCATTAACCTTCAATTCAGTAAATTTGTAATAAACACGTTTGAATTGAAAATTTGTAAAAGTCACGTTCAGTTATAATATTGGCAATAATTACATTCGAATTGAAAGATTTGTAGTGCTCGAAGTTCATACTTGATAGTTCCTATAAGGGCATACTTGTTTATTTTTCTACATGTATATATATATTAACCTTACACAAGAACTTTTCTAGTTTATTTTAATCGTGAAATTGTACGTATTTTACCTATTTATTGATTATAATATTGATTACTGATTTGATTTATCTTATGATCTATTTCTCTAATTATCGACTGAAAATAACTTATCACGCAGCAACAATCGGCACATTATCCTTTTGTAACAGTAGATAATTAACCGACTGTCGCTTCGCGATGTTTAATTAGTTTGTGCGGATAATCGTTCTTATTCTAATTTCCTTCCTTATCATTAATAGTTTAAAATTCGTACTTACACAATACTAATTTGAATTACTGATGATAGTATTAGTTTTCGTTTGATAGTTACATGAATATTAATTAAAAATTATATATGGGATGTAACAGTCCTCCCTCCTTAAAAGTATTATCGTCCCGATAATTTGCTCTCTTTTACAATTTTATTACTATCCGATTATAACAATTTATTAAATGAAACAATATGTAGATAAGAATTTGCAGATCTTTTAATAGTGAAGAAGTGTTTTGAAATTGTATACTGTGTGTGTACATAGTGCTATTTTCAAGTAAGTGGAATTGTATCTTCTCTTCTCCTTTTTTCCTTTTTATGTTTTTACGTCGTTTGCCTTTTTGAAAAGTTTTTGCAATTTGTTGATCCAGCCGTTTTCACTTGTCTTGTCACGTAGTCATAGGACGTGTAACTTTTAGTTTTGTTTCTGCTTATGATTGAGCATCATGTCTGAATCTTGTTCTTCAACAGCTTCAACGATTTTGTGGGATGGGGTTGAAGGAGGGGATGTTCCATTGGATTTATCCATTGTGTCATTAGTTCCAAATGGTTAGTATTAATTTAACTCTTGATTTACATGTGTCTAATGTGAAGGTCTTTATTATTTTTAACACAATGACTAATCAATTTAACGCATGGACTGAAGAGGATAGTGCGTCTCTTTTTGACATCGCTTCATCGGTTACGAATTTTAATCCTAGTAATACGAGTGAATTAGTTGACCCAGTTGTAATTGATTCTATTGGCGAATATGATTTAACTGTTCTTGAAGCAAATAATAGTTCTTCCACTGATCCTGAATTATCTTCCCTTGCTGTACCACGATGGCGCTCTATTTCTCTTCGATTATCCAGAATTGAAGAACGATTGGGAATTTTTTATTTGGCTTTCTGGAAGGCCAAAGTGGATACTGCAATAGAGTTTTTAACTTATTTTTGTAATTCAAAACTTAACATTACAGTTTCAATTACAGACTTTAAGGTGGTTCAGAATTTGGATCATCGCCGTAGGGGTGTTTTAATGCAAGTTTCGTCCTTTGAGCTTCGAGAATTTATTATTAGTAAAAGAACCTTGTTTGAAAATGCAGACCTTCATGTGGCACGGGATTAATATATATATATATTAATTTTTGTTTATTTTATCCCTTTTTTATTTTTATTATAGATGTAAGTGCGGAAAATGCTAGGTTGCCAAGAATTTCATTTGTTGAATTTAAAGATCGCATCATGTCCTTGAGTCAAAAGGTGCACCAAACCACGCTGACCGCTGAAAATTTGGGACTTTTTGTGACATCTCCTAATGTCTCTTTTAAAAGAAAACGAGGTCGTCCTCGAAAAGGATCAACAGTGGTTTCTTATGAAAATTTGCTCAAAACACAACTGCAACAGGCTCACACTCAATTGAAGGAGTATGCACAAAAACTTCAAGATCTTGTGAATGAGTTTCATATTTCTCCGCTTCCTTTGTCCTGCAATCACTTGGTTGAAAATGCTTCGATTTGTTTGGGGTATGTTCATTATTTTCATTATTTTCATTTAAAAAATTTTTTTTTATTTTTTTTTTTTTTAATTAAAAATTTTTTTTTTTTTGATTTCAGGGTAGACAATGATGATTTTTGTCGTTGTGGTCGATATAGAAACTCAAGGAGATGTTCTTGTCGAAGAGAGGTTTCTACGGAGGTAGTAGAGGTGTTGGAACCGTGTTGTTGTCATCAGGATAATGAAAATATTAAATCTGAGATCAATTCCGACAGTAGTGATGTGGACATCGAGGGTGATTTTGAAAATGGCGATTTGGATTATGTGTGAATTATATGTGTGTTGAAATTCTTATTGACCTGCAATTTTCTATTATAATTCATTCCTATAACCATTGCTGATAATCAGATTGTAATTTGTTTTTCTGGAATTATGGTTAAATAAACTGATTTATCTAAACTTTGCTTAATATAATTATTATTTAATAAATTTGTTTAATTCCTTATGACATATATAACATTTGAATTTTATTTTCTTAAAACATTTAAATTTTGTTTTTGAACATGCGCATTTGATATAATTTTCGTCTTGCAGTAGTTTTATTATCTTAATTAAAATTGAGATTATTAGTTTATGTAAGGTTTGCTAGATAGATTTTTAAAATCTTTAAACTTACATATATATTTAGGCATTTATATTTTAGCTAATTTTTATATTAATTTAATAATTTCAACCTTTGTTGCGTTAGCTAGATAAGGATCTTTGTTTTGACATTATGATTATTTTGGGTCAGTTATATTAGTTACGTTTTTTGGATATACAGTTGTGCGCTGTGATCGATATTTGTGTGCATTAGACGTGTGAGCGGCGTACAAGGTCTGTCGTAGTGATACAGTTAGAGAGAAATAAAGAGAGTATGCGCGTCGCATCGTGTCTCGCGCTGTAGAATCGATGCGGCGGTCGATGTACGTGTGACGTCACAGACGGCGCGATACATCGGTGCGAGTCGTTGCTATGCAGGCGGAGAGAGAGACAGAGCATGTGCGTCGCGTCGTTTCTTGCGCTGTAGGATCGATGTTGCGGTCGATTCACAGTACGAACGGCATACAAACAGTGGAGCGAGTAGTATATAGGGACGGCGCGCTAGTAGAATAGGTGTTGCTGCGCAAGACAGGGCGTGAGACAGAGCATGTGAGTCGCGTCGTGTCTTGCAGTGTACATGGGGTCGATGTTACGGTCGATTCACAGCTTGACGATGCGCACATACTGTTTTAGTGTTGTTGCGCAAGGTGTGTTTTAGTTGATATGTTTTATAATTTTTTGAATTTTTATGAGCTGCCCTCCCTCCTTAGAATTTCCATTGCCCTCAATGGTCCTTTTAGAGGCTAGTTGGTTGATTTGTTCGTCTTCGTCTCATGGAAATTACTTTGTAGCATACATATAAATTTTTAATTACTATTATTGCTAATAGTAGTAAAAGTAGTTTGAAAGCAATCGATATGTAGTCAATTGCTTCGGAGATGGATCCAATGAGTGGAATATTCATCTGTAAAATAATTTTTAATTAATATTGTGTAGTTTCGAATTTTAGTATGTATAGGGAATTTTGAATTTGATAATCTAGGGGTTTTTGGTTGTTATTGTTTTGAGATTTTTGTGACTTTTGTGTTAGTAATTTAATTAGCTGATCTATAATACTGAATATTTAGTATTGAACGCACCTACAACTGAACAATATCTCGAATGATATATCGATTGGTATTTGTTTTTATGTTATTAATATCTTTGTAGATTTAAGTTGATTAATTGTATTATTTATTGATAATTGGTTTGTTTGTTCATGACAAACTGTATTTTTCATGAAATTGTATTAAATTAATAAAATTTATCATTTAGTGATGCTTGTATCGATATAGTTATCGATCGATATCTCGATATGCGATATATCGCGAGTTTGTTATTACTCTGATCATTTTTCATTTTTAAACTAATTTTTATTATTCTTAAAGATTATATGATAGCTTATTATTGCTAATTTATTTTTTTTTATTAGTACTTTTATCATTTTTATTTATAGGAAACACTGTAAAATAAAGAGGAAAGAAGAAGGCGACCACCAAATCCCCTTCCTTCCTTTTCTCTCGTCTTTCTTTTTGTTTCTGTTTTTGTTTTGTTTTGTTTTTTTTATTTAGTTAATCTCAATATTATTTTATTTGTTCATAAATTAATTAAATTAACCCTTTTAATTGCAACTTTATAATATAATTGAAAATACAGTTAACACCTAATAGTATATATTTGTCCCGATATTCTCGAACGAAATATCGATAGATATATCGATCGATAGATCGCTCGATAATAATGCTACATGTAGCATTTTTGATTTTATTATGTCTTTCTACACTAAAATTTTTAGAATAAAGAGGAAAGAAGAAGGCAACCTCCAAATCCTCTTCCTTCATTTTCTTTCGTCTTTCTTTTGTTTCTTGTGTTTTATTTTGTTATTACATGTTTAGGTTTATTTATTATATACATATATAATATGAATGATATATATTTTTTATTAGGTATTATAGTTATAGTTTTTATTTATTTATAATATGTCTATGTGTATACAAAATAGGTTATTGTTTTATAGTATTAAATTTAATTGCCATTCTTTGTTATAATCTTTGCTCTAATTGAAAAAGGCTTCTGGAGAATCCCAGGAGTCCTCTTTTTCTTTTTTAGGTTCCGCGATTTCTGGCATATCCCAGTTTTAGGTATTATTTTGGATATTGTTTGGCGTTTCAATTGGAGTTCCTGGGATTTCCCAGAAGCTTAAATTGGTAGTTTCTCTTTGAGATTGAGGAATTAGTCTTTTGTTTCTTAAAGGGCGAAAACAACCAATTTTTGTGTGTCCTCTCATATAACAAATTTCGCAACAATTTTCCCACTTAAATAATTTAATTTTTAGCTTCGATTGTTCTTCTTGCGACATTACATAAATTGTTCCTTTATGATTATTTTCTTTTTCTTTCTCGCTAAAATAATAGACGTCATTTAGTAGTTTAAGTATCTTTCTAGCTGTGGTGTGTTCACCATCTTTAATTTTTCTTTCTTCTTGAGTTCTAGCTACAAATGTGTTATCATTAATTAAGTCTTTTACTGTGCAAACCACGTCATAACGTCTGTTATTCGGAGGTCCTGTAACTTTTTCTACTTTATAAATAGGTTTAGTCAAATTATATTCTGCTGTAAGTTCTTCTAATATTCCTTTGGGAAATTCTATATTGTTTATGTCTCCTTTGGGAAACAGATTGATAGTGATGAATTCTCCTTGGAGAGGAGGTGTATGAAGTACCAACTCAGCCATCTATAATACATAAAATAGTGTTATTATTTTTATTCATAAGCTAATTTTAGTTTATCTATGTGTTTTTGAAACCTTTGACCTTCATTAGTGATTAAAATTGCGGTATGTTTATCTAAGAGATACACAATTTCGTATGGTCCGTGATAATATGGCTCGAATTTGTTTTTCTTTACTTCTCTTAGTACATAAGCTTTATCTCCTATTTTTCCTAAAAAGGGTTTTATCTTTTTATCATAGTTTTGTTGTGACTTAAGCTTGGATTGTATGAGGTTTTTCGCGGCCATATTTTTTATTTCTGTTAGTCTCGATATTAATTCTATTAAATATGAACCGTAGGTTTCTAATTTTTCTTCTGAAGGAAAGGAAGTGGGAGTTCGGGCTGTTTTTCCGAAAATTAATTCGAAAGGAGTGAAATTCGTAGCTTCATGAACTGATGTGTTATAAGCGAACATGCAAAAGGGTAGCAATTTGTCCCAGTCGTCGTAGTTTTCAGAATATTGTTTTAAGAAATCCACAAGGACAATATGGGTTCTTTCTAAACTGCCATTTGTTTGAGGTCTGTATCCTGAAGTTGTGACTTGTTGAACTCCAAAGATTTTAGATAGTTTTCTCATGAGTTTACTTATAAACCCTCCTCCTTTGTCAGTTAAAATTGCTTTAGGAGCTCCATATTTGGAATATAATTCTGCAGCTACAGCGTGTGCTATTGTTGTAGTTGAAACATCAGGGATTGCTACTGCAATACAATATTTTGATAAGTGGTCTTGCATAGTAAGTATGTGGCAATCACCATCAGGAGTCGTAGGAAGTTTTCCTACTGTGTCCAAAGATACTTTATCGAAAGCGTCTAGTGGAGTGTCCGTAATTATCATTGGCTCTCTTGTTTTTACTCGAACAAGTTTTTGTTCTTGACAGGTTGGACATTTTCTTATAAATTCGGTTACTTGGTCCTTGAGACCAGTCCAGAAGAACTTTTCACGTATTCTTCGATAGGTTTTTGTGACTCCTTTGTGTCCTCCAATTTTACTGTTATGATATTCTTTGATTATTTTCTCTCGAATTTCTTCTTTTGGAATTGTAACCTGACCATAACATATAGTGACTTTTATGGCGCTATTTTGGAAAATTGTATCTAATATTTGTAAAAATTCTCCTTTCATTAATTCGTCAGTTAGATCATTACTTCTAGAAATTCTAATTTCTTTTGAATTTTCTTTTTGAATGAGAATTTTTAATTTTTGTAAGGTATTGAAAACATCCGGTCTTAATAATGAATCGAAGTGATTGTTTTTACTATTAAAGTATAAATGTTATATTGTCCTCGAGGGGTGATTAGTATTTGGCCTTTTTGAGGGTTTTGTGATTTTATTTCTTGAGGATCAATTGCACCTATGTCGATAAGTAATCTTCCGACTGGTTTTACAAATTCGCAGTCGGCGGAGAGAAAATGAACGTAATTATTTCGATAGTAGGTTAAGCTTTCCCTACAACTGTTTATGTTTTTTGTTAAGAAATCTTTTGCATTGTCTTTTAATTTTTGAATTTCTGGTGGAATACTAGCAATAGATGTTTCTAATTTTGGCCTGACCGTTTGGGTTTTTAGCGATTCGTTAGGTGATGGTTGATTTTCTCTATCTTCTTCTTCGGACTCCGAAGTTTCTTCTCTTATTATAGGATGTTTGTAAGGTGTTGATTTGGCTAGAGGTTGATTAAAACTTAAAGGTGTTATTGATTTTCTTGCTTGGTCTGCAAAAGTTACATTCTTTCCTTTATATAATTCTTCTGTCGTTTGCTTCTTTTTACTTACGTTATCGCTTTCTATGTTTTGTATCATGTCAGTTAATTCTTGTATCTCTTTGTGTGTACCTTTTAGAATTTCGTTTAACTTTTCTGCAAAATCTGAATGGCTCCCAGGTATATATTCGTTTGCGGCTTTGTGGACGTCCGAATCATCATCTCCAACCGATGCATTAAGCCAATCTCTTGCTGGTAATTCTTCTTCTGTCAACCAATCTTCATGTTGGGCCATTGATTCATCGAATAGGGCAATTGATTTTTCTAATTCCTTTGCTATTTCTTTCCTAGTTTTGGGAACATTTTGTTCTTCTTCAGATGAACTATCTTCGCTTCCACTTATCGGTGGGCTTACTATTTTTACTACTTCTTTATTTTCTGTGGTTGGTTTGGCGATGGTCTCGTACGGTTCAAAAGGTATGACGGGGGGTGCACTTTTTGGAGCATATGGATCATACAAGGGAGTAGGTATGACTAAACTAGGTAGAACACTAGTGCTTTTCTTGCGTATAGGTGGTTTCTCACTTTCCTCTGAATCGGAACTGGAAGATGTATCTTCGATAATTTTGGTTTTTATAGGTCGTGGTTGGTTTTTATTTCGCTGAGAAACACGTTGTCCAATTGAGCTAGTGTCTAATAATTTTGTATTTGTGGTAGATTTCTTTACAGGTTTTATGATGCCTTTAATTTTTGTTGGTTGTTTAAGAATTCCTTGTTTTTGAGTTGACGTGCTAGCAATTCCTGAACTTGTGGATGGAGCTGTAGTTTTAGGATCTTTAGATTGTCTGGTCTGCACAAGAATTCTTGCTTGTTTCTTTATTTTCGGTTCTTCTATTACGGTTTCGATAGGATTTCTTGATAAGGCGTCCGCATTATGATTTAGTTTTCCAGGCTTGTACTTAAATTCATATTCGTAATCTCTTAGTTTTAATCTCCAACGAACTAGTCTTTGTCCAGGGTCTTTAATAGAGTCAATCCATTTTAGAGGTTCGTGGTCGCTAACTAATGTAAACTTTTTACCGTAAATATATGGTCTAAAATGATTAACCGCGTAAAGAACGGCTAAACATTCTTTTTCAGTAGTAGAATAGTTTTGTTCGGGAGCATTTAAAACTCTTGAAAGGTATGCTATTGGTAGATCGATGCCATCCTTGTCTTGACTTAAAACGGCGCCTACTGCAAAGTCTGAAGCATCCGTTGTTATGGTGAACATTTTAGTATAATCGGGATATTGTAGTATGGGGCTATTGCATAACATAGATCTGAGTTCCTTAAAACTCTCATCTTGTTCTAGTCCCCACTCGAATTTGACGTTCTTTTTCAATAAGTTTGACAGTGGTTTTGCTTTTGCGGAGAAGTCTTTTATGAATCTTCGATAATAACCAGCGAGGCCTAGAAATTGCTTTACATTTCTGGGGGTTTTTGGTGTTGGAAATTGTTCTACTGCTTCTATCTTTTTTGGATTCGGTTTAACTCCATCACTACTGATTATGTGTCCCAGATAAGCTACTTCTCTACAAAGAAATTCGCATTTTTCGGGCTGTAATGTCAAATTTGCTTCCTTTAATCTTTGCAGTAAACGTTTCACTTTTGTACCATGTTCTCCTAAATCTTCAGCATATATTACTATATCGTCTAGGTAAACAAATAATTCTACACCTTGTAATCCAAGTAATACTTGGTCCATTAGTCTTTGAAATGTGGCTGGTGAATTTTTTAGTTCCATTGGCATTCTAACGTACTCGTAATGTCCATGTACTGTTGAAAATGCTGTTTTCTGTCTATCCTTCGGATCTAATTCTAATCTAATTCTATTTCTTCTTTTTGGGCAGGAGAGAATCTATAAGGTCTGGTATGAATTGGAATCTCGTCTATGGTTATAATTTTGTGTTGTACCTTATTGGTTGGTTTCAAAGGTTCTCCTGTTAAGTGAAAACTTTCAGGAAACTCTCTTACTATATCTTTGACATGTTCTTGTTCTTCGGCGTTTAAGTGATCTAATCTTAGATTGTCAATAATAGCTGAAATGCGATCTATTGGTTCTTCATACTCTTCGTCTGAGGAATCCTCATCTATTTCTTCACCTGGTAATGGATAATATTCAAAAGGAATGAGTTCCTGGGGTGGAACTTCTATTTCCACATCATTTACTGTGGTATTTATCGCAAAGATGTGGCACAATCCATCATTATTGCTTACTATGCCTTCTCCTATTATTAGCCCTTCTTCTGTTTTTATTAATGGTAAATATCCTTCTTTTACATCTTTATTTGATACTTCTATTGGTATTACTTGTCGGCCTCTGGCTTTGATGGTTAATCCTCTTCTTTTGTTTTCTTTATTTTCCACTAGATTTTCTCTGCACGTGATTGACTCTGCGTCTTGAAAGAATATGGGGTTTACCGGATTTGCGTGAGTAACAATAGAATTATGCCAAAAGGAAATTTCGGCCTTTTCTTGTCGAAGATATTCCCTTCCCAATATGCCATCGGACTGCAAGGGAAACTCTGAAGATACTACTTGAAAGGTAATAGGTTTTTTATTTACATTGACTTGGACTGTTCCAAGTGTGGATATTTTTACAGGGGCTATTCCTTTAAGTTGTATGGCTTCGTTTATTGTTACGTTTAATTCTGGTTGTAAAATGTCCAACTTTATTAAATTTACGTCGGCACCAGTGTCAACTAGTAGTGATGCCTCTGAATTTAGGAAATCTGGAGATTTTAGAATTATTACTGGAGATTCTTTGCTGTGTTGAGCTTGCAGGATTGTTCTTGTTTTTGTAGTATCCTCACAGTTGCTTGACGCTCTTGTTCTTCCTGACTTGTCGTCGCGTCTGTCCGTCGAGCTGGATAGGAGTTTAAATGTTTTTCGTTATTTGGAGCTGGAGATTGAGCGCGTGGGGGCGTTTTAGACCCTCCATATGAATTATTATGTCCATCCATTCTTTGTGGTTGTGGATAGAACGGGTAAGGATGATAGGGCATGAAAGGTGGTTGATTAAATTGATTAGGATAATAAGGGTAAGGTGGATAAAATCCAGCAACTGGTTGTTGCGATTGGGGTAAATTAGATTGCCTTAAAATTCCTATGGGAGTAGGAGAGTGAGAACGCGGTATATTTGATTGAGTTTCTGGATTAAATCGTACACGAGGGCTAGGGCTCCTATTTCTAGTTTCAAAATTAGTATTATAAGTTCTATTTTCGCTCGGCTGCTGATACCTCGATACATGATAAGTGTAGTTATTTTTCTCAGCTTGATGTTGGTGTCTAATTTCGAATTGTAGTGCGACTTCCACTGCATCTTTTATGTTTTTTACAGTGCGTGCTTCTATTAAGCTTGCAATAAAATCGGGTAGGCCATTAATGAATGCTTCTAATGCACAATCAATTAAAGGTTCTGACATGTTATTCATTTTATCTGCTCCATATGAACTTATAAGAGCAGACATTGCTCCGGATACTAAAAGAGTTAGTCTGTCATAAAACTCGCTTACACTTTCACCTCGGGCCATACGAATTGTGGATATCTCATGAAGATACCAAACATAAGACTTTTTCGGGGCATATCTTTGTTTTAAATGTTGTATAAGGTCGTCAAGAGTGTTAAAGGTTTTACCATAAGTACTATCTCGTGCAACACCTTTTAACTTAGATAAAACAAGTTTAATATATTGTCTTTCACAATTAATGGGAATAGAAGATTTCCCGTTAGATACATCTTCAAGAAATTCTCTTAAAGGCATATTTTTACCATCATAAAAAGGAATATGCATAGTTCCTTGTTGAAGTGCGAAACATTCCGCCATGGTAGTAATCATGGGGTCATTAGTGGTGGATTCGTTATCGTCAGGCATTTTGCTACTTTGATTGCCTATTTTCATGTGAATTTGACTAATTTGTCCTTTTAAATTTCGTTAACAATGTCAAAATTAAAGGGTAACCCTAAAACACCGGTTATGTCCGTAAACCCAGTATAATTAATAGAGTGAAATTCTAATACTGTGTGATTAACGCAAACTTGAGCTTGCCCTAAGGTTTCTATCGTACCTTCTCTGAGAGAGAGAGTTTTAGTGGAGTCAATTCCAAGGAAAGAGTTTAATTCTTTGCTTTTTATTAAATTTATAGGTAATGAATGATCGATAATAAATTTTGCTTCAAATTCCTTAAAGAATGTTGATTTTAATAAAATAAGTGGGTATAAATTATTGTATCTTTCTATGAAATAAAAATATGAACTCATGAGGGGTTCGCTTGTGGAGACCGCTTAAAAGCTTAAGCCTATTAAGTGCAATTGTTTCCGCGGTATGGGCGTCCGACTTGACTCGACTTGAACTACTGCGAGTGAACCGCGCGCGAAGTAAGTGAGTAGTTACAGTCAATCGTATGATTTTCGCGCTTTATTTGAATTTTGTTTTATTAAATTCTTTCTCGATTTTTGTTTAATATGATTTATTTTGAATTTTTATTAATTATACTCAGAGCTGTTGGACTGTTAGATATTGCTTCAATACTTTTTAAGATTATTTTTCTTTTTGTATCTATAGTCCAGTTCTCGCCTCGAGAATTTATTTCGTTTTGAAAATAATTAAAGAGGCAAACTTGATCAAGACTAGCAGCTCCTAAAACTGCAATAATGTTAGAATTGCTTTGGTAATCTACCACTTCGAATTTAGTTAAGATTTCGCCAATTATTTCCCTTTCACTAGTAAATGAGTTTATTATATTTATAGGTATATTTACCTCACCAATAGTTTGAATTTCGTTGTTACAAAGTGAATAAGTTATTTCCTTATTAATATTAACAGAAGTGTCTAGCTCTGATCTTTTGAGTAAATTTTTAGATATTGTAGGGTCGAGAACGTAATATTTATTTTGGGAAATAATATACCTAGAATTAAATTCACCAGTCGGGTAAATACAAGGTGTTTTAGTGTACTTATGCATGAAATTTTCTGAAATTAATTTTCTTTCAATGGTTTTATTATTTGTCGTATTAGACTTTTCTATTAAATATACTTAATGCTGTTGGATTTTGAATTATTGCTTCAAGACCGCCTTTAAATCTATCTACTATTATATCTTTATCCCAAATTCCGTCTTGAGCGACTATTTTGTTAGTAAAATAGTTAAAATGACAAAATTGATCGAGAGCATTGGCTCCTAAAATTGCAGTTATATTAGAATGGGTTTGATAATTAACTACACCAAATTTTAACGATACTTTTTCACTTAATTCGCCTTTTGTGTAGTATTCGTTTGTTGTGTAAACCGGTATATTTACTTGGCCAATAGTTTGAATTTCCCCGTTGAAAAGTGAGTGTGTGTTATTTTTGTCGATATTAACAAAAGGTTGTAATTCTGATTGTTTTACTAAATTAATTGATATAGTAGGATCAATAAGAAATCTTTTCTTTTGAGATAAACAGTGATGAGATATAAAGTGTCCACTAGGATAATTAAAAGAGGAATTAATGTAATTATTCATGAATTTATCCTGATTATTATAATTATTTAACCTCTTTAGTTATCATTTACGCGTGTATTCACCAAATAAGAACAAGGGAAATATACATTGAGATGAAAATGAATGAAACAAATAGAAATTAATGATTTCTATTATTTTCTTGAATTTGATTTTTAACGTGTTTCTATATCTATATCTATACGTTGGCTGTGGGCCGCCAGTCCGACTTCAGCTAGTTTGTACTACTGTAAGATCGCTACCTAAAGGCGAGATACAGTAGTTTAAGTAAATGCAATTTCTTGTCCAAGGGGAACTCGGCGCTTAATTCAAATTTTAATTTAAACACTGTCTTATGAGAACCACAAGAAAACGAATAAAACTATCAATGTCGCAATAGAAACACTTACGTAAACAAAACACATGATTGAATAATTATTGTCTTATAATTTTCAGCCTTGTTTATATTAAGTTAAGTCTCTATTATATGTTCTAAATTAACTTCTTCAAGATAAAATGACAGTTTCACAAATTTATTTCCTACAATTCCCGAAATTGGCAATTTTAATCTCGTATTTACGATATGAAATTTTAATCTCTTCGCATATAATAGGAATGATAATACTTTTGGAGTTATAATTTTTTTTGATTGAATAAAAGAAACTAGCTTAGTTTTTTCTATTAAATTATAGTCTACCGTATGATCTAAATAAAATCTGCTGACTTGTTTCGTAAATAATCTGAATAAATTGTTACTATATTAGTTTTTGGATAAAAAGATAGCATAAGTAATAAATTCTGACAAAGAAAGTTATAATTATTTTATTTTTATACTTATGTATATTTTATAGTTATTGTTTTTACAATTTAATTATTGTTGTTAATTAATGTTTCAGTATTTTGTAATAATTTTTCGAAGAAGTCGGAGAATTCTTGTTGAGTTTGTAAGGTTTTAACCTCCAATAATTTTTCAACTGTTTCCAAGGACTTTTCCTGACGTCTCTTTTGAACTTTCTTTCCACCTCTATTTCTAGGCTTTTTGAAGACTTGGTCCTCGTTTTGCATGTTAGTTAAACTGTAAGAAAAGACATTTTGTCTTTTAATTTGTCTAACTGGTTGGTTTTATGATTGATTAAAGAAAAGAAAATCAATTATTAAAGTGAAACAAAGAGATCCCCGCCGAACGGCGTAGAATTTCAGCTTATTAAGGTCGAAATTCGCCAAAAAGGCGTAAAATAACCTCAATTATGTTTCAACTTAATTAATTTTCAATCGTTATCTTTAAACTAACAAATTCGCCGAAAAGGCGTAAAATGTTACTTTCAAAGATTAATTGTTAAAGTGTAATGAAATCGTTTTGTTAACAATTCTGCAAAAGCAAAATTGCAAGGTCGAAATTCGCCGAAAAGGCGTAAAATCAACCTTTTAAAACGATAAATGTGTAGTAAAGTACTGTAATTGTGTAATTGTATGAATTTTGTCAAGCTAATATTTTATCCTAAGTGTAATTTTAATTTTAACTTGCACCACGTGAATGGAAAGAAAAGGCTTCGTATAACTCCTAACCGCGAGCAGAAACAACGATTCTAAGTGTTAATATTAAATTACTTGCACAATAACCGAGTACAATTCTATCCGCAATTGCCGATTAAAGAAAGGAGTGATCTATTAGTTGAACGATGTTAAAATGAATTTTAAAGAATGAATTTAATGAAGTTCGTATATTTTTGGAATACTTATTATTTATTAACAAAAGTAGCAAATCCCACCGCTGCCACCAAATCAGCTGTTACGACCCGAGCTAAGGTTAGGTTAGTTTACTAAATTTTTAGTAAAATTGGAGACAAGTTGCTGATTAGTCAAGTTGGTAAGACTTGACATTTATTTTTAAGTGTGGATTTGTTTGACTTTAAAGAAACTACGGGTTTCCGTTAAATAAATTATATGCTTATTTCTTTTTATGTAATTATTTATTACTAACAATGATTTTAAACAATGATAGTTACTTACAATGTTTGTAGTAGATATGGAAGTTACAATGACGATGCGGCAACCAGTTTTGCTCTGTTGCGTTACAGGTTACAAGATAATATGAGCTTTTCAGTTCGTTTCTTTTGTCACTTTAGAGCACAAAAACGACTATTTCAAACAATTATTTAACAACTCTAAGTGTTCTCTCGCACACTGTACCTTAGTACAAAAGAAAACTTGTTTTCTTAGTGTTTTGGAAAGAACTTGCACTAATTTTATTGAATTAGAAAGAGAATATTAAATTAAATTGTTATACGACGAAAGTGTTATTGTTATTTTAATTAGTGCGATTTATTCCCTTACTAAAAGAACAAGTCTTCTTTAACACTGAATTTACTAACTCAATTTCACGATCGAAGGGCCGACTCAACGATACCGTTCGGGCAGAAACTCACCGGAGTATTTGACGACTGTTTCAAGAAAACAGGGGTTTTTATGGTGATCTTTCATTGATTCATTAACCTTCAATTCAGTAAATTTGTAATAAACACGTTTGAATTGAAAATTTGTAAAAGTCACGTTCAGTTATAATATTGGCAATAATTACATTCGAATTGAAAGATTTGTAGTGCTCGAAGTTCATACTTGATAGTTCCTATAAGGGCATACTTGTTTATTTTTCTACATGTATATATATATTAACCTTACACAAGAACTTTTCTAGTTTATTTTAATCGTGAAATTGTACGTATTTTACCTATTTATTGATTATAATATTGATTACTGATTTGATTTATCTTATGATCTATTTCTCTAATTATCGACTGAAAATAACTTATCACGCAGCAACAATCGGCACATTATCCTTTTGTAACAGTAGATAATTAACCGACTGTCGCTTCACGATGTTTAATTAGTTTGTGCGGATAATCGTTCTTATTCTAATTTCCTTCCTTATCATTAATAGTTTAAAATTCGTACTTACACAATACTAATTTGAATTACTGATGATAGTATTAGTTTTCGTTTGATAGTTACATGAATATTAATTAAAAATTATATATGGGATGTAACAATAGTAAAATAGAAAGAGTTGATTTGATTTTCCAAAATGGAACAATTAACAACGAAAATTTTCAATAAGGAATGTGTATCTTAACAAAATCTACAACTTTTATGCAGAACATTTTTCAAAAATGTCAAAAACCAAAAAAAATTGTTTCCCAGACCTGATGTTCTGTAAGTAACTTTTCTCCAACACTTGCTCTGAAAGGAGTACTTTTCTTGGTAAAAAAGTGTAGCGAAAGTAGAACTTTTCTAAACTGCTCTGAAGAGCGTAGCGAAAGTAAAATTTGGCGTGGCGAAACTAAATTTAGCGTGGCGAAAGTAAATTCAGCGTGGCAAAAGTAATTTTTAGCGTGGTAAAAGTAAATTTGGCGTGGCGAAAGTAAATCATGAACTTATTTGTTATATCCCGATATATTTTAAAATTTAGATAATTTCTTAAAATTACGCAATTCAGTTAATTAATTAATTAAAACAAAAACAATACGCATAATATTTGAACATTGTCTGAAGGCATAGTTCAAATTAATGCATTATTTATCACAAATTCCAAAATTATTAACAGGAAATAAAATTCATAACTAAGTATTATAATCTTTCATTCATATGAGTCATTAGCACGTGTTACTACTCATATGAATGAAATTGTAAATAGAATCAACGTACTATGCCTTGCGTCAAGTGTCAAAGCTATGAATAAAAAGATGACGCATGATTGAAAAGAATGACAGAAGAATAAATGTAATTTATGAAATTAATTAATATTATTAAGAACAATTAATTAAAATAACTAATAACATTCAAATATTGTTAATTTACGTTTATTACCAAACAATTAATTTAAAATTCCTTTAAATTGGTCGAATCGAAAATTAATCGATATTCGACAATCGATTAATGGATAATCGACTGTCGATTCGATTAATAGAGCAAAAACTCTGTGACCAACAATATAAGATTTAATTAAAATAGAGAATAAGGGTTCGACTCATATTGTGAGACACAATTACCAACCAGGGATCCAATGCTCAAATGGGTTCTCCTCCTTCCGCCGGTGACAAGCCAAGAGAATAGAATTGGAAGACTAACCTTTATTATCCCCACAACTGATATCTTCGGTTACAGTGCAGGAGACGGCGGAAATAATTAGCACACTTATATCACACAGTAATTTATTTGGTACAAAGATTGTTAAAAAATTACAATTATTATTTCGCGTAAATGTGTGTTCTCATACAGGTGGTTCGCACCAATCTATCTTTCTTGCCGGCAAAAAGCAACATGTGCTTTTGTCGTCTGCTATTTTAGGCGTGCGCGACGCCTGGTGTTAAAGTTTGGCGCTAAGGCGCGAAATACAATTTGAAAATGTAACATTAATATTAATTATTCGATCTGAGTATCAACAGAGATTATTGGTAGAGCGGAAACGTAATAAAACGTTACAATTCCCCCTTTCCAAATCGTTGTTGCTACTCAGGATTGAATCGGTTGGCTGAATCTCTCCAACCCATAATCCCTGGCTTGCAAGAGAAACGTATCTTTTTAAGTTGGAATTGAATAATTATTGAAATGATTTAGAAGTAAAACAAAACATTAAAATTAAAACGTAAAGATAACTGGGTAAACGGAAGGAAAAGAATTTGGAATCAAAACTTATCTGATATCTCACTTCTTGTCTTAATAATCAGTTGTGGGGTATTAAGTAATATAATTATATCTAACAACATGTTTCAATTAGATTTGTTTTATTCGAAAAGTTTCAATGGCGCTGAGAAGTTGTTGATTACAATTGTAACGGCGCTAGGATCTAAGTAGTACAAAAAATATATATAATCTTTAGATAATGAGAAAATACTGCGCAGCGGCGCTAATATCTAAATAACTTTGGTGATTACAGACTACATGAAATACTAAACTAATATTTTTTGATTTTACTAATAGTTAACTGCGCAACGGCGCGAAGGCACAACGGTGCAACAATATATAAAAATTTCGACTATTATTTGGAGTCTAACGAAAATAAGTAAAAAAAATTCTTTTTTTTTTGTTTAATAATAGTTACTATAGTAATCATGACTTAGTTTAGTTTTCAAAATAATACTTAGTAGAAAAAACAAAATTGGTGATAATTGTAATATTTGGTTGTCAAGAGATCGTTCTTAACTAAAAGAAAACTAAATTAAAGAAATTAGAGTAATACTGTTTATCGTTACTAAACTAGTTGTACAAGGAGAACTGGAGTTCAAATTTTTTTGGACGTCTTCGTTTAGTCCAATTTTAAACGCGTCCGTGAGAGATTCCCAAAGAGCAACGTTGTCATCGATCGATTCCCTTGGAGAGATGAGGTTCTGCACAATACTGGGCCGTACTTGAAGTGGGAGCACTAGTGGTTCAGCTATTGGGTCTGGCGAAACCGTTGGCTCTTCGTTGGATTGCGCATTTTGTAGAGCGGTCTTAGGATTTGCTGACTGAGTAGAAGGCAGCGTTCCAGTCTCGGCTTTTGGTTTGGATTAAATGCAAAATTCACTCTTAGAGTGGTTGGTTACGACTGACGTAACTGCTGCTGGGTTCGCCTAGGTCTTCGGGGAGTGGCGTAATGTACAGAACCGGAATCTCTTGTAGGGCAGATCCAGTAGCGTTGTTCGAGTTGTCGTTGGGTGCTAGTTCCATGATGATCGTATATCTGTAATAGAAATTTTACAACGTAGAGCGCGATCGAAGATTCTTTCTTGCAAGTTTTAAGTCGTTTATATGATATTTCCCTAGCTGTTTGCCATGCGTATCACAGATAGTGACTATTATAGGTGACAACTTTTCTATGACCGTTGCTGGGCCTTTGTAGCGTGGTGCCAGTTTAGAACTGTACCCGCGCGCAGCGTTAGATAAAGTGTTGTTAGGATAGAATACGAGATCACCAGGCTTGAAGTCAATGTTTTCTTTCCGATTTTTGTTATATACTTTACCTTGCTTCTTGCTAGCTTTAATCATGAATTTATCGACTTTTGCGCGAAGCGCATCTATATGTTTCACACGATCTAACCAGGTGTTAATTGTCTCGTCTGTGTTTATGTCTGTGTTTACCTCACGTAGCGGTTCGCCTGTTCGTCTTGGCTCACGGGCAAAATTTAAAAAAGCCGGTGTGACTCCGAGAGAAGTATGAACGGTGGTGTTGTAGGCAAATTGAATATCTTCAAGGAAAGTATCCCATTCGCGCTGATTTTCACCGAGGAGGCTCGCTAACATTGTCTTTAAATTTCGATTCACGCGCTCAACGGGGTTTGCCTGCGGGTGATATACGGGCGTAGTCCGTTGTACTGAGCCGATTTTTTGTAAGAACGAGGTGACGTTGCGGTTTACGAACTCTGTACCGTTATCGGTAATGGCAATTCTAGGCGCTCCCCAGCGGTTAACAAGGGTATTTAAATATTTTACAATCTTTGGACCATCCGCTGTAGAAAGCGCGAAGCAATCTATGTATCGAGTGTACGTGTCTTCGCAGACAAGAATATAACTTTTGCCAGATTTTGACCGAGGTAGGGGACCTACGATATCGAGTGACACTGTTTCCCAGGGTTCGGTAATTTTGCGCGGATAGATTAAGCCTTGTGGGGAAGTATTCTTCGGTTTACACTTGAGACAAATCTCGCATTCATTAGCGAAACGCTTTATATCTTCTCGCATGGCGGGCCAATAAAAGTGATTAATTATCGATA
The DNA here is from genome assembly GCA_032872475.1 of Leptopilina myrica (nomen nudum). Lineage (NCBI taxonomy): Eukaryota > Metazoa > Arthropoda > Insecta > Hymenoptera > Figitidae > Leptopilina > Leptopilina myrica (nomen nudum). The sequence goes on from CM065461.1 coordinate 2,981,662, forward strand.
AATAAGTTTTATTGACTCCCTGGTGCGCTGACTGTGAAGTGCAATGATGTTCGGTAATAATCGGTAAAATTTCATTTTCTTTAAGGATGTTTTTCCAGGCGTTATTATCGGCGATGGTTTCTTTAACCATATTTGGTTTATAATAATATAGTTGATTGTTCGAATCAACTTTATATCTTTCGTAGCGCGCAGGATCTTTGCTAACTTTTTCTAACATTTGGTCATACCAACTTTGACCATTAACCGAATTTAGTTCGACAACATGTGTGTCGTTAATGTCGTCTTCGTAAAGTCGCGAAAGCGTATCCGGCGCTTCGTTAGTCGTACCTTTTCTGTGTTCGATCTTGACGTTATTTGCGGATAGCTCAAGAGCCCATCGCGCAAGTCTACCTTTTGGGTCCTTGAGACCTTGCAACCAAATTAGACTGGAATGATCTGTGATCACAGTAAATTCAGCGCATTCGAGGTAACAGCGGAGCTTTTTAATTGCAAAGATTACGGCAAAGCATTCCTTTTCGGTGGTGGTATAATTTAATTCCGCACCCCTTAAAGGTCTACTTAAGCAAGTGATCAAGTACTCTTTTTCTTCATCTTGCTGTGTCAAGATAGCACCAATACCGGTGTCGCTTGCATCGGTGTACAAGTAGTACGGTAGGCCAGGCTTAGGCGCGACTAAAGTTAAAGCGCTTCTCAAGGACTCTTTAACTTCGTTGAACGCGGCCTCGTGTTCTTCGGTCCAGTTCCATGGTACTTTTGGGCTCGCTAATTTGTTTAGCGGCCCTTGCACGTTTGCGATATTGCGCAAGTGACGATGGTACCAGTTTACTGAACCATTGAACCGGCGCAACTCTTTTCGATTACGAGGAGTTGCCCGTTCGAGGATTGGTTCAACGCGCTTAGCGTTTGGCTTCAAACCGTCTTTGTCGAGAATAAATCCTAAGTATTCTACCGACGATTTCGCGAAGTAAGACTTTTCGCGATTGATTGACAATCCTGCTTCGTGTAGAATGGTAAGGACTACATCGAGAAGCAGAAGATGTTCTTCGAAAGTTTTGGATATTATTATCCAATCGGTCGGTTAGAGCCTGGAAAGTGGCTGGCGCTTTTTTGAGTCCGAAGGGCATTCTGACCCATTCGAACTGTCCACGACCGGGGACAACGAAGGCGGTGTATTCGCGCGACTTCGGGTCAATGGGTATGTGGTGAAACGCGTTGGTCCAATCGATCGTACTAATAATGTTAGCTTCAGATAGCGCATCGAGTATGGTATCCATACGTGGCAAAGGGTATGCTGATTTCTTTGTGTTGCGATTCAACTTTCGGAAATCCATGCATACTCTTGGCCTACCATCTTTACGATATGTTAGCACCACTGGGCTAGCAAAGCGTCCGTTGCTTCTGACTATGAACTTTTTGTCGAGGTAAACGTCGACCTGATTGTTAATAATTTTGTTCGCTTCCATGCTGCGGCGATAAGGCTTTAATTTGAATGGCGTGGGATCGGTGAGCTCGATTACATGTGTTGTGAGATCTGTTACACCGGTTCCAGACGCAAATTTCGATAATTTCTCGTCTAGAAAGTCGTTTAGAGTCTTTCTTTGTTCCGGAGATAGTTCGATTAATTAGGCCGAATTTAGGAAGCTGCGCGTATTAGAATTGGAGCCTAAAGGGTGACGAATCGTTGAACCTTTCGTGGACCAATAACCTTGGCTTGCGTCAATAGTGACTTGCCAATTGGTTATAAAGTCCATGCCTAAAATAACTGGTGTGGTTAGTCCATCGAGGACTGCAAACCATATTTCACCGTGGCAATTATCTATCTCGATATTAAATTTAACGGAATGACGAGGCGCGGCTACGTGGTCGCGTTGCGCGAGTTGTACGCCGGCGCGTGTTATCGCGTCCTTAATTGGTTCGCCGTTAGCTAAACTTTCGAGTTTGTCGAAAAGTTCTCCTGACATAAAGGTGCGATCGCTACCTGTGTCGAGAAGCGCTATTATTTTCTCATTACCGATTTTAATTGTGGTAGAAATTGTACATCTTTCTTGAGACGGTAAGGGCGATGCGTGCCCTTTGTTTACTCTGCGCTCAGTTTCATCAGTCATTACAAATAATTTGTTTGACTGATTAACTAGCGGCAGTGATGTGAGTGAGGATATGCTCGCGCCTATTATGGGGGAGGGATCCTCTTCAGAATCAGAGTAGTCCGTCTCAGATTCAGAATAGAAGCAATCATCGTAATCGCTTTCAGAATCACTAGTATCAATTCTACCTGCATGCGCTTGGTTTAGCGTTGATGCTATTTGAGGATTGTACGTTGATTCTTTAGCGATAGGAATGCTTTCTGAGTGTGAAGGAGTCGCAATTTCGTTCGAATTATTTATTTGATTATTTATCGGTAAGTTTTCGTTTACGTTAAGTGGGGTTTTGCCAGGGAGATCTAATCTCTCCTGGCTTCTTTCTCGTTTTTTGATTGAGAATGGTTACCGTCGTGCGCGTTTTGACCGAAAATGGGTGGAAAATTCCTATTGTAATTATCGTACCATTGTTGCAAAAGATGCGGAGGAGGCGCTTGCGGTGTGAGCGGGAGTCGCTGACCTTGTGCATCTTGATGACTGTTAGGTGGATAATATGGTGGGAATTGTGAATAATAATTTTGGTTGTAACCACGACCGTTACCATACCAATTATTATTATTGTTTCCACGGCCACGGTAGTTACCGCTTTGATGGCCATTTCCACGGCCGCTATTGCAAGAAGAAGTAGAAGTTGAGCGCCTGCGCGACCGATGAGAAGACGAAGCTTTAGTGGGAGTGATCATCGCGCTTTTTGATTTACCCGCTTTTGAATTTTCTGGATCGCTTATGTTTAATTTTTGTTTAAGAGACTCGAACTGTTTTTGATAAATGTCTATTTTATTCAATTTTTGTTCGGGCTCGGGTTTCGCTTTTTGTTTAACATTTTTCGCTTGTTTTTGCTTATATTTTCCGTTTTTGAATGATTCTCGGTAGGTTCGGGTGAGGAAGTTTTGGATTGAGAGGTCGAGTCAATTGCGTTCAATCTATTGCGTGGATTACGAGAGCGTTTCGAGTCTTGTTCGCGCAATTTATTCGATTGTTGCATAAACTCGATTTTCTCTTGATACTTGCGTATTTGGTCCAAAAGTTCTTCATAAGAAGAGAAGCTGTCACGATCGAAAAGAGAAATTAATTCCAAGTGTAGGCTTATATAAATTTTATCAAGCTGGACATTTTCTGGAATTTTATTTCTCAATTTGTTGTAGAGCGCGCCGATTTTTATTACATAGTCCATTCCCGTTTCATTTTCCAGTTGTACCGCGCGATGAATTTTATTAAGAATTTGATTGTCATCATTAACATCGCTAAATGTTTTTCGGAATAAATGAGAGAATTCGGTCCATGTTGTCCATTTATGGCGAAACATGTTGAACCATGAATACGCTGTTTCTGTGAGCGTTTGGGAAAAAATCGGAAGCGCGTCATTTGGGTTGATCGCTGATGCTGCCATTTTCCTTTCGAATTCGTCGAGGAACTCGTTAGCGTCTAATTTTCCCGGAAATTTAAGGTCCCATGATTTAATGATTTTATGTAAGTTTGGAACTTGTGTTCGTTGCGCGATAGAAGCGTTGAGAACCGGGTTCAAGGTAAGATCAATTAAATCATTTTGATTTTTGTCAGTCGAATTTGCAGGTGTTTGAAAAATAAAATCTGGTTTTTCGGCGAAATGCAGTGTGCGATTTGCAGGAGGGCCTTGTCGCGAAGGTGTCGGGAACGAAAGTGGGGGGCGAATTGGCGCTGTTGCTGTGGTTGCACTTTGAGTTGTGGTTACCATGTTACTCGCGGATGTGACCGTACTTGTGGTTAGAGTGGGGGGGTAAGCAAGTCAAAGGTGCGATATGATCGCCTTTTACGTCGAATTGCCAACGAGAATCATGCCAAGGGGATTGCGCATCCGTTGTTTGAATTTGCGACATTTTGATTGAAAGGTCCTTGATATTTTCTCTCATTTCGGCGCGAAGTTTTTCGAAAGATTTCATTGTTTCTGTTCTAAGCGTATCTATTTCGCGATGAGTTTCACTATACAAATTAAGCATTTGTTGTTGTGAATCATGCAGATGGCGCTCGAACACGTTCTGCATTTGATCTTTAAATCTATAAAATTCATCCGTTTGATTAGACGTTAGAGTCTCGAACCGAGAATAAAATGTTTTTAAATGTGACGAGGTAATAGGGGTTTGTACGACTTTTGGTTTACGACCGCGGCGTTGAAGTGTTGTTTGAAAAGTTGTTCTTTTTTTGTTTTTACCGCTCGCGTTGGTTTCGTCCATTATAGCTGCGTTGTCGTGTTCACGTTGAGTTTCCTCATTAGCGCTAACTATCGGGCTAATGATTTCGGGTGGCGAGGGGAGTTTTTGACTTGGATTATCTGTCGAAAAAGGGAATAACAAATTTTCATCTTGTTCTGCGCGCGCTGTGTTGTCTGGATTTGTCGGAGTTTGTTTTTTCTTGGTAGGTGGCGTTTTAAACATTGTGTTTTGTTTATTTGTTGACTTTGTTTGAGAACGCGTTTGTGCTGGGCTTGTTCTTGTGTGCTTGGGCTTGGGGGATCTTCTTCCCATAATTATTTATTATTTATGTGCATTTTTGCGTATGTGTAAAAAGAGAAAAAATTGAAAAATAATGCTTTGGTAAGGGTTTAATTTTTCTTTAATAAGAGAAAAAAAGAATTTCAATATAATTATTAATAAATTTTATTTTATTAATTTGTTTTATTGATTTTAAATGAGAATTAAAATTTTGGTTTTATTTTAATTTAATTGATTAAATTTCATTAATAATTTAATTTGTTATACACAATTAACAGTGTAAATTTCATTAATTCTTTCCGTAAAAGGTGCAAGTTATATTATTATCACTTAGAAACAAGTTTCTTTCCGTAAAAGGTGCAAGATAAATAATTTAACACTTAGATAACGTGAAACTGTTAATTTATAGCAAAACTCTTACAAAGTTGTGAAAGTTACATAAGTGTAACATAACAAACTTTAAGTTTCATTCACTTGAAGCGAAACCAATCAAGAACCTAAATATAACGACTTTGCTGTACTTTATCAACGAAAATTGTGTAATAAACGTAAGTAACTACTGTAATAATTGTAACTTTAATTAATATTATAAACAATAAATTTATAAAAGGAATATTATTCTTGTTTTTAACGCAAAACCCATAGTTTTGACAAGTGATCACGATCCTACTATAAAAATAAAGATCAGGCCTTACCAACCTGATTAATTAGCTAACTGGTTTTAAAACCTATTTTAACTAAATAATTAAAATTATTTAAAAGCCTTTCTCTTGCTCGGGACATAACATTATTCTTTTTTCTTTTTCTTTGACCAAGATTTATTTTGTATCTAACTTCTTCCCTATACACAAAACATTCGTCTTTTATTATATTAAACATAAGCACACGTTAAATTAAAATTATACGAAACTCTCGAAGAAACCTTTTCTCGCAAGGTGTTGGAGAAAACGTAGTGCACAACCCGTGGTGAAAGACTGATTTTTCTAGAGTGATTGCTGCTCTCGCTACGCTCGAGTACCAAACTTCACTCTCGAAAAATCACACTTTCGCCACTAGTTGTACAATGTACTATTTCATTTTCCCCACCTAATTCGTCAATAACTAGTTAAATTAAAGCTTTTCCAAAAAAAATTAATCATTTATCTTCAAAATTGGCAGAAGTCACGATTCTGCATATAATTACGTGTATTATTTATACATAATTTTTATATTTTAATTATTTTTTAATTCTTAACACACACAAGCTAAAAGATTAATGATAACATTTCTTGTTTACTAATTTTCCTTTTTTAAATTATTAATAAAGAAAACAATGTAAGGTAATTTATTTATAAAAAAAATTAAATCAAAAAATAATTTTGTTTGAAATTGATTATTTATAAATATGATAAACGTCACATTAAATCGTAGAAAAAAGAATATTAACCAAACAATAATTTATTTGTAAGAAATATATTTTATTTATAATTGAATTGCGAATTTCGAAAAGGACTCAACTCGGATTTTTTTCAATTTTCACTTTTTTCATTTTTTGCTTTATTACACATTTATTAATGTTTTCTCAAAAGGAAAACTTCATCCGATGTACTTTTTGTGGAAAAAAAGGTTTAAAGATTTGCTAATTTTAAATGAATTTCGAAAAGGGCTTAACTCTGAGAGAAAATTTTAATCAAATAAACGTGAAGTTGTTTCTTTATTTGACTTATAACCAAAGAAAAAATATTAAAAATACAATTCGCAAATAAACTTGTAAATAAAGAAATATAATGAGTTCGAGCGGCTCAGAAAATGAAGAGATCGTGAATAAAAAAAAGAGGAATAAGAAATGATAAAAATTATAAACATGTAGTAATGAAAAAAGCTAAAGTGAAAGGGTTAAGTCACGAAAATCATGTAGGCCAAATAATTCCTGAAAGAAAAACTGGACGTAATTGCACGTAAGTGATTGTTCAGTTAATTTTAATTTAATTAGTCAATGATAAAGTATTTAAATTTTTGATAAATAAACTTATAATAAAAAATAAATAAATAAAAAAACTCATATAAATATTGAATTTGTATTCTCAGGTGTCGTCTTGAATGTTTCGACCTCTCCGAAGACATCAAGGATAATATTATTAAACGTATTAATGATTTCAACACGAAAAATGAACAAGACATTTATTTGCAGTCATTAATAAAGGTGAATTTTGTACAGGATACATCAAAACGATTAGAAATTGACTCAAAGGTCCCCAATTCTAAAAAATCCAAACCTCAGAACTTCTCATATAAATATCACGTTAAAGTAGATAGAAATGAAAAATTAATATGTAAGGAAGCATTTTTAAGTTTGCATGGTGTAAGTAAAAAGAGAATAAGAAGATTTAAGGACCTTAAAATTAAAAATAAAATTCCTCACAATGATTGTGGAAAATCTGCAGGTTCTAGGAGTAATATTGTGCCAGGAGAAAAATGTGCTATGATTCATCGGTTTATAGAATCTATTCCAGTAAAGAAAATCAACTATTTAAATAATATTGTGACACTTTATTTATCGTCTTCATTAAATACAAAAATATTACATGATAGATATTGCTTAGATCACCCCAATGAAAAAGTACGCTACCAATTCTTCAAAAATTATTTCAATAAAAACTTTGATTTGAAATTTGAAAGACCACAAGTAGATGTATGTTCAAAATGTGAAGAAATTAAAGTTAGGTTGAAAACTCCTCATATGGACGAAAAATCAAAACATGAAGCTAAAATTGAACTTGAAACTCATAATAGCGAAGCCTCTAAATTTTACAAAAAAGCCACTAAAATTACTAAAGAATGCCAAAAGTAGGGCAGCACTATTATGGGATTGTCGTTTGATTACACAGGCCGACAAATTTTAATCAACTGCATGTTGCCTAAAATATTACTGCCGATTCTTACAGGATTTTGTCCGTAGAATACGAATCTGACCTTGAAAATATTGGATTGGCTCTAGTTTTTAATCAATTTACGTTTCAATATACAAAATATGCATTTTTAGCATTTTTTGAATGAATGTACAACAATACACCGAATCAGTAAATCTGTCCGCATAGCACAAAATAAAAGTTTAAACACTGCTCTTCAATATCCAAAAACAAAAAATGTAATTTATGTACACTTTAACCTGTAATGTCAAAAGAGACATTCGCTGTTCCACAAGCATATTCAAAACAACAGTACTTTTGACCATGTAAGGTAATTTAAATAACAATTAGTCTCTCTAGGGGTTTTTATGGTCGCTGCTTACTGATCTGTATTTAGATTTTAATATTCAAAATGGCGAATCCAATATGGCAGAATTTTTTTAAAATTTTAAATTTTTATCATAAAAGGCGTAAATTATCTTTAAAAATTTGGTCCGCCACTTGTAATTTTTATATTTCATAGCAGATTTGTAACTAGCGATTATAAAAACGCCAGAGACACTAATTTTTACTTGAATTACCCTACATGGTCAAAAGTAATATTAATTTTAATACGTTTATGGAACAGCGTATGTTTTTTTGGACATTATAGGTTAAAGTGTACATTAATTACATTTTTTGTTTTTGGATATTCAAGAGCAGTGTTTAAGCTTTCAATTGGTGTTATGGGGACAAATTTACTGTTTCTGTGTATTGTTGTACAATCATTCAAAAAATGCCAAAAATGCATATTTTGTATAATGAAACGTAAATTGATTAAAAACTGAAGCCAATCCAATATTTTCAAGGTCAAATTCGTATTCTATGGACAAAATCCTATAAAAATCAGCTTCTATTGGTTAGGCCACAAAATTTTGTTGGCCTGTGTTATATGCAAAATCTTCCACTACCACGTCTACCTGTCCAAGAAGTGTTCTATTCTCGCCAACTATGGGTTTATGAATTTTGTGTGCATAATATGAAAACCGGAAAAGCAACATTTTACTCTTATCACGAAGGTCAAGCTCTCAAGGGATCCAACGAAGTGACATCGTTTTTAAATGACTATAAACAAGAAAACGTTCCTAAAGAAATAAAAGTGTTATACTCTGACATCATAGACTTCAAATCGTAGGGCAAAGATAATTTTAAAAGTAAACCATTGTCAGAAAAAAGCTACAGAGAAAACGTTAAGAAGAATGATAAAGTTTCCTTCCAAGTCTCAACATATTTCGAATTCATTTTTAACCCTGAAAAACTAGGTATAGTTTTATGCCGTCCCAGCATTGGCAGTGAAAATAGGCATTGAAACTTTTTGCTTCTTAAAGAGAAACAATGTTTGTGCAAAAATTCCCTCCCATCAAGAATTTCCTTGCTATTCCTCAAAGTTGCCAATTAACAGATTGAAAATCATTGATTTGCAAAAGTTAAGCCAATATAAAACGCTTTATTAATATACTTTTATCATTAAAACGATTAAATTTCTTTCATGAATTTCGAAAAGGGCTCAACTCTGACAACTATAATATCAATTTTTTCCAACCCACTTTAATTTAGGACAATTATTTTATCATTTTTTCATACAACATAGCATCTAATTACTATGAGAAAAAACTAGACTCTTTTAATTAAAGCTGTTTAAAATAAAACGTTTTTTGTCTCTCCTGTAAAATTAAAAAAAAAGAGTGAGCCCTTTTCGAAATTCGCAATTCAATTACAGTGAAATTTTTATTTTTTTATCTAGCATGTCTTATTTAAACCAAATATAAAAGTTAGGTGACTTTGAGGCATAAACACATTTAATTATAAACAATATTTTAGTAGAAATAAAACTTTTTTTTAAAATTAATTTGTTTATTTTTATTTTATATATTTTTATTGTCAGTCTTTTCCTTGCGAGAAAATCATTAAAAAATGTTTAATATTAAAAAATTTATATAAATTTGTGCATAATTTATTGCTTGTAATAATAATCATTATTTGTTTGTACTACAATAACAGATATTTAGGTTTTCCGAAATTTATACAGTTTAAATTCATTTTTTTTTATCAAGACATAAAGACCTATATATATACCTATACCTATATGGCGGAAATTATTTTTTTAAACTCTTTAAATTTGCTTAAAACTTGTTACTCGGGGGTTTTTGGCGTTGCGGGTCAAAAATTTAGTCCAATTTTTAAAATTAAACATGGGGGATCCAATATGACAGACGAATTTTCAGTTAAAAGTCGGTAATCACGTTAAATTTTATTATTTCATAATTTATTTAATTATTATTGAATAGCAGATAAAATAAATAAAATTGTTTTAGTAGAAAATTTCTTAACCCCCGAGTAACAAATTTCAAGCTAATCTAATGAGTTTTTGAAAATTTGTCGGACATATTTGTGATAATTAACAAGATTCGCATTTTTTGGCAGATATTACTTAAACTCTCAGCACGTTTTTTTAAACTTAACTGTTTTTAAATAGTAATTTGAATTTTAATAAAAATAGAAATTTTAATACAATAATATGCAGTATGTGTTAACTTTTGACAAATACAATCAGCATCCTAGTAAATGAATTAAAGGTACTAATTACAGATGTAAATAAGCGATTCTTTAGAAATCTTTATATTGGATAATGGTTGCAATTTCCTTATATATTTTTATATATAAGTTTATATATTAAAATTGCGTTAAAATAAGAAAAAAAAATTTAATTCATTCAAAAACTAACAAAAAAGAAATATTTTTCTTTTTTCAACTCCCAAAATTTGTAATTTTTAGTAGAAAATTTCTTTTTTGTTATTTTTTTCAAAAAAAAGAATAAGAAAATTTTCTACTAAAACAATTTTATTTATTTTATCTGGTATTCAGAAATAAGTAAATAAATTATGAAATAATAGTAATAATAGTAATAATAGTAATAATAGTCCTATCTTCTAGGTTATATATCTATGTCACGTTATTTGTTATATTTGAAATTATTTTTACGCCATTTCATAGTAGAAAAAAATTAAAATTAAACAAAAATTGGAAAAAAATCGGACTTTTTTAAATAAAAAACATTAATAACTTTTCTGTTTATAAATTTTTTATGATTTTTTTTAACGCCATTCGATAGAGCGCATATGGAAACATAAGAAATGATAATTCGTGAATTTTTCTATTGAATTTTAAGTACCGAAATAAGTCCTCAAACTTCATGCCAAAATTTTGTCCATCTGGGCGTTAAAGGGTTAAGGAAATTTTTGGTGCTGTGTGAGTTTTGTTCTCAGACATTTTTAATTTGTTTTTTTAAATATTTTAAAGTATCTAACATTAACATAAAAATTGTAAATAAAAGTCATCAATAGTCATCTCACCCAAAAATACATGATATAAGTGAACATCAAAATATTAAATAAATAAAATAATTATTGATTTCATTTTTCGTTTATATCGAATCGTGAGTTATGCACTACTCAATTAAACTTAAAATTGAAATTATGTTAACAAATAACATTCTAGGAACAAGAAATCTGAAATTCTTAAATTATTTTAGACCCATGCAAAAAAATAAACAAGGTTTACACTCACAGTTTCATTATTTTTCATCAAATTATTGTTTAGATTTATTATTAATCACAAAAGGTTGAAGAATAACACTTAATAAGTAATATTTCTTTACAAATTCTTTGGTTTGCATCTGAACAACTTTTGGACTGTCACGCGCCCAAAATTGTAGCGCAACAGCCCAAAAGTATAGTGGAGCTGCTGTCAAATGCGCATTTTCGCATCACTCCCAAAGGTCTCTCAGTGTTTACAATAAAATATTATTCTATACTTGAAAAAATGTAAACTTATTGGAATTTATAGAATTAAAAATGTCATTATTGTGTGTATATTTAAAAATTTAATATTCGTTCCGAGCGTCACAGATAATCCATGAGTCCAACCAGCTCCTTACATTTTTCCTTACTAGACTCATGGGTAAAAGAGAAATTTTACAAGGCCTCTATTAGAATCCTACTAAAATTTTACATGGGTGATTATAGTTAAGACAGACTACGAAAACAACGTTCCATCCATTATAGACTAATATTTTCCTATCACATTTTTTGAACAGCGGTCTTATCAGGCATAATTAACTCAACTTCACTGGAAAGTGAAGTTATTAACAGATCTTTAACCAACTTTAAATCAGTATTCTAACATCAAAAAACAAACGTTCCGCGTAAATTTTAATTTTTATAAATTTTTAAATTGATAAATTCTTAAAAATTATTTTTTCTTCAGATGTATTTTTTAAAAGGAAAAAAAAGATTCATTGAAATATGTGTTTAATGGACTATTATACTATCAATCATCGGATACTGAAGACACTTTCAATTGTGTATACAGGAAAGACCCTTGTTATGCAAAAGTTTATAGGACTGAAAATGGATATAAAGAATCAGGAAAACATATTTGTCTTAAAAAAGAGAGTCGTAATGTAGACCATTTAGCTTTAAATAAAGCGGAAAATGCTATTATCCGTTTGTGTAAAGAAACGGATTTACAGTGTTCAAGAATCTTGCACCTAGTTAAAGAACGGTATTTTAAAAATAATTTTTTAATACATTTATTAGATATGGACTATGTTTGGTTATTTGGATTTAGTTTTAAACAAAGATAAAAATTTTGAACTTCAATGTCAGGTCTAAGCAACTGAAAGAAGTTTGAAAGTCTATTTATATATCTTCGAAATGTCAACTTTCCTTTTATTATTTTAATTATGATTTTTATTATTAAATGGCGAATTATTGTCTTGTTTTGAGACTCAAGAATTTTTGTTATTGTTAACGGCGTTGGAGGTCGAGAACAGGTTAGTGTTTCCAACCCACTCTCCCCCACTTTCCTGTATTTTTCCACTTTGATCACTTTTTAAAAAAAAGTAAGCACTTAATCAAAAAAGTGGGCCTGTAGCGTAAAATTAAATTAAATAGAGAATTATTAAAAATTTCGTGTCGTCTCGATACGATGTTCCTACGAGCCACAAAACGATTTTTACGATGGCAATTTACAGATGTAGGTGACTTGATTTGGGGATAAAATGGCCGCACAACAGAAAAGTGAAGTAAAGCGGGTTGCCTACGTAAAAGCATAACAGTATGATAAAACAGGGCAGTAACTTTTATTTTGTTGAGAATGATTAAAATAATATTTTGTAATAATAAAAATTAATACAAGAAACATAAATAAAAGGATTTTCGTTTATAAAAATGTACATAATATAAAATATGTTAAACTGAAACAAAATTACATTTAAAAAAAATTTTTGTTATTCATTAAAATAATTTTTTAAAAAGATTAAATTAAAATTATTTATTTATGGTTTTCCATTTGTTACGTCTCAAAGTATGAAACTAAACATAATCATAATTTACATATTTAATTCGGCCGGCATCGGTGATTCAACCTGATTTATTCACAAAGCATAAAGCTCTGATTTTAAGGGACAGGTTTTAAGAATGAGTAACTGGTTAATTGAAGTTAAATTACTAGAGTATTTATTTGAATCCTTTACAATTAGAATCAGAGAGAAAGAGTAGATCCAGATGTCTTCAAGGACACTGAAACAAAATTATCACTTGTAGAAGAAATCGAGGATTTAAATGGGGACAAGATTTTAGAATATTAGTTACTTACCTTTTAAAATTATTCTTAGAGTCGTAGACCCAACATGTGAAAACCACCTTCACAAGGAAGTCGAAGAATTGACGTTGTCTAGCGGAAACAGAGAATGCAATATTTTTCCTTTGAATTGTTTTCGGGCCAGCAAAACGTACGGTCCGGAGACCAGGTGTCGAATGTAAATTAGGTGTGCACCCCTCAGCTTAGGAGTGACCGAAATATTTATATTAACTCGATGTCGATAATATGCAGTCTTCAGAGATTTAGAAATGTGCCTCGTAGTAGAAATATTCTTCTTGAAAGAGTTTGACTTAGTTAACTTGGTCGCGGTTGTTTGACTTATACGAAGAAGACACACGGGGATACAACACGACTTGTTAACTTGGTGGCGATTTTTAGACTGACGCGAAGAACGTAGATTTGATATTTCGAGGGTGACTTGTAGACTAGTTAAGTTGGCGGCGTTTCCTGGACTACCGAATTTAGCGAGGGTGGCACCTTTTATACCTTGGCTTCCAATGGAAAGAAATGATAATGCCACCCACTTAATAGCCCTTTGGGTCAGTTCTTTTCTATTGATTAAATTAGGCGTCTTATTTTAGACTAGTGAGTCACCTTATACAAGTGTGGCTTTCGTGGATGACCATATATGGTAAAGGTCGTTCAGGTGTCTGACAAGTGGATCGATTTGTTTGGGTTACAAGAAAAAGGGAGGATTCACATTTCAACATTACAAATATCAAAACAAGTACGTCGCGATGACGTGACACCTCCCCCCTTTAAAATTCGAAAATTGGAAAATGTAATTGAACAATCTAGAGACATAGATTAAATGCATTATAGCATACAAATGCCAAATTTCAACACGATTTTAAAGAAGTACAATTGTTTAGTAAAATATTTAACACATACATTAGTTTTTAGAAATTTTGATCAAAAATATCTTAGACATATTTTGGGTAGTAAGCACACACATACGCATACAACATTTTAAAAGATTAAATAGAATATTTGTTTAGCTAGTCTGATTAATACAATTATTTTGTTTAATGAATTTAAGTTTTGTTAAAGTAAGAGCATGCATACAAATATGCAATTAAGTAGTACATTTGTTTAATAAATTTGGTTAGTACAAGTACTTTTGTTTAATGAGTCTAAGAGAGCTTGATTTGTAAATGGACTCATACACATACAACATTCAGCAAGAATAGATAGTACATTGTTTAACAAATACAATTGTTTCAGAATAGTTTTGATTCATAAATACACACGTACAAATACAATAATATTTTATAGTTTTTAAAAATGATTTTTATTAGTACAAATTGTTAAAAATTCAAAAAGGTTACAAAAGTTAGAAGATACAGATTCATTAATGTTATTTTAGAATCACTCGTACATTCATTGTTAAAGCTTTCCATAAATATGTTAGAGATGCAATATGTTAATATGAATTTGATTTAGACATATATTGATGATAACATTTATTATTTGTTAATTTAAATACATTTTAAGGTTTACGCTATTTTTATAAAAGTAGAATATGATTTTTATAAATTGCTTTTGCTTTGAGAAAAAAAGAATATTTATCATAATTATAATGATAAGTCATATATTGGAGAAAAAAAATTTCATTTAAACATTATTTAGAAAATTAATTTCTTTCAGATTTTGCTTTCTTTCACAATTGTTGTCACCCTACCCTTCCCTCAGAGAAAGAATACGAAAAAGAATTTTTAGTATTCTTTCTATACTGAGAATAAAAATTAAAAAAAATTTTTTTTAAACGTTTAGATAGAAATTTTGTTTTTAGAGAAACAGATGTGTCTAAGAATTTATAGAGAAATCTGTTTTTTTAATATAGGTGACAAAAATTTATATAAGAGAAAATAAATTTAATTTTTCAAAATTGTAAATTTTGTTTTTTATACATAAAAGTTAATTTATTTCTGGTATTGTAAAATTTAATTTACATTACATGTAATTTTGATTAATTTAAATTATTGAGTTTATTTTTAAATTTTGAAAATTGTATCGTTATTATTTAATTTTATCTTTAATTAATATTGATCAGTTAATTTTCTCTTTGTTTTCTTTTATTAAAAATACAATTTTAGTAAATAGTTATCTTTGATTTTAATAAAATTTAATAGATTACTCTTTAAGTTTGTTTACAATTTATTAGGAAAAATTTCATTATTTTTGAGATAAAAACATGGGAAAAGGAAGGTTAAAGCATTACTTGGTTTTTTAAAAGGATTTTCTGAAAATATAATTATACACAAATAAAAATGAAGATTATATATCGCTTCGAAGATGATCCTGAAACATAGCAAAACTATATTAGAATTTGTTCAATGATTTAACGATTAATGCAAGTATTTATTAAATAGAAATATTTATTTAATTAGGATATGAAGTGTTTTTAAGAGGAATTTTCTTTAAAAGTAAAGTTTGTTTCTTTTTGTTGAGGAAGAAAAAAAATTATTTTAATTAAATTGTGTTGGTATGGTTAATATGAGACAAACGAAGTCTGTTAATGTGTACAATTTTAGGGGTTTTATTTATTTTTATTTTAATATTTCCCTTAGATAAAATTTCTAGAACCTCGTGTGGGCCTGTGTATTAATTTCCTAGTTTCTTTGGTTTAGGACCTTGAAGTAAAAATACGCTATCTCCCACTTTAAAATTTTGAGGGTTAGTTTTTCGATCATAATATGTTTTTGATTTTTCTTTAGATTGAATTAAGTTATTTCGCGCAAGAGCCTGAATGTCATGTAACTTTGTCACTAAATTTATAAGATAATCATCGTATGTTTCTAATTTTTCTTCTTGTTGTAAAGGTAAACTTGACGGTAATCGAGGTAATCTTCCGAAAACTAACTCGTATGGAGTACATTTAGTTCCTTCATGGACACTTGTATTGTAAGAAAACATAGCCAATTCAAGTAAATCATCCCATTGGGTATTTTTATTAATGAATTGTTTAAGGTATTCTGCTAATACGTGATGAGACCTTTCTAATGAACCGTTTGATTGTGGGTGAAAAGAAGTGGTTTTAAATTGACGAATACGAAAACGTTTTGCAAGTCGCTTCATTAAGTTACTTAAAAAATTTGTTCCCTGATCTGTTAAGACACCTTTAGGGGATCCAAGAATGCAAATAAATTTTTTAACAAATGCATCTGCGATTGTACTAGCTTGTTGATTTGGTAAAGGCACTGCGACCGAGTATTTTGTTAAGCAATCTTGTATAGTTAAAATACATTCGTTACCACTTTCAGTTGCTGGTAGAGGTCCTACAATATCCATTGAAATTTTCTCAAATACACTTCCTGGGGTGTCGGTAATAATCATTGGATTTTTAGTTTTCCCTCGAACTAATTTCTTTAATTGACATTGCAAACAGATTTGTATATATTTCTGAATATCAAGTTTCATATTTTCCCAAAAATATTTTTGCCTAATTCTGTTGTAAGTTTTAGTCACACCTTTGTGACCACCTAAAGCAGAGGAATGCGCTTCTTCAATCAACATTTGTCTCTGTTCTTTTGACGCATATTGCACATAACCTTTACAAATTATTATTGTAGTACTAGAATTCTGAAAGGTTTCCTTTAAAATTAATTCAATTTCTTTCTAATTAACATGATTTATGACAGCTGTTTTTGCAATACTAACCGACCGTAATTTAAGTTTTTCAGTTAAATGTTTAAATGATTGGATTGTTAATTTAATGTTATTTGTTATTTGTGTAATACTTTCGCTTGAATCAGAGGTAATTGGTAATGCAATGTGTAAAAAGTTATTTCCTTTTTTAATTTCTTTAGCTTCGTTTAGTAAAAGATTTTTAAATTGTGGAAGTTCATTTTGTTTAAAGAGACTTAAAGAACCATTGTCCATAGGAGAACCTAATGTCGATAAAAAGTATGCATAATTATCTTTTCGCATTCTTAATTGATCTTTACATTCAACTACATTACTATGAAAATGTCGACTTGTTGAATTTCCTGTGTCACCTGTATGTTGTGTATTTTGAAGGGAACCACGAGAAAATTCAGGAGGGGGTTCAGGTAGTGGACGTTCCTCTTCGTCCAACAGCTTGGTTTTCGTATAAAAATCAATATTCTCCTTATTTACGATTTCCCCTAATTCATAATTATTTTCAGCTTTATTTTCAACTTTATCGTAATCATCGAAACTATCATCACTGAATTCTTCACTAGATCTAGTATTATTTTCGCGAAAATCATTTTTTAATTGATTACTTTTATTGTAATTTACAAATTCTAAATCACTTTCACTTGATTCACTGTCATTATCTTCAATATTTCTCTTCGTTTTCTTATAAATTTTTTCACTTTGCGAATTATCACTTGAATCACTTCTTTTATTTTGATTATTTTCAATATCACTTTTACGCGGCCTGCCTCTTTTTCTTTTAGACATATCTTCATTAATATCTTCATTATAATTTATTTTTCGTAATTTTTCACGATTTCGTAGATTTCGAACATTTTCTTGAACTGAACTTGATTTTTGATTCTTGGAATTCTTCATTTCTTCTTGAATTTGACTTCTTAATTTTTCTTCGTTTTGCACTCTTTTTTGAACTTGATTTCGTACATTTTCTTGATTTCAAATTATTTTTTGATTTTGTAGATTTTGCTTAACACTTCGTAAATTTTTGACGCTTTTTGACACTGAATTTCTCACTTTATCTTGAACTGGATTTCGTAATTTTTCCTCACTTTCTTCATATTGATTTAGTAGATTTCTCTGATTTCGCAAATTTCGCGTATTTTCACCAACTAGATTAAAAGTTTTCGATTTAGAATTTTTCACTTTTTCTTTTATATTTTTCGAACTAGAATTTATAATTTCTTGAGTCATTTTCTTTGATTTACCTCTGGTAACAACATTGAATTTTTCACTTTTCACTGGTAATTTCACCGCACTAAAATTTTCACAAATATGTTTAATTTCTTTATTTTTCGTAGAATCAGAAATCACATTAATTATTTTTTTAATAAGATTCAACTCTCTAACCGCAGACACTGAGTTCACATTTATTATATCATTTGATTCTTCTTCAATTTCGTCATAGTTAATTTCTTCATCACTAAATAAATTATCATTATTATTTTCACCATTATAATCACTTTTATCATATTTATCTTCATAATAATCGTCGTCATCGTCTTCTTCATCATAATAATTTTCTTCTTCATCGTCTTCTTCTTCGTATACTTGAATTTCGTTTTGGACACTTTTGACAATTTTTACTGGGTTTCGAGATAGTGCATCCGCATTAGCATTCATTTTCCCTGCTTTATATACCATGTCAAAATCGTATTCTGCTAATTTAAGTTTCCATCTTGTTACACGAGAGCAAGGATCGCTTGAATTTTGAAACCATAGTAAAGGTTTGTGGTCAGTCACAATTTTAAATTTTCTTCCGTAAAGAAAATGTCTAAAATGTAAAACACAATACACAATCGCGAGAGCTTCTTTATTATAAGTATCGTATTTAACTTCATGTTCGTTTAGAGATCTTGATGCGTAAACAATAGGTTTATCTTTACCAATTTCGCCTTGAGATAAAATTCCACCGATAGCAAAACCTGATGCGTCGGTAGTTAAAATAAAGGGTTGATCAAAATCTGGTCTTTGCAGTAAAGGTTCTTCACAAAGTTCTTCTTTTAATTTTTCAAAAGCTTCTTGTTGTTTTTCACTCCATTTGAAAGTCACATTTTTCTTTAATAATTGCGTTAAGGGTCCCGATTTTTTAGAGAAATTTGCAATAAAACGTCTGTAGTATCCTGCTAAGCCTAAAAATTGTTTTATATTTTTAACATTTTTAGGAGTTGGAAAATGTTTAACTGCACTTATTTTCTGTGGATCTGGTCTAACTCCATCTTTATCAATAATGTGTCCTAAGTAAACTACTTCAGGTCTGAGAAATTCGCATTTATCTGGTTGCAATTTTAAATTAGCTACTTCCAATCGATTCATAAAATTCTTAAATTTTTCTTGATGTTCTTCTAAAGAATTTGCAAAAATTACTACGTCATCTAAATAGACAAATAATTCAGTACCAATAAGACCTGACAGGCAAGAATTCATTAATCTTTGAAAACAACTTGGGGCATTTTTCAGTCCGAATGGTATACGGTCAAACTCATAGTGACCATAAGGTGTTGAAAAGGCAGTTTTGTGTGAATCTTTTGGATTCATTTTTATTTGATGAAAACCGGAAGCTAGATCAAAGACAGAAAAATATTGGGCATTTCCAAGAGTTTCAAGTACCTCATTAATATTTGGCAATGGAAAAAAGTCAGTAATTGTTTTTTCATTTAATTTACGAAAATCGAGTACCATCCGCCATTTTTTATTTCCTAAAGAGTCAGCTTTCTTTGGCACAATCCAAACAGGAGTATTATACGGGGATTGAGAAGGTTTAATAATTTTATTTTTTAAGAGTTCACTTGTTTGTTTTAAAAGTTCTTCTTTATGCACAGGTGGAAATCGATATTGACGTGTGAATACTGGTTCCTCGTCTTTAGTAGGAATATTATGTTGGAGAACATTAGTAGATGTAAGATATTCACCAGGTAAATGAAAAATTTCCGCGTATTCTGTTATTAATCTTTCTACGTGTTTTAATTCTTCTGGGTTTAAATGGTCTAATCGAAGTGAATCTAATATCTGTTCAATTCTTTCTTTACCTGTTAATGTATAAAGTCCGAATTCTGAATTTTGTGAATACATGAAATTATCTAATATTTTTTCTGCTGTGCTATTTTCAAAGTTTAATTTATTCTGTTTAGTTTCATTTGATTTTTCAAGATTTTGAAATATTTGACATTCTTCTAAAATTACTTTTGGGATTTTTAACTTTACAGAATTAGATAATGTGTTTGCTGCTTTGACATATGCTTTACCATTATTATTCGTGACTAAAGCGTTTCCTATGTAAATTCCTGGCTCGGTGTCTAAAAGAGGGATGTAACCATCTTTTAAATCAGTATTCTTAACAAATAGAAATATGTCTGATATTGCTCGAGGTGGTAAAATTATAAAATCGTTTGATGCAAAAGGGTAAATTTTATTCTTAACCTCTAAACATTTTTCTGCATAATTAATTTTAACATTGTTATCAGTAAAAAATTCTGAGCCTAAAACTCCATCTTCTTCAATAGGAACTTCGTTAGGTATAATATTAAAAATAGTTGGGTAATCAAAAATTTTTAATTTTATCTGACCGATTGTATAAACTGGATGTTGATTAATTCCTGTAAGTTGCAATTTTCTAAATGTATTAACTGTCATTGAGGAATCAATCATTTTTTCTTTTAAAAGATTTATTCCTGCACCGGTATCAATCATTAAATGAAGCGGTTTTAAACAATTTTTAATAAAAATAGATGGTATAACACTACCTTTAGTACAATTAATTTGAATCACTTCTAAATCAGTAGATGCTTTCTTATTAGGAATTTTTATTCCACTATTACCTGTCCCAGCGCACCTGTTTTGGGAAGGTTTTACTCGTTTCCCTGATTCACTTGAGTATGCGGGCGAGATTGAAGATTTTGGTAATACTGATTATTATATTCTCTGCGTCTACATTCATTGATATTATGCCCTATTCTTTTACAATAATTACAATTATTTCGATTTTTAAATTGTTGAAAATTATTTTCATTTTGAAAATTATTTTGACTTTTAATTTGTTGAAAATTATTTTCATTTTGAAATTGCTGATTTCTAAAGTCATTTTGGGTCGATTTAGAAAAATACGGGTGTTCATTGCGTTCCCGTGGTCGTCTAAGTGAAAGGGAGTTCCCTCTTCTTGTAAAATCGATTGGTTCTCTCCAGCCTTGAAGAGATACGAAGCGTTGAGTTTTGTACTGCGTGTGATATTGATTTTGTTCTGACCTACGACAACTCTGTCTAGTATGACCTTTAATTCCACAATTTTCACAAATTATTTTTTCTTTAGCAAAAGTGATTTTAGTTTGATTTTGTCTACAAGAATTTTCTTTTCTAAGATCTGATATCGCTTTTAATTTTCTTTCAGCTTCAAGAGCTCTATTTGTTGCTTCTTTTAAAATTAAACAATCTCCAACGCGAATTTCTAATTCTGGTGGTAAACCACGACGAAAACATGACACTACATCTTGTTCTAAATTTTCAATTGATTCTTTGTTTAAAATGCCTTTATTTTTTAATTTAAGTGCGTCATAAATTTGATCAGATAAATGTTTAATTCTATTCGCGTAAGAAATAACTGATTCAGTTTCACACATAAAAATATTGCCTAATTCTCCCTGCAATTGATAAAGACTTTTGCTCGGTGAATAGATTTTTTTCAAATGACTAACAAGGTCTGTGATTGTACTAAAACTACTTCCTGATATTGATTTTCTTGCTTCGCCTATTAATTTTGACCGAATTAATTTCACTAAATTTTCTTCAACTTGAACTGACGTGGGTAACATCTGTATTGCTTCGTTACAACCGTCTATGAAAATTGACAACGGAATATTTGATCCGTCAAAAATCGGCACTAATTCAAGTGCATCGCGAAGTGACACTTGTTGATTAGTCGGAAGGGACATATTTTGTTTTTGTTGTAGAAAATTTGGAAAAAGGATTAATTTTGATTTGTTTGTAGTTGAAGTGTAAAGTGTATTTTGTTACTTTTTTTACATAAATATTCAATGTTAAAACATTAATTAAACTTCTGGATGTACCTGTTTCTCTCTTTTTTTATAAAAGCATCAAGAATTATAAAAGTTATTTTTCTTTTATTCAAAATATTAATATTAGTATTAATCAAAAATTAATTATTTAGTTCCTTAATCTTATTATTCAAAACGGCAAATGTGCCAAAAATTAATTGTACAGTTACTCAATCTTCTTGTTCACAACGGACGATGCACCAAAAATTAATGGTTATGTTACGTCTCAAAGTATGAAACTAAACATAATCATAATTTACATATTTAATTCGGCCGGCATAGGTGATTCAACCTGATTTATTCACAAAGCATAAAGCTCTGATTTTAAGGGACAGGTTTTAAGAATGAGTAACTGGTTAATTGAAGTTAAATTACTAGAGTATTTATTTGAATCCTTTACAATTAGAATCAGAGAGAAAGAGTAGATCCAGATGTCTTCAAGGACACTGAAACAAAATTATCACTTGTAGAAGAAATCGAGGATTTAAATGGGGACAAGATTTTAGAATATTAGTTACTTACCTTTTAAAATTATTCTTAGAGTCGTAGATCCAACATGTGAAAACCACCTTCACAAGGAAGTCGAAGAATTGACGTTGTCTAGCGGAAACAGAGAATGCAATATTTTTCCTTTGAATTGTTTTCGGGCTAGCAAAACGTACGGTCCGGAGTCCAGGTGTCGAATGTAAATTAGGTGTGCACCCCTCAGCTTAGGAGTGACCGAAATATTTATATTAACTCGATGTCGATAATATGCAGTCTTCAGAAATTTAGAAATGTGCCTCGTAGTAGAAATATTCTTCTTGAAAGAGTTTGACTTAGTTAACTTGGTCGCGGTTGTTTGACTTATACGAAGAACGTAGATTTGATATTTCGAGGGTGACTTGTAGACTAGTTAAGTTGGCGGCGTTTCCTGGACTACCGAATTTAGCGAGGGTGGCACCTTTTATACCTTGGCTTCCAATGGAAAGAAATGATAATGCCACCCACTTAATAACCCTTTGGGTCAGTTCTTTTCTATTGATTAAATTAGGCGTCTTATTTTAGACTAGTGAGTCACCTTATACAAGGGTGGCTTTCGTGGATGACCATATATGGTAAAGGTCGTTCAGGTGTCTGACAAGTGGATCGATTTGTTTGGGTTACAAGAAAAAGGGAGGATTCACATTCCAACATTACAAATATCAAAACAAGTACGTCGCGTTGACGTGACACATTCCTCAATTATATAAGATACTAAAAAAAAATTTGCGCTAATAACTTTTCTGTTCTAAAATAATAATTACTTGTTCTACTATTTGGAAGCTATTTGTATTCTATAACGAAAACAATATTGGTGCTCGTAGAAAAGTCGTATTATTTAAAACAAAATTTTTCTTCAATTCTTATTTCATAAATAATTACAATAAAAAGCCCTTTTTAATAATTTCATTATTACTCTTGTATTATAGAAATTTTCCAAAAACTTACAGAAAATTATGTATAATATTAATTTTTTTACTTTTTTTACACTTTAATAATAATAATAATAAGTAATAATAACAATAATTACCATTTTTAAAAAGAAAATTAGTCTTTATAATGAAAATTGTATTTCTTTCAAATTCTTTCCTAACTTATCAATCAATTGCCAGCCTACATAAAGGAGTCACAGTTGGCGCTACCTTTTACGAGCTTTTTTATGTGCCGAGTAAGATTGCACGAGATTGGACATGGCCGACTATATCAGGCTGCACCGTTTGCGTTGTACAGTAGGAATGTACTTGAGCAGCAAAAATAATGAAAGTCATTACTTTTATTATTTATTGCTATAATTATTATATTTATTTATTACTAATTTATTATTATTATTATTACTTTTTAAAAATACCCACGCGTACTTTGGTAGAAAATATGTTTTTGAATTCATGAAAAAATTTGCAAATGAAAACGATGACTTTTATAATTATAGAAGTATTTTTTAGAAAAAAAATTTATTTTTAGAAATCTTATTTATGTAACTGAAACGGATATCCAAGATAAAATTGAAATTGTACCACTTTTGATTGTCCTCTTCAATTTTTGTTTCGACTTGTTTTAATGCGCTCTCTAAAAACTTTTTAATAACTGTTTATTAATTAATTATATCACGTCATCGCGACGTATTTTACATTTTTATTTGTGAATAATATTTTATAAAATTAAAATAAATTAAAATGCACAAGTGAATCCTTGTTCTCCCCGAAATCTAAGCTACAACGATTTAAGGTATTTTTACCCGGATAAACACTTTTATGATCACCTGTATTGAGTCACCCTTCTTCAAAACACATCTGCTGGATACAGAAAATTTACATTAAGGGCATGTCCAAGTTGTTTTTTCAAACGTAAACAGTCCCTTGTTATTGTTTACATTTTTGTTTACATTTTGAAAAAATGTACAAAAATGTAAACTGATTGAAATAAATCAAGAAGATATAAAGAAACAATAAATAATGAAAGAAAACAATAAGAAAAAGGTATTTGGTAATTAAAATAATAATTTTTTTCTCAAAAAGCTATAAATTTTTATTACCGACAGTCATCACCGTGAGTAGTCGCTCATATGTCGCCAGCAAGTGGCGCCATGATTGCAATTCTAGAACATCTTTTCACATTTCGCAGCAGAGTTTTCTCTCACCGTGCAATTTCAATTATAATTTTTCGTTAATTTATTATTTAAACAAATAAAAAACAATATAAGTGAAAAGTAATATTATTGCCATTTACTATAGTGAATGTCAATATGTTCTTTTTTCAGCTCAAAAGAATTTCAGTACACTGTTATGACCTAACCTCACTTGTCAAAACAGTGAGAATGACATTTGTTTATTTTATTGTATTCGACTATTTCATTTATATTAATATTTTTATAATGTGTCGTGGAATAACTTTATAAAAGTTCTAAATTTGTTCTTTTCATTTGGTCTAGTGTAAATACAATACAGTACAAAACATCAAATTGTTTTCTTTAGCAAAATAAAATACATTATGTCGAGAGTCAATATATTATTACACTGTAAAAAAAAGATTTTGTGAAATACAAAATAATTTGTAAATTCTTTATACGGCAACATATTTTTATACTTTGTTGCACTATTTTAGTACTGTTTCGCAAAGCGAAACAATTCCAGTTATCGTCAAATTATAATGAAAGTAACTAAATCTATCCATAGTGCACACAATAAAATAAAAGTAATCTCAGTGTGACAAAATTGCTGAATGATAAATACAATTATTTTAATCATAATTGAATATTTTGAAAGTGCATTTAGAATTTGTAGGTTATTGTTAACCTAACCTCGCCTGTCAATTAGTTTGTACTTTTAGTATTGCACAATAGAACACTACACATTATTTCGATACCTCCGTGCAAAACAAACCTCTCTCACGTTGGTTCTCTAAAGTAACCACTCTGCATTTTTTCTCATAACCTGGTAATATTTTGTTTTATACATTTTTTATTTAAAGGTTATTATTTGTAAGAAAATCTAAACACAATTTATAATCAGTCACTATTGATATTTTGAAAGTGCATTTAGAATTTGTAGGTTATTGTTAAACTAACCTCGCCTGTCAATTAGGGAAAAAATCTCCGTTTTGGCATAAAATTCCTTGTTTATTTCTGGGTTTCCTATGTTAAATTGAATTTTCGGCTATTTCCCGTTTAGTAGACACACTGACTGTGTTAACAATAATAACTATTTTCCTGTAGTTTATATTTGAATTTTTAAAAATAATCAATGTAGATAATTCAACCATATTAATAAAATAAAATAAATGTTCGCATGTATAGTTGAATCGTGCACGGTAAATACGTGACAAAGTATTTAATATGTAAAAAAGTATTAACAAAAAAGTTTTTTAGACGTTTGCCACGTATACACTGTTATTATAAAATCTTATTTAGTTGTATATATTATTTTACACGTGTTCACAAAGTGAACTACTTATCATATTTATTTTTTCTGAAATCTCAAAAAATTGATCTATGAAATCATTAAAGCTTTATAAATAAGACGTTTTAATATCTATATCAGTGTAAATAATTCACCAAATTTACATTTGGTGAAACCGTGCACGTAAAGTTTGTACTTTTAGTATTTACAACAGGATTATGCATTTTTGCTTTATGGCCACATTAGAATCCGTAAATTACGACTTTTCTGACACTGGATTACAAATTAACAACTGCTGTCTTGTAGTTTATACTTGGATTTTTACAATCAATCAGTGCAGATAATGTACTTGGGAAAAAATAATTTCTTAATTCCAAATTTCTGAAAAAACTTTAATCTGTCAAGAATTTATTTTAATTTGAAACCTATAAGCTTTTCGTCATTTTATTATTATTATTTTCATTACTAATAGTCTATAATTAATTTTAGGAAATAGAATGAGGTGACGATAAAATTTACATACTTAAAAGCACTTACCGTATCGACTTTTTTTGACACTGGCTTTACACACTTAAAATAAAACATGTCACACACTTTTGACTTACAATTTTGATACTTTTCACGTAAAAAATTTGTTTGTGTCTCGCGAACTATCTTTTTCATAGTATTGCACAATAGAACACTACACATTATTTCGATACCTCCGTGCAAAACAAACCTCTCTCACGTTGGTTCTCTAAAGTAACCACTCTGCATTTTTTCTCATAACCTGGTAATATTTTGTTTTATACATTTTTTATTTAAAGGTTATTATTTGTAAGAAAATCTAAACACAATTTATATTCAGTCACTATTGATAGAGTATAAATGTTTATTATATTTCATTGTAAATATTTTATATTTTTAATGAAAAATAAATGAAAGAGAATATGATGAGGTTATGAGAAAAATGCAGAGAGGTTATTTTAGAGAACCAACGTGAGAGAGGTTTGTTTTGCACGGAGGAATCGATTTAATAATCACAAACACTCTCATAAAATATCAAATCAATTTATAATTATAAAAAAAAATTCTTCATATGTAGAGAGTTTTAACCATGCGACATATATGAGCGATTCCATGTCAAGTGATCAAGGTGGAGAAAAATTTTTCTACAATCGTAGCAAAACTTGGGACTTTTGTAGTACTCATAGATAGTAATTTTTCGTCAAAATATTTTTTTACCTAGTCCAATATTTTTCGAAGGAGAGGGGGTTAAATTTTTGTGTTTTTCAGTACAATGCTTATTTCAATAATTTTTTACTCTTAAACAATTAAACATACAAATTTGACAAAGTACATTTTGGAAAGGTTTTTTCATGCTCTTTTGATTGGAAATAAGCATTTTGAAAAAAAAAATTTTTGACCCAAAAACATCAAAATTAACCTTTTAGCTACGGGAAAATTTCAGTACAAATTGACCAGTTACAAAATTCAAAATTTATACACAAAATTAATTGGAATATCAGGTAGAATCCCTGACCTGATATCTGGTCGATATATCGACCACCCCCGCAGCCAAAAGGTTAAAAATAAATTTCAATTTTTGAGGGAGATAGATACGATTTTTTTTAAAACGAAAGCTGAGGTTTTTTCCTAAAAGGACATACAAATGATAAAGTGGGACTAGAATGTTTAAACATTGAAAAAAAGAGTTTTCTCCAAAACGGAGCTAAAAACCGGGTTTAGAGCGCTCCGGCGAGTAGAAAACTCTTTTTTTCAATGTTTAAACATTCTAGTCCCACTTTATCATTTATGTCTTTTTAGGAAAAAACCTTAACTTTCGTTAAAAAAAAAAATTGGGTCTTTCTCCCTCAAAAATTGAAATTTATTTTTAATTTTGATTTTTTTGGGTCAAAAAATTTTTTTTTCAAAATTCTTATTTTCAATCGAAAGAGCATGAAAAAACCTTTCCAAAATGTACTTTGTCAAATTTGTATGTTTAATTGTTTAAGAGTAAAAAATTATTGAAATAAACATTACACAAAAAGACCCCTTGATCACTTGACGTGGAATCGCTCATATGTAAAAAAAGGACAAAAGAAATTAAAGTCAATAAAATTAAATGAACAATTTACTTACCTAGAGAAAGTACAGTCGATGATTTCGAAGTCGATGAACGAATAAAAATTACACCTTTGCTTCCAAAGGTGAAGGATTCAAACTAAATATGTTGCTATAACAGTTTCGGTCGTGTACTATTTTGGCAAAGGTTTATAAATTTTCGACGTTTATTCTGGTTCCTGCATACTCTGTATCTGCTAAACCCTGAAATAAAATAAAATTTAATGGTTAATAATTTCTTCATTTAACTTTTATCATAAACTGATGTTTAGATTTGAAAAATGCAGAAAAAATTGTATTCCGTCATTGAAACAGGTAAAACAGAGGACAATGTAACAAAATTGATGACAAAATGTTGAAAAGGTGTCACTCTGAGTTCTTTAAAATATGCAGTACTTACAAGTAAAATATTGTGTTGCCTGAAAGGGATTGTTGATTTTTCTCGTAAGTAGTTTGAATTAGGTAAAATTTTAATATCTCCAAAGGTGAGCAGAGAACATTCTCAAAATAAACTCAAATTATCTATGCTTCAACAGGCGAATCACTTTTCATCAATAAAATCCTAAACAAGAAATATTTTCAATGACAAAAAAACATTTTACAAGTATTTGATGATTTCTATTGTTTATAACCCACGTGAAACGATTCTACAGAATGCGCTCTACGGAAATTCCGTACGGAAATTTTGCAAATATTCCACGTTGTACCTATATTTTTTTTAGAATTTCCGATTTCTTAAAAACCTGTTATCAACTCCAATTACAGTTGTTACCAATTTAACAGTATTCTATCATCGAAAGATTTTTTTTTCGTATGAAATTGATTACAAAAGTTGAAAATTAAAAAATACAATAATAAGGAAATTATTAATTATTATTGTATTTTTTTAATTTTCAACTTTTTTAATCAATTTTACACGAAAAAAATCCTTCAATGATAGAATACTGTTAAATTGGTAACAACTCTAATTGGAGTTGGTAACAGTTTTTTAAGTTATCGACAATTCTACAAAAATATACAATGTGGAATAATTGCAAAATTTCTGTACGGATATTTTTACATAATTCCGTACGGAATTTCCGTAGAGCGCTTTCTGTATACTCTCTAAAACTGAATCAGTGGAATTTCACTGAGAATCAGTGAAGATTGACTAAGATTCAGTGGCTCTATTCTCGCGATTTGAATCAGTGGAATTTCACAGAAAATCAGTTAAAAATGATTAAAATTTCAGTCATATTTCACTGATTCAAATCGCGAGAATAGAGTCACTGATTCTTAGTTAAATTTCACTGATTCAGTTTTAGAAAGTAGAGTCGATTCACGTGAGAATTCTATCAAATAGGTTCAAAATGATTTAAAAAATTTCATTTATTAAATTAAATTAATTAAACATTTTTAAAAGAGTAAATAAATAAGTACCTTAACTAATTCATCCCACATCGACAAACAGATCTTCACAAACACTGATTTTCCTGTAAATCCACAAACTCCACGAAAACGGTGCGAATTACAGCGTAATCCAAGAACATCGGTTCACAAGACTCAATCTAAAAAACGCAACTTTAAATTTATTACATTACTAATAAACTTATTAAAATATCATAATTTGAATGGTGGTCAACAAATCTTTTGTTTGTTAGAAGACAAAGCAAATTGAAAAATATTTTTTTTGCAGATTTCAAATAATAATTGTTTTAATTGAACTAAAGTTTACAACGTCAAACCAGATAACTCTCTATAGTGTTACTTGGAAAATCGTCAGATTTTAAGTTGCAAACTTCAGTTCATTTTGATTTTAGAAAATTTTTAATATACATAATGTTTAAAATACATTAATTATTAAGAAATATGTAAAAAATTACAAAATGATTAAATCTTAAAGAATTCATTTTATATTTTGAACAGTTTGTTTTTCAAAAATTAAAATTACATTTGAAAGTACATTAATATTACCTGAATCCGTTGCGACCTATTTTAAAAAAAAATTTCATAATTTGTTAAACTGATGTTTAATATCCATAGATATAATTTTTGAGAATTATTTTATTAAATTTTTTTTATTAAACTTAGGATTTGAATTTTTAAGTTGAGTTTCACAGAAAAAGGTTACTTTTACAGCTCTGAAAATTTAATAAAGAAGCATGGAAATAATTTAGATAATACAAATTTCTTGATTGATATATGTTAAAAATGAGCTAATTTACTTGTATAAATAGATTATTATGTAAACAAACCAAAATTAATAGATAACAATTGATTTAAAACTTAACTATAAAATGCCAAAGGTCACTACATTTTATTTCCACTTTTCTAAAAAGTATATAAATTTTTAAAAATTTATTACTATTTAATGTAAAGTATTTTTAATGTACTTTTATAATATGTGCAAACTTTTTAATTTTATAATATAGAAATATAAATAATTGTACCTTTAATATTGAGTGTTTCATAATTTTCAGCGATTTTAATCACTTATTTCTTCTCAGAAGTGTTACGTCAAAACGAGAAACCTTTAATAAATATACCTAACGTTCCTCGTTTTAAATTAGTTTCAAATAAATTGAATCTAATTTGGGATGAGGATAAGTCAATGAGCCTACTAAATGTTGTGAGAGAATAATTTATTTAAAACCCAACAAGAAAGAAAAGTATTGACAAAAATACAATGAGTATAATTTTAGTTTATAAATCTTACTTCAGAATAACGATTAGTGATGGTGAATGAGCTGGTGATAATAATCTGTTAATCCAATCTTGAGATGGTCCTTCACAAAGTGGGCCTCCGACAGTTGTCCTTAGTGTGGGATTTTATCACTGTTGTTTACACTAATGTGATAGTGTATTGTGTTTTGAAAATATTTGCTTTCTTCCAGACGTTTGTCAGCAGTTGAGCAAATTTCGATGGTTCGAAATTTGGAATGTCTTGTTTCAATATAGATTTTATCGAAACTTGAATCTATCTCCCAAATAATAATTTTTAAGAATTATTTAAAGTTCTATTTTAAGAACAGGAGAAAAAAGTCTAAATCGAAGTTCGTTTTAACTTAAACACTTGGAAAAATATTTGTGTTTACTTCAAATTATATTTGTTGGAAATTTATACTTGTTAATAAACTTGGGTTGATTTTAAACACTTGGGAGTTCACTTTAAACTTTGTACTTTTAGTTCACTTGTAGACGATGTGTTCAACTTGATGGTTCGATGACTATAACTTGGTGTTTCAAAAAATTACTCTCTGAATGTAGAGAGCTAGTGCCCTTTATTTATAAGACTTCCCCCATAAGCTTTGTGCCTTTGGTGCTAAATAGAATTGTGAAAAGATGGCTATTCTTTATTGTTTTTCTAATTTTATGCGTGCCTCTGGAGTTATCGCATGTATTGTAAGTGGGGATATGTGCCGCTCGTTCGGTTAGCTGTTCCTCACAGGTTAATCCCTTGATGGATTATTTCTTGCTCGTTTGTTGATTTCCTTTCTTATAGAAAGGTCGTTGAAATGATGCTTAATCGTTATTCTGATTATATTAGTCAAGGTTAATATTGTCTGTGGCAAAGGTTTTTACATACTTCTAAATATTACTCTTCTTTCTTGTATTTGATACAATTTATATATTCGTTGTAAGACATATATTATAACAATGACCATAAAAATACTAAATATAATGCAACAATATGTAGAAATTGTATTAATACAATAACAAGCATTTTAATAACAATAATAATATCTTACAATATATAGGTAAGATTTAATATTTAAAAAGAGAATAAACACGTAATTATTATAAGTAAATGTAGTATATTAGGAATAAGTTACGGGCGTAACACCTCCCCCCTTAGATTGAGCATGGGAATGAAATAAAACATGCTCAAACTAATAGAAAATTTATAATGTAGAGGAAATGTTATAACCGTTTTCGCATATATTCAATCCACTCTTCTTTTACATTCAGAAAAATGATTTTCATTCAAACTTATTCTTATCTTTTTCATCTGAAAGTACAATAATTAGTTTTTGCTATTATCGTTTATGCACATACTTAGTTCACAATTTTTATTCAAAATATTTTTTCATCTGAAAGTACAATAATTATTTTTTGCTATGACTATTTATGCATGTATTTCATTAATTTCATTCATTCTATTTTACTCGATATTTTTTACTTTTATTACAGTATTATTTTTGTTATTAAGATATGTTATTCAATCATCCATACAAAGAATTTATGTGTCACAATTTTAGTAATTATTTTAATTAGAATTTTATGCTTACAAATTTTTTTACAGAAAGAAGATACATTTATTTTATACAATGGATTGTTTTTGCGTAGAATTTTTGTATCGAAGTTTCAAATTCATAAATTCTTTTTAGTTTCTTTAAAATTACAAAAAAAAATATTTACAAATTGTTTTAATAAGTTTGAGAATTTTAAAATATACTACTTTTAATTTTACAGACAATAAATATAACATTTTTTTAAAACAATTTACTTTTTTTACATATAAAATTTTGTAATCTATTTTAAATTTCTTATGTTTCAATTTTAGTTATGTCATCCTTTTAAATTTCTTTCGTTCTCAAGTTACATTTTGAAATAAATCTATTGAAGTCATTTTATGATTATACAATTTAGTCAATAATAAAGTACAATCTGTAAGTTGCCATTGTTTTTTATTAGAAATTTTGAATAATACCATTTTAGAGTCTTCTTCAATAAAATTATATTGAATAAATTATAGGATTAATTAATGTGTAAAAAAATTAAGTTTTCAATTTGTTATAGTGCAAAACAAGTATGTAGAATAAAAAAATTGACAAAATATTATAAAAATTTAATTATAAACTTGCGAACCTTTAAAAGAAATACTTTTTAAAAATTAGGTTATTGTTATAGTGACTAAAAATTTGTTTAATATTTATAAAAGTGTAAATCAATTTAATTTCTTTTTTTTATTTAAGTCCTTCCTGAAACATAAAACTATGCATTATAAAGAGTATTTTATTATTCTTGTTTAATTCGAGATAGTTGAAGCCTGTTCGTATGTACTATTTTTTGTTTATTTTTATATTGTATTTTAACGTTTCCTTTATTTAATATTTCTAATATTTTGTGTGGGCCTGTATATTGATCAGCAAATTTATGAATCTTCCCCCCCTTGTAGTAGAAATACCTCATCACCGAGTTTAAGATTTTGTGGATTACAATTTCTATCGTAATAAAATTTTGACTTTTCTTTTGCTAAAATTAAATTTTCTCTAGCAATATTCCTCATTTCATGAAGTCTTGTTATTAAATCCGTTAAGTATTGATCATATGTTTCTAATTTTTCGTGTTCAAGTGGTGGATCACTGGAAGGTAATCTCGCTAATTTTCCAAAAATTAACTCATACGGAGTACATTTAGTACCTTCATGAATACTTGTATTGTATGAAAACATAGCTAATTCTAACCAATCGTCCCATTCTTCATTTTTATTTATAAATTGTTTTAAATATTCTCCTAAAACATGATGAGATCTTTCAATTGAACCATTAGACTGAGGGTGAAAAGCAGTTGTTTTAAATTGTCTA
Organism: Leptopilina myrica (nomen nudum); assembly: GCA_032872475.1. Classification (NCBI taxonomy): domain Eukaryota; kingdom Metazoa; phylum Arthropoda; class Insecta; order Hymenoptera; family Figitidae; genus Leptopilina; species Leptopilina myrica (nomen nudum). Next base: position 3,015,172 of record CM065461.1, read on the forward strand.
ATTCTAAATCTTTTCGCTAATCTTCTCATTAAATTGCTTAAGAAGTCTGTACCCTGATCTGTTAAAACTCCTTTAGGTGATCCAAAAATGTAAATAAATCTTTTAATAAATGCATCAGCTATTGTACTAGCTTAATGATTTGGAAGTGCAATTGCTAATGAATATTTAGTTAAATTGTCTTGTATTGTTAATATATATTCACTTCCATTTTTAGTTTTTGGTAATGGACCAACAATGTCCATTGCTATTTTTTCGAATGCTGTACCTGGTGTATCTGTTATAATCATTGGGTCTTTTGTTTTTACTCTAACTAATTTTTTTAATTGACATTGGAGGCAACTTTGAATATATTTTTGAATATTATTTTTCATATTTTCCCAATAATAATTTTGACGTATTCTTCCATAAGTTTTTGTTACACCTTTATGTCCTCCAACTGTGCTTGAATGAGCTTCTTCGATTAATTTTATATATTCTTCTTTCGTAGGATATTTTGTATATCCATTGCAAATAACAACTCTTACAAATGAGTCTTCAAAATTTGATTTAATCATTGACAGGATTTCGTCCCATGTTACATTGTTTATTTGTGCTGTTTTTGCAACACTGATACTTTTTAAGTTTAATTTTTCACATACATTTTTCAATGAAACAATTGAAGATTTAATTCTTTTTATTGTATCAGATAAATTTTCCTTTATTTCATTTTCAATTGGGAGAGCAATATGGTAATACATACCTCTCTTTACTTTTTTCTGCTGTTCCTAATTGGAGTTTACCAAACTTTGGTAATTTTTCGCGTTTTGCTAATGATCTAGATTCATTATCTCGAGGATCTCCATCGACTGAAAGGAAATATGTTAGATTATCCCTACGCATTGGTAATTGGTCTCTACAGTCGACAATACATTTTTCTTGTTTAACGTTCAATTTATCACAATTTTCATTTTCCATTATGTTATCTTCTCCATCAGATGATTCTTCGGAGTTTGAATTTTCGTAGCCTTGATCAATTTCTTCATTTTTTGGTTTTGATATTTGTTTCATATACTCAGGATCAGATTTAATTTCATCAGTATAAGCTTTATTAAAAAATTTTTGTTTTCTTTGATTATCTCTATTACATACCCTTTTCGGTCTTCCCCTTTTTTTCTTTGAAAAGGAGGTATTCAAACGTGTGCTTTGTTTCTTCGGTCTACCTCTTTTTTTCTTGGTGTGTGCTTTTATTTCATCATCTTCAATTTCTTGTATTTCTTCATTTTCTTTTTCACATATATTCTTTTCTTGATTTTCATTTTCTTGTATTCTTCTTTGATTTCTTGTAATAACGTTACAAGTTTCAATACTTGTACAATAATTTCTTTCATTAAATATCTTTTTAATAGATAGGAGAATTTTCTTTATCTCCATATTCATGTAGCATTCATTGTCATTAATTATTTTTTCAATATATGGGAGACTTTTTCTTATCTCCAAATTCAAATAGGATTCATTGTCCATCAATATTCTTTGAATAGATTGGAGACATTTTCTTATCTCCAAACTCAAATAGGATTCATTGTCCTCAAATAAATTTTTAAAAGATCGAAGAATTCTTAGTATCTCCGAATTTCCATTGGATTCATTGTCCATAAACATTTTTTCAATATCGTGGAGACTTCTTATTATCTCCAAGTTTGATTCATTTTCATTTGCTACATGTTTCAATTTTTCGTGCACACTTTTCATTATATTTTCTTGAATTTCCTGAGTTTCTTGAATTTTCTCTTCTTTTATTCCTTGTACTTTTTCTTCAATTATATCTTCAACTGGATTTCTGGATAAGGCATCAGCATTAACATTTGTTTTTCCAGCTTTGTAGACCACATTAAAATCATATTCTGCTAATTTAAGTTTTCATCTTGTTACTCTTGAACAAGGATCCTTAGAATTTTGGAACCAAACTAGTGGTTTGTGATCCGTGACTAAGGTAAATTTTCTTCCATAAAGGTATGGTCTAAAATGTTGCACACTATATATAATTGCCAAGGCTTCTTTTACATAAGTATAATATTTTCTTTCACATTCATTTAAAGTTCGTGAAGTATAAGCGACTGGTTGATCTTTGCCAATTACTCCTTGTGATAAAATTTCTCCTATTGCAAAACCTGAAGCGTCCGTTGTTAAAATAAATGGTTGAGAAAAGTCTGGTCTTTTTAAAAGTGGTTCCTCACAAAGTTTATTTTTTAAAGTATCAAAAGCATCTTGTTGTTTATCGGTCCAAAGAAAAGGTGTATCCTTTCTCAAAAGTTGATTTAAAGGATTTGCAATTTTAGAAAATCCGTCTATAAATTTTCGATAATAACCCGCTAGTCCTAAGAATTGTTTAATATTTTTAACATTTTTTGTTTTCGGAAATTTTTTTTCAGCTTCTACTTTTTTCGGGTCGGGCCGCACACCATTTTTATCAATAATATGTCGTAAGTATCCTACTTCTAACCTCAAAAATTCACATTTATCTGGTTGTAGTTTTAAATTAGCATAACGTAGTCGTTCCATAAGTTTCGAAAATTTTTCTTCGTGTTCTTCTAAGGTATCTGCATAAATTACAATATCGTCCAAATAAACAAATAATTCTGATCTTTGTAGTCCTAATAATACCTGATCAATAAGTTTTTGAAATGTGCTCGGTGAATTTTTTAATCCAAAAGGCATTCTATCGAATTCATAATGTCCAAATGGCGTTGAAAATGCCGTCTTATAAGAATCTCTAGGATCCATTTTGATTTGATGAAAACCTGACGCCAAGTCAAAGACTGAAAAATATTGAGCATTTCCGAGTTGATCTAGTAGGTCCGTAATATTAGGGAGGGGGTAAAATTGACCTACCGTGCGTTCATTTAGCTTTCTGAAATCTAAAACTAATCGCCATTTTTTATTTCCTTGTGAGTCATCTTTTTTTGGTACAATCCATATTGGTGTATTGAAAGGTGAGTCAGAATGTTTAATAATTTTTTGTTTTAATAATTCGTTTACTTGACGTGTCATTTCTTCTTTATGAACAGGTGGAAATCTATATTGTTTAGTAATAATTGGTGTATCATCTGTAGTTATTATCCTATGTTTTATAAGATCTGTTCCTTCCAAATATTCTCCAGGTATATGAAATCTATTGGAATAATTTTTTACTAAATTCATGATGTGTTCTAATTCTTCTTTATTTAAATGTTCGAGATGAAGTAATTTTTTAATTTCTTCAACTCTATCGTTTCCTGTAATGTTAAAAACATTTTCAGATTTAATATTTTTTGAAAATGCATCAATAATTTGTTTATTTGTTGAATCTTCATTTTTATTATCAGATTTGCTTACTGAACTTTCTTGTTTTATTTTATCAAAATCTTCTATATTTAATTCCAAAATTGGGATGTCAATTGTATCGTTTAATGTATTTATAGCCTGTAAATAAGCTAATCCTTCTATATTTGAAACTACCGCATCACCTAAGTAAACACCTTCTTTTACTACTAATCTTGGAATGTAACCTACTTTTTTATTTTTATTTAAAATTTTTACATGAATATTGTAAATTGACCTTGCTGGTACTGTAAAATAATTTTCCGAGTCAAAAGTAAATTTTTGTTTATTAATTTCTAGATGTCTTTCTTCGTAATTAATTTTCACTTTATTTTTTATGAAAAATTCTGTTCCTATTATTCCATCATGTTCAATTGGAACATCATTTAATAAAAGATTAAAAGTTGTTAGGATTCCAAAAATATTAATCTCAACTTGACCTAAAGTGTAAACCGATGGATCGTTTATTCCTGTTAATTTTAGACATTTATTTTCATCAATTTTTATATCTGATTTTAATGCGCGAATTTTTAATAAATTTGGTCCTACACCTGTGTCAATCATCATTGTGATTGGAATTTTTAATTCTTGAGTGGTAATTCGAATATATGGTATAGTGTTAGTTTTTGCTAAATTTATGTTCCTGGTTGCATAGTAATTTCTTTTTAATTCTTCCTCAGAGCATCCTACTGAAGAGGAATTTTGGAGTTTCCCTGAGTTTGAGTTTGCGAATTTGTTTGTTGTTGTTTATTGCTATTATTCCACATTCTTTTTCTACAATTAGTGGAAATATGTCCTAATTTTTTACAATAGTTACACGTTATACTTTGATTTCTGTTTACAAAGTTTGATGTATTGTTAGTTCGTGATTCTTGAGAAAAGATTCGTGGTTGATTAGGGAAAAAATTTTGTTGTTGATTTTGTCGTTGGTATGAGGTATGAAATTGATTTTGTAGCGTGTTTCTAAACTGATTTTGGAATGGATTTTGTCTTTGATTCTGTTGTGGATTTCTATAAGTATTTTGACTTTGAAATTTATTAAATCCATGATTTTGATTATTAAATCGATTTTGATTTGAAAAATTTTGGCGTGATCCTGGAGAAAAGGAGTTTTCTCGTCTTGCTCCTATCAATTTATTAAGTTGAAAACAATTTATTGCAAAATGACCCTGTTTTCCACAAACTAAACAAGTTATTACATTATCTTGAGCGATATTAATTTTGGTTGTTTTTGCAAATTCTTTATTATTTTTAGGATGAGAAATATACTCAGTATTATGCTCACTTTTTCTTAATTCACGGTGTGATAATAATTTTCTTTCTATTTCTACTGCTTTATTAACTATTTCTTGAAATGTGTCTGCTGTACCAATTCTAATTTCAATTTCTGGTCTAAGTCCCCGAGAAAAACAATCGACAGTTGTTTTATCTAAATTTGTTTTAAACGCTTCATCTACTGCGTTTTCATTACTAAGCCTATGCGCGTCTAATATTCTTTCTGCTGCTTCTGCGATTCTTGAACCGTAAGAAATTACATTTTCGTGCTCCCACATATATATTGCTCCTAGTTCCCCTTGTAATTGATAAACAGATTTTGCTGGCGCGTAAATTTGTTTTAACCTTTCTGTACTTATGCGTTCTCAGGAAGCATAGATTTTGCTTCTAAACAACTTTCAATAAATATAGATAATGGAATGTTTTTTCCGTCAAACATTGGTATAGTTTCTAATGCATCGCGTGAAGACACTTGCTGATTATTTGGAAGAGCCATATTTTCTTCAAAACTAATATTATTTGTCGAGTTATCAAAAGAATTGTTTTCAGAATGATCGTTTGTTTCGCGTTCTGCAATTAAAGAATCATTTAAGCTTGAATTTACTTCGGAATGATTTGGTAAATTTTTATCTACTAGAGTATTTTCTAATATAGAATCTTTGCTGTCGTTATCGTCAGTTTCTGAAGAATTATCGTCAGTGTCAAAAATGTTAGAATTAACAAAACCCGAGTCAAACTCTCTATGTATTTCTTCGGAATCAGGATTTTCTTTAGAATATCTAGGTGTACTTGTGTGTGGTTTTTCTTTATAATAAGGAATTCCTGAATTCAATAACAATTCTGGATTATTTTTTATTTGAGAGCGAGTTAAATGTGAGGAATCGGTTGTATTTTTATTCGAAGAAGACATTAAAAAATTGCATAATATCCAAATTTATAATATACGCAATAATTGTAAAATTGTCAATCTTGTTTCTTGAATATAAAATAAACTTTTCTTTTATAGTAAAATTTTTTTTAAGCTTCAGGACGATAAAATTTTTTCAAACACTCAATAATAATAACAACAAATCACAATTTAAAAAATAAAACAAAATTTGGTTTAGCACATATTAAATATTAAAAAGATTCATATACGAGACAAAAAATTCCATAAGTCAAGAGGACTCGAACCCCTATTCATCAATATAATACTGGATTTATTTTAAGAATGCACCTTGCAACTTTAAAAATTATAAGTTAAGAGGACTCGAACCCCTATTCATTAAAACCAATATAAAATATATTAATGAATGCACCTTGCGACTTAAGTCTGGTATAATATTATCAATCAATATAAAATGTACCAAATTAAATGAAAATATTGAATGTCATTAATTATTTTTGATATTATTTATTACTATTATTGATCTTCAAAAAAAAAATTTCCCCCTTTTTTTTTAACAATTGGTATACTCATTGATTTATTAAAATTTTTAGTAAATTAAAAGTTATATTCATTAAAATTTTCGAATTTTATTAAAATTTTGACAAAATTATGGCTGATCGACTTTATAATTTTCCCGGCCGATGCACCAAAATTTAATAAGGGCTTCTGTTACGTCAAAACGAGAAACCTTTAATAAATATACCTAACGTTCCTCGTTTTAAATTAGTTTCAAATAAATTGAATCTAATTTGGGATGAGGATAAGTCAATGAGCCTACTAAATGTTGTGAGAGAATAATTTATTTAAAACCCAACAAGAAAGAAAAATATTGACAAAAATACAATGAGTATAATTTTAGTTTATAAATCTTACTTTCAGAATAACGATTAGTGATGGTGAATGAGCTGGTGATAATAATCTGTTAATCCAATCTTGAGATGGTCCTTCACAAAGTGGGCCTCCGACAGTTGTCCTTAGTGTGGGATTTTATCACTGTTGTTTACACTAATGTGATAGTGTATTGTGTTTTGAAAATATTTGCTTTCTTCCAGACGTTTGTCAGCAGTTGAGCAAATTTCGATGGTTCGAAATTTGGAATGTCTTGTTTCAATATCGATTTTATCGAAACTTGAATCTATCTCCCTAATAATAATTTTTAAGAATTATTTAAAGTTCTATTTTAAGAACAGGAGAAAAAAGTCTAAATCGAAGTTCGTTTTAACTTAAACACTTGGAAAAATATTTGTGTTTACTTCAAATTATATTTGTTGGAAATTTATACTTGTTAATAAACTTGGGTTGATTTTAAACACTTGGGAGTTCACTTTAAACTTTGTACTTTTAGTTCACTTGTAGACGATGTGTTCAACTTGATGGTTCGATGACTATAACTTGGTGTTTCAAAAAATTACTCTCTGAATGTAGAGAGCTAGTGCCCTTTATTTATAAGACTTCCCCCATAAGCTTTGTGCCTTTGGTGCTAAATAGAATTGTGAAAAGATGGCTATTCTTTATTGTTTTTCTAATTTTATGCGTGCCTCTGGAGTTATCGCATGTATTGTAAGTGGGGATATGTGCCGCTCGTTCGGTTAGCTGTTCCTCACAGGTTAATCCCTTGATGGATTATTTCTTGCTCGTTTGTTGATTTCCTTTCTTATAGAAAGGTCGTTGAAATGATGCTTAATCGTTATTCTGATTATATTAGTCAAGGTTAATATTGTCTGTGGCAAAGGTTTTTACATACTTCTAAATATTACTCTTCTTTCTTGTATTTGATACAATTTATATATTCGTTGTAAGACATATATTATAACAATGACCATAAAAATACTGAATATAATGCAACAATATGTAGAAATTGTATTAATACAATAACAAGCATTTTAATAACAATAATAATATCTTACAATATATAGGTAAGATTTAATATTTAAAAAGAGAATAAACACGTAATTATTATAAGTAAATGTAGTATATTAGGAATAAGTTACGGGCGTAACAGAAGAAAGACCAAAAAATCCAATTTTTGTCATAATATTTAAGTTTGGCCTTCTTTTCCATTCTATTAAATTTTGATGATAGAGAACGAACTACTTTGGAAGTTTATTCATGTTTGAAAAATCTGCTGAAAAAACCCATTTTTTGGTTAAATGCAAGTAGATTTTTGCAAGACTATTGAGATTGCCAACTTCAGTGTTATAAAAATAGTTGCATTTTAACCAACAAACTCGCTTTGGAAAGCAGATTTTTTAAACATGAATAAAATTCCAAAGTTGTTCGTTCTCCATCACCAAAATTTAATACAATGGAAAAGAAGGTTAAACTTAAATATTTAAGGTACAAATTGGATTTTTTGGTCTTTCTCCTGAGAAGAAATAAGTGATTCAAATCGCTGAAAAACGTGAAACACTTAATATTTAAGGTACAATTTTTTATATTTCTATATATTAAATTTTCAAAGCTGTGAAATTAACCTTTTTCTGTGAAACTCAACTTAAAAATTCAAATTCTAAGTTTAATTTCAAAAATTTTATAAAATAATTCTCAAAAATGAAATCTACGGATATTAAACCTCATTTTTACAAATTATGAGATTTAAAAAAAAGGTCGCAATGGCTTCAGGTGAAATATAATGGACTGACCCAAAATTAAATTGATAACATTGATTAGAAAAATTAAATGAAAATTAAACAACGACAATTCAAAATTATATTATTTGTTATTCAATATATTGTTGAATTTATTTTTATTACTCTTTTATTTGAAGGATTTTGAAACTTTTAACATGTTATTTAGTAAAATGGAAAAAACAATCAAAAGTTGAAAGAAATAATTAAAACAAAATATTTGCGTGTTAGTCTATAATAATAGGGATTTTAAAAAAAGCAAAATTATTACCGGTATAACATATTAAATTTAAATTAATATAATGTCTAAGAATAACAAAACTTATTTAAAAAATGTTACAAATATTCTGAAACAATTTTGCAACTTACTATTATTTGTATTTTTCTGATTACGCACCCAAAAATATTATTTAATTTCACCTGCAACTTTAAACTTTTTTCCTTTTTATGCTTCGATCACTTCTAATGTTTATAACCCAAAAAATTAATTTTAATAATAACTTGCATATTGAATTTATTTTTTTATCCTTAACTATATTTTAAAGAAATGAAGAACTATAAAATATTTCTGTTATAGTGCTAAAAGTTGAAATTGGTGAAATATCGTGAAAAATAATCAATTTATTTTTCCACGGGTGCAACTACACTTTTTTATTCCCAAATATCTATAATTTTTTATATTTATAACTGAAAAAAATGTATTATTTATTAATTGAATAGAAAATACTTACTTAGGTAACATTTGGTGAAGTTGTTCCTATTTTCTATTTTCTCACAAAGAGAGGATGTGTACGTCTAATGACAAGATCCCCAAGATTGTTGATGTATTTTTCCTTCATGTCCATAATTTTATGCATAATATTATAATGCCTTCCGACCTTTATTTTTTTCATTGTGTTTCTGATGGTTTTGAAGTCAGGTCGAAATACTGAACATTCAGTCCTAGAATCGATAATTGTACTAACAATGTATTTAGTAAAATAGACAATTAATATGTCAGCATCCGATCTAAACTGTGGCTCAAAATCGTCTAGCAACGTTTTCACTCGGTCTACGATTTTATTTATTTGTTAAAAAAACTAATAATTTTTATTTTCTTTTTAATTGAAAAAAACATTCAAACTACTTTTGAAACAATAAAAATAATAAATGTGAAACAGATTAATAAAAATTTTGTATTCAAAATATTATAATTGTCGGTAGAGATAATGTTTTTCCTTATGTGTTAAAAAGAATTTTGCTTACCTTTGGTTTTTATATTGGCTTCAACCTAATATCCGTTCCTGTCGATAATCCTCTAATCAATGTTGAGATTTCTAAACAACTCCGGTGTTTTTTAAAACAAGTCTGTAATTATTAAGTCACAAATTTTCATTAACGTTGTTTGTACATTTCAAAGATTTAAAATAAATGTATTTCATAAAAATGGTTAAAACTTACCGTTATCAGCTTGATTCTATTGTCCTTGAGAGTCAAATACGGATCATTTTTCAGAAAATTTATAACCTCTCAATTTCTGTCCTATAAAAAAGGAATAAAAATAAAAAATTAGTGTACTAAACGTTATCAAATTAAAATAAATCAACTAAATAAAGTGTTGAAAAAAATTGATTTTGCTACGTTTATGATAATAACTAAGTTTTACATTGTATAATTTTAACTCTTTTAGTTTTCAAATATTTCATTTATATAAAATTTCTAGTGAAAATAATGATGATAAAATTCTTTTACAAATTTTAGCATTTAATAAAAAAAAATCAGGGACCGTCACGGAAATCAAATTTTGATTTCGTTACGATATTCCAAAACAAAACGAAATTATTGTGTATTGTTGAATTTTGATTCTGATACCCATATCCGAATCAAAACAAAAGTATTTTTTAATTTTGTTTTGATTCCGTGACGGTTCCTGAAAAAAATTGAATTACAATTTTTCAGAATACTAATTTTATCATATTATTTTTTTAAATTATTTACAATTTGAATAATTTTTTAAATAAATCTTACATTAATATTAATTTTTTATTGTAATTAAAATTTTTAAAAATTTATAAATTTTTCTGAAATTATTTCTTGTACTAGTGCTTGTAATTTATTTCTTTACTTACTTTTGATAAAATTTCTTGGCATTTATTTGATTTTCCTGACTAATTTTAATTAAAATTACTTCCCAGCTAGTCAGTTAGTATATTATACAGAATAAACATTCTGAGCTTCAATATCAATGATCCATCACTGAAAATTGTTGATAAACAAAACAACGTAACCTCACTTTTTCAAACTTATTTTCTTCCTTCAACTTCGGTAGAACTTTTGTCGCGACCAACTATACACATATTACAGAATAAAGTTTATTATTGAAATTTTTTTCAGCCTTTGCTGTAGAAATGTTCTACATTATTTATATTATATATTATAATAAAACAAGCACATATCTCGCTATGACAGGTAAATATCGGTATGTAACTTTATTATGGTCATCATGACGCATGTCCATGAGTCGGCGCACTATCGTAGCGCGTGAATAGGAATGAGCCAATCAGAAAGTGTTTTTAACAATGTATTGAGGAAAAGAAAAGCCAACCTCTTGACACGAAAGAATCGCAACAAACAACCAATACGCAAAAACGTGTGGAGGTATACCTTTTCTGGAAATCAAAGTAATCGCTTTAAGAAGTAAGTTGATAATATTATTATTGTATGTTTTATTTTTAATAATTTTATATTAAGTGATGATTCATTTTCTTCGTAAAATCAAATTGATTAACTTTTTTAGAATATTATTGTTTTCTCTGACTCACAGACTGAATTTGAACTTTTTTCCTAACCCTAAAGAATATTCTTTATTATTTATTTACATTTTTCTTATTGGAAAATTATTGGAAAATAACAATAATATCTTTTTTAAATCAATATTTAATCATTATTTTTCCATAAAAATTAAGATTTATTTTATCTTTGGAATTATTTTCATTTAAATTCAATTACTTCTAAAAATTCACGCAATAATGCTTCTAAAATTAAATTATTGGAAGTGTCTATTTCGCCTGTCAGTAAAAATACATGTGAAACAAAGACGAGAGAAATAGTTTATTTTGCCAGTCTGTAAAAATACATGATTACAAAAGACGGGCGAAATAAAAAAACTATATTATTTCGCCTGCCAGGTAAATAAATCTTGATTCTACGGTAACGGGCGAAATATAAATTATTTGGCCTGTCAAATAGTAAACGGTTTATAGTACTTATTATTATTATTATGTTATACTTTTTAAGATCAATAAATATTATATTAAAAATATAAAATATTTTTTAACATCTTTAATAAAAGTCAGCGGATATAATTGTTGTAATCTCACATTTTTTATGTTTGTGTTTTATGTCGTCTGCCTATAATTTTGTTGTTTTTTAACGTTATTGTTTTTATTCTTGGTATTTAATTTTAGTGAAATATTTTTTAATTAATTCAATTAAAGTGTTGCATTTGCAATTTTTATAAGTACATGAACTTTAAAAGGTTTTGATTTGAAAATTTATAAAATTTCAATTTTGAATAAATTTAATTAGAAATCTTAAAGAACGTAGATTTTTGAAAAATATTTTAATAATTGAAATTCTTTTGAAATCATAGCAAGTGTGTTCAAGTAATTATTAAAAATAATCGATTTATAGAATAGTTTTTGTTAAAAACACTAAAATCAATTGAATTTTTAACTAATTACAAGTGATTGGAGATATTCAATAATGTTAAAAGGTATTAAAATTCTTCTCCGATATTTAATTGTTTTGAAATTTTTTTTTAAATTCTTGAAAAAATTCAATTATTTTCAAAAAATTTCCTCATGTGAATAAATTTCAATATATTTTATATTTTAATAAAACTTTCCCAAAAAATGCAATTATTATTTTAAAAATCTTCTAATAGAATTCGACGCAAACATAATTAATTATTTTCACAATTAATAAAACTTATCATGGAATTTTAATTATTGTTGATATATTAGTTTTAATAAATTTAATTATTTTAATTTTAATTTATTTAATTTTAATAATATAATAATAACATTTAATACAATTTTAATAAAATTCCTTAAGAAATGTCATTATTCTTAAAAAAATTATTAAAATTTATCAAAAAATTTATTAAAAAATTGATTTAAAGACAATTTTTAGATCTCTTACTTCACCTGTTTCCTTAGAATCAAGAATTATTTACCTGGCGGTTAAAATAATATAGATTTTATATTTTGTCCGTCTTTTGTATCATGTATTTTTACTGACGGTAAAAATTTCGCTCGTCCTTTTTCTCATGTATTTTTACTCACGGACGAACTATATTTGTTTCAACAAAAATCTGTCAGTTCTCTGTTTATTCGAAAAAAAACTTATTTGTCTCAACAAAACTTTGTTAATTCCAACGCCAAATTTGTTTTTTTAAAAGAAAATTTATTTACTTTAGCAAAATTTTATTTGTTTGAAAAAAATTTGATAAGGCATCTTAATTTAAGAAGGTGTCAAAGTGATGCGATTTTCCCATTGAAGCTCAATGCAAAAATCCAATCTACTTTGGTAATAACTTTTAAGATGTTTCTGAAAATTTATCCACAGCATGTTAAAATGCATTAGTTTCTAAGACAGAAAATGAAAAAATAAGATGTTTAAATTATTTTGAAAGTGATTGTAATGTATTTTAAGATGCCTGTTTTCAGTGTTTTTACAGTGTAGTTAATGTTCTTTATGTACTTTCACAATTTAAAATCCACTCTTCATAAATTTATTAATTTAAACGATAAATATTCATTCAGGGATTTACATTGTCGAATATGTTTTTCAGATTTTACTTAGAGATGAGCGCGTCTGATAAAAGGCAGACCAGAAGGAGCAGTCGACGTAAGTGCCTTTAAACAAACATATTTATCATTACCAATTTAATTAAATGTTTGATTTCTTCAAGCGAATTTTTAAATTCCTGATTTTTTATACTAAAATAGCTTAATAATAAATAGTTATGTTAATATATTATTATTCGTTAATTAAATTTCAATAAGTGTAATTTCTAATAATAACACAGCTCAACAAAAAAAAACGAAAATTTTTCCACCTGGGTTTATGCAATGATTTTTCTACTTATTATTCACTAAAATAAAGGAAACATTATTCCAAAAATTAATTCTGCAGAATTGTCAGTTAAAAGTATAAAACAATTCATATTTTCTAAGAATTTAATTTGAAATCTTCTTGAAATTAAATTTTTTTTAAAATTCATGCTATAAGGCTTTCAATATTTAATTTTTATCTATTATTTTAATTAAACATTGTTTTTAATCTATTTGTGTCAGATAATTTTACGAGAATTCAATTATTAAATCACAAAAATAAATAACATATTTAATAAACATTTTTCGAGGAATTCTATTAAAATTGCATTAAAAGTAATTGAAATTCTATAAAGAGTTTTATTAATATTTATGAAAATATTTGAATTTCAGAGAAAAATATTAATTTTATAGATTTAATGTACAAAAATTAAAAAAAAATTTTAACGTTATTGCTTTTCTGCGAAGAAATTTATTAAATTTATTACTCTGCATATATTTATTTATTTTTCGTGTTTTTAAGGTTCTTCTAATACATCACAATCCGGTGAGAATAACGGATTATTACCAGAAGCTGTTAATAATGTGGAATCTGCAGCAAAAGAGGAAGAAAAGCGAGCTTCCGAAGTGGAAGCAATTCTACTTGAAACACAGTTGCGTGTAGACAATATTAAAATTCAAGAGGATTTGGAAAGGAGATTGAAAGTTGCTGAAGAGAGAATAAGAATAGCGACGGAAAGACAAGCCCAGGCAAAATTGAAGTATCTAGAAGTAGATCAAAATCTCAAAATTCTGCAAAATAATGTACAAGTTGCAGAAAAAAGGGCAATAGAGTTAGAGAATGCTCTAACACTAACACAAGAACCTACTTTAAATAGGTCACATCAGTCTTCACAGTCAACACCTCAGTACCAACGACCTCTTTGTCAACCATCCCAATACCCGTCACTACATCACCAGCAGTCTCCTCAATACCAGCAGCCTCCTCAGTACCAGCAACCTCCTCAGTACCAGCAACCTCCTCAGTATCAACAGACTTCTCAATACCAGCAGCATCCTCAGTATCAGCAGCCTCCACAGAACTATTCTTCTCAACCACTCAACTACCAGCCTTTTCAAATTAGTAAGGAGAATGTGCTAAATAAAGAGTTAAAATCCTTGAAGGTAATTAATAGTACTATAAAATATGGATAATATATTTTAAAAACTAGTTAGCAATAATGTAATATTTCTTGAAGATCGGGAATTTTTGTCTAATATATTTTATTAATTACAAACTGCAATACATCTTTCGAAATTTAACTTATTTAGATTTAAATTGTGTGGAATTATTTCTTTCTAATTTTCATCAAATTAACATTCATTAATTTTATAAGTTTTAAACTATAGAAAATTTTGATTTTTTCAAAAATTAATTAATTCCAATTTTCTCAATTTTAATATTTTAAGAGACGTACTGTGACTCACTTAAAGATTTAAGTTATTTAACTTACATTTCGACTAACAAGTGATATTTTATTTAATATTTATTTTTCAGAGATTAAAAAGACAAATGTTCGCAGCCTTAAATGCCCAAAAACGTGGACGAACTTTCTTTAATAACAATAATAATAAAAACCGGGTAAACTACCCTGAATAAATATTAATTATTTAATTTTTTATTATAGAATAATTATTTTAAAGTGTTATGATAAAATGTCAAAAAATACAAAATTTTAATTTTTTGTGAAAAATTATAATATTTATTAATTCCATAAATTTTCATGAAATATATACTTTATATACATGAATCGATTCGTTTTCATGCCAGGAATATAATGCTGAGAAAAATTAATAAAAAATTTTAATAAATAAAGAAGTTATTTCAAAAAATAAAAAAATTCATTTTTTTCGAAAATTAAAAAATTTCTAAAAAATTTTTATTTTTAGATATTTTTGAAAATCCTTCTGTCTGATTCAAGATATTCGTGACCGTAATACACCTACAAAATTTTATCAAAATCCATCAAGATGTGTAAGAGAAAATTTGTCCACAAGAATCGGTGACATACACACACACACACACACATACACACACACACACACACACACACACATACACACACACATACATACACACATACATCCGGACATTTGTTCCTCTCGACGAATTATATATACTACACTTGAAAATTTGTAAAAATAATTGATTTTAAAAAATTCGGAAATCGACATCACTATAAGGCTTCCTTTATGAGGAAGCAAAATTAAGTTACTGTACCTCTTTACTTCATAATTTTTCTGCATAATGCGTTTAATAAAAATGTATTCATAAATATCTGAACTTATTTTCTTATCATTTATGTGTTATTGTAAACTAAATTATCACTATATTGTCTTAAAAAAATTATTAAGGAAGTAAAATTTTTAATATTTGAACTTTTAGTTCAAATTAATTAATTTTCTAGCGGAAAGAATCTTTTAAATTTAATAAAGTTGTAGGTTTATTTACAAAATAGAAAAAGGTGGAAGAATAAAAAATGTCTTTTGATTTTTAAATGACATCATAGTATGAAGTAACTAATGAACAAAATTTATTGTTAATTAGTTGCAATTAGTAGGAAATATATTTATGTTAAAGTATGTACAAGATTTCAAAAATTAAAAATCTACGTAGTTTTGCAAACGGTTTTTCTATAATATGTGTTCGAATTATTAACTAATTTATGTAATAATTTTTTATTTCCTTTGCACGTAATTCTTATTGAATTTTTAAAATAAATTTTCGACTACTTCACCAAAGTAATTGTATAAAATATTTGTTACTGATTAATTTTTTTCTGTACGGATAGCCCTTTAGGTCGATGAGGGTTTAATTTTAAACCACTTATTAGTTTCAATTTCAAATAGTCTGAGTATTTATGAACATATCTACATATTTTACAACAAATAATACATGCGGTTTTTCAATTTTTTGTAATTAAAACAAATATATTTCAACAACGCGTTACTAACTCGAACGAATATCTTAATATAACCTTACTTAAATGTGGTCCAATTAAAAGAAATGTATGCAAAAAGTACGTGCGGCATTACTAACGATTTCCTTGCATAATATTTGAAAGATTAGTTATAGTAGTTCACGCGAATATCGTACGAAAATCGTCTTATACAAGTGGAAAATTAAATGAAATTTACTACAAACTTTTACGTGTATAAGTAATTTTGAATTCCAAGCGGAATTTTTAAAAAATTAATCTATGATCTATTATCTATTAATTCTATGACATCTAGAGCTGAGAACTATATTTATGTCACCTTCCCTGTAAGGGAAGGCAACGTTTATCAAAATACACATTTTGAAAACAAAAAGACTTTTTTTGAAATTTTTAGGTTTTTTGAAAGTTTGCTGCTAATTTTTCTCAAATTTTCTACAAAATCATCTGAAAATTTGTGAAATTTTTGAATTCATAGTAAAAAATTGAAAAAAAAATTTTTTTCTGAAAATATAGAGAGAAAAAAGATGGCCTTTTTTTTAAAAAAAATTTTTTCACAAAACTTAATTTTTATCCTTATTTTTCATTTCACAAGATTTTTTATAAAAGAGAATAAAAGAAAAGGTAAATGAGCACAAAAGCAACAAAAAAGGTTAATAATTGTGCAAGTTATGCAATTTTATAGAAAAAAATACAAAAAAGTCATTTTTTGCAAGATTCTTAAAATATTCGTAAAAATTGAAAAAAAAATCTTATAAAAAAATTAAAAAAATATTTATTTCTTAAATTTTCAAGTAGAATAACATATCTTATTGTGAAAATAATTTGTAATATATTATCGGATTGCCTGCATGCTTTGATGTGTGTCCGATCTCGTATATGTAAAAGTGATCTAGTTTTAAAAAATTTAAAGAAGAAATTACGCTTAAAATTCTTATTGCATTATGATAGGAAGCGAAATTTTTACAATATTGTATAAAAGTCGTTGGTACATGTGATCATAAATTGAAAATGTAAATCTTTTCGCTCTATACTTATGTCTGATTTGAAAAAAAATTTCACATCTTCATAGCTAAATTCTTTTTTCTTTACAATAGATTTTTATTTCTTTATTAATATCGAATATTGTAAAATATTCATTCATATTGAGTTTTTAAAGAAGAAAATTTTTGCTTATGCTTAATGATTAATATAATATAAAAAGTAGTAAAATTATCTACTTTCTTGGCAGTTTGAGGAAAAAAGTTGTAAAGACGTGAAAGGCAAAAAAAATCTAAAATTAAATTTCAATCTATTTTTTTGAAAGTAACTTACGGTGGTAGAATTTTCAGGTTCTATTTTTAAAGTCATTGAATAATTCCTATTAAAAAAAATTATTTTTTTGATCACATTTCTTTTCAAATATTAAATAAATTAAGCTTGTTTTTTATGAGTAACTGTAAAATACAATAAAGAAAGACAGTGATGTTAAAAAGTTTTAGCTTAATTTTTTAAAATATTTTAAGAGAAAATTTGTGGAAAAAATTAACATTGAATTTCTAACAGTCTCATGCTGTTAAAAATTTTAGGTTATTTTATAAATAAACAAACTTATTTGGCTATGATAGCCTCAACCGCGAGGCCATTACACTTACGACTTTAAATTTTCTGTAACTCCAATAACAAAATTTTTTTGGGATGTTACTTATATGGAAATCTTTAGTAGAATTTTCAAAATAAAATGCTTTAGTTAAAACTTTGAATTTAATTCTGAATTTCAATGAAGAATTAATTTAATATATTGCGTTTTTCTGGGTAAAATTACCCAGGTTATCGGTATGAACTTTTGGACATAATTTTTCAACAATGTTTATTAGAATTTTCTTTTATCTGTGCAAAAAAAAATTAAATTGAAATGTTAAGTGTTTAACTACATTTATCTGCTCTTTTTATTAGGCAATAAAACAAAACCATCTTGACAGAAAAAATATCTCTTTAAAAAACGATTTTGTAACCGTTATTGGTAAGATTTTCTTTTAAGTAATTTGATAGTATCCAGATGTAAAAAGATTAATTTTTAATTCATAAGTTTTCCTAGATTTTTTAAACCACTTTGTCATGGAAAGATATATTGAGAAAGTAACTGAAATAATTTTCTTTTAAACCGATTATTTGATTCAATTGTCGGGCGATATCCTTATGAATTTTTTGCTTCTGTTTGAAAAAATTATGTTTAATTGTTAGGTTTTTTGCAGTTCATTCATTAAAATTTTGCCTGAATAAGATTTAACAAAAGTCTTTTTTGAAATTTTTATTTTTTAAACTATATACATGTTTTACAACGATATAATTATTTTGATATTATGCATGCCTATGTATTTCGATGTGCTAACTAGAAAATTTTATAGTGACAATATGCAAAAATTTATTTTTTATGTTAAAAACCATTTAAAAAATACAATAAATTTATAGTTAATTGTGTTTATTTCATAAAATAATTGTAAGTTTGCACTGAGAAAACTTGTCAAGTTATACTGATTGTCACAACCGATCTGAGACGGTTAAAACACATCTGTTAAAAATAATTCTCTGATGGATTGTCTTAACCAAACTGAAATATGCATAATTAAAACAAACTTTCGTAGTTGTTGTTACCTATTTGTTTTCTGAATTCAAACTATTACTATATGATTAATATTTCCTGTCTGTATGTATGTATGTCTGCAAAATTTTGTTCGCGTATAACTTGAAAACGTCTTAACCGATTAAAGTAAAATTTGGCAATCTTTTAGGTATTGGTCTAACTTAAAATATTAGCTATTTTTGATGAAAAAATATTAAGCTGAACAAAAGTTATGAATTTTTCAAAAAATTCAAAAAAAATTTTTTTTAATTTTTGCAGATTGGCATAAATTTTTTAATTTATTAATAATAAAAAAGATTTTAAAGATATATAATATTGATTTGCATTAAAAAATAACACTAATATGAAAAAAATTATAAATTTTCCAAAAAACCGAATTTTTTTATTTTAATTTTGACAGATTGCAGTAAATTAATCAGTTAAGACTTTCGTAAGATATATATAAACAATAAATTTACAGTTTTCAAACATATAACTATCTATACGATAGAAGTAAGTATAAAAATGTTTTAATATAAAAAAATTGAAAAATTATAATTGATAGACCAATTACTATTAAGCTTAATTATGATACTTGCATTATGCTACTGGAAAAAACTTCTATAGTAAAATGTTTTGTTATTTTAATTCTAGATTTAACTTTTAGGGATGTTTTGAGCGTTGTAAAGGCAAAAGTTAAACGGGGTGTCTATTAATATTTTTGTTTAACAAACTATCCGGTTTTTCCAAGCTTCGTCAAAATTTTTCCAGGTGTATCTTTTCTTATCAAATATTAATTTTCTTAATAAGTAATAACGAAAAATAAAACTACGAATGGCTACAAAAATTTTATGAAAATACTCTTCGACGGGTTTTTGTTTTTACTAATACTTTTAACAGGGATTCTACCAACTGGAAAAAAACCGGATAAGTGCGAGTAGAACTCGTACTAACACCGAGGGTTCCGTACCCTCTTTTAAAAATTCTACTTTTTTGCTAAAATAATGAATGAATAATTTATGAAGATAAATTATAACTATTTCAACACTATTTTTATTGTAATCTGCACGTGAAAATACAAAAGTGTACCAATGTTCATCTCTTGAGATAAAAAACTGTAGGTGTAAGGGCAAAAAACACGCTTTTTGACGAAATTTTTAAAAACTTTAAGTTTTTCTTTAAAAAAATATGAAGATCAAATCCATTTATATTCGGTGTATTTTTCTTGAAATCTACACATGAAAATACATCAAATAAGTAAAACTTTAGTCCAATAGGCCAATAATAGTGAAAACCCAGGGGAGGTACACACTTTTTTTCTAAAACGAAAAAAATTTTAGTTTTTCGTAAAAAAATATGAAGATGAACTCAGCACGAAAAAATAAATAAAAATGTATAACGCCAGATCACTAGGTTACGAATTGTGAGAACCAGCATGGGTTAAAGAATTTTCGACTTTGCAAAAAGATATTTTAGTTTTTCGATGAAAACACCATGAAGATCAATTCTAATCACTTCCGCTATATTTTTCCTGTAATCTATGCGTAAAAACGAATAAATATAACAATTTTCAGTTCTCCAGGTAAAAAAATGTAAACGCCAGGGGGGAGGTACATGGATTTTTTTCGAAATTTTCAAAATTTTAAAGTTTTTCGCTGAAAACACTATAAAAATCAGTACCAAATATGTTCGCTATATTTTTTCTGTAATCCATTTTTAAAAATACATATATACCAATTTTCATTTTTCTAGATGAAAAACTGTGAGCGCTAGGGGGGAGGTACATAGTAATTTCCCGTAACCGTTTTAATAGGGTTCCTACCGGGGTACGGAACCCTAAAAACGGGAAATATGCAGGAATTTAATTTAATCTGGAAAAAACTGTGAATTCAGCTTGCAATATAGGTCTTATTTTATATTTTAGCAATTATGATACATTTAGTTCGAATTCGACTTTACTAGAATTCCAAAAAACATTGTTTTCTGCATTTTAATTAATTAAAAATAAATTATTTGATGATAATAAGTCAATCAATGATATAAAATAGTAATATTTTTCTAATCAAATAGTTAATGGTAGCTAATTATTATTTTCTCCGGTCAAATTCAATTCCCCACACTATTGAATGTATTAGAAGAAACTAAGACCCGTCGAAGACGGGTACGACAGCTAGTTTATAAACATAATGAATTTGAATATTTTTACTTAATCAATTTGTTCAAAGTTTATAATTGTAGTTAAATTCAAGTGGTGTCGTTTAGTTTATGTTTTTTCCGATACACAGAAAAAAGAAATTAGCTAAAGTAGTAAACAAATGTTTGCTGTGAAATCTCTGAAAATTTGCTACCACAGCTAAGAAGTTAGTAGTGGTAGCGGACATGTTAGCTGTGATAGCAAACATCAATAAAAATTTATGTGAGTTTTCTTATGTTTTCTGTTATTATGGCTGATAAAGACGTGAGAAACTTGCTGTCGCAACCTTTGGATTAAAACACAATTTTTTAATCAAATAAATTTATTTTCAATAAAAAAAATTTGTTTATCAAGCAAATATTTTTTTATACTACAAAATATTTTTCTTTCTTTAACGGAAATAATTAATACTTATAATTAAGTAAATAAGTTTAAAAGCTCTATTGTAATCAAGTTAAGAAGTTAAAATTAATAAATTCTGTGGTTTTATTGTAACAGAAATAATTGACTACAGTAACGAAGTTACTTAATTGACGCTTTTGTGTCATCAATTCTTGACTACTAGTTACCGTAACCGATTAAGTTG
The DNA here is from genome assembly GCA_032872475.1 of Leptopilina myrica (nomen nudum). Classification (NCBI taxonomy): domain Eukaryota; kingdom Metazoa; phylum Arthropoda; class Insecta; order Hymenoptera; family Figitidae; genus Leptopilina; species Leptopilina myrica (nomen nudum). The sequence goes on from CM065461.1 coordinate 3,036,791, forward strand.
TAAGCATCGCTTGGTTGTTTTACTAAAACTTGGTTATATTTAACCTTTTATTTTTCTCAGTGTGTATGAACACATAGTCGAATTCAATAATATTAAAAAATTCCAACAAATTGGAGAAATCGTTTATTCATCACGGGGCTATAGGCTCAAAAATTGTGTAAGAAAGTAGGTTTTGTAAAAAAAATTTCCAAAAATTATAATTTCACTACTAATTCAATACGCCCCGCGCGTAGTGATCTATTATGCCCCGGCCCGAGGCGAAACTGCTTACCTTGCATTTCTCTAAAAACATTGTTCTAGAAAAAAAGTTTAAGTGATATTAAGGGGTACTTTTTTAAAATTGAAAGCTGAGATGTTTGTCTAAGTTTTTCACGTGATGAAATTTTTATTAAAGCAAGAATGACAAAGTCAAGCAACAAAAATAGAAAAGTGATCCATTACGCCCCGGTCTCCTCTATTCAATTTTAAAGAATTTTAAATTTATTGAAATTGTGGTACCTGAGGAATAATAATAGTCAAAGTCTTGCCTTCAAAATTTAAGTTATTCTTCATGACTTGAAAAAATATTTCATGACTTGGAAATAACTGTGAATTTTTTTATGAAAGAAGAAAGCCATCCTGTAAATATAATTACAAAAACAGTCTTTTGGTGCTCACTGGAAATCGAATTCATAAATTCTTTTTCTTTTATTAATTACACTAGGAATACTGTATTTCCTTCTGTGTCATTTCCGTGTGTCGAGGTACTGAACCCACGGTTTTTTTGCGAGTATAACTCGCATTTGTGACATTTATTTAACTAATTTTTGTACTAATTTTTAACTTCGCATAATTTATTGAAAAAATCTTTGCATTCTATTGAAGATGATTAAATATGAAAATGAGATATAGTTTTTTTTACAAATTAAGAAATAAGGTTTATTTTTTGAAAATAAATACAAATTTTTTTAAAAAGTTTTGAAAGTTTAAGTGTTCAAAAATACTTTAAAATTTACTGTAGACAAATTTAAATGTGACAGGTTTTGTTGAAATTATTTCGATCACTAAAAGAAATTCTGCTTAGGGTTTATTTAACACGAAATTCTTGTTAAAACTAGGATTTCTGGTAATTCCAACCAGAAATTTTTTCCAGTGATAGGAAATTAACAATTTCCCTTAAAATGTTATAACTGAAATACTTATAAAAATGTGATTCTTTGTAGAAACTGATGATACAGTCTTATTTAAGTATTTATTCATTCCTACAAAAAGTAAAGGGCAATCCAGAAATGGACAGAGAATAGGCAAAATTAACAAAACCTTTTACAAAGTGAATTGTAAATTGACTTGGTTAATTAATAATCAATAAAGATCAATTTGTAAATTCAAAATTTAAATAATTTAATTAAATAAATATTTTCATGGGTTTTAAAAGTCCTTAAAGTAGAAATGATATTTTAGAAATAAATTATCATTTTATTGAACAGTACATTGATTTGAAATAAATTCGAATTCTAATCGCCTTTAGATTCAATTTAAAATTTTTTTAATAGATTCGATTTGAGAACTAAATCTCTGATTCGCACATCTCTACCACAGAAGAATGTCCACAACATATGCAAATAGTTGATTTCTTTTTCTTTCTAAATTTTAATAAATCGTTGAGTCAAAGAATAACTAATTGGTGCATAAAATATCTCCTGTTGCCGATAGTTAATTTTACTTTTGTAAACTGTAAGAAAGCTGTGAAATTAGGAAAAGGTTTATCAAATTACAGATCTTTTTAAGTGTGGCTTCGTCCATGAATTACGTCACACGTTTTTAGCCCATTTTTTACCCCCTCCCCCCTTTGTCACACTACGTAACATCAGAAGATACACCCTCCCTCTAAATTACGTCACAATTCCCCCCTTTGATTTTTCAGAATATGAAAGCAGAGGAAAATTTACAAATATTTTTAAACAGAAAAAATTATTATTAATCCAATCCAACGAGTTAAACGCACAAAACCACAATTTTATGGTATTTTTATGGTTTTCACCATGAACATCAAATTCGCGCCAATTTTCATTATCATTTTCGTAATCAGCGCATCAAAATACGATGGTATACCAACTTTTCGGGCGCATGAAAAGACCCTAAACCGGACTTGTTAGAAATGTTATTTAATAGAATTTTATTATTTAGAATATCATTATAGTAGAATGTATAATTGTTAGAATGATAGGTTGACTGAAAGAAAAGTAGAAAGAATTTTAATTTAGTAGAATTTTATTCGCCTGAATTATAATCTGGCAGAAAGTCAATTTGATCGAATTTCAATTTTCCAGAAATCTAATTTCACCGAATATCAATTTATGCGAATCGTTTTTTCGTAGAATCGTAATTTTACAGAAGCGTAATTAAATAGAATCTTAATATTGTCGAAAATCTTTTTGATATAAATCTACTTTATCCGAATGTACATGTGTTCGAATATTAGATTTCTAGAAAATTGAAATTCGATCAAATTGACTTTCTGATAGATTATAATTCAGACGAATAAATATTCTACTAAATTAAAATTCTTTCTACTTTTCTTTCAGTCAAGCTATCATTCTAACAATTATACATTCTACTATAATGATATTCTAAATAATAAAATTTTATTAAATAACATTTCTAACAAGTCCGGTTTAGGGTCTTTTCATGCGCCCCCAACTTTTATTAAAATCAGAGGTCCCCCTTATTCGGAAGTACACCAAATCAAGATACTTATATAATTAGTACATTTTTTAATATCTTAAAAACAAGAAATATATTTGAAAAATTTATTTATAACAATTTTTTCATTATAATAAATAGAGTATAAAGTATGAAATAACAAAATAAAAGGTCCCCACCCCCCCTTCGTCACAATTAGTCACATTTTCATAGACCCCCCCCCTAAAAAGTGTGACGTAATTTATGGACGAAGCCTATTAAAAATGAATAAATATAACTTTAGTACCTACAATTTGTGTTGATTATTTTTTAATATTGAGGATAAAAATAAACTTTGTTAATAAAATATACTTTTAACTAGAATTCCATGTTAAATATGCCCTAACCAGAACTTTTCTAGTTAGGATACTCAGAATTCTAGTTAATATTACCAGAATTCTGGTTGTTTTAACTAGAATATCGTGTTAAATATACCCTAAGCAAAACCTTTTTTTTCAGTGAAGATATTCTTAAGACATCTATGTTCGTTTGAAGGATGGGCGTTCTCCCATGTCCGAATTTAGTTAGAAAAATTAAAATTTCATGATAATCAAATTATTTACAATAATCAATTTTGTTACTCAATACCGAAATTTTTACCTATTAATTAATATATTTTTTATAACTATAATTGTCAATGAATGAAAAATATATATACTTAGCACAAAATTTTGCTAATCAAAAAATTTGTATTATTTTGAAAAATAAAATAATTAATTAAATCTGCTTATGAAATTCTGATGATTGACATAAAATAATTATAAACTATAACTGCATATCTATATTTGATATCAAACTTTTATTTCAACTTTATTGTTGAGTATAAAAAGAAATATAATTATTTTTTTAATTTTACTCTTTACATACTTTATAACGGTATGACCATTGGTTCAATTAATTGGTCAGATTCAAATAAAGGAGCTCTAGTTATTTTATGAGAAATTTTTTTTTTACATTTTTGGCAACAAAACTGTTATACAAAGCTGTACTTAAGTTAATTTTAAAGTTTAAATTTAAGAAGGCAGTTTCTTATTGGAAAATAAACCTCAAAAACTATTAAACAAATTTTTTTAATTACATAAATAAATTATGGTTTATAATATTAAAAATGTTTATACACATTTTTCTTAAAAAATCTAAAACAAGTTTTTTAAATTAATGTACCTTAGTATAAAAAACAGGATGTATAAATGTGTATCTTTTTTCGTAGAAGTTGATCAGAATTCACCTAAAGTAGGTCAGTCAATTCTTTGTGAACGATGTTATGAAATTTGTTGATAACGTCCAGTTTGTGTCACATGGTAGAATTTTTACGTTGATTCAAAATTAAAAAGCATACTCTTTCTACTATTCTAAAATTATTTCTTTTCCTTGTTTATTCATTGACAGATTTTGAATTCTGCAAATCATCCTTGTCGGTTCCACAATCCTTTGAATGATATTCATATGTAAATGTTGTTTCTCTCAATTCTTCTACCTAAAATCATAAAATTATTTTTAAAATTATGAAAATATTGATATACGCTAAAAGATGTATTAATCTAAACATTATCTTACTTTTATTTTATCAAACAATTTATCACATAGTCGAAGAATTTGTAGTTTTATCTGATCCTTTATTAATGTTCGGCTTCCGTCGGAAATTTGTGTTCTATTTCTGTAAAGATTAAACTGCACATTATTTCTCTTATACTAAAGTTCTTCATTTCTTACGTGTATAGAGGGTCAGAATAATTCTTTCCCGCAAACAAAAAAGTTATTTTACTATTCCGTGACATAACGGTGTAGGCAAAGTGACACTTTATATTCCAATATAGAGGAGACCGAGGCTAGTTGAAATGATTTTTACATTATCTACTATAACTTAGCTAAACAATTATCCTATTTTTATAAGCTTTATGATTTTAGATAGATAGTTTTTGTAGTATGTGTATCAAAAATGAGAAAAGTTAAAAGTTGTAAGGGTTTATGAATAAAGTGAGGTGAGTTGTTACAAATGTCGACGTAAGTTATAACAGATGCAAATTTTAGGATTTTATGAAAAAAATTACTTGCAATGCTAAGTTTAGTTAGTAAAGTAAATTAAATTAGTTAGTAAAGATATTTTATTAATGGAATCAAATGAAAAGCTCATTTGAATACCTTAATTTATTTCTAGAATTAAGCTATGAAATATTTCGTTTTTTTAATACTAATAAGGTATTTGAAACCAATCTTTGGTATGTAATTGCGACCTATAATAACAATTTAAGCTTTAGAATAGATAAAAATAATATTACACAATATACTATATAATAATTTTATAAAAATATAATTTTTTCTGACAATTTTTAAATAATTGAGAAGTAATTAGAGTAAGAAAATTAATGAGATCAATATAAGTCAAATTAAATCTAGAACTAATGAAGAAGAGCAACAATTCTAATAAATAAAAAAACTTGTAAGTAGAATTTTTTTACTTTTTTATTAAAAAATAGCAACTCGAAAAATATTTTTATTAATATTTTTTCACTTTCGAAAATATGAAAGTGATTTATACGAAAATACAAAAGTATTTTATGATTAAATACATATTAAATAGATATGAAAAATTTTTCCCAGCTTGTTAACTTAATTTGCATTATATATTAAAAGGTCATAGCTTTCGAGAAACCATCTTTGTTACAACTCACCTCGGTCTTCCCTAATTAATCGGCCATTACTAACAACTACATTACCCCGTTAGTATTTTAGAAATGCATACGTGTGTTAAAAAAAATGCATGCAATTCATTCTTTTAAAGAAAACTTGATTTTCCACTTGTATTTTACAGTTTTAGTCATCGCCCCGTACTCTGACGTGCCTTGGACTGTAAATTTATGCGGTAACACTACTCTAAAGACAGAAGCAGATATTTAATTTTGATGATCTGCTTTGGGAAAATAAAAAAAATTAATAGAATTTCTTTTTAGAGGGTTTATTTAATGCATAACGAAGTGTAGAAAAAAATTTTTTATTAAAAATTTTATTCGAAACGACTGGAAAAGTTTTTTGAATAGTTAAAGTCCTGGAATAAGAAACCAATAAATTTTACAATCTATATATTATAAACTGTGGAATTACATATGACGGTTTTTAAAAAATAAATTTTTGTAAAAATTGTGCACTTTTTGAGTAAATCTTTTATTTTTTTGTCAAAAAATAAACAGTAAATTGTTTATAAAAAAAAGTTTACATCCAATTAAAAAATGGATATGTATTTCCAAAGTTTATAGTATATAATTTGTAAAATTTATTTGTTTTTTTCTAGGGTTTTAACTTTTAGGAAACCCATTCTACCCGAACAAAAACAGTCGTTTTTTAATACGAAATTTACCGTCAACATTTTTTAATGAAATTACAAAAATTCCTTCACATATTTTAATATGTATTTAATAAACCCTCAAAAAAGAAATACTATAACATTTTTCATTTTCTCAAAATACATCATCACATATGGGGGATTCCGCGTCAAGTGATCAAGGGGTCTTTTGGTACAATGTTTATTTCAATAATTTTTTACTCTTAAACAATTAAACATACGAATTTGGCAAAGTAAATTTTGGAAAGGTTTTTTCATGCTCTTTCGATTCGAAATAAGCATTTTGAAAAAAAAAATTTTTTGACCCAAAAAAATCAAAATTAAAAATAAATTTCAATTTTTGGGGGAGAAAGACCCAATTTTTTTTTTTTTTTTTTTTTAAACGAGAGCTGAGGTTTTTTCCTAAAAGGACATGTAAATGGTAAATTTTCTTTTTTTCAATGTTTAAACATTCTAGTCCCACTTTACCATTTATATGTCCTTTTAGGAAAAAACCTCAGCTTTCGTTTAAAAAAAAAAAAAAAATTGTGTCTTTCTCCCCCAAAAATTGAAATTTATTTTTAATTTTGATTTTTTTGGGTCAAAAATTTTTTTTTCAAAATGCTTATTTCGAATCGAAAGAGCATGAAAAAACCTTTCCAAAATGTACTTTGCCAAATTCGTATGTTTAATTGTTTAAGAGTAAAAAATTATTGAAATAAGCATTGTACTGAAAAACACAAAAATTTAACCCCCTCCCCCTCGGAAAATATTGGACTAGGTAAAAAAATATTTTCACGAAAAATTACTATCTATGAGTACTACAAAAGCCCCAAGTTTTGCTACGATTGGAGAAAAATTTTTCTCCACCTTGATCACTTGACATGAAATGCCCCATATATATAGGTATTTTATTCTGCATCTAGAGTGGTGCTACCACTTAAACTCATTGAAATCTATTACTTTCTTCCCCGTATGCAAAATATATTATTCTTTTTAATATTACCTTATAAAACAGTATAATTTAATTGAAAGTAAAAACATTTATACCACCATCAAGATGAGTTTTCTTACTATTTTGCTGTTTGCGCACAATGCACCATCCAATTATGATCTGACCTGATATTGTACACAAAAGCCAAACCAGAATCAGACGGAGCATCATGCACACTATTTTAATTTTTATTATTTCTGAACCTGAGAAAAAATATATTAATTTTATTGTGAAATGCACATACTCTAAAGTACATATATAATAAAAATACTTCTTAACGTCTTTTTAATTATTTGCTCTTATTATATGCAAATAAAAATATGTCTTTTTAGGTCACTCTTTATTATGCACTGGAAACTTTGACAATTAAGTTTTTAATAGAAATTAAATAAAGACATTTATTTAAAAAACAAAATTTATAGTATTCAATTTGACCGTTTACCAAACATCTTGATAAGATTAACTATTTTCAATTAAAATAAAAAGAAACGCACATGAAATAAGATATTCATGTAAGAAGTATTTAAAAAATATATTAATTTGTAATTATAGAAATAATTTTAATTATTTGTTTTGAAACGCTCCTTTTATGCCATTATAAACTACAATAATATTATATAAAAAATTTAAGTAAGTGTTTTTTAAAATAATGACATTTATCATGCATTGAAAATGATGATAATTTTGACTTTGCAGTCAAAATGAAAAGGAGCGTATACATGAAAAGAAATATTCATGTGAGAAGTAAAATGCATATCTTTTAATCTTTTTTATAATTTTAATTGAAGATTGAAAAACACTCCTTTTATGCCACTATTAACCAAAATGGTACTATAAAAAATATGTGTATTTTAAAATAGTGACAGTCATCATGCATTGAAAATGATGATAATTTTAAATTTTCAGTCAAAATGAAAAGGAGCGTACATGAAATAATACATTCATGTTTAAAATGTCAACTATCTCTTAATCACATTTGTGATTTCAAGTTAGAACTTATTAACACTTGTTTTTCGTCATTATAAATCAAAATAATATTGTTGAGAAAAAAATATAAAAAATATATATTAAAATAATTAGGCAATTGCAATAAATGCGAAAATTTATCTTGTAATTGAAAAATATGATAATTTTGACTCTAAAGTCAAAATTCAAAGGGACGTACATGAAACTAAACATTTCATATGATAAATAAAAGATATTTAGCATCTTTTAATTATATTGTTCATTTAAGAATCAATTTGTTAAACGTTCCTTTTCCCCTTACTAACAATAGAAATGACATTTTGCAAAAATAAAATATAAAAAATTATTCTTTAATATAGTAAATTATTGTCAATAATGGGAAATATATTCCATACAATTGAATTATTTGAATTTTTTTAATTTAGTTCTGCATTCATGCAAGAAATCGCTCAAAAAAGGTCGGAAAATAAGAATCTCGTTAAAAATACATGGAAAACAAATCAATACCTATGTTCCATACTTTTCTTTGATGAGATTTCTAATGCAACACTACTTTTGACATTTTAAGTCAAAGTAAAAAGGAGCGTGCATGAGATAAAGTTAACTTTTTAGTTTTCTAAAGAGACTTTTCTCCTTTTTAGTAAGTTTAGATTCAACTGTAGGGAAAGGCATTAATTTCTTATGCCTTATAATTTTTGCTAGATGTTTTCTCATAACGTTGGGTTTAACCGAATACTTTTGTGTATACGGGTCTCTTCCCAATGCTATGCTTGTACAGACTGCTGCAGCATAGACACCACAAGTTGAACCATCAGGTTGCATTTGAAGACAAACGAAGCGAATGTTTTTTATATCCAGTTTTGGATATCGCTTTTTTATAAAAATTCTTTCTTCATCTGAGATGTTATCGTATGTCAAATTTTCATAATAACTTTCAAAAATTGTTAGTCTACTACCTTCTGGTGTGCACTTTTCATAATCGTAAAAGCGCTAGTGTCCAATTACATTTCCACCAAGAATTTGGATATCACGATTATTTGCACATTCAGGAACAAAAATATGCTTTAAAATGTTCAAAACACTTAGTGTCTCAAACTTTGAATGCACTCGCACTACTTCCAAAAATGCATCCAATCCTTCATCGTCTAACCATTCGTTATCACTCTCAATAAGTTTTAGACACTCTGTTAAATTATTTGGAGCCCAAGCTAACGAAGTGCGTTCTTTTCGTTTTATCGCCCTGAGTGGCATTTCATCCACTTTTGTCGGTTCTTCTGTCGACAAAATTTCTATTTCAATAACTTCCATGTCATTGCAAACAGTTTTTTTTGTAGATGTTATTGCATTTGCTTTTTCCTCTTCTTTTGTCGACAACATCTTTATTTTTCTTGGTGGCACTTCATTCACTTTTTTCGTTCTTCAGACGACAATATCTTTATTTCTATAATTTCATCATCATTGCCGACTTTGTGTGCCGTTTTTGGTACTGAGGGCTTACTTATATCGATGACCACGATGTTCCCATTTTCATTTGTAGATGCTATTTCATGAGTTTTTTCTTTTTCTTCTGTCGACAACATTTTCACTTCAACTTCACTGTGGACTTTCTTAGCCTTCTTTGGTATTAAGGGTATATTTATGTCAGTGTTGACATCAGCCACTTTTCTTTTGCTTTTCATTTTTTCAACGTTGTGGACATTTGTGGGTTCATTTTTGATTTCCCGTTTCTTGAGAATATATTCGGGTTCTCGAATTTTCAAACGTCTAGAGGTGCGACTGTCAATTATTTCTGGAATCATACACTCAAAATAGAAGCGTGTCAAGTATGGCTCCATCATTATTTTCCAAAAATTATCATCTCTCCATTCGAAAATTACTTTCATTCCAAGGGGAGTCCACAATGCAAACAATCCCCAAGCTCTCCTTGTTGTATGCATTTGTCCTTGAATTTGATAGTAAAATGAATTCCTTACATTTAAGTGCAAATTTGGCTTCTTTTTGTCGAAGACACTTCTTATATCGGGGTACGTATTTATAAGTTCATCTGGTGTGAGATCCTCTCCTCTCTCAAAACATTTTATTTCAACAACGCCGCCTTCTATTACGTTGTATGCAAAATTAGGCTTCTTTCCCTTAGCCTTTGATCGGAAGATACGCAAATCTTTCAAGTTTGCATTTATTAAACCATCTGGTGAACTCGACAGGTACTCTAAATCGGGATCAATCCAGATTCCAGTTGGTTCAATAATGGGACCTATCATTTTCGACAGTTCATTCCTAGCATGTTTTTCATTAACCAATCCATAAAGAGCAGCAGGAGGAGGATCCTTGGCAAAAGAGAATAACAATTTCTCCACCAAAGGAGCACAAAGAGTTGTTTCTCGGCGTTTACAAATGTCTCCAAAATTCGAAGAAGTTATCATTTTTTGATGGCATTCTTTCTTTTTCCTCTGGTATGTCTTTAATCCTTTAAAGAAAATTTCTTTCTGCATTTCAAACATGTCATCATCCATGTCAGGTTGTTTTGCGCGTAGACCGTAGTATTCGTCATTAAATTTGTTGGTTTTCTTATCCCTTCTCTTTTTACTGTTGTACTTCTTGTTTCGTTGCACTTTTTCTTCTCTTTTTTCCTCCATTGTTTGCACAGAAGCAGGAACTGCATTTCCTGCATGTTTAAGAACTGTAGCTTGCAACCTCTTCGTACTCCAACCAATTATTGCGCAGTGGCATCGAGCACAATAGTTCCCTGTCCTAGAAAGTGACAGTCTTTTCCCAGCGCAATGTTTGCAAATTAATGCATTCAATGATTCCACTAAATTGGTAGTAGTGTCCATCAACAAACTATCAATTATCAAAAACAGCCTTCCGTGTAATCTTTCAAGCTGTGGAAGAACGTCTAACTCTTCCAGTAAAGAAATAATATTTTCTTCATCAGGATTAGGTTCGTTGCCATCAACAACTACCGTCTTTGCAGAATCAGATTTCTTCGTAACAACATTGCTGTCTGCATTTATTTCCACAGCTTCAGATTTATTTTCCACATCATTGCAATCTGCAACTATCATATCCACAGAACTAGATTTCTTCTCATAAATATTACTATCTGGACAAATTGTTACAGAATCAGATATTTTCCCGACATTGTTATTTGTTTCAATTTTTACAACATCAATTTTCTTCTCAACATTATTTGACTTCTCCACGCAAGGCCAGCCACCGAGTGAAGAGCATTCTTTGTGACAATCAAACACATGATATGGCACATTCATTATGTCCTTTTTTAAAAGATCAATTTTTTCATCATATGACAATTTACAGTCTTCTCTTCTTCTTTTAGCAGCTGCTTTTATCTCTTTTCGAAATCGTTGTAAATTTTCCTTTAAGGCAACACGAGCTATGGCCATCCTTTTCTTTAACACTTTTCTTTTCTGAATTATTATAGACGGTTTTGTCCTAACAATGCGATGTCCATTTTTTTTACAATCATCTTGCGACCTTTGGTCGCAAATATTTTTTTCACCAGCGGGAATTTTGGACTGACTTTTCTACAATACTTGATGTGGTTTTTTAAAGCGTGGTTGGTGCAGGAAAGCTTTTTTACTTTTATGCCAAATTTTGAATATGGATCAGCCTTTAAAACAGCATTTATAACACTACTGTCTCCATCTCCAACAAGATTTTTGAAGACAATCCCGTGTAAATCCCAGCTATCACACAACGATTCAACAGTGCATACAGGTTCCATTGAAGAGGAAGGTTGATCTCTATTAAAATTTTTATAGCAGTCATGTGGTTTCACATCCTCTCCTCCTTTTTCGCATGTAGCACAGGATTTGCATTTCACTCTCAGGTCCAAAGGTTTCTTAGTTTCCTTGCCCATTACTGTTACTGCTCCACCAAGAGAACCATATGATCCTCCAGCAAAAGTTCTTTGCAACCATGAACCATCAGAATACACTGTTCCAATAGGAACAACAACATCTGTGCCGTCCGGTCCTTGGATGACTTTATAAAGGCCTTTCTTAATAAGGGCTTCTCTTTCCTCTTTACCATTTTGTTTCATGATTTCCTGAGATGTTTCTATTATAAGAGGAATAATTTTCTTTTGATGTGTTAAGTAACCCGTTGATGAAATACACGGAATCCCAGCAGGTGCTAGTAACTCTTGCATATTAGAGTAACCACTGCCTGCAGTCATACTACCAAACACCATTGCTGTATTCACATCCATTTTATTAGAATCCTTTGGATGAGACTTTTGTATAACTGTTGAATTACAGCCCTTGCAAAATAATGTTACAAAAGTTTTAAAACCCTTTTGAGTAGACTTTTTAATTTCCCATTTTCGTCGAGAACAAAATGATTTATGTCGATCTTCTTCATCATAAGCCAATTTAAAAAGGCTACTAATCAAGTATTCTAAGTCTACAATTCGATTACCGTCGATTCCATTGCTTTCAATATCTGATGTGTCCTGACACAACTTGGTTCAACTTGGTCTTCATTATCATCATCACCATCATAGTCACATTCAAGCGATTTGAGTTTCAAAGAGACAACAGTTATGGTAGATGATGTCGACATATTTTCATCTTCTGCAAAAATCATGGACGTACAAGTGAACATTTTGTCTTCAGGCTTGTAAGCAGTTATGGTAGAACATGTCGACATATTTTCATCTTCTGCAAAAATCACAGAAGAACATGTGGACATTTTGTCTTCTTGTTTGTAAGCAGTTACTGTAGAAGATGTGGACATATTTTCATCTTCTGAAAAAGCACAGAAGAACTAGTGGACATTTTATCCTCCTCCTTGCAATCAGAAACATTTTGATTCTGAACCTCAACTCGATTTGTTTCACTAGATATTTCATTGGGTTTATCATCGTCAACCTGTAAAACATCATCAGTAATGATGCAAGAAAGCGTCATAATGTCAACTTTCTTACAGTCTGTTGCTGTAGAACAAGTAGACACATTGTCATCCTGTTGACAATCAATAATGTTTGAAATGGCATTGTGATTAACTGTATCCAGGCATATGTTAACAGGCATGCTTTCTCTTTCCTCTGTCGAACTGTATAAAGGAAAGGAGTATATGCCATTGAAAGTTATTATTTCCTTTATTTTATTTTTGTCATCTGCTAACAGGATCAAATCATCGTCGATATATTCTTCGTTCTTAAAAGTTGTGCAATCTTCTATTATTTCATCGACTTAAACGCAATCCTTTTTTAAACATTGACCTAATAAATTTTCAGCCTTCTCCTTCACTTCAATCTTCAAATCTCCTCCAACGATTTTGTCCTCCTTCTTTAGGCGCCTAAAAAGATTAATATGTAATATAACAAAAATAACATTTTCATTTTTAAATTAATTAAATGTACAGATTTGAAAACATCTTCACAGACAATTAAAAAATATTTTTTTCAAATAATTAAAATTCATAGGCTTCTACATGCAGAACTAATTTAACATTTTAATTCTTCTTTATCAATGCCAGGAATTGACGCGCAAATGAACGATCGGCTTCAACGGAAAGCAAACAATTCAATTCATATCTAGTAAAACAAAAAATATATTTAATGCTAGAATTAAGAACTAATTTAGTGCTAATTCAGTACCTAATTTAAAAATTTAGAGCTGTTACGATTTTTTTAAAAAAACATGTAGTACTGCTAGCTTGACGTATATGTAGAAGTACCATAGCCTTAAAAGTAACGTTTTTGTAAAATTCCTTTCATGATAATTTAGAGCTAATTTAGTGCTCTAACATAGCTTAAAAACAATTTTTTCAAAACTACCCATAAAGTCAAAAAATTCCTAACTAAAATATAAAAATACTTTTTTTTAATTTTCATAGAAATTTGAAGCTAATTTAGTGCTCTAACGTATCATTAAAAACAATTTTCTAAAAACTACCTAATTATAGGGAAAAAAAGTAAATAACAATTTTTTTTCTAAATTGAGTGCTCTAACATAGTTTTAAAAAAATTCCAAAATCGTCCTAACTAAAAATAGAGTATTTTTTTAAAAACATTTTATAGGAATTTAAATTAATTTAGTGCTCTCTTATAGTATACAAAATTTTTCCAAGTCTACACATAAACTTTAAAAATACCTGCTAAAAGAAAAAAAAATTTATTTAAAAATAATTGTTATGAAACTTTAATTGAATGGAAATATCCTATGGCCGGTTTATTTTGAGAATAAATGTTTGGCAAAAAAAACACATTGCAAATTCATCAAAGATTTTGGTGGTAAATATTCCTGAGGTGTGTACCTTCAAAACCTAAGACCTAATATTTGGAAACGTTATACGATTTCCTCAGAATTTCCTTAAGAAAAAATTCGTAAAAGTGTAGAAAAAACTAAAACAAAAACTTTTGCTCCCTTCGTCGCACAAACGCAAGCTAAAACTGTCAGATTGAAAAAAATAAGGTATACTAAACATGGTTGTTTTAAATTTGTAAACAATACTTTTTCCAATTTCGCCATTTCGGAAATATTGAGAGGGTTCTGGTTTATCCGCCGGTCCGGTTTGCCCCACTCTCCCCTACCTTTAACATTTTTTACAAAGTTTTTTGATAATTTTCAAATCCAATTTGTTTTCTATAATTCAGTTATACAAAATTTTTATTATTTAGAAATTTTCTCGGAAATTTTACAATTTAAATAATACATATTAACAATAGAACAAACTAATAAATTAAAAAAACTTAAATTAGAATTTTTTCAAAAAAATTAATTGTACAGAATTTTTAGTTTAAAATAACAAAATTTTAAATTTCCAAAAATTGTAATTTAAAACCAAATTAAATTATTTATGAAAATAAAGATTTTAGTATTCACTTACTATATAAAATTTATATTTAAATTCATTTTATGATCAAATTTTTTAGACAATTATAGGACGATTAAATTGTTTAAATTTAAAACCGAAACAGTGAAAGTTTACTTACAATATATGAAATTTAACTGAAAATCAGGAACTTTATTTCCGCCATTAGAATCAGTAGAATTTCACTGAACATCAGTTAAAAATGACTAAAACTTTAATCATTTTGAACTGATCTTCAATGAAATTTTAATGAATCAAATGGCGAGAATTAAGCCACTGAAAATCAGTCAATTTTCACTGATTCCGTTTTAGAGAGTATAATAGCAATTGAGTTACATTAGGTAGTTAACATTTAGCTGCAGTAGCTTACGTTTTTCTTTGTGAATGTTTGTTAAGGTCATGTTATTCAGTGGTCACGTGTCCTATATATTTTAATATGGAAACACATGACCACTGAATAACATGTCCTTAAGTGGTTACATATCTTTTCGACCTCAAAAAAGAGTGATTTTCATCATTATTTTTAGAGTTCTCATTAAAACTTTATTGAAATAATGTACATTGTACTAGATACTACATGTTGTCATGAAATTTTAGCCACTTTAAAACTGAAAAAATATTAGCATTTGAAGAAACTGTATCTGTTTTACCAAAACACTTTTTTTTAAGGTGGCTTGCGGTGTGCACAATAAAACGGGAACAACTCAACTCAAATCAAAAACAAAGAAAAATTTGTTATTTCACTATGTTATCTTAATCGTGAACGTAGAATTTCGCAAAAAAAAATTTCTAGTAATGGCAAACGATTTTCACAAAAATTCGAATTTTTAGGTTTTTAAAAACTGGTTTTTTGACCGAAAAAATATAAATTTTGGTATAATCACGAACTAGCTATTACATCTATAAAAAAAACTCTGCAAAATTCAAGCTGATCGTTTCAACGGTTTTGGGGTACCTCTGTTTCTCCATGATGGGTACATTTAATTTTTGTATCCTCGATATATATTATTCATATTGATAAGAAAATGTTATTAATTATGAGGACATCATGACAAATTTTTTTTTTAAAGTTATACAACTTTAAAGTTTTGACCATAAAAAATATCGATTTTTTGCGAAATTAAATTGCTTATAAAACCTTTTGGGATAATTTATTTAATTTGGCAAGTGTGGTATCTTTTTCAGCACTTATTCCAGAGTAATTTCCAATAGGATAGATGGATAAATTGTTTACAACAATTTGTAAACATTACATTTTGTTGTAATATGCAGTGTGGGGCAAAATGGGGAACCTATGTGCTGGGCCATACAAGGTTGTATTTAATATTCATTGAACTACTTAAAAACATTATATTATGCATATTAACAACTTTCCGCAGAAAAGTCAATATTCTTGTTTCGGGGTATTATACTTTCGATGTTTCACTATCGATATATCAATATTTTTCATTATCGATGTTTTTTTGTTAAATTCTAATAAATATTGCTTTTTTTCATAATAATAAAGAATCTTACTTTTTGTTTGTATTTATAATCTCTTAGAACAAGAATTAAACAAATTTTGAAAAAATATTCCATGTTTTGTATGGTAATTTGATACCACCCCATTTTGTCCCACCCATGGGGCAAAATGGGGTTTTTGCACCTTCTCAGAAAATAGGATATAAGTTCTTTCAAAAAATTTTTTCTCCTCTATGATCATAATTTTCTCAAACCTAAAAGTACAAAGAAGAATTCTGATGATTTGTTGAATCGATTCATTCATTTGGTTCTCTGTAAACAGCCAAATACAAAAAGGTACCCCATTTTGCCCCACTCTCCTCTACCGCGCTAAAAATAGCAATAACTTTGGTTCTAATGCACCGTTTTCAATTAAAATTTGGGAATATATTCTTAAAAATATAAACTTTTAAAATAAGCAATAAATTTTTTTTCGATTTGTTGAGTTCCAAAAAGGTATGTAACCCCTTAATTTGAATTCTCATAAGGAATATTATCAACAAAATTTTAAATAATATTGAATTATTTTAACAAATTTCAATAAAATTTGAAAATAACTTAATTTTTGCACTCATTTGTACACTGAAAAACATTTGTTGGAGAAATTCAACTGCTATTGGGTAGTAGAGTGACAAGTAGTTAAATGAATTACTTTTTCATTTAATCTAATACTGTTTGTATAGTATATTTTACTAATTCTTGTGTAGTTAAACATTTAGAATTAAAGGAACTAAGAAAAGTAGTATAATTAAAAAAATAACAACAAAATCTTGTTGCACCAACAACATTCTTAATTATTTTAACTACTTTTTGATGCGGTTAACACAGGTTTTTTAATATCTTTGGGTATTATTGAACTAAATTTTTTTCAGTGTAACTACTTCAAAATTCTACTTTTTAGTTTTTAAAAACACGAATCATTAGTATCTTTACTGTGAAATTATTTATGTCCATAAGTTATGTTGACATAGTTGAACTTGAATTAATATTATTACTTTATTTAAATAAATTATAAGGCCTTCTTTGAAATGATAATAAATATAAATTGTTAAACAGTGTCTAAATTTCCAATATAATAGCAGCAATGGTTTTGCCTGTTTTAATTTTCGCCCTATTTTTAGTAATATATAAATGAAATTTGTTATTAATCTTTTTTTGTTTCTGTACTTAACTGCTTCCAAAGATGTCGAAAAGTACAACGTTTCTTAATTCATATCGCCTTGTAAAGAACATTTTACAACTGACAATGAATAAAATATTTAACCAAAAGAGAATTAAAGTTAAGTAATATCCCACACAGCACCGAAACTTTCCTAAAAATTTATTAAATATTTACTTGCAACATTCGGAATATCTAATTGCAATGTTTAGTAAAAATTGTGTAAAGATTTATATGTCCCGATTAAATAAGTGTTTAGTGTGAACATTTCCTGAACATTTCCTGAAGATTTTCGCCTAATTATAATTATAATTATAATTAGGCGAAGATTTCATTTAAATGTTCAGGAAAGTTTCGCGCTAAACACTTATTTAATCGGGACATATAAATCTTTATACAATTTTCACTAAACTTTTTAGTTAAATATGCCGAATATTGCAAGTAAATATTTAATAAATATTTAGGAAAATTTCGGTGCTGTGGGGGATATGATGGGATTGCTAGTAAAATATTTTATAAATTCTTAAAAAATAAAAGTAAATATGCAAAACCTATCCTCAGTTCATGTGAACAATAAGAAAGAAGAGAATAAACAATTACAAAGTAAAAATATGGGGGTCGGTTTTGGACCACCCTCACTATTTCCACAAAATGTATTGCCAATCACTTATATCAATGGAATCAATTTAATTTGAATGTTGTGCGTTGAAGTTAAGGTCATACAAAATCAAAATTAACTTCGTAAAAATTTTCCTGTATTCAAAAAACACTGTTTGCTCAAATTCCGCATAGGTTAAAAATTAAATTAACCAATGCTAAAATCTAATATTGCTTGAATCTCCAAAATGAAATCAAACTCATTGACAAAACCTGTTGCCCAGTTGTTGGTGTTGTGAAAGTGTTCGATTGATGGTACTAACGAATTTTTTAGTGGTACTATCTTAAAGAAACATAGGGGGGTCGGTATGGGACCACCCTCCCCTACATACCGTTAGAAAAATTTGAATTATTAAAAAATAAATAATTAAATAAAAATAAGTGGTGCAATATTTTTTATGCTTATGGGAGTAGAATAAAGTAGAAGAATCATGTCAGACCCTATAACACCCACAGTAGAGGTGTGCAAAATTCAAATCAAAAGTAAACTCAAATGGAACTAGCTAATTCGAAATTCGAATTGGACGATTCGAGTCGAATTATTCCCGATTCGAATTTTCTGTTGTCGAGTCGTATAATTTTCGGTTCGACTCGATTAAATGCACACCTCTAATCCACAGTGGTACAAGAAAAATATAATTTTTTCAAATTTCCTTAAGAATTTTCATTTTTTCCTTTACTGAAAATAAGTGATGCACTTTTTTCTACTTTATTCTTCTCTTAGGAGCATAGTGCACCACTTTTTTTTAGTCTAGAAAGAAATAAGAAATTAAAAAAAATATTACATATTTTTTTCTTAAAAATTGATTTTTCACTATTTATAACTATTTATAACAAAGAATATTCAAAATAGAAAATATGTAATTTAAACTTTAAACATTTTCATACAATTTTTAAATTTTAGAAAGTTGTAGCGAAATTCAAAATCCATTAACTTAAAAAATCCATTCTCTAGTTATTTTTTTATAAAGAGTTATCAATGGTAATCATTTTATAAATATTTTAAAAATAATATAATTATATTTTATAATTAAATACAATACGCCCGGAGGTTTCTGTTAAAGATTTTGTTATTTTTTATAAATACCGTTAGTATTAAACAAAAATTGGCAATTGTTCTTTAAGAACAAATGATTAAAGCTCGAAATCCGATATACAAAAATTTATTACAAGGAATTTTGAAAAAGATATAACAAAAAATCAAAAATTTCAAAAATTTACTTTCAAGCGTCAAAATAATTGTAAAATCGTTCAATATTGACCTTCTTTTTAAATAATTATATTCATGTATACACACTAGGGAGGGTTTCGCCCCCCTGCTCGCCAACCTCCTAACTATTTCTTATATTTATTTTCAAATCATGTTCTTTTTTTTATGAATGCATAGTAATAGGTTAGAGTTAATTATATCAGGCGATATTAAAAGAAAGAACTTATACTTCTTTATACCTACAGGTAGAAAAATTGATTAAGTTTGGCATAGATTTTGCAGTATCATCAAAGGCAATATTAGGACCCTTTTTACTTGCAGCTTTAACAATAAATCCAAACTAAACATGCGCCAAAAAATTACATAATAATACACATTACTGAGCATCATTATTTGTTGGACAGACTCTGACCTAACACGGGCAAATGTTTAATAAAATTATACAGCCAGAATTTAAAAAACATAATTTTAGTTGGTTGACACGACTCAGACCTTAGACGAGCCGATAGTGAGTATACGTAATTCCAGTGAATTGCAAACAGATAAATGATCGATTCCACGTCAAGTGATCAAGGGGTCTTACGGTGTAATGTTTATTTTAATAATTTTTTACTCTTAAACAATTAAACATAGAAATTTGACAAAGTACATTTTGGAAAGGTTTTTTC
The DNA here is from genome assembly GCA_032872475.1 of Leptopilina myrica (nomen nudum). Taxonomy (NCBI): domain Eukaryota; kingdom Metazoa; phylum Arthropoda; class Insecta; order Hymenoptera; family Figitidae; genus Leptopilina; species Leptopilina myrica (nomen nudum). Next base: position 3,056,825 of record CM065461.1, read on the forward strand.
ATGCTCTTTCGATTGGAAATAAGCATTTTGAAAAAAAAAATTTTTTTGACCCAAAAAAATCAAAATTAAAAATAAATTTCAATTTTTAGGGGAAATTACTCTGATTTACCACTTTTTCATAAATTTAAGTGATCCATTACGCTCCGGTCTCCCCTACGATTTTTGTAAACGAAAGCAGAGGTTTTTTTACTGACTGGACATATAAATGAAAAAGTGGGACTAGAATGTTTAAACATTGATAAAAAGAGTTTTCTACTCACCGGAGCGCTCTAAACCCGGTTTTAGCTCCGTTTAGGAGAAAATTCATTTTTTCAATGTTTAAACATTCTAATCCCACTTTTTCATTTATATATATTTTTAGTAAAAAACCTCAGCTTTCGTTAAAAAAAATCGTATCTCTCTCCCCTAAAAATTGAAGTTTATTTTTAATTTTGATTTTTTTGGGTCAAAAAATTTTTTTTTCAAAATGCTTATTTCCAATCGAAAGAGCATAAAAAACCTTTCCAATATGTACTTTGCCAAATTTTTATGTTCAATAGTTTTAGAGTAAACAATTATCGAAATAAGCATGTACTGAAAAATCCAAAAATTTAACTCCCTTCCCCTCGAAAAATATTGGACTAGGTAAAAAATTACTATCTATTAGTACTACAAAAGCACTAATCATTTGATATGGAATCGCTCAAATATAAAATTTGTTTTTGAATATTCTGCACGGAATTTCGTATGGAAATGTGACTGAATATTTTTAAAGAAATAGTCAAAAGAATTTATGTGTTAATTTCCATTCGAAATTTCGAGCGAATTTTTTTTCAATATCCATATTTAAAATTCGTGTATTATTCGTACGAACATTCGTGCAAAAAAACGTTTCAAAACAACACGAATTTTACTAGTAATTTCATATGAATTCAATAGGAAATCTAGACGAATCTGGTCGGATTTTCGTACGAATCATTTTTACCTGGGCTAGGAGTATGTACTTTATTAATTTATAAGTCTATTTAATTGGGTAGGATAATAATTTTTAATATCACTCATTGCAAATTTGCTTTGAAACTTTAATTGAGTGAGAAAATGCAGTAAAACGTTTTAAAAATGCAAAAGCGTGTATATACATTCCATTGAACATTTAAAAGAACTGACATCGATTACAGTGTAAAAAATTTTAAGAACCAATAATTACGAATCTGACTAGACATTTTTTGGAAATCCACAATCCAATACCGTTTTGAATTTTAATCTGTGTTTTACTTCAATTTTTAATTGATGTAAATAGAACCTTGTCAAAATGTACTTCTCCTATTTTCAGCGTACTCTCTAAGTATGAATTAGTTTTATAAAAAAATTAATAGAAAATTTTGCTTATTTTCTGATTCTCTTTTATGATCAGATACTAGCTGTTTTATCCGTCTTCGATGCGTTTCACTTTCTACTAATACATTTAAAAAGGGTGACAACAACCGAGAATTCTATTTGACTGAGAAAAGCTAAGAATGAGTTACCATTAACCATTTATTTCATTTGGAAAATATTAATTTTTGAATTAGTAAATAACTTATTTGACAAATACTATTTTTAACTAATTCGTATTAAGAGAACGGTATTTGTCAAATTGATGTATTTTCTGCGTTTGTAGTACTATAATTCTCTAAAAATTAAACCTAAATTTCCACCAGTTTTTGGAGTTATGCAGATTCTAATTCGAAGTAATTGTATCGCAAGAAGACCCAGCATTACAACTTCTAAAACGTAAAATATCATTAATATTACAGGCTGCAAGTAGAGCTTAAATTTTAACTCGGGTCTGTTTATATAAATATTGAATCAATATTTATTGTAAAATAAGCATATAAAATATGTAAGGTCTCAAAACTTGATACCTTTTCATCTATTAGAAAATATTAAAGAAAACACTGAAAATGTAAAAAAATTATTGCAATTTATCAAAATTGATTTTATTTTGATAGAAACAATTAATAATTTTAAATAGTGAACAACACAAAAAAAAGTAAACTTGATTGTCTGTAAAAGTAGCTTTGGGTCTCAGGGGAAATTTTTTCCCAGTGTATCTATTTAGTTTACTTTTGAAAATCGTGAAAATATGATAAAATGCTAAAAAACTAATATCTAATCAAAGGTTCTCTACATGTGATTCGATTTAATTCATTTTAATGATTTATTTTTATCACATTTATTAAATTAAATTTCGCCCGTCAGTGAAAATAGGTATATAATTTTCTAATTAAAAATATTTGAAAATTTTTTTTCTTTTTTATTTGAAGGAGGAAGGAGTCATCTACCTTGGATTTTTTAGAATTAAATATCACTTACTAATAAAAAACATATTTCCAACCCAAAGTGGATGACTCCTTCCTCCTCCAAATAAGAAAGAAAAGAAAAATTTACAAATATTTTTAATTAGTAAATAATATTTTCTTGCCTTTTTTTATTTAGAGGAGGAAAGAGTCATCTGCCTTGCATTTTTTAAAATTAAAAAAATATCACTTTCTAACAAAAACATTTTAACCCAAGGTGGATGACTCCTTCCTCCTTCAAATAAAAAAGAAAAAAAATTTACAAATATTTTTAATTAGTAAATTATATACCTATTTCCAATGACGGGCGAAATAAACTATTTCTTTTATTTCGCCCGTCTTTTTTCCCATGCATTTTCACTGACGGGCGAAATAAACTATTTCTTTTATTTCGCCCGTTTTTCATTGCTTTGCATTTTCTTTGACGGGCGAAATAAACTATTTTTTTTACGAAATTAAGCCATTGGACAGATAATTTTCAAGCCATTTTTCGTTTAATATTTCTTATCATTAATTATTTCTATCAATTAAATTAAAACAGCCTAAATCAATTCCCATATTTTTTTTAAATTTAAATTTTACGTAATGTGTTTTCAAAGAGCTTTCATTTATATATTTTTTTGAGAAAAAATAATTTTATTTTACAAAAGTCAATATTACTATTAGGAAAGTACAGATATGTGTACTTTTTTCTAGAAACATGTAAAGGAGAAAACTTTTCTTTATAATCACATTAAAATCAGTTTACCTTGTAATATTAGTGTTTTCAGCATAAAAACAAATAAATGATATTTATCTTTTTATGGAGAAGTAATTATTGGACGATTTTTCCTTATTTATTTAGGGGCCGTTTAAAAAATACGTAACACTATTTTTCGGAAATTAGGACCTCCACATGTTATCAATATTTCATAATCTATAATAATTAAAGAAGTAGAATAGCTTACTTTTCTACAAAAATTTTTTTTCTTGAATGAGGCCTTGAACCTCTTTTTGCAGTAAGAGGCTTATTTTTTCCTCCCATTTTACAGGAATTAATTTCCTTTTATGAATATAAATATTCTTCTTCAATTTCTTCTAAATACAATAAGTATGTATCCAACTTTTTTAAAGTTCTATTTTTAATTTCTTATGTATCATTTGTTCTATTTTTCTATGAACAATAACAACTATTCAAAAATGTGCAGAATAAAAACATTGAGTGAATACTATATATATATATATATATATATATATATATATATATAAATATATATATATATATATATATATATATAGCACATATAGTCAGGAGCGGCATAAATTGTACAGATGAAATAAATTTTTCTGAATCTAAAATAAATCCAGGCATGTAATTTCATATCTCCTCGTTATCTGTAGAATGCATTAAATTTTAAATAATAATAAATTAACGTATATCTTATCCCTAATCCCTTTCAAAAAAAAATTTATGACTCAGAAATCCAAGTTTCGTCGGCCCTGAAAAACTATGCAAAACTATCATGAATGTATAAACCTGTGAATAATAGCGACACAATGTTGACATTACCTAACAATTGACTACTAAATAACAAAGATCACAATATTCTTAAATTATACAGATATGAGGGATTCCGCGTCAAGTGATCAAGGGGTCTTTTGGTGTAATGTTTATTTCAATAATTTTTTACTCTTAAACAATTAAACATACAAATTTGACAAAGTACATTTTGGAAAGGTTTTTTTATGCTCTTTCGATTGGAAATAAGCATTTTGAAAAAAAAAAATTTTTTGACCCAAAAAAATCAAAATTAAAAATAAATTTCAATTTTTGGGGGAGAAAGACCCAATTTTTTTTATTTATTTTTTTTTAAACGAAAGCTGAGGTTTTTTCCTAAAAGGACATATAAATGGTAAAGTGGGACTAGAATGTTTAAACATTGAAAAAAAGAATTTTCTCCTAAACGGAGCTAAAAACCGGGTTTTGAGCGCTCCGGCGAGTAGAAAACTCTTTTTTTTAATGTTTAAACATTCTAGTCCCACTTTACCATTTATATGTCCTTTTAGGAAAAAACCTCAGCTTTCGTTTAAAAAAAAATAAATAAAAAAAATTGGGTCTTTCTCCCCCAAAAATTGAAATTTATTTTTAATTTTGATTTTTTTGGGTCAAAAAATTTTTTTTTTTCAAAATGCTTATTTCCAATCGAAAGAGCATGAAAAAACCTTTCCAAAATGTACTTTGTCAAATTTGTATGTTTAATTGTTTAAGAGTAAAAAATTATTGATATAAACATTATACTGAAAAACACAAAAATTTAACCCCTTCCCCCTCGGAAAATATTGGACTTGGTAAAAAAATATTTTTACGAAAAATTACTATCTATGAGTACTACAAAAGCCCCAAGTTTTGCTACGATTAGTGAAAAATTTTTCTCCACCTTGATCACTTGACATGAAATGCCCCATATATATTTGTTTTAATATTTCTTAAAGGGATTTCCAAGAAAAATAATTCAATTATGTGGAATAAATAACATGGACATTGGGAAGTACAGTCGGTTCGTGTAGGTCGCAATTTGATAGGTCACTGTTTATTACATTCTTCAAGTCCAACCAATCAAAACCCAAACCAAGCAAGTAATTTTTAATGCTTAGTTCAGAGTAAAAGAGTGCTAACTTGTATTCATAGCTTTAAATTGAGTCCACAATGGATAAATTTACGTTTAGCAAATTGTAGCCTTTATTGTTGTCAAGTGACGCGTCACTTGAGGTTTTCCTTTCTAAAAAACAGAAAGCAAGAACAATCGAATCGAACTCGTGAACTCGAAAAATGGACAATGCTAAAAACATCGATTCGTCAATTCGTTGAATGCTAACAACGTCGAATCGTCAAATGGTCGAATGTTCAACACGTCGAATCGTCATATGGTCGAATGCTCAAAACGTCGAATCGGCAAGAAGTCGAAAAATTTGTTTTGATGTAAGTTAATTTTAACTTAAACTAATCAAATTTTTCGACTTTTTGACGATTCGACGTTTAAAGCATTCGACCAACTGACGTCTCGCTTTTACACCTACTTATAAAGGTACTTCTACATCAGCTTAAAAATACTTTTGTTTTGACTTATCTAGTGTGTTTAAATTGTTGTTCTTTTTACTCTCAAGTTGCTTCTACAATAACTTTTTTCATCTAGATGAGCGAGAAAACGATGCGCGCACTACTATTTTGCATGGTTTAAGGCTGCGGCTACACCTCTGCAGGCAGCCTGCCTGCCTGCAGGTTGTCATGGTAACGTACAAGAGTAAGAGAGTCAGAAACTTCAAACTTCTCCCTCACTCTCGTTGCTCCTGCCTGCGTAGGCAGGCAGCCTGCAGAGGTGTAGCCTCACCTTAACAGTGCATTTTGTTTTTGTCTTTGAAAAAGGAGTTGTAAAAGCAGCCTCGTGATTTTCTGCTTTAGGCCGACGTATTTTGCTAATATGGGATAGCACCTTGAGACCAGAGCTGGGCAAAATAGTTTTTAAACATATATTTAAAATGTCACTTTCAATGAATAAACTATTTATAATGCACGGCACGTAAATCAAATACATTTACCTAATAAAAATTATAGAATTAGAGTAATTGTAAGATTTGGTTGAAAAAAGTTTTAAAAATTGGAGGTTATGTTTGAACATTTCAATGAACTATATTGAACTTACCGTATCATTCTAGAAGCTAGCGGTCAATATGTTTCTTAGAATGGAATCAAATATTACGATGAAAAGAAACCCTGAAAACACTCATAACAACAATTATGTACTAACATTTTACAAATATTGCATTTTTACTCGTTTTCGTAAAATAAAACATTTTACAGTAAAAGTGGATATATTTTAAAATAAAATCACCTTATTACTCTCTTACTCTTGTACGTTACCATGACAATCTACAGGCAGGCAGGCTGCTTGCAGAGGTGTAACCGCAGCCTGAGGGTGGAGTCCCATGGCAGCGTTTTGCGTTTTGTAACTAGGCTATAAGTGCAAACAGAGCAAACATATATCTGTATCTCTCTCGCACTCATGGCCTAGTTACAAAACGCAACGCAAAACGCTGCCATGGGACTCCACCCTTACTTTTGCCATGTAGATGCAGCATAAAGGCGTTTCTCCAAAACTCTTTAAATCTGAATTTTTGAAAATTCAGTTATTTCTAAGTTATAAGTTCACTTATTCATAAGTGTTTTTGCACTTATTGATCGAGAAGATGACTTATAACGTATAATAAGTGAAATTTTCGATTCAGATTTAGAGAGATAGGTTGCCATAGTAGCATTCAAGAGTGAGAGAGATGTAAAATTATTTTATATCTCTCACTCTTGAACGCTACTATAACAACCTGCATGCACAAGTTTTGCATGCGGAGGTCTGAAGGCTTCCTTAAGCTGCGGTTACACCTCTGCAGGCTGCCTGCCTGCGCAAGCAGGAGCAACGAGGGTAAGGGAGAAGTTTGAGGTCACTGACTCTCTTACTCTTGTACGTTACCATGACAACCTGCAGGCAGGCAGGCTGCCTGCAGAGGTGTAAAGGCCAACGCAGAATAGAATCTTTAACCGGACTGCAATCGTAAGCGTAACCGTAAGAATGAGTTAAAGAAGGATAAACAATATACCAATCCTTCTTTAACTCATTCTTACGGTTACGATTGTGATTACGATTCCGGTTAAAGATTCTATTCTGCGTTGGCCTTAACCGCAGCCTTAGAGAATTAGGCATTAAGAAGCATTCAAATCACGACATGCAAGTTGCCAACGTAACGTGCAAAAGCAAGAGAGAAAAAGTTATTTTCTTTTTCATGGCCGAATGCTAAGAACATCAAATAATCAATTCGTCGAATGTTAAAAACATCGAATCGGCAAATGGTCGAACGCTCAAAATGTCGAATCGTCAAATGGTCGAATCCGCATTTTTGACGATTCGACCACTTGGTAGTCGACCATTTGAACATTCGAAGAGACGCATGATTTTCCGCTAATCACGAAGTGGTCGAATGTTTAAATAATCGAATACCAAATCGTCGAATCGTCATTTGGTCGAATGCTTAAAACGTCGAATTGTCAACAGGTCGAATGATAAAAACATCAAATCGTAAAATGGTCGAATGTTCAATCGAACAGTCAATTCGACGAATGCTAAAAACATCGAATTGTCAATTGATCGAATGCTCAAAATGTCGAATCGTCAAATACTAAGAATATCGAATGATCAATTCGTCGAATGCTAAAAACATTGAATCGTCAAATGGTCGAATGCTCAAAACGTCGAATCGGCAAAAAGTCGAAAAATTTGATTGCAGTTAATATTAACTTACATCAAACAAATTGTTCGACTTTTTGCCGATTCAACGTTTTGAGCATTCGACCACATGCGGATTCGACGTTTTTAGCATTCGACGAAATGATGATTCGACCAGTTGACAATTCGATGTTTTTAGCATTCGATCATTTGTTGATTCGATGTTTTTAGCATTCGATCATTTGTTGATTCGATGTTTTTAGCATTCGACCATTTGAGAATTCAGGCCTAAGCAGAATAAAACGGGAAGCGAACGCAAGCATGAGATAGAAAAGGACAGAAGTAGGTTTGTCCTTTTCTATCGCATGCTTACGTTCACGTTACTTTTTTATTCTGCGTTGGGCTTTTAACGTTTTTAGCTTTCAACTATTTGACGATTCGATGTTTTTAGCATTCAATCATTTGAGAATTCGACGTTTTGAACATTCGATCAATTGACGATTCGATGTTTTTAGTATTCGACCATTTGACTATTTGACGTTTTGAGCATTCGACCATTTGACAATTCGTCGTTTTAAGCATTCGACAAAATGACGATTCGACGAATTGGTATTCGACCATTTGAACATTCGACCACTTGGCATTTGGGGAAAATCATGCGTCTACTTTTAAATGACAAAATGTGTATTCACCTTTATGCTTTCTTAGAATTCTATTTACAAATTTTTACTTATTAAATTTCAATTAAAATCTTTCATTGATTCCAAATATCATTATAGAACCAATTTCATTACACAACAAAACTATATTATCCAATTTTTAAAAAAGTTGTATATTTTACTTGTATTAAAAATGGTCACTTAATTATTGTCCTGAAATTAGAATCAAATGTTTGTAAAGAAGATTTGTAAAGAATAATTTATTATGCTGGTTTCCACATGAGTGCTGCTTCATTTTATGTTTGTATACGCTACTAAAGTCGACGCCATCTTGTTGATGTATTGCGAAACTTCAGATACTGAAAGCTATACAGAACAGCTGTCATATTTAATCACTGTCTACTTGATAACAGCACTTATTTATTTTTAATAAACAAAATTTATTACTGTTTTTTATATCAAAGAAGTGTCATTGTGTATATTTTAGAGAAATATAAAGTTTGCCAAATGGAAAGTATTTGGTGTTTAATACTTTCCAAGAAAAGGCTGTTTGAAATGATGTGAAAAACTGCCCGTATTTCATTTATTATAATTAAATATTTTTTATCTTTCTAACATAAAAAAAGTCTCACTGTGAGTAGTTTTTTATTAATAATCTATTTTTCAAAAGGAAAAAACATTCCATTCTATATTTTCGACGTATTGGCTGTTTATAGTGTTTCTATCTTTTTGCATCTTTTTGTTTACAAATCACAACTTGGACTTGCCCTTAATCAATAAAAGCGTACTGACCCAAAGTGTAATAAAGTGGGTGGTATGACGTATCATCCCTTGCAAAGGAATGGTATAAAAGGAGTCAGCCTTGCCGAATATCTTCAGTCCAGAAATCTTCACCAAACCCTCATTCTACGCAACAAGTCAGTTTAAAACATCCGCCCGTATCTTACAAGTTATTTACGGGAATCGCCTTCTAGTTCGGTTTTAACTATTGTCGACGCATTTTCCGAGCATTCTTGCCTGAGGGGATTTCAACTCGTAACCTCGTGCCCTCCACTACGTGCCTTCTTATTTGGAAAATATAAGAATAAGTAATACTCCGAGGCAATTCAACAACTGGACTCCAGACCGCATCTCGATTGGCCCGAAAACTCTTCGACAAAGGTTGCCTTTCACCTCGCTACGCTACGAAACTGTTTTTCGCTGAATCAACGATCCCAGCCAAATATCAAGGTATAAAGTTTGTAGACACTCTTAATTATTATTTACCTATGTAAAGTTTCCTCACGAATTCTAATTTAGTTCCAGTATCAAAATAAAGACGTTTGGATCTGTTCCCTCTCTCACTAACATACAAGGATTCCAATATACAGTATTTCTACTCGTAATAGTTTCTCTTTTCTTAAAACCTGTCCCTTTATATCAGAGTTCATTCTCTGTGAATAAAACAGGTTGAATCACCGATGCCGGACTATTTAAATTTATAATTTGAATTATGTTTTGTCACTTGAGACATAACAATAATAACGGTTAATACGATTTTGTAAAGTTTTTAGTCGGTTGTTTCGAATAAACTTTTTTTTAGTATTTGCATATTATTATTTAAATTATGATTTATAAATAATTATATATTAAATTATAAATTAACGAATAATATGTACTAGAAAATATTAAATTAGGAAAATCAAATATTATTACAGGAAAATAATTATCAAAGTTAAGCAAACAAAAAAAATTATTTAAATTGACCAAATACGTTTAACTAAAACTATTTATTTGAATCAAACAAATCTTTTCTCTTAAAATAAACAAATTTTCTAGTTATATAAAATAAAAATGTTTAGTTAAGTGTAATAACCATTTGGTTAATAGGTTAATACAAATAAACGTATTGGAAGAAATTTTTTGGTTGAATCAAACAAACGTTCGGTTGACTGCATAGCAATGCATTTATTTGGTTGATTCAACGAAAATATGGTTGTTTCGAACAAATTGTTTTCCGAGTGTATGAATGCAAATTAATCGGAGGTTTCTTATTCCAAGCTTTAGTTTAGATCCCTAGACAAGTTAATCGTTTAGATAAATAGGTCATAGGTGCGGGTTTCAATTCCCATAGGGTACAAGTTTTAATTTAATACTTCCATTTTAATTAAAATGTTGGTATGTTCGGAGTGTGCTAAGAATATAAAGTTAATAATGGTCATAAGAATCTTTTATGTTTTCCCCAAATTTATTTTTTAATAACCAACTCAAAGCAAGTAGGTTCCTGATTGTATCCGGTTCTACTGGTTCTTTAATATATAGGGATCTAAAATTTTCGTAAACGCGGATTACCGGCTGCCCACCCGGTGTCGCATCCGGGAAAAATTGTCCGCAAGAGGCCATCCATAAAGCATGTGATACTTTAAGGGGTTGGGAAGGTCAACAAAATATCACTCTCCATGTTAACTGTCTATGGAAAAAGCGTCATGAGGGGGGAGGGGGTCTAGATTACCGAAAATATGTATCACATGCTTTATGGACGACCCCCAAAAAGTGTTTTCCCGCCTCTCGTAGACAATATGGAGAGTGAAATTCCTTTATCACCCCTTTAAATATGAAGCCGAAATATTTTATCCTCTCAAAATGAGAGCGCGATACCAAACAGTTAAAACCCCAGTTTTCCAAAATTTAAACAATATTTTTAATAATTATTTATCAAAATTTTGCAATATTTCGAGAGGACCGCTACTCCCAGAGCGTTCATCTATATTTACCAAAAATTCTCGACTTAAAATATTCTTTTCTTTTTAAATGAGAGCGCAATTTACTAAATCTTATACGATTACGGATAAAGAATAAAAATTTAACTGTTGTTTAAATAATTTTTAAACAAATCATTGTTGTTATTTAACAACTTTTTACGACATGTAAGTAGAAAGTTGCAGTTTTTTCTTAATTTTGCAATTTATCGAACTTCATATGATTACAGATTAAAATTTATAAACAAATAAATAATGTACGAGTTAAACTAAAATTGTTTAAATAATAATTCAATTTGTTTACCTGTAATAAAATAGAATTTAATAAATTGCAAAATTAAGGAAAAGTGCAACTTTCTAGGTGCATCCTGGAAAAAGTTGGTAAATGACAACAATAATTTGTTTAAACAAATAAGAAATGCATTGTTACATCAAAATATATTGTATTTATTGATATGAAACAATTTTACTGTATAAGTTTAATGATTTTATTTTTTTTGCAGTGTACAAAAAAGAACATCCGGTTAATTTTCAGTATTCATGTATATATTTTTTAATTGTTATAAATAAACAAGAATAAATGTGAAAAAATTAATAATCGCCTCTAAAAAAATGTTAACAATTTTCTGTGCCAGCGTCGTCTTTCAACCACAAATTCTTTTTAAATTTAAAGTAAATTCTAAATAAGCTCTGAATATCTCTGTGTTTTGATAAAAGCTCTTCCCAATGGAAAACTGCCAAGAGTTACCATTGGCGCATTAATAAACTAATATTGGGAGCCATTGACTTTCTATTGGTATATTATTGGCACCCGTTAATGGACTATAGTGGTAAAATCATGGACTGACTACGTCGTTGCCAATAATTACTCCAGCCCGTACATATAGGGTGTTTTCGACAAATGTCCGGATTAAGGCGCACTCACACCTTTTCTTACTGCCTGCCTGCGCAGGCAGGCAGCAGATCGCTCACACCTCGCTTTTCCGTAGCAGACCGAGCCGAAAATAGGCGGCAATTTTAAACAGGTTGAGAATAAATTTTGTTTTAAATGCCAATAATTAATAAAAGCGAGTTTAAAAATGAGCCAAAATTGCCATAAAATTAATATTTTTATATAAATTTACTTATTATTGGGCTGTGTTTGCAAAAGAAAAAATAATGTGTAATGTGTATTGTTTTTGTCACTGCCAACTGACAGCAGGGGCAATTACACTACACATTACACAATTTACTACATATTATTTTCTCTGTTGCAGACGCAGCCTTAAATAATATTGACTGTTTACGGCAATTACTCGGAGTTACTACTAGGAGTTATCAGTTGTTCTCAATATTGTAAAGTTTACAAATAAAGTGTACATTAAATAAATAAAGTTACAATATTGAGCACCACTGATCACTCCTAGGAGTAAAACAGTGTCGATGGAAAAAAGTTGTTGTAGAAGCAGCCTTCTATTGGTGAGTTTGTTTTTGTTTTGGTTGTTGGCGTGGACCATGTGTGGACCCCGTAGCAATAGTAGCAAGGTTATATAGAATGTCACAGTGCCAGTCACATGTCGATTAGTCGGCGCCAGGTTCTCATCTAACACTGCCAGGAGGAAAAAAGTAATTTATTAATAAGTGAATAAATAGGTAATAGTTTTGACTCCTCAATTTGTGCTCTTCGCTTTTCGGTAAGTGTACATACATTGTTGTCTTTTTTTTATTTTATTGTTTTCATATTAATACTTTAGTACTTATCTCATGTATATAAATATATACAGAAAAAATTGAATTTTGCAAAGAGTTTTATTAAAATTCTAGAAAACAATTGAATTTTTAAATAAATTTTTTAAAAATACCTGAAAATTAAATTTAGACAAAAATTTTATTAAAATTCCTGAAAATAATTGAATTTTGCAATAAATTTTTTTAAAATTCTTGAAAAATGAATTTGGATAAAAAATTTTAATAAAATTTCTGAAAATAATTGAATTTGGCAAAGAGTTTTATTAAAATTTATGAAAATAATTGAATTTTTCAATAAATTAAAAAACAATCCTGTAAATTGAATTTAGACAAAAGTTTTTATTAAAATTTAGGAAAATAATTGAATTTCGCAACGAATTTTAATAAAATTCCTGAAAATTGAATTTAGACAAAAAATTTTATTAAAATTCGTGAAAATAATTAAATTTTGCAACAAATTTTTTTAAAATTCTTGAAAAATGAATTTAGACAAAAATTTCTTAAAATAATTGAATTTTGCAAAGAGTTTTATTAAAATTCATTAAAATAATTGAATTTTGCAATAATTTAATAATTAATTACAGGCTATCACCAAAAATCGAGGCTTCGTTCGCTATATTGAAAAATGGCAGATTATGGATATGATATTCTGATAACCGGAAATGTGATTCACTTGTCAAAATTGGACGTAAGTTACAATTTTTTACATTATTAATATTATTTTTTTTAATGCAAAATTCGTTAATTTTTTATAAACAAATAAAGTTATTTTAGTGTTCCAAATTGAAAAATGCAATTTTTTTTACATTATTAGAAGTACGTAAAAAAATACCAAAATTTTTTTTACTTATACTTCTTGAGAATTACAGGATTTCTAATGTAAATAAACAATTTTATTTTTCGATTTGGAACACTAAAATAACTCTATTTGTTTATAAAACTAGGAATATTATTAAAGAAATTTCTTTGAAAAAGAAAAGTTATGCTTAATTTTGTCCTCTTTTTAAAAAACTTTGTATAATCTTGTAATAAAAAATGTTGTTTGACAAAATAGTAATTCTATAGGTTCTTTTATTTATTTTAAACAAAAATGTATCAGATATTAAAGTATAAGTAATTAAAAAAAAGTTAGAAAATTTTCATATTTCTTATTTTTTAATCGCGTTTTTAAAAAAATTCTGATTATTTAGAAGTAAACCAACAAATTGGTTTAATTTCTACAATCAACTAATTTTTATTTATTGTTCTTTTAAATTGATATATTTTTCTAATCTGCTATCCTCATTTCGTAGTTGAATAAAGAAATTGACTCTTCAAAGCGCCAGCCTACAATAGAGGATACCGAGGATACAACACAAGCGATCGAGGTGGACTCAGATGGAGTTGCATCGCAATCCAATGATAATCTCATCAAACTATTGGAACTTGTTAAAGATGCGCCGTGCTTATGGGACCCCAATGTTCCAATTTACAAAAAAACTCCTGGAATTGTCGCGGACACTTGGATGAAAATATCAAAACATTTTAAAGGTAATATCATAAAAATCGTAAAATAATATAATATATATTATATTATTTTCAGAAGTTTTAATAAAATTCCTTACAATATTCAATTATTTTCATAAATATATAACAATATTCATCACAAGAATTCTATTAGTTTCAAAAAAATTTTCTTAATTCAATGATTTTCTAAAATAATAAAAGTTTAACAGGAATTGAAAATTATTTAAAATAAAATTTGCATACATCAGGATATCTATTAACCCGGAAAAACCGAAAATAATCCAGGAATTTTATGCCAAACCGGGAATTTTTTCATTTTATTAAAATTCGTCGAAAGCATTCAATTATTTTTAGAAACTGTAAAAAAATTCTTCAGATTTACTAAATTGTTTTGAATATTCTTTTTTAAAAAAAATTATTCGCAAGAATTCAATTTTTCTCATAAATTTCCATACAATTCTAAAAAACAAATCAATTATTTTCAAAAGTAATCAAATTCTTCGCAAAAATTCAATTATGTTTAATTTTTTTTAAATTACCAACATTTTAATTATCTTTATAAATAATTATATTGTTCTCCACAATTAAATTATTTTTAAAAATATTAATAAAATTGTACGCAAACATTTAATTATTTTCATTCAATTACTTTTACAAATAGTAAAATTAGTTAGTTACATTTTTCAAGTAATTTTAGTAAAATTGTATTAAAAATAATTGAAATTCTGCAATGAGTTTTAGTATTTCTGAAAATAATTGAATTATTGAGAAAAAACTTTAAAAATTTGTAAATATTTGACTATCTGTGAAATTTTTATTATTTATAAAAATAATTAAATGTTTGCGTAGAATTTTATTAAAATTGTTTTTTAATAATTAAATTCTTTTGGGTAATTTTATTAAAATAGTAGATATTGAAATGAGAAAAATTTTTAAAAATATTTGAATTTTTTTATTTATAAAGATAATAAATGGGAATTTTTTACAATTTTTTTTGTAAATTTTTAAAATAATTGAATTTTGTGATAATAACTTTATTACTTTTGAAAATAATTGAATTTCTGCGATCATTGTAAGTTTCTCAAAATTCAATTTTTTTAGTGTTAAATTTGAAACTAAACTTCTTTTATATATCCATTAATTTTTAATAATTAATTAAATATAGGGTAAACCAGACAGCAGTCAGCCGCTTAAGAAAATCTTTTTAATGAATACTGTTTAAAAATTACATTTAAAATTTCTTCCATGTGTGATTGTTCCTAATGGTCCTACAAAACTAGTATACCAATCATGTTTACAAAAAAAAATTTCTTAAGTTTAAGTTTCTTAATTTAAGTTCATTAAAATTTATAATTAAATTCATTCAACATTAAAATTTTATAAAATTTGAAATTGGAACCGTTTGAAGTTCATTTATTTATGAAAATTGTAAACATAACTCTTGTAAAATTGAATTAATTTCGAAATATTACACCCCAAAAAAAGGTATATTTGTCTCAGAAGCAACTAGACTTTATATTTGTTTCAAATAAATTTTATTTAATTAAAATAAAATTTTATTTGATTCAAACATATGTTTTATTTGTGATGATTAAAAGTTTTATTTAAAACAAATACAAAGTCTCGTTGGTTCTGAGATAAATATACGTTTATTTAACTCAAATAAAATATATTAAAAAGAAATATTTTACAAAAATTAAAGGTTTTGTATTATAATTCGTGGTAATTTTATAGTTTATGAGTCAAACAAAAATGACCCAAAAAATCAGAATATTCTTATGAATTCAAAAAATTATTTTTTTCTGTACTTTTAATACAAATTGCTGTCTATTCACTATGTCCGAATATATGATTATTATAATTATAATAATACTAAAACTATATATTCCAATTCATATTTTATTTTTTAAATTGCTAATTTTATTTAAAAAATATTGAGCAAGAAGTCAGTCGCGCACGAATTGTTGCTAGTAATAAAATTATTCGATTAAGAATTCAATTATTTTCATAAATAATTGTTACAAACCGGTAAATTAATTTTGAATCGGGCTTTTGAGATGGCCCTTAATTAGTCGATTTGGGGAGGCTCCAAGCTGCCAGAGTTGAACTCTGTTTATTACTGCGGGATCGTTATCCTACTGTTTTAAAAGTTACCGTTCTGCTTTGTTTATTATTTAATTTCAGAAAACAAGGATGTAATTTAGACAGGTAAGTAAGAAAATTTGGATATAGTTTAATTAAATTTTGTGTTTATTTCCCCAATTGAATACCCATACAGAAATAGAAAGTGTGGAAAAGTGTAGTTTAGTGTTAATGTAGATTACATATAATTGAAACGATACAAATTACTTACAGCTACCGGCGGGGGTTGCTCCTTTCGGTATCACAAAATTGAACCACCATCGGGCAAGATTTACGTTGTCTCACAGTCTTTAATATTCTTTTAATTATTAGAAAATTATTGACGTAGAATTACGAGCAAAGGATTTGCTTTCTTTATTCGCGAGATTGCACTTGTGGTTGAACGGTCGCGGGCAATATCTATGCAACCGGCCGTTCCTCCTTTGTGTAAACTCACTTGTGAATCTATTCCTAGGAAAACTGGTGCGGGCAATATCTATGCAACCGACAGTTTTATAAGAAATTCGATCACACTTGTGGATCTCTTCTCTATCAATCTGATGCGGGCAATATCTATGCAACCGATAGATAGATAGAGAATTTGATCTCACTTGTGGGCCTCTGAAGTTTGAACGGACGCGTGCAATATCTATGCAACCGGCCGGTTATAAACAACAAGATTTCAGAATTATGATTTATATTAATAATTCTGAAATCTCTCCAAAATCAGTCCGCACTGGACTCCACCGGCTCAGAGAATTTGAAAATTTTAACGTCTGCCCTGAATCATGCAATTCGGGTTCCGGGTCGCGGACGGGTCTTTTGCGCGAAATTTCTCTGTCCCAAAACACTTGCTAGGTTAGACCCAGGAGAGGTGTCTTCGAGAAAAAGCGAGAATTCGTACTGCCATGATTAATATTTCGCGACAGGCCTCTAACCCTTACCTTCAGTGCGAAAAGTGGGGAAGACGGAAAATTTGGGTAGTAGGAGTAAGGAGTAGGAGAAAATCGTGGGCCCATTGGTCTATGCATTTTTGCTGACGTTTTCGATCTCACGGTAGGTCCGTGAGAACGGAAATAGTCTGTTAATATGATACTTTTCGAGACATTATTTTCGAAATAACTTAGAATTTAAATAATAATTATATTGTTTAATTAATAAAATTATTATTCAAATTACTTATTACAGTTCATATAATTTGTTTATTGTAATTATATTGTTCCTACTTTTTATAAGTTGCTTGTATATGTATTATACATATTGAGTTATGAATATACACATATACATGCAACTTAATGTCCTCCGGCATTTTGTTATGACCAAAATGTTTACAACAAAATGTTTAGCTATTGTCAATTTGTTGTATCTGCATCTAGCTTGGTGCATAGGTTTAAGTTCAAATAACACAAGACATTCAACTCTTGTAGCTTTGAGTCAGCTGTAACGCACGTGCGTTTGTTTTGATGCTGTATGCCACAGCTAATGGGCCCTGAGGGGAAAGGAAGGTACCACGCACAACAAGGTAGCGGTAAGAGGCAAGCATAACGCGTTTGTGTTGATGCCCGTAGCATGAAGGCCGTCAAGGTATTAGTGCTGTAGCCGGGGAGTCAGTGAGTGTGCTGGTGTCCATAAACGGCGGCTGCATGGGTGTGTGTGTTGCCGCCGACCATCCCCACACACGCGCAACCTCACAGCGCACCTTCTGTCTATGCACAGTAATGACGAATATATACATACATTCAGACACATACACATATACATGTACATATATATATATATATATATATATATACATATACATATGCATACACTGGCTGCAGCATGGCGCCTTCTTATAAATTTCGGATTTGTGATTTTATCAGAACCTCCCTGATTGCAGTCAAAAGTCCCGCTTAACAAACCTAATTTTTTTTTACATTGTTCAAATTTTTATTAGTGTTCATTATTTTAATAATTATTATTATTATTTTTTTTTTGGCAATTAAAATTCCGAGCTAAGAGCGTTTGGTGAACGTCGACACTTCCTTATCTGGGTATCAGATATCATGCGGCGATGGCTTGCATGCCGTCGAAACTATCAAACAGGGTTGCCAATTTATAATTTCATATATAACAATCCACCGTGAAAATTCCTGTTTTTGTCCCCAAAAACTTGATGCCCTGAACTCGGAGGTAGAATTGCATAGAAAATATGTTATGGACGTAGGCAAATATAATTGTGGGTATTATGCTTACATATGCGGTAAGGGAATAGCACATTATATATACACTCATACGTACACGCATACATACTACGTAAGTATACACACATATGGATACATATCCCTTTTACTCTAACATATATAAATGATTATGCTAAACTTAAATTATTATGGCATACATATTCTTATAAAATAACGTTTTTGTCAATAATAATTAAACATAGAAGTGAATTGTCCAGATATTACATTACTTATTTTTTTGTCATCTCCTATCTACTACAGAACTCCTTAAATATTATTCCATTCAGTATATATTTTGGCCACAATGTCGAAAGTTGATTGCGATATAATGTGACTTTGATCAACCAAAATTTGATTATATTTAATTTGTATGAGGAAAATTTATTTATCTGTAAATCTCTTATAATAATTGTGTCGGTTAATTTCAGAGATGTTAACTTTTACAACTAGGTAGTGAATCAAAATGATTAAAATATATATATTTCGGAATTTATCACTTTTAATACTATGTTATGGTTCTTATTCAAAAAAAAAAAATTTTTAAACCAAGTTTAACATCTCTGGTTAAGCAAAATTATGTTTAAAAATTTTATGTTTGAATCGAACTCAAGATTTTGATTACAAATAATTTAGAATCAATCATAATTTGTGTTTGATTCAAATATGAAATCTCTTAAAATGAACCAAAATATGCCTGATTCAACCTTAAATATGTTTGACCGTATAGCAAGGATATTTTTAAGTCCGATTCAAACATAATTTGTTTGAATCAAATAATCCTTTTCTCAGTGCAGTGCTATTGAATTGAATTTGTTGGGAAAGTAATTTCTGTACTGAGTAAAAAAATAAAAAAAATATGTAACAAAAGTGGCCACCATGGTTGTAAAATGAACGTAGTTCATGCTTTTGAATCAATAGCGCGTGGTCGGCGGCAGAATTTACCAACAACCGACAGGTCCGTGAATGTGTTGGTTCTCGTAGCCAGCAAGTCCGCGTTTGTGTATGTATTGCGTAGCCGTCCAGGCACGTACACAAACGCTATGATCAAGCTCTTACTCTTCAATTAAATTTTAAACTTTCTTTTCTTTTAATCTTCTTGCTGCAACATTAGTTATCACCCTTTGGTTTCGTAATGTCGCTGCAAGCTTGACTGTTTCCTTTAATTTTATAAAATTAATATTAATGGCTATATAATATTTAAAACATATTTAATCTATAATTAATTTTAATAACTTTAAGAATCAGTTGAGAGCATTAAAAGGCTGACGCCGATGTTTATCGAAGTGTCGGGTGTCCAGCATCAAGGCTTCTTGGTCTTGGTGAGCCTTGATGCCGACAGTAATATCTCACAATGTTGTCAAGTGAAAAGAATTTAAAAACTCCTTTTTTTGTATTTACCGTAAGATTCCATTGTTTTATCCCTTAAATTTGTTAGTGTCCTTAACTGATTTACTCCTCTTTAACAGTTAGGGAGGATACTTTGCTCGCGTCTTTTAAATTTTATTTAAATATATTTCCCTTTTGAAACAAAAGAGGCTGCTAACAACCTAGCTTTGTGAGGTGTACACTCACTGAGTATACTACGGCAAGTCAGCAGTTGCCTTATCAGCATCCCTTGTTACGTCTCTCAATTACTCACGAACCTCAGTTCCTTGACATCGATAGGATTGTACGGACGTTTTAGTCTTTCGGAGTGTAATAACATTGATTTGTTTTAGTGAAGTGCGTCGTAAAATTGTGTGTTTGAGAAAAAAAATAGTGTGACGTGCACAGGAATATTCCTTTCCACGGATTTTTGATCGGTCAAGGTTAGTTATATAATTTTTTTCTTAACAGGGGCGCATGACTTCCCCCAAATTCCACTCTATAATTCAATAACAACACTATTACAATTCTTAGTATTTTAATTTTTTAAATAGAATCGTTAAAATTATATATAATAATCGTCGTGATTCCGGATCTCTGCCCACACTTGAAGTTAGTTATAGTTATTCTTTTGTTTGTTTTTTTATAGAAAATAGAAATATACGTATACATTATAATACATTATAATACATTGTATTACATTATAATAATCGTATTTTTTTTTCGTTAGCAAATTTTCTGCATTCATTCGTTTGTTTTGAAAATTATTATTTGTGGGTTATTGAAAATTTTTTTTTTTACATTTTTTTTTATAATGGAATTCCTGAGAAGAATCTGATTACCTGTGAAAAATTTGAATTATTGCGAAAATTTTTGTTAATATGTTTAAAAGAATTGAATTTCTTATTATTATTTTGTTATTCTTGAAAATAATTGAATTCTTAATATAAGTTTATTAGAAATTTTTTTTTTTATAGACAAATTTTAAATACGTTTAAAGATAAAATCTGAGTTGCGCAAAATTAATTATAAAAAGAATTAAGACTTCCAACATTATTTTAATATTAAATGTTTTGGGGGTTAAATATTACTGTAATCCATATTGGGGTTTTTGTAAAAATTCTATTTGAATTTAACTTCTTTAATTTATTAAACCTTTAACATTATTCATTTATAATTTAATGAATTGTGTATTTAAAAATTTGTTTTTAACTATTTTTATCCAAAAAATATATGTTTTTATGTTGAACGGAAAAAAAATTAAATGAAAAAAAAATTTTTTTTTGTTCATTATTTTAAGTTCAAAATTGATATTTTCTGTAAAAAAATTTTTTTTTTATTTTTAATTATAATTTTATTATTTATTCAACCTTCTACTTAATATATTGTATTTTAAAAAATTAAAATATTTTATTTTAGATAAAATGGAAAATTTTTTTTATTCAACAAAATTCCCGGGCCCCTCACGACTCTGTCCTAACTATTTCCGGTTTTCTCTCATAAAATCCAAATTCATTTGATCCGAAATATAAATAAATCTACAAATGGCCTCAAACATTTTATTAGGGCTTTTATAAACTTATTGATAATAATTGAATACTTCCAAAGAATGTTATTATTTATGAAAATAATTAAATATATTGTGAAGAATTTTTTTTTTAATAGAATTATAATTATGATAACTAACTTCCTGAAATGATTACTTTCAAATTTCGCTTCGCGGCTGTCGCTCGTGGTCGGCGGCGACCACGTCGATCGGCGGTAGCCGTCGACCACGGCGTGTTTAACCGCGATACCGCTAAGAAAATTGCCAATAATTTTCAAAGAAAATAAATTTCTTTTATTTTGAGGTGTGATGCATTGTTCTCTAAAACCATATCTACAACTTTCGGGTTAGCGTCACACGTCACGATTTCTCGTCTGAAAGGCCTTAAAACCGGCTCCAAAGTTAGGTACTCCGGAGGTTCACAATTCGAGTATCCCGATGGTGGCCGTCGACCACGGCGTGTTTAACCGCGGTACCACTAAGAAAATTGCTAATAATTCCCAAAAAAATAAATTTCTTTTATTTTGAGGTGTGATGCATTGTTCTTTAAAACCATATCTACAACTTTCGGGTTAGCGTCACACGTCACGATTTCTCATCTGAAAGGCCTTAAAACCGGCTCCAAAGTTAGGTACTCCGGAGGTTCACAATTCGAGTATCCCGATGGCGGAATTTGCGTTCTTAGGTCCCTTTTTCTTTCTTTCTCTCTCGCTCGCTCTCTCTCTCTCTCTCTCTCTCTTTTAGACAAATTTCCTCTTAAAGTTTATAAAGTATACAACGTTTTCTTACTTGTACTTAGGGTACTCTTCAAGATGAGCGGCAGAGCGACCCGATCGCAAAAGCTATCCTTAGAGGCCGGATTAGAATTTTCCGAACGGAAGCGCACAACTGATGGGCGACCTAATTTAAAAGGTTTATACGACCGGCTAGATCAGATGTATTTTGACGGAGAGCTCGCAACTGCGGGATACGTTGTAATGTGGGGGCGGAAAATGTCGAGGAACTCAGGGTGTACCGACTTGCGCAATCGCGAGGTCCGTATAAGCTGGGAGATACACCGACTTCTCCCTGAAGAGGAATTAATTGGGACTCTCTTACATGAGATGATCCACGTAAGGTTGTTTCATCGTAGGCAAGATGTGGACAGCCTGTATCACACCGGTGCCTTTCAAGATGAAATGGAGCGTATTAACGCGACGAGCCCCTTTCGGGTATGAAAAAAAAATATCTATGTCATTTTTAAGTGTTTTGCTTAAGTGTGTGAAATACTAATTATGTGTACTCATTTGTTTTAAGGTGGACATCATTCACGATCTCCCGCGAAGGGTAGTTGAGAAGCTGCGTCCGTACTCCTGGAAGTGCACAAACTGTTCCTACGTTTTACGGCTACCCGATGCGCGGATACCCGATTATAAAAATTTACATTTTGTTGAGGGACAAGAAATGTGTGCATCTCCCTTGTGGGTCAAAGAGGAGTAATCAATTATTTAGGACTTGATACTTGTTCTATTTCTGTTGCCGTTACCCAAAAAAAATATATATATCCTTCTTTCCTTTAAATAAACAGGCCTATTCGCATCCGATGTTTGTTATTTAGACAATCCCTACTCAGCCTCTTTATATATTTTACGATCCAATTAACTTATTTGAACAGTTAAAATTTATATTTAAGTCGTGATAATAAGTAACTCTTAAATACTTTGTTACAGAGTAAAACAATTAAAATTTCTTCTTAGAAAAAGAAAAACTCTTTAATATTAAGTATATAACGTAAAAAATTTTTTTTTATATGGAAATTTTTTTTTTATTTTTACTATTTTATAGATATATAAGTCGAGAAACTACTCTTTTTTATATAAAATTCCTTTTATGATAGCTTTGAAATTAATTGTATCGGGTGATGACCTTAGAGTCTATTGATGTCGTTGTGCGCACTAACCTCTTCAAATTGGGGATCTTCTTTGTTGTCTTGAGGTGTCGTTTGGTGGAAACTACTGGCGAGAAGGTGGTTGTTGATTTATTCTCACGGAAGTCTCTTCTACCTGGATTCCACGCAGCTTAGAACCTAACCCTTCGGTTAGTCATCTGATCTTCGCTGTTGACTTATCTTCAAGCGTTGCAGACTTTATCTCCCCTTTTGGAATGGTTGTTGGCTCGAATGAGACTGTTTTTGATTGTACAGTCACCTCCTTGTTGGTGGCGGTTTTACTGGGAGAAGGAACATCCTCGTATAGTCCAGTGGTATCCTCGGGTGTTGGAGTCTGAATCAGCGGTGCCCTTCGTTGTGGCGTTGGAATCATTTCATCTTTTCGCTTGGAGAGAATGGACTGAGACAGCTTATACGTTCCAGTTTTAAGTGGTGCCCGACATAGGTATACAGTGAGCAATATGAGCAGTAGAGAAATAGCTCCATAGGAACCGTAGATCAACGCTGAATGTCTTCCTCTATGGTACCGTTGCATGGCGAGTTCTTGTAGCTGTTGTTCAAGTTCATCTAATGTTTTGGAGTTTAATTCGAAGGTTGTCAATCTCGAATCAGCGCTAACGGTGGATTTCGTTAGTACTCTTGTGTTTCCAAGCAGGTGATTATATTTTAACAACGTTGGAGACAGTTTTGTTAAATTTAGATGTACATCTGATTCAAAAATAAATTCTGATTGACCAGCTCGTGAGGTGGTGGCTGGAATTATGGCGTCCTTGGTTTTGAGTGAGCATCCTGGACCCAATTTGAGGATGCCGACTTCGCTCAGCATGATCTTGACTGGGCTCATGGAGTGGCAGGCAATTGTTGCCCTTTCTGGTGCAGCAAAAGAATAAATCCATCCGCCTAAGGTAGTTAAGGGCTTCCAGTAAGATCTGGACTCGCTGGTTACTCTGACGTCACAAAATCTTAGGGCTTCCACGTCGGGCTTGATCAATAATAATGCTTCACAGGACGTTCGTTCACGGAGATCGTAGATTGGAGCACCTTGAAGGCAGGCGTGAAAAGATGTTGTTTTACACAGATTCCATTCCTGCTCCTTTAGCAAGAGGTATGTTCGCTGATCCTCGTCGATAATGTGGTAATCGTATTCAGACTTTATGTATGCTCTTCCGGTGCCATTCTCGAGCATTTCTTGAGTGGTCGGGAGTGAGTGTAATTTGAAAGCTTGATAATTGTACTTTTCTAGGAGTGGTATGTCAATGAGAACCTTGATTTGATGGTTCTCGCACAGGATGGTGATGGTGGAAATGCGCATCATTTCATCGATGCTGATTCTTGGTCCAGTCAATGGAAACTGAACATCCTTGAGGTTATCCTGTACTTCTCGGAGGATTGGTTCCAGTTGCTCGGATGTTATGGGTCCTGAATGGAGTTGTCCTTTCCTGGCTTCATGAACTGCATCAAGCATGGTGGAAGTTGCTTGGATGCTGTGATCGAGTCCTAACCTGAGTGCTTTGAAGATGGCATATGTTAGATTTCTCCTCTCCATTTCTGCTTTCGACTTGGTACTCCCTACGGCGATCAAGACTTGAAGTTGTTCCTGCAGTTCTTGTAGCAAGGATCCATGTTGTTGTACCTGAGAGTGCAGCGAGTCGAGTTGTGATCTCACTACGTGGATTTGTTTTCCGACAAGGTGTGACAAGTTGGCTTGCGCTTCATTGAGATTTTGAATGGCAGCATTAAACTTTTCGCCGTCGTCGTAGGTTAATACTCCAACGATTGGTCCTGCAATCTTTCCCAAGAAACCCAGTAGTGGAACCGAACGCCTTGCTCGTAATTGCGTAGTCATCGTGGATGGTAAGGTCTTTTTAGTATTTTCCAGCTCTTCGATTTGGACTCGGAACTGTTTTTGGAGTTCCGAAGCCATTTCCCATCTGTCTTCCCAATCATAGTACTCAATTAACTCGTTGCACCATTCTTCGTCAGGTTTGCAGTGTTGTTTCATTCGTTCAAGTCTGGTCCTCAAATCATCGAAGAATCGAGTCTGCTTGCCCACGTCCAGGAATACGGCAATCCTCCAGTTGCTGACGGACCTTCTGACTTCTCCAATATATTCGAAATATATTCCAGCGCTGGATTTAAAAGTGGTGATCTGGTTAAGATCACTTGGAACAGTCATCTATGCGTCGTGGGAATACAGCTGCTTGGTCGTCATTGCTAGGATCGAGAATAGACATAGCAGGGTTATAGCAATAGTCGTCATCTTTCCTTGGGTTATTCTAAAAATGAAAAAAAATAGGTTAATAAGGGATCTAGAGCTGGGGTTAGGTCTCATAATTTGGTGGCTCTGATCTTGTCCCTATGTTTCGCGAATCTTTCACCGTTTTTAGTTTCGAGGATCACATTGTTGTTTTGTGTGAATCCTACAAGGGTATATGGTCCTTCTGCTCGCTTGTCGAACTTATTAGACCGGACTTCTTTAAAGTCATACACCTGGTCGCCTATTTTGGCATTCAGAGGTCGTGCCTTACGATCATAAATTTCTTTTGATCGCTCCTTTGACCGAGCTAGAAATTTAGCTGCTAAATTCTGTAGTTCGTTCATCCGCGTAATCAAGTCCTTCAGATAGGATCCATATGTTTCAACGTCGGGCCCTTGGGGTAACGAACTGGGTGCTTTAGCCAAGTGCCCGAACAAGAGTTCATACGGGGTGAAGTTGGTTGCCTCATGAACGGATGTATTATAATTAAACATCGCGAATGGGAGCAGACGATCCCAGTCGTCGAAATCCTTTGCGTAATGTTTAATATAATCAGTCAGTTCGATGTGACTCCTTTCCAGTGCCCCATTAGTTTGCGGGCGGTAACCAGATGTCGTGAGTTGTTTAACGCCAAAGATTTTTTCCAATTTACGCATCAAAGTGCTCACGAAACTCGCTCCTCTATCCGTTAGAATGCAGCGGGGTGCTCCAAACACGGAGAACAAGTTCGTGGCTACCGCATGGGCAATTGTTTTTGTTTCGATATTCGGAATGGGGACCGCAATGCAGTACTTAGAGAAGTTATCCTGCATGGTAAGGATGTGCCGATTTCCGTTCGGGGTTGTTCGCAATTTCCCGACTGTATCCAGGGACACCTTGTCGAAGGGCATTGCCGGAGTATCGGTAATTATCATCGGCTCTCTTGTGCGCGCCCTGGCAAGTTTGTTTTCGAAACAACTCTTACATTTCCGAATATATTGGGTAACATCTTCACGCATCCGGGGCCAATAGTATCTTTCCCTTATTCGTCGGTAGGTCTTGCCTATGCCTTTGTGTCCACCTATCAAACTTGAATGGAATTCGGAAACGATTTTATCGCGTAATTCGACAGGGGGTACTTCGATTCTTCCGTGGCATTTTATTTTGGGGAAGAGTACTTAGTAGGTCCCCGGAATTGGCCATTCGACAAGAATTTTGATTGTTGGATGCTAGGGCTTTTCTTAAATTTTTTAGTCCGATTATAACATCTTTCCAACAAATTCCGTCGAAATGACATCTTTTCACAATGATCGAAAAGACCCTGTATTTACCATTAGGGAAAATAAAAATCTGTCCCTTGACGGGTCTACTGTCCCTAATGTCTTGTAGGTCAATGTTTTCTGTAGCGACTAATAACTTCGAGATTGGGTCGACCGGTTCACAATCTTCGGAGAGGAAGTGCGCATAGTTGTCTCGTCTGTACGTCAAAGGTTCTGTCCACTGATTTGTTACATTACCAAGAGGGTTACTGTTAGTCGGTTTCGATTCTTGGGGCTCATTATCACCATCACTTTCACTTTCACTAGACGTCTCAGGAGGTGAGGGAGGATCGACAAAAGAATCCTTGAACTTCAGGAACGACGAGCTAAGAGGCGCGCACTTCTTTACTACGTCATAGTCTGTATCCTGTATTCGTCTAGGTTTCATGCCTTGGTTTCTTGCGATGATCTCCTGGTTAGAGTTGATACTTTCGTCAAGTTTCTTTGGGACGATCAACAATGGCGAGTTGAATGGGGAATTAGAATGTCCTATGATTCCGCTATTAAACTGCTTTAATAATTGAACGTCGATTTGTTCTAGGGCCTCTACGGGGGACCTATATTGTTTCTTGTGAATAATGTTATCGTCAATGGTCGGAATTCTATGCTGGACAAGGTGAGTGCACGAAAGTTGTTCACCATTTAAATGGAATATATCAGCATAGTCTTCCGCCCATCCTAATACGATCTTTCGCTCATCTGGAGCCAAGTGAGCCAAGTATAACGCATTCTTGACTTTGATGGCTCTCTCAGAATAGGTTTGTCTCGAATTAAATTGAAAGTCTTCTGCCTCAGAATCTGTAAATTCTTCACCGGGGAATTTACAGAAATCGAACGGGATTAACTCCTGAGGTTTAAGGGTTATGTCAATGTCATTCTCGGTAGTGTTGATTGCCATAGCGTGGCATACACCATCCTTATTTGTGACAATGGCTTCGCCTAGGTAAAGTCCTTCTGGGGTTTTAATTCGAGGGAGATATCCTTCCTTTAACCCTGTGTTCATTGTATCTATCGCTACTGGGGTTTTTGTGCGAGATTTTATGCGTAGGACTCGAGAAAACGGTTTGATTTCAGACCTTAAAGTTTTCTTAGCCTCCACTGATTCCTTATCAACAAAATTGATAGGGGTCACTGGAGAAGAGATGGTCACTAAGGTGTTATGCCTGAAAGAAATCTGGGCTTGGACCTGTAGTAGATATGGTCTTCCAAGGATACCATGGGTCGAAATGGAAAAACAGTTTTTGATAACGTGAAATTCTACCTGAACATTATCGATAGTTAACTTAATAGTTCCCATTGTTCTAACAGCGTGATTAGTTATTCCCGTGATCTCAAGACACTTGTCTGGGTCAAGTGTGAGCACGGGATTTAATGCACACATCTTTACGAGGTTAGTGTCCGACCCAGGATCTACGAGGAACCTTATTTTGTCATGTCTGAATTCAGGGGCGCTTAATTGGACTACTGGGGAGTCCTCGGCCTCTGATTTTGCTCTAAGGATCCTATGGAGTGTTCCGCGAAGTGCACGTTCTTCGGACGCTGCGGAAGGGGACTCGCTGGTGCGTCCGAACGGCGAGTCTGCTGGTAGTTTAAATTGCTA
This sequence comes from Leptopilina myrica (nomen nudum), assembly GCA_032872475.1. Taxonomy (NCBI): domain Eukaryota; kingdom Metazoa; phylum Arthropoda; class Insecta; order Hymenoptera; family Figitidae; genus Leptopilina; species Leptopilina myrica (nomen nudum). The sequence continues at coordinate 3,085,362 of CM065461.1, forward strand.
GCAGGTGCTGGAGATACGGCCCGTGGTGGGGTTGTACTAGTCCGATAATTCTGAGTTGGTCTTGAATATTGATTCGGCACAGGTGTAGGATTTGGAGAAACTTGGGGCATCATTTGCGGGTATGCATAAGGTACTAGATATTGTGGATTTTGAGGTGGGATCATGTGGGATGGCGTAGGATATGGAAAGGGAGGGGGATATTGGGGCATGATGGATCTATAGAAATTCCCAAGCTGTTCTGGGGTAAGATGTAACATTTCAGAGGAGGGATGTCTAAAGGAATGGTTGGAATGATTTGTCTTTCTATCAGAGTCAGTTCTGCGTCTCGTTGTAGTATTAGGTTTCTCGATTTGTCGTGAATATGGGCTTGGAGATCTTGTTCGCTCCTCGATTTTGGATATATGGTAAGATGACGAGCGCGATCTTTCGCTGTAGCTTTCCCGATCTTCAGCATGTTTTGCGAACTCTAGGGCTTCGTCTAGGTCACGTGGATTTCTGGCATCAACGAATTTTGATACTTCCGTGGAAAGTCCCCTTACGAACGAGTCCAGAGCACATTCACGAATAGGTTGCAAGATTATATTAAACTCTCCGAGTTCTGGGCCGTCGTCACCTTCCCTAACTTCCCTAAATGTCCTATTATATTTTGGCTCTAGGGCATGACGGGCACCAGCGATTAGGCCCTGCAACCGATCATAATAATCACTGGCGGTTTCTGTTTGCTTTTGCCTGAGGGTTATTATGCTTTCGAAATACCATTGGTACTTTTTATTCGGGGCAAATCGCTTCCTTAGGTGATCAAGTAGGTCGTCGAGTTGATCAAAATCTTTATTTTTACAGCTGTCCCATGCTGCTCCCTGTAATCTACTTAAAACGGATCTAAGGAATTCAGGTTCGGTGGTATCCGTAAGGGAAATTCCTGCACGTTGCACGGCTTGTAGGAATTCCTTTAGCGAAGGGGGTTCCGACCGTCGAACAGAGGGATGTCACTTGCGCTTGTTCGTAAATTTAATCGGTCTATGGCGTTAGCTACACTAGCGTCGAGATTTTGTGGGGGTAGAGCCATGGTTATGCTAGGATATTTTAAGTGCATATACTAATTATAAAAATTATACTTACTGTTTTGTGGTTAAAGAGAAAGTGTAAATGAATGTGAGTAGATACAGACAAGAAATTGATTATATGGTTGCAACTTTTAAAAGGGCAGGCGATTCGCCACCGCGGAAAATTCCTGCAACTTGGGCCAGAAGGTGGTGTAACCGTCTACTGTTTTGCCTGTTTTGTTGGTGATGGTTCCTGGGGTTTAAAGGTTTGATTTAACTTAGAGAAACAGATATTGAATCTTTTTCCCTGCTGTCTTTTAACAATAATAACTGGGGTGGAATATAGAGAGCGCGCCTTCAACTCTATGGTGGGATTCATATTAAAGATTCAATCTACAATTTTCAATTCTTGCATTAATTGTTCTAATTCTTTTATAGATTTAGTAAGAATTACATTCCGTCGTTTTTCCTATGCAACTAAAGATTGCAACAATTCTACTCTAGTTTCTAATGCTTCTATTTTCCTTCTTAAACTGGAATTAGATCTTATTAGATTTCTACTTTCGCGGAAATAAAATACTAATAATCTTCCCACCTGTTGTACGTGCTCTTCGGAATTATTGAAGAGTATATTCTTCCACTCTGGGGTCATTACTCAATTTTTAAGTTTTCTAATCTTTTAGACAAAGCATCCATAGCCGCTTTCAATTTACCTGCTCCTTTCTCAATGCTGGCAACTAATAGGGAATGGGCAAAAGTGGCTTGTGCAAGTGTGCCTAACGAACTATTCAGGAGGGTTAGTTGTGAGTCTAGGTCTGACACTCGTTTGGATAATTCCGAATTTTCTTCCATAAGATAACTATATCTTTCCCCTACAGCTTCTACTCCTTCTGCCAATTCAGACCATTGGTCTTGGGAAAACCCAGTGACGAGTAAGCTTCTTCGAGGAAACATAGAGATTTCATGCAATGATCTTAATCTTCGTAGTTTCAATTTTTGAGACTATCGGTTTAATGTTAGGAATTACCGAAACAAGATGGGCAGAAGAAATGAGTGCAAGTGGAAGGCCTTTCAGTTCGTTTAGTGTAAGCAACTCTGGTCCTCATATTGGAAATTTATTGCTATAGGTCGCAAAATAGTATACGTCAGTCATCTAGTTTGATTTTAGGTTACCGTAAGGTTGAATTTGTTTTCTATTTTGAATTCTATTCCGATGTCTTCGTCTTAAGGCGTCAGTGATCTGAACTACTCCAGGAGGGGGAGGAATGAATTCTGGTTGAATAGGAAGTTGAAATATTGAAAGGGGAACGATATCCGGTATCGGGTGTTGATAGCACATTTAACTAACTTTAGTCAATAATCATAACGTCACTGTCATACTCAAGTGTACTGTCTGAGTCACCGTCAGGTTGATTAATGTTTTGTCGTTGTACAGGCACTAATCTAGCATGATTTTCTTGCGCACGAGCTATCTGCCGCTGTGCTAAGGCCTCCTCGATATCGAGGTCGATTTCAATAATTTGAACTTGTGGTTGTACCGGAAGTGGTTGGACAGGTTCTAATTGTCTACGGATAGGCGTGACCTTACAAATAGGTATGAACTTTACCAAAGGTTTTATAAGGCTATAATAAAGGTCGGATTCTGGTTTCACAGCTGATTCCTGTGTGATCAAGATGCGTCGTTTACCGGCGCGTTTTCCTCTTTTTGGTTTCTTTGGATCAGAGGACATTTTTGGGTGACATGTTGTTAAAAATATATATTTTTTTTATAACAGTGCGATAAATACAAGTTCATCCAGAGATGCTCTCCTAGGCGGGATGATCAGTACTCACAACGGCGCGGCGCTTCCTAGTGTAAGGGAAAGAAGAAAATAAATTTCCTGCTTTCCGAATTCCAATTGGAACTCACTAGGATTCGACCAGAAGTTTTTCCAATCGTGCGGCCTTGTACCCACAAAACGGCGAGGTTGTATTACTAGTCGTTGAGATCAGTCGAAACTATTCCCAACGATTACGCTTTTAAAGCACTATTAATAGTTGACCTTAAAGGATATTTTAGGAAATAAGTTGTGGTAGGTGGTGAACTCTTTTATGGATTATTTAGAAGAAACCCAACCCGACGCAACTTGTTCGCCCAAGGATAGCCGGGGCGACTAGCCAGGTATCTGAATAAAACGAGTCTACCACTTGAAAGCAAAGTTCTTGATTTTCAAATTGCAAATACACCACGCCTAAAATGTCTATGTAGATGTCGTTAACATAGTCCGCAGTCGGGTGTCCTAAAATAGGGCAGTCTAGTTTTAAAGCAGTTTGACAAATGTAGTTATGTTTGTAGAAACTGTTTAGAGACACATTCACTACTTCGTTTTGTAAGAACTCGGAATTGATAACAATGACTCCGAAGTCATTAGAAATTTTTTGGATTGTCATACGGATGTTAAGTAAATAATAGTATACAAACGAAATTTAATTATTCGATTCGCGTAGCTCTAGGGATAATTTAATCCTATTTTCAATTTCGCGACGTTTATTATTTTTATTAATTTCGACTTCAGCCTTGTTTAAAAGGTGTTCAAAGAAATCCGAAAATTCTTTCCAACCGTTTAAGGATTGTTTCTCTTTAATAGGGGGCGTTAAAGGTCTTTTGAAAATTACCGGCGATGAAATTTCTTTTGTTGGTTCAGAAATTTCTCCAGGTTGAGTTTGGTTGCGAACTCGTTTTTTTGAACGTTTTCCGCGCAATCTCGGTTTATTAGGCATGGTTTGAATTCATCCTGATAAATAACAGAATCTTTAAGGGTCAAAAACAAATCTTATTTATGATCCACTTGAAATCAATTTCTCACAGTCGATCGAGTCGTCATCAACGACCGTAGTCGGAGAGCCAAGATCAAGACTAGGAATGAGTCGTCATCAACGACCGAAGTCGGAGAGCCAAATTCCCAATCAACCGGAGTCTTAGATGTTCAAATCTTTCCTTTATAAGATTCCTAAAACCCAATAAATTCTAGAAGGCAAGTGTTTTGATAGATTGAGTCGTCATCAACGACCGAAGTCGGAGAGCCAAAATCCACTAAGAATCAGTCGTCATCTACAACCGAAATTGGAGAGCCAAATTCTTAGTCTTTCAAAACAAAATTCTTCTATGAATTTAAAATATTCCGTTATTAAATCACTGGATACTTGGGGCAAGAGAAATGCCCTCTTACTTACACTAATAGAGTTAAAGAAAGTGATTCTAAAATTTTAATGTTGGTGCCACTGGTAACAATTGTTACCAGGTAACGAAGCGGGGCGGTAACGCGTAGGAAAATCCCACCGCTGCCACCATCAGCTTGTTACAAACCGGTAAATTAATTTTGAATCGGGCTTTTGAGATGGCCCTTAATTAGTCGATTTGGGGAGGCTCCAAGCTGCCAGAGTTGAACTCTGTTTATTACTGCGGGATCGTTATCCTACTGTTTTAAAAGTTACCGTTCTGCTTTGTTTATTATTTAATTTCAGAAAACAAGGATGTAATTTAGACAGGTAAGTAAGAAAATTTGGATATAGTTTAATTAAATTTTGTGTTTATTTCCCCAATTGAATACCCATACAGAAATAGAAAGTGTGGAAAAGTGTAGTTTAGTGTTAATGTAGATTACATATAATTGAAACGATACAAATTACTTACAGCTACCGGCGGGGGTTGCTCCTTTCGGTATCACAAAATTGAACCACCATCGGGCAAGATTTACGTTGCCTCACAGTCTTTAATATTCTTTTAATTATTAGAAAATTATTGACGTAGAATTACGAGCAAAGGATTTGCTTTCTTTATTCGCGAGATTGCACTTGTGGTTGAACGGTCGCGGGCAATATCTATGCAACCGGCCGTTCCTCCTTTGTGTAAACTCACTTGTGAATCTATTCCTAGGAAAACTGGTGCGGGCAATATCTATGCAACCGACAGTTTTATAAGAAATTCGATCACACTTGTGGATCTCTTCTCTATCAATCTGATGCGGGCAATATCTATGCAACCGATAGATAGATAGAGAATTTGATCTCACTTGTGGGCCTCTGAAGTTTGAACGGACGCGTGCAATATCTATGCAACCGGCCGGTTATAAACAACAAGATTTCAGAATTATGATTTATATTAATAATTCTGAAATCTCTCCAAAATCAGTCCGCACTGGACTCCACCGGCTCAGAGAATTTGAAAATTTTAACGTCTGCCCTGAATCATGCAATTCGGGTTCCGGGTCGCGGACGGGTCTTTTGCGCGAAATTTCTCTGTCCCAAAACACTTGCTAGGTTAGACCCAGGAGAGGTGTCTTCGAGAAAAAGCGAGAATTCGTACTGCCATGATTAATATTTCGCGACAGGCCTCTAACCCTTACCTTCAGTGCGAAAAGTGGGGAAGACGGAAAATTTGGGTAGTAGGAGTAAGGAGTAGGAGAAAATCGTGGGCCCATTGGTCTATGCATTTTTGCTGACGTTTTCGATCTCACGGTAGGTCCGTGAGAACGGAAATAGTCTGTTAATATGATACTTTTCGAGACATTATTTTCGAAATAACTTAGAATTTAAATAATAATTATATTGTTTAATTAATAAAATTATTATTCAAATTACTTATTACAGTTCATATAATTTGTTTATTGTAATTATATTGTTCCTACTTTTTATAAGTTGCTTGTATATGTATTATACATATTGAGTTATGAATATACACATATACATGCAACTTAATGTCCTCCGGCATTTTGTTATGACGAAAATGTTTACAACAAAATGTTTAGCTATTGTCAATTTGTTGTATCTGCATCTAGCTTGGTGCATAGGTTTAAGTTCAAATAACACAAGACATTCAACTCTTGTAGCTTTGAGTCAGCTGTAACGCACGTGCGTTTGTTTTGATGCTGTATGCCACAGCTAATGGGCCCTGAGGGGAAAGGAAGGTACCACGCACAACAAGGTAGCGGTAAGAGGCAAGCATAACGCGTTTGTGTTGATGCCCGTAGCATGAAGGCCGTCAAGGTATTAGTGCTGTAGCCGGGGAGTCAGTGAGTGTGCTGGTGTCCATAAACGGCGGCTGCATGGGTGTGTGTGTTGCCGCCGACCATCCCCACACACGCGCAACCTCACAGCGCACCTTCTGTCTATGCACAGTAATGACGAATATATACATACATTCAGACACATACACATATACATGTACATATATATATATATATATATATATATATATACATATACATATGCATACACTGGCTGCAGCATGGCGCCTTCTTATAAATTTCGGATTTGTGATTTTATCAGAACCTCCCTGATTGCAGTCAAAAGTCCCGCTTAACAAACCTAATTTTTTTTTACATTGTTCAAATTTTTATTAGTGTTCATTATTTTAATAATTATTATTATTATTTTTTTTTGGCAATTAAAATTCCGAGCAAAGAGCGTTTGGTGAACGTCGACACTTCCTTATCTGGGTATCAGATATCATGCGGCGATGGCTTGCATGCCGTCGAAACTATCAAACAGGGTTGCCAATTTATAATTTCATATATAACAATAATAAAACTTACCTATAACTGAATTCAATTATTCTTAAAAATTCTATTACCATTTTTCGAAATAATTTATATATTTAAAACTTTGTTCGTGATATTCTTTATAATAATTTAGTTTTAAGAAACATAAAATTATTCACTATTTTTTTTATTTTTGTATTAAAATTATTTTATTCTTTTATAATTTTCTAATGTAAATTGATTTAAAAATTAATTTTAATTAAAGTTTTAGATCATAATTTAATTTTTTGAGAAGATATAATTTCAATTTTTAGGTATAATTGAATTTTGAAAGGGTTTTAAATTTAAATATTTGAAAATAAGAATTTTTCATACTTTTAATTAAAAATTTTGTTGGAATATTTTTTTTTAAAGTTTGATTTAAATTTTTGTAAATTACTTCAAGTTTTTATTTTCTAATATATATTTAATTAAAGAATTTACGAATTATTGAAATTTTGTTAAATTGAATTACAAAGAAATGTATTTAAAATTTGTCAAATAACATTGTCAAAAATTTATGAAAATAATAATATAACTGAAGTATATATTTTTATTTTCATTTCTGTGTGCAGGTTGGGGAATTGATTTGACGAAAAGAAAATTTTCGAATTTGAAAACGTCGTACCATAGAAGGAAAAAAATACCTGCCAGCGGTTCTGCTGCACAATATCAAAGACCATGGGTTTTTCAGCCCTACATGGAATTCTTAAACGATGATACTGATGACTCTAGATCGTAAGTTTTACAAAAAATTATGCCGAAATATTAAATATAATGATATTTTTAAATAAAGTTTTTTTCCATGCAACAGTACGAGTTCCAATGTACCTCCAGTGCCCATTCCAAAGAAAGTGGAAGATTTATGCGACGAATCGTCGCAAGAGTATTTCAGTTGTAGGGAAGGATCAAGCGATGAGGCATCAACATCTACATCCAATGGTGGAATTTCAAAAAAAAAGATTTTGGTTTCAACGTAAAGAAAAATGAAGGTACATTTCTAAATTTTATTTATTTATCAAGATTCGTGGTAGAGAATCGCTGCCAAGTTTTTTTTTCAGTAATTGTTTGGACAATTACAAAAACTTTTAATTAGCGGAATATTTTGCATCAAAGATGTTTTTGTTGTGACTTATAGTACTCTGACACGGAAGCAATTTTTTTCGTTTGATAATTATTTATTTTTATGTCAAACACCCTTTTAAAAAAATTGAAGAGGTTCCAAGTCGAGGAAAGAAGTGATTTTGGATATTTATTTCATAGATATTCCAATAATTCCGGAATTTCAACAAAAGAACCGAAATCACTTCATTCTCAGACTTGGAATCTCTTGAAACTTTTTTAGATGGCTTATGGCATTGAAATAAATAATTGTCAAAATAAAAAAATTACTTTCGGAACAAGGAAATGATAATTTAGTTCAAATATCGGTATTTTTGGAAAATCTCACAAAAAATTACAAAAAAATTTTTTTTTCGTTGAATTAACGTTGTTATTTTGGTAAGTTAAGTTTTATAATCATTTAAAATATTTTAATTCCTGTAGAAAAAGAAATAAGTATTTAAATATATTTATTTAATAAAAATTATTAGTCTTTTATGTCAATATTTCTGTAAATAATTAAACTTTAAACAAGTGAAGTAAAGAAGCGAAATATTTCTTTAACAAGTGAAGTAAAGGTGCTTCATAAATGAATAAATTTTTTAATTGTCAATGTTTTTCTGGAAAATAGATATTTCTATTTTTTTCGAAAGCAATATTAATAACGATATTTTAATTTTTTGAATGATAATTATTTTTTAGAAGTCTAAATTATGTTTAATCCACTTTAAGTAATTGTAAGTTTCAGGATGTACAATTTTTGAATATTACACTAATTAAAAATTCAATGTTTAACTTATTGTTATTTTCAGAAGGTAAAAAAACGAAAACACCAGGAGCCGGATTATTTTGAGAAAGCCATTCTCGACCTGGCTTCAAAGAGCAGATCACCGAAGATCCAGAAAAAAGATTATACTTCCATGGAGCAGTGGGGGCTATGGTTGGGAAGAGAAATCGATGAATTTGAAGATAAAAATGAACGCCTAGAAATACAGTCGCACATAACAACTTACATAGCACAGATGCGACGTAAGAACCAATAATCTCACAATATTATTTTATGTTTTAAAATATTTATCTTTTTGTTGTCATTATCACGGATTATTATAAATTTATTCTCATTCGTGGATAACTACTCCAAATTTTTGAGTTGTTCTTATTCTATTCTATGGTTATATTTCTTTTACTATTCTCACAATATTACATACATGAAAATAATTACATGATGAATTCATGTAATTCATGATAATTATAGAAATTTTCTTTTTTTTATTTTTTTAATGTGAGTAATACAATTATGTTAATATATATATATATATATATATATATATATATTATTCAATAAGTAGAACGAAAATGAACAAAAAGACTGATTATAATTTAAGATTAAGATTACAGAAGTCATTCTACTGCTTTTAGGTTACACCGATATTTTTAACTATATAAAGAAAATAATAGAAATATTCCACAAAATCATTTTAAAGTAATTTTTTGTGAATAATATTATGGCCATAAAATAAAATGGTTCAGAAAATATTTTGATCCTTTTTGAATTTTTATTTTACTAAAAAATTGGTCCATTTTAAAATCCATGCGTAACTTTGTAGAAAATATGTTTTTGAATCCATAAAAAAATTTCCAAATGAAAAACTTGATTTTCATAATTTTAGAAGCATTTTTATTTTCATCTGAAAGACAAATCTACCAATTTTTAAGAAAAATAAAAATTCAAGAAGGGTCAAAATATTGTTTGATTGATATAGTTGAAAATAAAGCTGTACCCTCCCCTTAATTCACGCAATACTATGTTAAAATAATAATGTGATATTAAAATAATAATGTGATAAACTCATAATTATGTTGAACTTGTATTTTTTTATTTATTTTATGTGAGAAACAATAATATTAAGAAAGATGTATATTTTGTTTAATAAGTAAATCGAAAACGGATAAAAATAAAGATCGAATTTCTCCATTATTAACTTCTTTATTTAACACCTCTTAAATAATAGTTTACAATATTAAATAAATTACAGCTGTTTAATTTATTTCGAGTCATTCATTATTAGTCTATCAACCAGTAGAGAATTTCGCATTTCTATTTTTAATCCCTCAAATCATTTAAAGAAAGTTGCAGTAGACAAATATTCAGATAAATTTCACCTATATTGAATGATTTTCTTTTAAATATATTTCTTAATATATCTTAATTTTTATTCTAAATGAGCTCTAGAGTATAAAATAGATGCAAATTTTTTTAAAAGCAAAATTTACTTACGTAAAACGTTTCTAAAAAAATATTTCGATGAACCTATAAGAATTCCTTTAGATAATTACAAAAGTAGAACTATATTTTAATAACCACAATAATATTTGCTCTCCATCCCAATATAACAGGGTTGCCACAGGTCAGGGAATTTAGGGAAAAGTCAGAAAAAGTAAAATTGGTCAGGAAGAAGTCAAGGATTTTTAGTAAAAGTACTGGAAAAAATTGAATTTTCAAAATTCATAAAAAACTCAGAATTTTGATTTTTTTTGTTTGCCTCTTAAACTATGAAATTATCACGAATTTTAATACAAAACCTTGAATTTTTTCTATTTCAGACAATAATTTCTTTTTAAATAACTTAATTTTACAAGAACTATTATAACTTATAAATTATTTAATGAATCATTATTACAATTTTCATAAATACTAGATTGATAAGAGAATTTTAGGTAAAAATACTAAAAAAAATTAAATTTTGGAAAAATTACAAATAATTCCAGAAATTCCATTAGTTTCAAAAGTAATAAAATTTTTCGCAGAAATTCAATATTCTTCTACAAAATTCAATTATTTTTAAAAACTTTAATAAAATTCTTGGCAAAATTTCACAGGAATTCAATAATTAACACGATTTTTAATTAATTTCTTCGAAATAAATCAATTATTTTCATAAACAATAAAATTCTTCACTGAAATTCAATTATTTTAGAAAAATTTTTGGGAAAAGTTTTAATTATTTTCATAAATAATAAAACTTATCGCAGGATTTTAATTAATTTTTAATACAATATTTTAATCAAATTCCTCGATAAATGTAATTATTCTTAAAAATTTTATTAAAATTTGTCAAAATAATTGAATTATTTGAAAATTTGTTGATAAAATTCTTTATGAGAATTCAATTTTAACAAACATTCAATTATTCAAAAAATTATTTATTTTTTCATTTAAATAATTGAATTCTTCTAGAATTTTCTAATAAAAGTTGGTTTAAAAATGAATTACTGAATAATCGATTTATTATTTATGAAATTATTAAATTATTTTAACGAATTTTAATACAATTTTTCAAATAATTGCATTTTTTTTAAAAAGTTTACTACATTTTAGAAATTATTGAATTCTTGCGAAGGATTTTATTAGGATTTTTGTAAATATTAAAAAAAATTTTGACAAATTTCATGGCCTTCTTTATGTTTTGTAATAATATTCCTTTAAATTGTTGAATTTCAAAAAGGTTTGAATTTGAATGTATTGAAGAATTTTAATTCCTAAGGAAAAATAATAATGATTAAATATTTATTTAAAAAGGAAATTATTGATGTTTTTGAATAATTTTACAATTAATGATATTTGTAAATAAATGTAATTGAACATTTTTTTGAGTTTTTAATAATTTTTAGAGTGAATCGCAGAATATTCTTTAGGGTCATTGCAAAAGTGAGAATTTTATCTGGAAATCAAGGAAAAGCCAGGGAAAATAAAATTAAATATTTGTTTCAACCCTGTATAAGAAACGTACGTATTTAAATTTTTTATTCTTGAATATTTATAAAAAATTTAAGTTTTATTTTTAATTTTTACGTTAAATTTTTTTCTTGTATTAGTTTTATACATCTGATAATTTGCTTTTCTTGAATGTATAATATCTAATCTTTTATTTTGTTTCACTGTCTTTTTGTGGTCAAATTTCTGGGGCATATTTGTTAGGTCAGTGAAAATGATTAATTTAATAATAAAGTATTGATTAATTTAATAATAAAGTATGTATTTATTCTCCCTTTGAATTTAAAAAATTTTTAACACTTAATTTTTAACACTAATTTTTTTTCACTTAAATATTTTAGAAAATTATTAATTGTAGAAAAAGTTCTAAAGGCACAAATGAACGAAATTTATTTATTTCTTTTGAAATTAAATTTTTATTCAATAAGTTTTTGTCACTATGAATAAAGTTCCTAAATTTTTAACAGTTAAAGATTAGATATCGTTTTCTCCATTATTTACATTTTTACTTAGGAATTAATTGAACACATAAAAAATAAAGATCGAATTTCTCCATTACTTACATTTTTACTTAAAATGACCCTGCGTTGACCCTATCGTTTTGCCAAGCAACACTACCTTCGTTTAAAAGGTAGTGCATTAACGATTTTCTTATATTAATAGAGCTATAATGATGAACGTTGGTAGGAGGAAGAGATTCGAAAGCGTTCATCTGGAACTCTCGTCTCCACTCTCCTTCCAATTCCACATCATTTTCCATTCTGTCAACAAAATTAATGGGACAGTAATTTCTTTCGTCCTCCGGACTGTTCTCTTCTTTTTTTCTTAGGTAGTTATGCAGGCACACAACTGCAAGAATTATTAATTTAATGTGTTCTTCTGTGGCATTTAATAAGACGCGAAAAATTCTCCATTGGGAGCACATGATTCCAAATACATTTTCTATTACCCGTCTTGCTCTGCTTAGCCTATAATTAAAGACTCTTTCGTTGAATGGCATGCGCCCAGTTGAGCGTCCTGGAAACGGTCGCATGATGTTTTCATGCAAAGGAAAAGCCTCGTCTGCCACGCAGAAGTATGGCAATACTGGCCCACCAGGAAAAATTTCCGATGGAGGTGGGAGATTGAGGCTTCTATTAAAAATTCGTTGTCCTAAATTGCTTCGTTTTAAGACACCACCATCACTCTCCCGGCCTCTTCCACCATCATCCACAGCAATAAACTTATATTCGGCATCACAGACAGCCATTAAGTTTAGGCTGTGTTGCTTCTTGTAATTATAGTTAATTGATCCGCTGTGTGGTTGAGCCTATAAATAGAAAGTATTGCAAGAATTAAGAAAAATTATTTCTATTATATATATATAAATATAAATACACACATTACAGAGTTGACACGAAATGTGGAAAACTTGGAAATGTCAGGGAATTTTATAAACATTGAAAAAGCCTGGAAAACTCAGGGACAGGAATTCAATTATTTAATAATTTTTTATAAATTTCTTCGCAATGATTCTATTACTTTCATAAATAGTAAACTTTTTTTTACAGAGATTCAATTATTTTCAAAAAATGACATTCTTCTTAAGAATATAATTATTTTCATAAATAATAAAACTCATTGTAGAATTTCAATTATTTTTAATAACAATTTAAATCAAATTCAACGAAAAATGTAATTATTCTTAAAAATTTTATTAAAATTCGTCGAAAGAATTTAATTATTTAAAAATTTGTTAATAATATTTGATAATATTCTTTATGAGAATTTAATTTTAAGAAATTTTAAATTATTCAATATATTATTTATTTTTGTCAAAAATAATTTAATTTTGTAAACGTTTCAAATTCAAATGTTTTGGAAATTTTTCGAAAGAATCTCCACAAATATCATTAATTTAATTATTTCTTAGAATAATTAAAATTTTGGCGAGAATTTTTGAAAAAATTTTTTAAATTCTGGATTTCTAATGTAACATTTGTTTTCGAACAATACTTGCCTGCATGACAACATGTTTTCCGTCCATTGCTCCCCAATAGAGGTGTGCAAAATTCGAATCGACAGAAATTCGAATCGAACTAGCTAATTCGAAATTCGAAGTTTCGAATTTCGAATTGGCCGATTCGAATCGAAAGCAAATTCGAATCGAACTAGCTAATTCGAAACTTTAAATTCGAATTTCGAATTGGCCGATTCGAATCGAAAGTAAATTCGAATCGAACTAGCTAATTCGAAACTTCGAATTCGAATTTCGAATTGGCCGATTCGAATCGAAAGTAAATTCGAATCGAACAAGCTAATTCGAAACTCCGAGTTCGAAGTTTCGAATTGGCTGATTCGAATCGAAAATCGAGTCGAGTCGGCCAATTCGAAATTCGAATTCGGAGTTTAAGTAGCACAATTATTTTGACAGAAATCCTAACCTAAAATTAGTATTCATAATATAGCTATCTAGTACTTAAAAACTTGTTGAAAATGAAGGAAATATTTCGCTTATTGTTTCTATTACATAAGGAAAAAAAACTCATTTTGCAAATCTTTTGCACAATTTTTAATAAATAAATAAATTTAATGTTTCAAGAACAATTGAAGAATTTTTTGATAATTTAAAAAAATCATTTTTTTGGGAAATTTTAATTTATAATTTTGAATCTTGTTTGTGTATGTATTTGAATTTTCGGAAATATTGAAAATATTAAATATCGAACATATTGGAAATATTTAAATTCTTTGCAAGAATTCAATTATTTTCCTAAATAATATCAATCTTCGTAAAATTAAATTATTTTTAAACAAAATTTTAATAATATTTCACGAATAAATACAATTATTTTCTAAAATTTTAATAAATACTTCAAAAATATTTAATTATTTTCTCAAATTGTAAAATTTTTGAAAAAATTCAATTATTTTCAAAAAATTCCACGAAAAAATTCAATTTTTAATTCGTTATAGAGTATATCTAATAAGAAATTAGTTATCTTCTAAAATTTTAATAAATCCTTTTAAATAATTTTTTTTATTAATTCTTTGCAAAAATTGAATTATTTTTAATACAATTTTAATCGAATTTCACGAAAAATGTCATTATTCTTAAAATTTTTTTAGAATTATCTTATAAAAATTGATTTAAAAATGACTCACGTATAGTGAGTGAATTTACTAACAATGATAAATAAAAAAAATTTAATTGAATGTTATACGTAACGTATAAGAAACGTGTCACATACACTTAGAAAATATTCTACAATATTATCACTTTCGATAAACTGAAAATTTCGTCCTGATTTGGGGGTAAGCGCTAAGTGTGAGTGCGAGCGAGCGTCCCTTTAAAGACGCATAAGAGTGTCTTCTTCGCACTCATAGATTGATGTATATATATAGAGGCCTGTATTCGACCCTAAGAAGGATTACGAACCCTTAAACAATAGCCTTTGTAAGAGGGATTACCTCGGATAACCCAGGTAATATTTTCTTTCTTCCTTCATCGGAAGGGAAACTATAGATAAAAGTCTATTATATGTATATATATAACATATATAGTAATAGAAACTCCATAGATAACGGTCTCGATAACGTCTGGGTAACGGCGCCGGTAACGGTCTCTCTGGTAACGGCTACCTTTCTTTCTTTCTCTAAAGGCAATGTCAATAAGAATGTCTCTCTTTACCTAATTTGCATATTTACTCGTTTTATTTTAAGGATGAATTCATCGCCAGTTACTACGCTTGAAAATCTTGCTATTGAATTCACTTTTTCAAAACCTATATATGATATACCGGACACGAGGGTTTCCCCTAATAATGCAACTTGTTATATTACAAAAGATAATGATTATATCGAAGTTAATATAGAAAGATTTGAGAATAATAAAGATACCAAAAGAAAATTAGCTGAAGTAATGTTAATAAGGTTAAAACAGAGGTATGATTTTAATGAAAACAAAGAATCAATTGATACATGGAGTGATAAAATACAATTAATTAGATGGAGCGATTCCTGTAAAAGGTGTTACGCGAGATATCACGTAGCTGAAAATTGTTACGGGTTTAAAAGAAACAAAAATTATAAAGACTAACAATGTCGAAATCAAACTAGCTGTTGCTTCAGCGATGTAAAATGTATTGATTTTTTTTCTCCCTAAGAAAGAGGGATAATAGTGTGAGCATTTAGTCATGGGTACACATGACACATTTAACCATTGTGTGAATTAGAATCTAAACTTTAATCGAAATTTCTATAAATTGTTGTAATTGTCAACAAATTGTAACATGTAAAGTGTTAATCTATCCTATCTCTTATAAATTTTATAAGCATTTTTCTCGAATTGGTTATGGAATTCAATATTGACATTACTAAATAATATCTTAATCAAATCATGTATATGCATGTGGGTGTGTCTATTAATCCAACTCTCTTAATTCACTAAACGCAAATATTCGTATTAACTAATTTTATTAACAATGTATGTGTATGTAAGCATCTACTAATCATCACTAGAAAAACAAACATTAAACAAAACATAAAACACTTGTATTAACTAGACTTATTAAATGTACGTATTTACTAATCAAAAGTCTTTTAAAACACTAAAATAAACACAACACATTTAAATAAAAACACTTGTATTTTGTATGTGTGCTTTTACTAACTTAAATTCATTAAATATTTGTATTAATCAGATTTACTAAACAAATGTTCCATTTAATCTCTTAAATTTTTGTACGCAAATATTTGTGAATAATATTATGTCTAAAACAATTTCATAAAATTTTATAGTAATTTGTATACAATTTTTCAAGTATGTGTATGTGCATGTTAAAATTAAAATATTAATCTAAATTATATACTGTATTTACTAAAAACTACTTGTCAATTAAAATATGACACTTCCCCTTAAATAATGTAATACAAGCTACTTGAATTAAAAAATTGTTCAAACTTTATTTTCCAATTTTCGAATTTTAAAGGGGGGAGGTGTCACGTCATCGCGACGTATTTTGTACTTATAATCAATATTTTGTAACTTGGAATCTGAATCCTTTCTTCTCCCTAAGAAAGAGTATTATTGATTAGGATAATGTCTTTGTCTAAGTAGCAGATGCCCAAAATTGGTCATCTGCACATTGTCAATCTTTCTAATGGTTCCCCACTTAAATGTAATAAAAATTTTACTACCTTGACCCAAAGGTAATAAATGTGGGTGGTATGTTCCCTTATGAAGAAAGCATATAAAAAGGGCCACCCTTGACGAATTTGGCAGTCCAGAAATCACCGCCGACGCAATTACATGTGTCCTTCGCGTTAGATCAGGCTGATATAGAGGTGGAGACGGTTGATATTGATGTGGTATTGGAGGCTGAAATTGCGATGTAGACGGTTGATATTGAAGTGGTATTGGAGGCGGATATTGCGATGTAGACGGTGAGCTAGACGACTTAAGGCTTAATGGCTGAAACTGGGAAGTATCAGGCTTATTGATTGCAGAATATGCAGTAGTAGCAGCTTGTTCTTCAATGATTTTCAGTTTGTTTTGGAGCATATTGATATCATCGTTCATATTATGATAATCTGTTTTTGTTTTTTTTGCCGCTTTTCAGCTTCTACAATTCTCGCTTCAGCTTTTTGAATTCTATCCACCAAATCCTTCTTTTGAGCTTCTCGCAAACGTACCGATTCTTATCTTCTAATAATTTGGCATCATTTTCCAATTGAGTAATTTTGTCCTCTGACGGTACTACGGAACCACTTGATACTGTAAAGAAAATATAAAACTCAAAAATTTGGCCTGCAAAGAAAAAATAAAAAAAATTCGTATCTGTTTTTTTCAATACAGAATAGAAAAAAAATATTTTTGTCCGATTTTAAGAAGTCGACTGAAATCTCACATAGAATTGCCCATTTATTTTAAATTCATAAAGAATTGATATTTTTTAAAATTTCAAATTGAAACTGTTAAAGTTTATCCATATAGGAAGATTGGAAACGCAACTCTTTTGAAATACAATTAATTTTGAACTTTTTTTAAAATGAATTATTCATTAAATAATTTATGAGTAATAATTGTGTGATAGTTCTTCAAGAATTAAGTTATTTAAAAATAAATTATTGTCGGAAATAGAAAAAGAATTAAAGGGTTTGTATTAGAATTCTTGTCAATTTTATAGTTTATGAGGTAAGCAAAAAAGACACAAAAATTCAGAACTTTTTTATAAAATCTGAAAATTTAATTTTTTCTAGTACTTATAACAAAAATTTACGACTTTTCACTGATTTCCCTAACCAGAACTAATTTTCCTGACCTGTGCCAAGCCTGTATGAGTAAAATTTTTAAGAATACTAATTTTATTTTTCGAGATATTATATCAAAATTGCATTAAAAAGAATTGAATCTCTGTAAACAATTTGATTGAATTGAGAAAAGTTTTTGAAAATAATTGAAATTCAAACAAAAATTTAATTGATATTTTTAAAAATAATTTATTTCTTTCATGAAATTTAATTAAAAATGTATTGACATAATTACTTAAATTCTAATAAATAAAGTATAAACAGACTTTTTCAAATCATTGAATTTCTTTAATGAATTTCAATAAAATTTTTAAGAATAATAACATTTTTCGAGAAATTAAATTAAAATTATATTAAAGGAAATTGAAATTTTGCGAAGAGTTTTATTCTTTATGGAAATAATTAAAAACCTGTATAGTTTTTTATTATTTTTGAAAATAATTGAATCTCTGTAAAAAATTTGATTATTTATGAGAATAGTTGAATTATTGCGAAAAAATTTGAAATTATTGCGAAACTCTTTTAAAATTGAAATACTTTTTATTTTTTTTAAATTAGAATTCAAGAATAAGCAAAATGACTTTAGAAAACAATTTTTCCAGGGTTTTTCAATGTTTATAAAATTCTGACATTTCTAGGTTGCGTGGTAACCCCATTTAAACATAATAAGATATATTTACGTAATTAAATTTTATAATCGATTATAAATTAAGTAATATAAAAGTCTTCTGTAATTCAGTAACTGTTTATCAAAAATTTTATTCAGTCTCACTTGATTTATTTCTCGGTAAGTGAATGATAAATTTGTTGCTTATTGTTTCTTATGGTCATCTGTTAGTTAAAGTAAACTGACAGTTAGGTTATTAAATTCCATATATAACATTCAATAGAAAAATTTCAGCATAAATATTATTAAATGAAAATTTAGACAAATAAATAAACTAAATTATATGATGGTAAAATACATGAGGAAATATAAAAGAAAAGTGGGAAAATATAAAATATTAATATCAATAATTATATAGTTACATACGTCGACCACTTCGAGTTGTCACTCCACCTTTAGCATCCATGCTAAAAGAAATTTGGAAAAAGGTTAAATGTTTAAGTTGTAAATAAAAATTATAAATTGAACATTACCTTATTTTTGCAATGCTGTTCATCTTAAAAACAAAGCTTTAATTTGTTTTAGCTTTGGAAAAGTAGATTAATTCACAGAACTATGTAATATAAGCACAAGAGCACGAGAGCTGTTTATTGCCTTCCAAAGAACTTGAGAAATATTCTCTCCTTACGAGTTACGTGATTGGCGTATTTGAATTTGTTGCTGTCCAATATGTTCTCCAATATGTTCCTAAAACTCTGTGTTTGTCTGTGAATGACTGCGTTGCGTAGATTTTAGCATGTGTTGCTATAGCAACCGACACAGACGGAGAGTTTTGGGAACATATTGGAGAAATGCCTCTATACGATTGAAAATAAAGCGGACGCACAATTAGGGAGCGTTCAGACCTTCTCATGCAAAACTTATGCATGCAGGTTGCCATTGTAGCGTTCAAGAGTGAGCGAGATAGAATAATTTCCTGTCTCTCACTCTTGAATGGTACCATGGCAACCTGCATGCATAAGTTTTGCATAAGATAGTGTGACTGTACCCTTAAATTTCAAATTGTAAAGGTTTACGCACAACTCTTTCGCGAACGTCGTTCACGGACGTAAAGTATAATGGCACGGTCACAGCTCGGCTGCCTGCACAGGTATCCGCAAATAGAGTCAAGTTCTGAACAGAATAAAACGGGAACGGAACGCAAGCTGTGATAGAAAAAGATAGAAGTAGGTTTGTCCTCTTCTATCGCATGCTTATGTTCACGTTACTGTTTTATTCTGCGTTGGGCTTAAGAGTTATACTCGGGGGTTTTCGGGGTCGCTAAATACGAATTTCACCTTAGTTTTCAGAAATTCAAAATCTGAGAAATTTTTAAATAATTTGTAAGTCATATTGGATCCGCCATTTTGGATTTTTTAAAACTAAGATGAAATTCGTAGTCAGCAATCCCAAAAACTCCTAAGGTCCATCAGACCCACATGAAAAGATTACAGGTAAACACCGCAGAGTCACCCTGCGGAGATTCCGCGGACTGAATCCGCAAATATTCCGCGGAATTATGATTTTCTTAAAGATAATGAAAATTCACAAAAAAGGTTAAATTGTAAGAAAACCGATTTATAAGAATACCATTTATGGTTATCCAGGCAATCCATAAATATTTTTAACGTTTCCAAAGGTAAGTTAACCTAAACTCTCCAAAACGAAGAATCAGCATATTTAACACGATATCCTGACAATATTAAAGTAATTTCAAAGGTTTGTCAGAATGAAGGTTATCCTTGTTTCCATAACATTACCCCCGGTTATCCCGGTATGATTTACAGTATTTTGTCAAAATTTGGTATAATTTCAAAGGTAAATTTACTTAACCTTTCAAGATCGATACACCAAGATATTACCCACGATTATCCAGTTGACCTGTCACTATTTTCAACATTTCTAAACGATCCTAAGTTTCAAGTTTTAAAGGTAACCTAACCTGTCAAAAACATTAAATTTACATAACACCCGCGGTTATCTAGTTATAATGTTAATATTTCGAACAATTTCTAAGGTAAGTCAACATAACTTGTCAAATATAATTTCAAAAATAATGAAAATAATAAAACATTCGATTGGATATCTGGATAACATTAGAAGGTTAGCAGGTGTATTGTGTATGGCAGGTTATGTTGACTTACACTTGAAATTGTTTGAATATTCGTTAGAACATCTGTGGATATCATTGGGTTATTAGTAGTTGGTGCATCGTCTTGAGCAGGTTATGTTGAGTTACCTTTGAAAATGGCCAAAATAATGGCCGAATACTTTGATAACAGTGGTTGATAAGCTGGTGCATGGTCTTTGACAGGAAATTTTAATTTAATTTTTGAAAATGATTAAAAAATTAACCGGATACCTGGACAACTAGGTGATTAGCTAGTACATCGCCTTCGACTATAAGTGACAGTTTAGGTTAACTTACCTTTGGAAACGTTAAAAATATTTATGGATTGCCTGGATAACCATAAATGATATTCTTATAAATCGATTTTCTTACACTTTAACCTTTTTTGTGAATTTTCAGTATATTTAAGAAAATCATAATTCCGCGGAATATTTGCGGATTCACTCCGCGAAATCTCCGCAGAGTGACTCTGCGGAGATTCCGCGAAGTTTACCGGTAATCTTTTCAAGTGGGAGGGCCCGTTCAAAAAATACGTAACGCTTAAGAGGGGAGTGGTCAAGCTATTTGTTACGGTCAGAAGAAAAAATGGCGCTAATATATACAACATTGCGTTACATGGGGAAAGAGGAGGGGTCCTAATTTCCGAAAAATATCGTTACGTATTTTTTGAACGGCACCTCATAGGCTCATTCTGCTTTCGTATTCGAATCAGGTAACGGTCGAATATTGAAGAATATCAATTGTGCAAGAGGGTTATGCAATCAAATAAGTCGATCAGCAGCAATGGAACGTGGTAACAAAGTATTATCAGAAAAAGTATTGCCAATAAGCTCCGAACACGTCCAAACTTTCTGTAAAAACTTGGAAGAAAAAACACTAAAAAGACTTACAAACTCTTCGACATAAGATATTTTTAAAAGGAAGTATCCGTGCAAAATGTTTGGAAAGAGAAATTACATTTATCTCCTGAATCAGTTTAACGAATGATTGAAGATAGATGTTTATATTCTTCGAAAAAATTAAAACGTAATCGTTCGAATAACACTTATGCTTTGTTGAAAAATGGTAAATTTGTTCAAATTGATCAGTTTATAGTTGATAAATCGCAAGCTAAAGAGTTCACAATTGTATCGGAACGAAAGACTGAAAATGCTTTCCCTAGGCAATTAGATGTATTACAAATAGTAAAGAAAACTCTAATTTATTAACAGTAGTAGACACAAACGAAATTTCACAAATTTGTGTGTATATGGAAGTGCAGGAGAATAATTATACTTGCCCGGTTCCAAACTTATTTTATATTTAAAAATTGTTTTGAAATTTAAATTTTCGCCCTAAAAAATAGTTTTTAAAACAATTTAATTTTTTCTTTTTTACGTCACTTTCACTTTTTCACTAATTTTTTAATAGTAATAATTTTTATTTGACGTATAGTATAATCAACTTCACTTTATCGACAATACGAAACTAACAATACTCATTAATTGGATAACTACATTTTATTAAAAATAACAATTTCTTGTGTGATATAATTTTGGGGACTGATTATACATTATATATATATATTTTCCGAGCTAACGGCACTTAGCGGGACTTTAGAGGACTTATTGGGACGTCCCGATAATGACACTATAGGATATAGTGGCAAGAAGGTCATTACCGGGACCTTCTAAAATACATAACCTAAAATATTATTTTTGTATATATATATATATATGTGTGTGTAACTTGTAGTACCAGGTCATAATGCATCCTTCCTCCATAATACTTTATTAATACAGTATTATCCTATATCCTATATCCGATACCTTCTTGCAAATATATATATATATATATATCAGGGACTTACACGGACACGAAATAAGGTAAAAATTCGTATCGTGCCCGTACCGTGGCTTATCACGACACGAAGTTTGCATGGTAATTCGTGGCGTGCCTAGGCACGACACGAAATTCGCTTAGTAATTCGTGGCGTGCCTAGGCACGGCACGACACGGGCACGGTCCGGATTATCGTGTTTTTGCGTGTCGAACAGAAAAATAATAGTATTCTGTCTTCTATGACTAAAATGGCGCTAATGTAATAACTTTCAAGGTTTAAGTATAGTGAAAGAGAATTATAGTAGTACTATAGTAATATTGTACTACAGTAGTAATATACTATTCTATAGTATACTAAATAAAATAGTACTATATTAACTATAGTACTAGTATAGTAGTTCTAGTCTAACTATAGTACTATTGTAGTACTATACTAACTGTAATAATGCTAAACTAGTACTATACTAAATATAGTACTACTATAGTGGTACTATACTAACTATAGTAGTACTACAGTAGTACTATAATAACTAAAATACTTCTATAGTAGTACTATACTAACTATTGTATTATTGTAGTACTATACTAACTATATATGTATTATAGTACTACTATAGTAGTACTATACTAACTGTAGTACTGCTAAACTAGTACTATACTAAATGTAGTACTACTATAGTGGTACTATACTAACTATATTAGTACTATAGTAGTACTATTATAGTTCTATAGTAGTACTATACTAACTATAATAGTACTATAATGGTACTATACTAACTATAATAATTCTATAGTAGTACTTTACTGTCTATAATAGTATTATACTAACTATAATAGTACTACACTACCTACAATAGTACTATAGTAGTACTACAACAGTACTATAGTTAGTATAGTACTATTTTATTTAGTATTGTATAGTACTTCTATAGTATAGAATAGTATATTACTGCTGTAGTACAGTATTACTATAGTACTACTATAATTCTCTTTCGTCATACTTAAACCTAGAAAATTAATACATTAGCGCCATTTTAGTCATAAAAGACAGATTACTATTATTTTTCTGTTCGACACGCAAAAACACGAAAATCCGGACCGTGCCCGTGTCGTGCCGTGCCTAGGCACGCCACGAATCACCAAGCAAACTTCGTGTCGTGCCTTGGCACGCCACGAATTACCATGCAAACTTCGTGCCGTGCCTAGGCACGCCACGAATTACCAAGCGAACTTCGTGTCGTGTCAAGCCACGGCACGGGCACGACATGGGTTTTTCGTGAAAGTCCCTGATATATATATATATATATATATATATATATATATATATATATTTGCAAGAAGGTCATTACCGGGACCTTCTAAAATACATAACCTAAAATATTATTTTTGTTGGAAGGGGGTCAGTTTCGGGTTTCCAAAAAGTATTTTGGAGGAAGGATGCATCACCTTGAATTCATTATACTGCATCCTTCCTCCATAATACTTTATTAATAAAGTATTTTGGAGGAAGGATGCATCACCTTGAATTATTTATACTGCAGCCTTCCTCCATAATACTTTATTAATACAGTATTTTGGAGGAAGGAAGCATTATGACCTGGTACTACAAGTTACACACACACACATATATACATATATATATATATATATATTAGTGAAAAGACTGAAAAAATGTTTTGTTTGGCTATACAGAGTGCGTGAAAGATATTGCTTTGCGTCATACTGGGCTCTCAGTATCCCACTAATATTTTAATAATTTTCGTTTATTTTAATTAATAATTTATAAATGAATGTGGAGTTTTTAAAATTGGTATCGTCATGTAGACATAAACAAATGGAAAAATATGTAAACATCGGATATTTGTTATTAACAATAATATTGTAAATAAGAAGAAATTTAAGAAAAAATGCATTTTTTAATCATAGATTAACATGTTCAAGACGCTAATTTTTTTTGCTTAGAATAGTTGTTCCCAATTCTTTAATTTAAAGAGATAATCAAAAACGAATATTTAATTCAAATTTAAGCTCATTAAAATCAACGTTCTTAAAAAATTTGTTTTACGTTTTACCTACTTCTGAAAATTTAAGCTGATTTCTTTAACAAAGCAATTTCTCGCTAAGAAATTCGTAGTAAAATTTGTACGAATATCCATATAGATTTCCGTACGAAGTTTGAAAAACAATTATTTGTAATAGGTTTCAAAAGTGACAAATAAATTCCCATGAGTTTTATAAATAATTTCTTAAGAAACTGATAAAGAATTTCGTATGAAATTCGAATGAATTATTTTCACCCGGAAAAAATATTTTTTGCATACAGCTACCCAAAAATTCATGCAAATTTTGTATAAAAAATAATTACGTATGGATCTGTTTAGCTTAGAAAATTAATATAAAACGAATATAATAATATAAAAAATTCAAACATGTCCACATGTAATTACTATAGAATTTCATACGAAATCAGGTTAAATTATTTTTACCCGAGAAGTATAAGAGATAAAATTAGGAGAGAGTGGTCCTAAGTTGGCCACCCTGCGTTTTTTAGATATGGTTTTCTGGACGAATTTATAATTTTGTGGCATGATATAATTTATTTTGCTCAGCTCTAAATGTAATAATTTGAAACTTGTAAAAATCTGCAGTGGTCCTAAGTTGGCCACCTATTATTTTGCAAATAAATAAAATAAAATAGTCCCACGTGAAAATGTTCCCGGAAACTTTTTCACGTTGGATGCTTTATTTTCTAAACAAAAATAATTAAATAATGCGTATTTATTCTTCTAAATGTATCAAATTTGTCAAATTTCTGCGTAATTGAAAAAAATATGCATTTATTCCTTATACTCAAGCGAAAAAAAGTGATGGGCAATTTAGGACGATCGCTGAACACAATTATATACTTGCTGACTTGATTCAATTCCATTTTGTTACGATTTTCGACCAATTAGCTTAGGCGGCCAACTTAGGACCACTCTCCCCTACTTAATTTTTCTTAAACATATAATGTTTCTCTTTCTTTTTTAAAATTTTATCTCAAATGAAGTTTCAACCAAAATTTAATCATCACTTTAAACTTTATTAGTAAAATTTATTAATAAAAAGGCAGAATAAATTAAGTTGTATTTCGCGTTATATTTTACTCATTCTTCATATTATTCCTAAAAATGTGAAGGTTTGAACAAATGAAATCAAAGTTATTGAATTTTTGTTTAAAATTCACGAAAAATTCAAAATATATAAAATTATTTAAACTAAATAAAACTCGGCTTGGAATTTCATGTGAAGTTCGCCTGAAAATCGTACGAGATTTTATAATTAAATTGCAGCAATAATTAATTATGTTTTTTATAAAAAATTTAGTTAAATTAAAAAATTCTGTTAAAATCTTTTCTTGTAATGTTTTTAACATTACTCGCAAATAATTTACAACTTTCAATTCATATCATGTAAAGTAGAAAAATAAATGTGCGTCATTTCTCATAAAATTTCCGTTTGCAATTTCAAGCGAATTGCATACCATAACCATAATAAATTCACTCGAAATTCGCACGAAATTCTGTTTCAAAACGCCGCACGAATTCAATAAATATTTCGTCTGAACTTCTATTTAATTTCGGACGAATTTTATATGAATTACTGCTCTAAATTCGGACGAATTATTTTCACCTGGGGCGCACCCTAATTATACAAGTGCCAAAGGAATGTTTATTTATTATTATATACAAGAATAAAATAAATGTCAATGGAAAATAGTGTAGTGTTTGTGATTCAAATAAAGAGACTAAAACGTGATGAAAGCATACAACAGTGGTGCTAGATCGTAAAAATTGTATTACTAGTTGAGAAGTGATATAAACAAAGTGGGGTTATGTTGGTTTATTTTTATTTCTTCATATAGCTTTATGCGCTTTATGAAACCGGGAAAAAGTGTAAAAAAAGTTAAAAATTATTAACTAAAAAGACGAACAATAATATTTGAAAAAACAAGTGCTCAATTGTGACAAATGTAACTGGACCACAAATAGTAATAAATTCTATAAATTGATGACACGAGGAACTAAAGAAAACTAAAAATTAATGGGAATAAGTTAAAAAATGTAAAATGTAAGTATCTTTATTTAACTTTATTTATTTCTTTTTAAAGTTTAAATGTTATTGTAGTAATATTTTGTCACATTTTCAAAAATAATTTTTAAAGTTGAAATTAGTTTAATATTTAAAAGCTTTTGATTTCTATTGCAGTCAGTATTTCTTGGAAATGGGTATATTATACATAATATCATGAAGGAGGATAAGGAGATGAAACGCCTGTAGTATATAGCAGAAAAAGTTGCCACCAAAATGGGGGGTCAGAGTAGTGCGGTTTTTCTCTCCCTACTGGTTACAGCGCTCACAGTGGTAATTTTTTTAAACTATTTTGTCACGTGATCTAAGGAGAAAAACATAAATATAACCTCAATGTTTTTGTAGTGAAATGCCAGCAAGAATGAATTTTTATATTAACATAATATTATTTACTCATGAATTTATTATTTTATACTAACTTTTCATTTTTATTTCCAATTTCAGTCATAAAATTCGTTCAAACCTTAAATATAACCCGATTCATTCAGCTGTCATCTCATAAATGTCATAAACAACCGTGCAGCAGACGATACATTATAATTCTGTATTTTCCCTCAAGGGGCGCTCGAGACAGTAGGGAGATGAAAACTTCACAACTCTGACACCCTTATTTGGGGGCCAATAAATATAGGCTGTTTCATCTCCTTATCCTACTTCATGCATAATATATTTCGTATATTTCAAAATTTTTTTAATTAGCAGCAAACAATTTTTATTCGTGAAACAAAATATTTGATTTTACCTTTAAAGAATAAATAAAAGACTATTTTTGTTGAAGATTTGGATGTAATGAAGTATTATACATTACTCTAGGTACAGAACTATTTTTACTTGTTGAATTATTATTAAAAACATAACCTTTAAGATTTTTCTTGGCTTTTTTTTCACACAGAATTATATATACAACATAAAATTGTAATTTTTTCAGAAAGTATCAGTCTGTAAACTAAAAAATATGTTTGATTCAACATATGAACTTGTTACGTTTTATAAAAACCACTTTTTAAATAACTTGAAAATTACAAAACATCCATCATGAAATGTACAAATAAATAAAATTAAAAATTTTACACTTAATTACTATAACGCAATTAAAAAGCATGGTTTTTTACTATTTGATAAAACAAATTTTTTTTAGTCCCAACACGTTAAAATTTATGGGACTTTGAAACAATCTAGAACGAATTAGTTATAGAGTCCTGTGACTTTAAGAATGAACGTGTTCAAGTTTGTCTGATTATAATGAAGGCCTCAAGAAGAGAATTTTGATAAGAAGTATATTCAGAATTTAGAATAAAAATTTACTTTTCAGAAACAGCTTGGAATATTGAAAAAATTTGTATTTCATTAATCTTTTTTCTTTAAATATGATAACAAATCCAACTCTATAATTTTTGTAATGAAATAACTCTGTGGAGAAACATCTTCGAAGTATGTAAAAGCATTTTCTACATGAAATATCAAACAAATTAGTAACAATGGGTTATTTCTAATGTTCAGAATCACTCACGTCACGGTGGGCTTGAACCAATTTTAACCCAAAAGTTCTTGCACCTCGCGGATTTTTATTGATATTGTTTCAGTGATATCTTACAATGATTTTAAGGCGTAAACGAAAATAATCGGTGGAGGGAAACTCAAATTATCTAAATTTTAAGAAAAAAATTCTAGGTAATTCAACATAATTCGCAAAAAGTTTAGCTTTGCAAAAGCGTCTTTGCTACAAAATTCGTATTTTGTCTTTAAATAATACTTTTTTATGTAGGCAGCACATTTCAACACACAAAAATCATGAACAAAATACAATTCTAAATCAGTTAATTAATGTTCAAGATCAAGATATAGTGTTAAAAGTTGTACAATAATAATTCCATTTTCATAATGAAATAGCAGCTTCCAATAGTAAATAAGAAATAAATTAGTTTAACATCAGTGTGAATTTTTCTCTAAATAGTCTTAATAAACTTTATATACTGCGATTCTTTTATAGGATTAATAAAAAAGAGATTTTGAAAAATATTTAAGTCTGAAAGCAGAAGTTCAATTAATCTAAAATTTAAAATGAACTTCAAATAATCATATCTTCGAAACGGAAAGAGGTATATTAATTTTTCTGTAATAGTTTTTTAGGAAATTTTACACACTATATTTGACTTTCAGCTTATAATAATGTGAAATTCCTCATAGAGGAGTAAATTTTGAAAAAACCAATAAAAAACACTTTTTACACAAATTTTCGACCATTTTATGATTTTTGTGTGTTGAAATGTGCTGCCTACATAAGAAAGTATTATTAAAAGACAAAATACATATTTTGTAGCAAAGACGATTTGCAAAGCTAAATTTTTTGCGAATTATGTTGAATAACCTAGAATTTTTTTCTTAAAATTTAGATAATTTGAGTTTCCCTCCACCGATTGTTTTCGTTTACGCCTTAAAGTCATTGTCAGATATCACTGAAACGATATCAATAAAAAACCGCGAGGTGCAAGAACTTTTGGGTTAAAATTGGTTCAAGCCCACCGTGACGTGAGTGATTCTGAACATTAGAAATAACCCATTGTTACTAATTTGTTTGATATTTCATGTGGAAAATGCTTTTACATACTTTGAAGATGTTTCTCCACAGAGTTATTTCATTACAAAAATTATAGAGTTGGATTTGTTATCATATTTAAAGAAAAAAGTGTAATCAAATTCAAATTTTTTCAATATCTCACGCTGTTTCTGAAAAGTAAATTTTTATTCTAAATTTACTTTACTTTTAAATTCTCTTCTTGAGGCCTTCATTATAATCAGACAAACTTGAACACGTTCATTCTTAAAGTCACAGGACTCTATAACTAATTCGTTCTAGATTGTTTCAAAGTCCCATAAATTTTAACGTATTCAGACTAATAAAATTTGTTTTATCAAATAGTAAAAAACCATGCTTTTTAATTGCGTTATAGTAATTAAGTGTAAAATTTTTAATTTTATTTATTTGTACATTTCATGATGGATGTTTTGTAACTTTCAAGTTATTCAAAAAGTGGTTTTTATAAAACGTAACAAGTTTTCAAATTGTTTATAAATAATTTACAAGTGTAAACTAATAAACTAGTTATATTAAGTGTAGTGTTAGTGTAAACTAGTAAAGTCTACACTTACAAAGTGTTTTCCGATTTTTTATTCAGTGTTGTGAGAACATTGTTGCTAAACTGCGCGGTTGATTTGGTAAGTATACATTTAATTTTTAACTAAACCTCCTCTTCCTACTTCTTTTCTCCCTGAAATAAATTACGCCTTATCATTAATAAAAATATAAACATAACGTTTAAAAATAATACTACATAAACTTCACTTGTATGTATTAACTATTGATTAATAATATCCTTATGACGTCCTTTTCAACATTGCAGAAATAATTAATGTACTTCATTAGTTTTTAACTCGTAAATATGTGTCAAATGTGGATTGAATAAAATAATTACAATTTAAATTCCAATGGGATTCAATAAAAGTCGCATACTTTTAAAGATAAACAGGAATAACATAAAATATTGAAATAGAGTTAATTAACTCCCATTTATAGTTGATTTTCAACTCGAAAATTTTGACATCTAATTCTACTGTTAATATATAACATTTTTTGTATTTATTTTTTATAAATTAAAGTAATGTATTACTTATTAACCTTACACGTTTCATCCATATTTGAAATTTTTTATTTAAATTTACGTAATAATTGATTTTAATGTTGTTGTCTTACCTTATTATTATATTCCCTAGTGTTTCTCGATTTAACTTTAATTCAGAAAAATTAAAGTTGGGACGAGGTTGGATAAATGACAAGAATAAATTTATTTGAACACAGTATATTTAAAAGAGATCAAAATTATGGAAAGATGAAATGAGCACTAGTTTTCTAAAAACGAGTCTTAAGTGGTTTCTCTGTTTACCTTAGAACAGCAAGTTTTTGGTCCTGGCTGGCGCCGATTAGATACAATGGCAATTATGCGTTAATGTGTTACTATGTGATGCAGGTAGATGATTTACGACACTCGTAAATTAGCCAGTTGAATAGGTATTATGTTTCTTTCAGCTTTTGTCACAACTCGAACGATATTTCGAAACACCAAATTTGACTTAAAAATTCACTTAATTTAGAAATTCACGTAAAGATCAGGACAACTACTATACTGGGTTGCAAGCACTATTACGAAGAGAACCACTTGTTATGATTAAAAAATTAAGACTAGTAGTCCAGGTGACTACTACTGACGATTACATTTTTAAGACTGCCATTTGGTAACTTTTTCTGTTGACTACATTTTTAAGACTGCTGTAGTGTGGGTGACTACTTCTGATGACTTCAAATTTTAGACTGATTGCTGTTGATGCTCTGGTCCTTTTTATATCCAAATTTTCCTGTGTATTTTACAAACTGCTTACTTTCCCATTTATTTTACGAACTGCTTACTTTTACATGTATTTTCCGAACAGCTTACTTTTACATGTATTTTACGAACAGCTTACTTTTCCATGCATTTTTGGAAACCCTTTGTTAGAGAAACACTTGTGGTGACTCACTACTAGCTCGCACGTGTTCACATCTTCTTAATCATATGTTTTTACAATTTTATATTATATTTTTATGTTATTTGTTAATTATTTATAGTTATTACAATTTGTCATTAACAATTTGTTATTACAATTTGTTATTATTGTTTACATAATTATAACTTGTTGTTAATTATTATTTTATAACAATTGATTATTATCTTGTTAATATTAACCATTATTTGTTGTTATTTTGTTGTTACAAATTATTATTAACTTATTATTATTAATTATTATTTTGTTGTTACATTTTATTACCATCTTGTTACAATTAATTATTATTATTTTGATATTATTGTTTTCAATTCTTATTATTATTATTTATTGTTACAATTTGTTATTATTTTGTTATTATTAACTATTATTGTTGTAACTTTTATTATTATCTTATTATTGTTATTACAATTGCTTATTATAGCTTATATGTTAATAACAATTATTTATTGTTATTCCCATTATTATTATTATTATTATTATTTATAATATTATTAATATTGAAAAGTACGTTACGATGACGTAACACCTCTCCCTTCAGAAATTTGGAAATTGAAAAAATCAAATTGAACAATTTCCAAATTCTAATTCTTAAAGCTAAAATTTACAATTGTATTAAAGTTAAGCGTATGTTACGACCCGAGCTAAGGTTAGGTTAGTTTACTAATTTATTAGTAAAATTGGATACAAGTTGCTGATTAATCAAGTTGGTAAGACTTGATATTTATTTTTAGTGTGGATTCGTTAGACTTTAAAGAAACTACGGGTTTCCGTTAATTAATTATATGCATATTCCTTTTATATGATTGTTTATTAACAATATAATATAAACAATTACATTTACTTACAATTTCGAAGTTCTATTGTCGATAAAGTTACAATAATGTGACTGCAACCAGGCTTGCGTCACTGTGTTACTAGTAGTATGTAGATATGAGATTTTTAGTTCGTATTATAGCACTTTAAAGCACTAGAACGACTATTTTAACAGTTCTTTCACGAACTCTAAGTGTTCTTTCTGTCACTGTACCTTGATACCAAAAGAAAACTTGTCTTCTTAGTAATCGGAAAGAACTTGCACTAATTTTAAGAAATTAGAAAGAGAATAGTAATTTTGAACTGTTATACGACGAAAGTAATAATATAACTGGAGAATAGTGCAATTTAGTTCCTTACAGAGAACAATTATTCTCTTCGTGTTTAGCACTGACTCGAACTATTCAATATTACAATCGAAGGGCCGACTCAACGATACCGTTCGGGCAGAAACACACCGGAGTATTTGACAAGTGAAGTGAGAAAAACAGGGATTTATATAGTAACGATCATAGACTCATTGAACTCCGATCTGAGAAAATTTGTAAGAAACACGTTCTTGCAAATTCGTAAAATGACATACAATGAAGGTTTGTAATAATCGCGCGTTTGATAATTTGTTATAATCACGTACTTGATAAATTGTTATAATCACGTACTTGATAATTTGTTATAATCACGTACTGTGAAAGTTTGTTATAATCAATTCATTAACAATTGTATTTGTTATTTACCAATAGATTAACAATAAAATTGTTTATACTAATCGTTTATTAACAAACTTTATAATTATTCTTATAATGATTTACTATCAATTGACCATTGATTGTAGACTGATTGTCTTGTTTGAATCTTTAAGTTACTAACAATAAGGATTAAATTGTCTATAACAAAATTTGCATTTGACGTTACAGTTTATAAGATTAACGATTTTGACAATAACGTTATTATGAATTTTTGAATTTATTGGATTATCGACTTATTTATCCTTATAGTAATATTCTTCATTTAATTATTTCCTCACGACACATTAATCTTATGATAATGCACCGACTGTTGATTAGTCATTTATATAACTACAGTCGTTGTCTTATCATATCTGATTTGGATAAAAGATCGACTGCGATTTCATGAGATGCTAAATCTTAATCGAAATTAAACCTATTTTACCATATGTAGGTGATTAACTTTTAACAGTTAATTTACATATTTTTATACCGAATTAATTATTATTATCTTTAATGTCATGTGTAAAGCACAAGCACATGACAAAACATTTTTAACCAGCATATATGTATACATGTATATATACACAGATACTCGTCAAGTAGAACACAACAATTGGTCTGATGGTGACAGTGCTTCTCTTATTGCGTTAATTTCCTCAAGTGGTGAATCTGAATCAGTTACTGTGAATGATTTTGTTAATATGGACATTGATGGATCTCTTAATAATTTTAATTTACCAGTTCCTGAACTAGTAATAATGCGCCGGTTTCACTTGTTTTGGATATAAATGAGGATGCAGTGCCAAGATGGAAGGCTCTTTCTCTTCGCATGTTTCGAATTGAAGAACAATTGAATATTTTTTTCGTGGCGTTTTGGAGAGCAACCCCTGATACTGCTGTAGAGTGCATGGTTAATTTTTGCAGAGGAAAGCTTGGTTTGTCTGTAACAATTAATGACTTCAAATTTGTTCAAAAACTTGACAGTCGTCGCAGAGGAGTTCTTCTTCGCGTTTCTTCGATGGCATTGCGTGATACAATTTTATCCAATAGTGTTTATTTTCGAGCCGAAGGTTTACATGTAGAAAAGGAATGATTGAATGTTTCTTTTTCCTTTTGCACATAATATCATATTCTCTTTCTTTTTTTTTCTTTTTGTGTTTATTTATAGGTGATAATTACCTTCGAGTTAAAAATTCTTATGCTCTTGTTAAGCTGAGACAATTGCAATCCTTGACGATGGATGTTGATTTAGATGTTCAAATTCTGGAAAATTTGCATTCACTGTGTTCTTCTTCGATTATTGCTCCTATTCGTCGACCTCGAGGTCGTCCTCGAAAAATACCATTAGTGTCTTCTTTCAATCAATTAACTGGAGTGCGTCATCGACAATTGGAATCCACTCATAGTCAGATAAAGGACAATATAAAAAAAATGCAGAATTTATTAAATGGACTGTTGGCGCCATTGCCTCCTTTATTATGTGCACATTTTACCGAAAATTCATCCGTTTGTTTAGGGTAAGTTTTCTTCATTTTATTTATTTTTGCTTTTGTTTTTTAAAAAATTTTCTTACTCTTATTTATGAATTTTCTTGTTACAGAGTGACTGGTGGTGAATTTTGTTTTTGCGGACGCTACAAACTTCCTGGAATTTGTAGATGTGTTGAAGAAATTAATACTACGATTGTAGAGGTGTCCGAGCCGTGTAATTGTGAAAGAAGCAGTGAAAGTCCTGATAATGAGTCTAAATCGGACAATAGTACTATTGATGTTGTTGGTGACGTCAAACCAGTCTTGCAAAATGGAGATTTTGATTTTTTATAAAATAAAAATTTGTTAATTAATTGTTCTAAAATTGCATTATATGTAGAATTCTTGTTTTTCTTTAGATATATAGGCAAACACATGTACATGTATAGTATGTGCTTGTGCAATACACATATACTTATTATTTTATTTGTGTCTTAACATTTCAATAACTTTTAGATTTAAAATTTTAGTCTTGTACCTATTTACATAAATATAATTTTTTTGGGTGTTAACTATTATTGCCTTTTGTTTTTGAAAATTTCAATCATAACCTATAATTTTATTGTTTATAAGATAAACTTTTATTAATCAACTTAATTTTTAAATCGCTCTTTTCTCCTTTTTTTTATAGTTTTATAATCTTGAGCATGCGCATTCGTTGTAGTATTTTCATGGGTCGAATTTATTAATTTTTAGAAGTAAAATTTTAAAATTTTATATTATTTTATTATTTGTTATTATTATTTTTACTAATTATTACTAATTATCAAGATTAATTAATAAATTCAACCTTAATTATGATAATAGATAAAGGTTTCTGTTTTGACGCTGTGTTCGTATTGGACAATTTTTATTAGTTACTTTTTTGGATGTACAGTCATGCGCTGCGATCGATGATCATGGTCGATGTACGGTCGAAACTCTGTAGTGTGGTAACATTCGAATGACGTATGAAGTCGATGCGCGCACGGTGGTTCTATCGTTACGGTACAGACGGGGAGTGAGACAGAGAGTATGCGTCGCGTGATCTCTCGCTCGAGAGAATCGATAGTAGCGGTCAATACACAGATGACGTCGAGCATAGATGTAATATTAGGCTCTGTATGCGGTTTAACGTAGCGTTTGGTATTCTTGTGGTAAGAAGGACATAAAGTTTGCATATTTAAAATTTTTGTGGACAGTCCTCCTTCCTTAAATTATCCATTGTCCTCAATGGTCGATTTAAACATAGGATGAGTTATTCGATCGGCGTCTTCTCATCGATATTACTTTGTAGCATATGTATAGATTTTTGATTACTATTATTGCCAATAGTAATAGTAGTAGTTTGAAAGCTATGGAAATGTAGTCCATTGCTTCAGAAATAGAACCCAGGATTGGAATATTCATCTGTGAATTGAATTTTTAATTAATATTTTGTAATTTTTAGAATTGCTTTGTATGGGGAATTTTTGTTTTTCTATGGATTTTTGAATTATTATGGTTATTTGTTTCTTGTTGTTATATTAATTAATTAGCTTTTTTATATTAACGATTTTCAATATTTTGTACGGTATGTACATATAATCGATCAAGAATCTCGATCGATATATCGATCATATTGGTTGTAATATTAGCAACAATGTACAATTTGTTAATTAATTGTATAAAAAATTGCATTAGTAGTGAATTATTTTATTAATTTCATATTTTTGTGAATTTGGATTAAAATTAATGCATTTTTGTCATTTTGTTGAAGCATATATCGATGTGGGTATCGATCGATATATCGATGAGCGATATGACATAAAGGCTATCTGACTTTTTATTCTTTTATTAGTTTATAACGAATTGTCTTTGATGTGAGTTAGTTCTTAGTTTATTGTTGGTCAATGTTAATTATTATTATTTTAGATTTTTACTTTATTGGAAAATTTTAAAAATAAAGAGGAAAGAAGAAGGCGACCTCCAAATCCCCTTCCTTCATTTTCTCTCGTCTTTATTATAATATTTTATTTACGTTTATTTGATTATGTATTTTTATTACATTTTTGTTATATTTATTATTATTTTATTGTAATTTTATTTGTTTATAATATATATATATATATATATATATATATATATATATATATATATATATATATATATATATATATATATATATATATATATATATATATATATGTTTGTGTAATGGCAGTTTCCACTACCATTTCTTATATGTAATGGCAGTTTCAACGACCGTTGGCAGGTTCCACGACCGGCGTGGAAAAATTTTATATGCAACGGCGGATTCCACGACCGAGGAACATAATATATTTCAATTAATTTGTCGATATGTGATTTCCACGACCACCCCACTACTTTTTAATAAACCACGCCTATCTTTAGTAACGCCCTGGTCGTTGAATAAACAAAGAAGATCAATAAACAGATTATGTACACACCACTAATAGCCGATATTCATAATAAATATTATTATTTAAATACGAATATGGATTATAATAATTATTTTTAAATTATATATTATTATTTACAATACGTGTCGAACTTTAAAGAAATAAATGAAAATTCTTAAATGCAACATATAAGTAAACATAACTTACACTATTACAACTGATAGTAAAAATAGTGAAAAAATTATTCTATGAGACTCATGCTGCATCATTTTAAAAATGTTCTAAAAGTTATCTAACCTTGTAAAAGGAATCAATTAGCATGTAAGTAAATTAAATTTGATTAAAAAGCAGTTTGGCCTTGGTCTTGAAACTGGCTTATCTTGTGGTCGTGGTAAAATATTATATGTAACGGCAGATTAAAAAAGTTTTTAACCATCGGAAAACCGTTCCAAAAATAAATTAGTCAAACTGGTCGTAGAAGCTATGACACCTTAGACAAATCGGTCGTTGAAAAATCCAAACGTTTCAGCATTTTTACACATTAAAATAAATAAAATTTATGAGATTTATTTCCCCATATATTAACTAAGCAAGTGTATATTATTTATAAAGGAAAAACACATGTGTAAAGTCACCCACAAGTTTTTAACAGACATTGAAAAAGTTAATTTTTTAAACTGGTCGTGGAACCTATCGCAGCATATATGAGCGATTCCATGTCAAGTGATCAAGGTGGAGAAAAATTTTTCTCCAATCGTAGCAAAACTTGGGGCTTTTGTAGTACTCATAGATAGTAATTTTTCGTGAAAATATTTTTTTACCCAGTCCATTATTTTCCGAGGGGGAGGGGGTTAAATTTTTGTGTTTTTCAGTGCAATGCTTATTTCAATAATTTTTTACTCTTAAACAAATAAACATACAAATTTGACAAAGTACATTTTGGAAAGGTTTTTTCATGCTCTTTCGATTGGAAATAAGCATTTTGAAAAAAAAAAAATTTTTGACCCAAAAAAATCAAAATTAAAAATAAATTTCAATTTTTGGGGGAGAAAGGTACGATTTTTTTTTTTTTTTTTTTTTTAAACGAAAGCTGAGGTTTTTTCCTAAAAGGACATATAAATGATAAAGTGGGACTAGAATGTTTAAATATTGAAAAAAAGAATTTTCTCCAAAACGGAGCTAAAAACCGGGTTTTGAGCGCTCCGGCGAGTAGAAAACTCTTTTTTTCAATGTTTAAACATTCTAGTCCCACTTTACCATTTATATGTCCTTTTAGGAAAAAACCTCAGCTTTCGTTTAAAAAAAAAAAAAAAAAAAAAAATCGTACCTTTCTCCCCCAAAAATTGAAATTTATTTTTAATTTTGATTTTTTTGGGTCAAAAAAATTTTTTTTTTCAAAATGCTTATTTCCAATCGAAAGAGCATGAAAAAACCTTTCCAAAATGTACTTTGTCAAATTTGTATGTTTATTTGTTTAAGAGTAAAAAATTATTGAAATAAACATTACACCAAAAGACCCCTTGATCACTTGACGTGGAATCGCTCATATATATATATAAAGCGGTCGTTGAAAAATCTGATGGTCGTACAGTCATCGCATTTAGATATAAGAAAAATATACGTAATTGGTTTCTCTTATTTTCAAATACCCATCTTTATTCAGTTACACTTCATTAAATTTCCTCAAGTAGTTTGTTTGTTTGAGTTTTGTTTGGCTAAAGTTAGAATTTCGTTACTGATTAAAGATATTTACTAAAAATTTTGAATTTTGAATAACATTTAAAAATCATAAGAAACGTGTAGAAAATGTTAATCAAATGCACCTTATAAATGCTTTCACTAGCATCATTTGGAAAATTACGTTACATTTTTGTATGAATTTTATAGGAAAATTCAGAACATTTCTAACAGTAAAGTAATCTAACTAAAATAAATAATTTGTTTAATTCTATAATCCAACGGTTTCTGAGTATGCTCAGAAACGGGGAGATATATATGCGCGTTTAGTATATAAAAATAATCAGGACTTAATGGCTGTTTTGAAAATTTAGGAAATAGGGAGTTATAAAACAACGTCAGGAGGAGTTGAGCAACACTTTAGTTTTAATCATTTTTAACCTAATTCAAATTTTTTATAAGTCTTTAGTATTAATTATGAATGATTCAGACATGTCATATTGCATATAATTATGCATGTAATTTATATATTGTTCTTTAACCCCTTGACAGTCTATGGCACATTACAGCGTATTTCAAGTCGTTCCACCATGAATAATACATCTAAAACGGTTTGGGTATAGGTGGGTATTCTGAGGTTTTTATGCAATATGGACGAATTCTTTCAAATTTTTATTACAACAGAAATACCCTATAAAACAGTTTTCAGAAAAATTGCATCAATTTTTTTAGATCAGATGACATCCGACATAAAATTCGTAATCAGCGACCCCGAAAACCCCCATCTAACAATTTTCAGGTATACATCAAATTCGCAATCAGTCACCCCAAAACCTAGATATATTCGAGCAATGACGAGAATTGCACTGCTATAAAAAAGTCGGGCGTTAAAGTCCAGATGGCACAACTTCTTGCTGTAAGGCCACTGTAAGGATATCTGTAGGGGTTGTAAGGCTTACCGCGTAAGGCTGTTGTAGTTCTACATAAGTCTAAAAATTTCCGCCTTTCCGTAAGCTTATGAATAAAAGCTGATGTGGGATTACACCTAATGGTATTGTAAGCTTACTCGAAAAACTCATAGTAGGCTTGCATGTAAAAGTTGATGTGAGCTTACAAGTAAAGGTTGAGGTAAGCTTACAAGTAAAGGTTGATGTAAGCTTACATGTAAAAGTTGAGGTAAGCTTACAAGTAATGGTTGAGGTAAGCTTACATGTATAGGTTGAGGTAAGGCTGTTGGAAGGTTATTATCATGGTGTAAGGTTCTTGTAAGGTTGTAGTGAGTTTACCTATTATGGTCAATATTAACAAAATAATTTGTAACATAATTAATTAATAAATATTAAATAAAAAAATTAAGTTTGTTGCCCTTCTCTTTATTGGAAACCAAACATTCTGTAGAAAATTTTGAAAACAAATTTGGTGAGACTAGGATTCGAATCCGATAACGACGCGCATTAACCTAACTTCCTAACTAATAATTATTAATTAACTAATTAATTAATTAATTTTTAATGATTAATTATTAATTAATTATTAACTAACTTAATAATTATTATTATTAAGTTAAGGCTATTGGAAGGTTATTATCATGGTGTAAGGTTCGAATCTTACACCATGATAATAACCTTCCAATAGCCTTAACTCAACCATTACTTGTAAGCTTACCTCAACTTTTTCATGTAAGCTTACCTCAACCTTTACGTGTAAGCTTACGTCAACCTATACTTGTAAGCTTACCTCAACCTTTACTTGTAAGCTTACATCAACTTTTACATGTAAGCCTACTATGAGTTTTTCGAGTAAGCTTACAGTAGGATTAGGTGTAATCCCACATCAACTTTTATTCATAAGCTACGGAAATGCGGATATTTTTAGACTTATTTAGGACTACAACTGCCTTACGCGGTAAGCCTTACAACCCCCACAGATATCCTTACAGTGGCCTTACAGCAAGAAGTCGTGCTATCTGGGAGGGTTAATTAATATTTATATATAGATAAAATTATCTTTACACGTTTAACAATTTTTTCACACATAAAGGTACCGTCCCATGTCTGCGTGAAACGGGAAACGGAAAACGTTCAACCAATAAGAATTTTCTTTCAGAATGATTTCCATTGGATCGGAAGATGTTATTGGCTAAACGTTTTACGTTTCCCGTTTTCACGCAGGCATGGGACGGTACCTTAAAGGGCATGTACACGTTGTAAAATGTAAACAAACAAAAAGGTAAACAAACCAAGCTCTAAAATCGCAATTTTGAAACGGCCTTTTTTCCCACAAAAATTAACATCTTTACACTTTCTTTATAAAAATCGAAAATTAGAGTTTCAAAGTTTCGAATGAAATCATATTTGACTATGGGAATTGAAAAATAATTATTTAAATAACCAAATTAAATGACGATTAAAATAGCATTTTTGACGCGCCGTGAAAAATAAGCAATGCTAGAAAAATAAGCAGTGCTAGCAGATTGCTCTCCGCGCATGCGCATATCATTCCACGATCGCATTGACACCACCACGCAAAAATTCACATTTTGTTTTTAAATGAAACTAACTTATTTCCTCGTGATTTCAGGTAGGCTAGGTATAGTTACCTACTTTAACACTTTAATTTTTCATTTTCATAAAGAAAACGTAAATTTATATTTATTTGTAAATAAAAGCTTTTTCGAGCTTCCTATTTTTACAAATAAATAAAAAATTACATTTTCTTTATGAGAATGGTAAATTAAAGCGTTGAATTAGGTAACTATAACTAACTTAGCTGAAAGCATATGAAAATAAGTAAGTTTCATTCGCAAACAAAATGTGCATTTTTGCGTAGAGGTGTCAATGGGATCGTGGTACGATTTGCGCATGCGCGAAGATCAATCTTCTAGCATTCCGAAAATTTTAAATGTTTGACTATATCAACCGCACGAACGATGAAGAAGTTTTTACCCTTTCTCCTTGTAATTGAAAAGAGGAAAGGGAAAAATTTCACAACAGTGATTATATAAAGTGAATAATAATTTTGACAAAAATATTTATCAATATTTTAGCATTTTATTTAAATTATAGAAATAAATTGAAGTTTTATTATATTTTTTAATCTTCAATGTTTTTAATATTTACCTTTTTATTATTATTTATTTAATATTTAGGAATAATTAGTTGAATAGTTTAATTTATAACTATACTAAATCAATACAAAATTAACCAAAATAAATATTTGTAACTTATTGAATTTAATTTATATACACTACCGGCGGTAATTGTGCGACCCCAACACTGTAAAAAACTTAATTTTCAAAACGACGGTACTGAAATCATTTGTAAGTTACATTTGCTTGAAATTTACTATACGTTATATGAGACTCATTTTGAACTGCAACAAAAATGATACCCCTTCGACTCATTCTGAGTTTCTAGGGAAAAGACTCAAAATGAGTCTTAAGGGGTATAATTTTTTCATTACGATAAAATTACAATCATTTTGAGTCACTTGAAGTTGTCGATTACTCATTTCGAGACCGACTTCTAAATGAGTTGCAACAAAAATGAGTCGTGTTTTTTTCTGTGTCATTTCTATCAAATATTCATAGTTCGTGACATACGAATGTTCTCATAGTATGAACTAAAAACATTTTGATAGAAATCATACGACTTTGCAAAATACCGTCAAACCGGAAGGACAGCATTAATGCATCTGAGTGTATCTGAAAATAATGCACATAGTGCAAGTCGCCAGTAGAGGGCAGAAGCAAGCAGAGCGAACACAGTGGCCCAGCTGACATACGATTTGTATTACATTACTTTCCAATTTTTTATTTTATAACCGCGTTTCTGCATGAATCTAAACAATATTTTCGATTATTGTAATTTAGAAGATGCTGATCAATTGTACGTTGACAGATTTAGTGAAAAGTGCTGTGTTCGGAGACAAATGTGTTAGGAAATGTTTGTTTACCTATTTCACATCATACAAACCATTCAAAGTTCTTTTGCTGTAGCGTATTGGAATCAGCCTATGCCGCACGGGACTCATATTTGATAGTTCAACTTACCTTTTTCTCTTAAAGTTTAAATTTTACACTCACTATTATTACTTTTTCATTCCTTTAACCTAACATTTTTCTCTGCTGCTATTCATTATTTATTCCTGTCAAGTATTTTCTTTTTTTAAGCTTAAAACTTGCACCGCATTGGGACCCCCTTTTTTATTTAATGGCTTTTTGCAAAGCAGATAGCCAAAACACAACAGATAGCCAAATTGGCAGGTTGGCACTCGCAATGCGGAATCCCGTACCTCCCAATATTTTTTTACAGGGTTAACAAACGCAAACGTATAAAATTCTGAAAAAATTTTGGAAGTAATCAAATGTTGAAGTTTTGGGTCATTTTAATTTCGTTTTCTTATTGCTCTGAAACGAATAAAGATAATTAAGTAAAAATTTGTTTAAATTAAAGTTTAAAGTCTATACTTTGAAGATAAAATAAATCGATTACTAAAAAATAAATTTGTTTGATTGTTATTAACAATTCTTTTAAACAATTGCAAATTAAAGTATGTTCTCAATGTTTTAGACAGATTAAAGTACCATGTACTGATGCTCAAAACTCCAAAGATTAATTTTAAAAAAAGAAAAATCAGAAACTTCCAATATTATAGAAATTATGCAGATAAAAAATAAAATTGCAAACGAATAAATAATATTTTGTTTTGTTTTGTAAAAGCTGAGTCTCCAATAGGTGCCAATATGCATGTGCAAGTGCCAAACCCATTTAAAATGTATTGGACATTGGCACTGACACTGGCCCTTGCATATACATTGGCACCTATTGGAGACTCAGCTTAAAATCTTCACGCTGCTATCAAGCGGATTTTCATGGTCAAGAGTCGATTTTAGCCTGCATTTTGGCAAACAAATCTACACAATTTCTATAATATTGAAGGTTACTGATTATTTTTTATAAATTAAGCTCTTAAGTTTAACGCATCAATACATGGGTATTTAATCTTTCAAAACCATTAAGAATATTCTTTAATTTGCAATTGTTAATAATAATAATTAAAAAAATTTATTTTAAAGTAATCGATTTATTTTATCTTCAAAGCATAGACTTTAATTTTCAAAATTCAAAATGGCGGATCCAAGAAGGCGGGCAGTTTTTTTAACCCTTTGCCGTTGATGTGTTACGAAATGTCGTTTAGAGGTCTTTCTGAGGGAACAACCAATCAGAAGAGGCATTTATGCTTGTGTTGATAAGTTGGTTATGCGTGAGTTATGCTCCAACTTTTTCAAGTCATTGAAATTTCCTGAAACTCGTGACTCGGGGGTTTTTGCGGTCGCTGATTACGAATATGATGTTAGTTTTCAAAAATTCAAAATGTTGGATACAATAACGTGGACGAGTTATGAAAAAATATATTGGATTCACTTGAAACTCCTTACTGATGGTCCATATACGCGATGTTTTGATCTTTTGAAAGCATCCAATTGCATTTTTACAGTGAAAATACATCTGGAAAGAATTTTTTTTCGATATATCTTCTTTTTTTGTCAAAAATTGTTTATAACTTTTTTACAATTTGGTATAAACAAATTTAAACCTCAGAATCTGAAAGAGGAGTAAATTTTACGATAAAAATAAGTTGTGTTAATTTCATTGTTTACAATTTTTATAAAAAACGAGGCCCTTAAAGTCAATTCAAATTTTGCGTCCGTCAGGTCCTTAATGGGTTAATGGTAAAAAATAAATGTCAATTGATACATTTAAACATAATATTATATTTTTGTAGATTACCTACTTATGTTGCGTTAATTATAATTTTAAAATAAATTAAATTATGAAAATTACAGATTGGTTTAGTATAAACCAGCACTATAAAATGGTTCATTTTTCTCCTCCTGAAGATATTCTTCTAAGATTTTTTTAGCCCGATTTCTGTTCTATCTAATCTTAGTGTAGAATTAAAATCAGCAACCCAGTAAAAAAAAGTATTCAGAATAAAGAAAAAGAATTGGTGGTAACCGTTCACAGTGGGCAAAATAAAAAAACGGGGTTCAAAATAGTCCACAGCCTACAAATCTTAATGGATTTTAGAAATTATTTTTTTCAAACACTTAGCACTAAATTTCTAAAAGATCTCTCGAGGCGGATTTTAATATTTTTGGAAATTGTTAAAACAATCTTGTTTTAAATAATAAAAAGACATATTTTTTTTAGTCTTTTGAGAATAAAGTTTCACAAATAATCTATCCCGGTCGCTGATTACGCATTCAATGTTAAATATAAAAAATTCAAAATGGCGGACAACTAATTTAAAAATCAAATTAATTTGATCGAAATTCTCCACCCCTGGGTTTTCGGGGTCGCTTATTACGATTTCGATGTTAGTTTTTAAAAATTCAAAATGGCGCATCCAAAATGACGGACGACCTATTTAAAAAATCTAATTAATTTGCTTATAACTCACCTCTTGGGGGTTTTTGGGTCGCTGATTGCGAATCCGGTGTTACTTTTTAAAAAATCAAAATGGCGGATCCAAACTGGCGGATGACTTATTTAAAAATCCAATTAATTTTGTTCAAAACACACAACTCGGGGGTGTTTTGGGTCACCGATTACGAATCTGGTTTATTTTTTAAAAATTCGAAATGACGGATCCAAAATGGTGGCCAACTTTTCAAATAATGGAATTAATTCGCTTCAAACTCACCACTGAGGGATTTTTTGGTCGTTATTACAAATTCGAAATTGATAGAAAGATGTATAGTAAATCT
Source organism: Leptopilina myrica (nomen nudum) (assembly GCA_032872475.1). Taxonomy (NCBI): domain Eukaryota; kingdom Metazoa; phylum Arthropoda; class Insecta; order Hymenoptera; family Figitidae; genus Leptopilina; species Leptopilina myrica (nomen nudum). The sequence goes on from CM065461.1 coordinate 3,130,357, forward strand.
ACCAATAGAGACAAAACAGAACGGAACGAACAAAACAACGAAAAAAAGAAAACAGAAGAAAAGGAACAAAACAGAACAGGCAAAACAAAATTTCTAATTTAAGCAATAAATACAATGTTAGAAGGTATTAAATTGTCAGTAAGGGTTTTCTTAATCTAATTCAAGGAGTTTTAAAGCTTCGGGGTCAAGGATCCATGCATGAAGAGTGGACAAACCAAACTGAAAATTTTCAGTATTAACTGATTATTCATCGACTTTTTCTAAATTATTCATTTCAGATGGATTCGCCTTACACACATAACAAGTTGCTGCAGATGGTGTTTCGGTAAGAATTTGACACACTTTTCCATATACCATTGTTAAAGTCAATACATGATTCACTTTGCGTTGTAACTCTACATACAGTTTTGTCGGTAATAAATTATTTATTTGTTCTTGAATTCGATTAATTTCGAAACTAGTTTTTTCTGCAGATTCTTGCTTAAAACAGAATGTTAGTGGAATACAAAATTTTACCGAAGCAGGGTGTAGATTCTTCCAAATTATAGAGGAAGTCGAAGACTCTAACATCAATGGAACCATTGACACTGAGAAAATGCTCTCGTCAGATTTTGTGTCTTCAGGAAGCACTTGTTTATGAGAACTGAAACCAGATGCCCCATCGCATCCATATTTTAACGTTATTTTTATAGGCGTGGTAGCGATTCTACGCAAATAAACTCTACAAAATAAAATTCTACACTATTAACTCTACACTAGGAAATTGTACACACTACATTTAATAAATTTGATTAATTCTACGCAAATAAATTATACAGAAAAAAGTCCTACACATTAGAATTAAATAGAACAAAATATATCATTAAAATCTTTTAATTCTACACGATTAAATACTACATCAGAAAATTTGACACAGTTTATTTTAATTAAAATAAAATTCTAATAATAATATTTTTATTTTAATTTATAATTCTACGTAGTTAAATTGTACACCAGAAAACTCTACACATTTGAAAAATATTGATTAAATTAAGTTTTAAAAAATTCTAAATAAATAAATTCTACAAATAAATACTCTACACATTAGAACTAAATAAAATGTAACTTTAAATAAAATTTATTTAATTTTGCACGGTAAAATACTACATAAAAAAATTCTACGCAATATAACGAAAAAAATAACAATTATTTTTTAAATTAAATTTTTAATATTCTGCACAGTTAAATTGAAAACCAAAAAACTTTACACAATGAAATAATTTTTTAAAGAAATTTTAAAACTCTAGTCAAATATATTCTTCAAAAAAAACTCTACACATTAAAATAAAATAAATATAAAATTTTTAATCTAATTTGTTTAATTCTACACACTTAAATTCTATATCAGAAAATTGTACACAAATTATTTTTAAGCAAGGAAAAATATTTTCTTTATTTTTTTAATTTAATTTTTAACCCTATACATTTTAATTCAACTCTGGAAAACTCTACACAAATGAGCTTTAAAGTCTTCGCATATTATTTTTAGATATAATGAAATTATTTTTTTTAACTCTACGCAATTAAATTAAACACAAAGACACTCTACAAATGAATTCATTTAATTAGATTAAGAAAACCCTTACTGACAATTTAATACCTTTTAACATTGTATTTATTGCTTAAATTAGAAATTTTGTTTTGCCTGTTCTGTTTTGTTCCTTTCCTTCTGTTTTGTTCTTTTCGTTGTTTTGTTCGTTCCGTTCTGTTTTGTCTCTATTGGTAGATTTACTATACATCTTTCTATCAATTTCGAATTTGTAATAACGACCCAAAAAATCCCTCAGTGGTGAGTTTGAAGCGAATTAATTCCATTATTTAAAAAGTTGGCCACCATTTGGGATCCGTCATTTCGAATTTTTAAAAAATAAACCAGATTCGTAATCGGAGACCCAAAACACCCCCGAGTTGTGTGTTTTGAACAAAATTAATTAGATTTTTAAATAAGTCATCCGCCAGTTTGGATCCGCCATTTTGATTTTTTAAAAAGTAACACCGGATTCGCAATCAGCGACCCAAAAACCCTATAAGCATTTTTGTTTTTTAAATTAGTGTTGTAATGTAATGTATGGTACCATTGGTTATGGGTATAGTTTTTTCGATTTAAAAACAACAGAGGGTGATGGAGCAATTCTGACACTGTTCCGAGTTGTTGTAGCAGAAGTACATAAATATATTGTTCTGTATGAAAGAAAAATCTGTTATGTGTTAACTTTTTACATTCAACATTAAGTTTGTACATTTAAAAGTAGATTTTCCATTTAAAAAACAGACGGCAATGGAGCGATTCTGACATTGTTTCTGTGTTGTTGTAGCAGAAAATACATAAATTTATTGTTCTGTTTTGAAGAAAAGTCTGTTTTTTAATTTTATTATTTAAAAGTTTAAATTTTTACACTAAAGGGTAGTTTTTCAGATTTAAAAAACACTGGTTGATCAAACAATTCTGACATTAGATTCGTTTTTAGCAGGCAAAAATACAATAAGATATATATGACTAGTATAAAAAACACCACTTTTTTGTGTGCCTGTGTTATTTAACAAAGAATAACACTACATGTTTAAAGTCACACACAAGTTTTTAACATTAAGAAAACCATTTAAAAAATAAATTTCTGAAACTGGTCGTGAAACCTATCTCACCATAGATACGATAGTGGTTAAAAAATTTAATGCTTTTAGAATTATCACACATAAAAATTGATAAAATTTATGAGATTCATTTCTTCCATTTTTTAACTTGTCAAGTGCATATAATTAAAACAAATGTTAAAAACCACGAACATTTTTTTAACATACAGAAAATTATTCAGAACCTTATCTTGTCGAACTGGTCATGGAATCTACCACAGCATGGATAAAGTGGTCGTTGAAAAATCCAATAGTCTCAAAATTATTACAAATAAAAATTGATAAAATCTATGAGATTGATTTCTCCAATTTTGTAACTAGCCAAGTGCATATATTATTCAAAAAGGTGTAACACATGTTAAAAGTCAACCACAAGTTTTTAAAACACAAAGAACCAATGAAAAAGTTTATTTGACAAACTGGTCGTGGAACCTACCACAGCATAGATATACCGGTCGTTGAAAAAACCAAAGGTTTCACAATCAGTATTAGCACACTAAAATTGATAAAATTAATTACATTGATCTCCCTAACTTTTTACCTATCCAAATGCATATATTATTAAAATAGGAGTAACACATGTTTAAAGTCACTCACAAGATTTTTAAACACATAAGGAACCAATGAAAAAGTTTATTTGACAAACTGGTCGTGGAACCTACCGCAGCTTATATATACCGGTCGTTGAAAAATCCAAAGGTTTCACAATCAGTATTAGCACACTAAAACTGATAAAATTAATTACATTGATCTCCCTAACTTTTTAACTATCCAAATGTATGTATTATTAAAATAGGAGTAACACATGTTTAAAGTCACCCACAAGATTTTTAAAGACAAGGAACCAATAAAAAAGTTTATTTGACATACTGGTCGTGGAACCTACCACAGCTTATATATGCCGGTCGTTGAAAAATCCAAAGGTTTCACAATCAGTATTAGCACACTAAAACTGATAAAATTAATTACAATGACCTCCCTAACTTTTTAACTATCCAAATGCATATATTATTAAAATAGGAGTAACACATGTTTAAAGTCACCCACAAGATTTTTAAAGACAAGGAACCAATGAAAAAGTTTATTTGACATACTGGTCGTGGAACCTACCACAGCTTATATATACCGGTCGTTGAAAAATCCAAAGGTTTCACAATCAGTATTAGCACACTAAAACTGATAAAATTAATTACAATGACCTCCCTAACTTTTTAATTATCCAAAAGCATATATTATTAAAATAGGAGTAACACATGTTTAAAGTCACCCACAAGATTTTTAAAGACAAGGAACCAATGAAAAAGTTTATTTGACATACTGGTCGTGGAACCTACCACAGCTTATATATACCGGTCGTTGAAAAATCCAAAGGTTTCACAATCATATTATCACACTAAAACTGATAAAATTAATTACATTGATCTCCCTAACTTTTTAACTATCCAAATGCATGTATTATTCAAAAAGGTGTAATACATGTTTAAAGTCACCCACAAGTTTTTAAAACACAAGGAACCAATGAAAAAGTTTATTTGACAAACTGGTCGTGGAACCTACCGCAGCATAGATATACCGGTCGTTGAAAAATCCAATGGTCTCACAATCAGTATTATCACATTAAAACTGATAAAATTAATTTCATTGATCTCCCTAACTTATTAACTATCCAAATGCATGTATTATTTAAAAAGGTGTAACACATGTTTAAAGTCACCCACAAGTTTTTAAAACACAAAGAACCAATGAAAAAGTTTATTTGACATACTGGTCGTGGAACCTACCACAGCTTATATATACCGGTCGTTGAAAAATCCAAAGGTTTCACAATCATATTATCACACTAAAACTGATAAAATTAATTACATTGATCTCCCTAACTTTTTATCTATCCAAATGCATGTATTATTCAAAAAGGTGTAATACATGTTTAAAGTCACCCACAAGTTTTTAAAACACAAGGAACCAATGAAAAAGTTTATTTGACAAACTGGTCGTGGAACCTACCGCAGCTTATATATACCGGTCGTTGAAAAATCCAAAGGTTTCACAATCAGTATTAGCACACTAAAACTGATAAAATTAATTACATTGATCTCCCTAACTTTTTAACTATCCAAATGTATGTATTATTAAAATAGGAGTAACACATGTTTAAAGTCACCCACAAGATTTTTAAAGACAAGGAACCAATAAAAAAGTTTATTTGACATACTGGTCGTGGAACCTACCACAGCTTATATATGCCGGTCGTTGAAAAATCCAAAGGTTTCACAATCAGTATTAGCACACTAAAACTGATAAAATTAATTACAATGACCTCCCTAACTTTTTAACTATCCAAATGCATATATTATTAAAATAGGAGTAACACATGTTTAAAGTCACCCACAAGATTTTTAAAGACAAGGAACCAATGAAAAAGTTTATTTGACATACTGGTCGTGGAACCTACCACAGCTTATATATACCGGTCGTTGAAAAATCCAAAGGTTTCACAATCAGTATTAGCACACTAAAACTGATAAAATTAATTACAATGACCTCCCTAACTTTTTAACTATCCAAATGCATATATTATTAAAATAGGAGTAACACATGTTTAAAGTCACCCACAAGTTTTTAAAACACAAGGAACCAATGAAAAAGTTTATTTGACAAACTGGTCGTGGAACCTACCGCAGCATAGATATACCGGTCGTTGAAAAATCCAATGGTCTCACAATCAGTATTATCACATTAAAACTGATAAAATTAATTTCATTGATCTCCCTAACTTATTAACTATCCAAATGCATGTATTATTCAAAAAGGTGTAACACATGTTTAAAGTCACCCACAAGTTTTTAAAACACAAAGAACCAATGAAAAAGTTTATTTGACATACTGGTCGTGGAACCTACCACAGCTTATATATACCGGTCGTTGAAAAATCCAAAGGTTTCACAATCATATTATCACACTAAAACTGATAAAATTAATTACATTGATCTCCCTAACTTTTTATCTATCCAAATGCATGTATTATTCAAAAAGGTGTAATACATGTTTAAAGTCACCCACAAGTTTTTAAAACACAAGGAACCAATGAAAAAGTTTATTTGACAAACTGGTCGTGGAACCTACCGCAGCTTATATATACCGGTCGTTGAAAAATCCAAAGGTTTCACAATCAGTATTAGCACACTAAAACTGATAAAATTAATTACATTGATCTCCCTAACTTTTTAACTATCCAAATGTATGTATTATTAAAATAGGAGTAACACATGTTTAAAGTCACCCACAAGATTTTTAAAGACAAGGAACCAATAAAAAAGTTTATTTGACATACTGGTCGTGGAACCTACCACAGCTTATATATGCCGGTCGTTGAAAAATCCAAAGGTTTCACAATCAGTATTAGCACACTAAAACTGATAAAATTAATTACAATGACCTCCCTAACTTTTTAACTATCCAAATGCATATATTATTAAAATAGGAGTAACACATGTTTAAAGTCACCCACAAGATTTTTAAAGACAAGGAACCAATGAAAAAGTTTATTTGACATACTGGTCGTGGAACCTACCACAGCTTATATATACCGGTCGTTGAAAAATCCAAAGGTTTCACAATCAGTATTAGCACACTAAAACTGATAAAATTAATTACAATGACCTCCCTAACTTTTTAACTATCCAAATGCATATATTATTAAAATAGGAGTAACACATGTTTAAAGTCACCCACAAGTTTTTAAAACACAAAGAACCAATGAAAAAGTTTATTTGACAAACTGGTCGTGGAACCTACCACAGCTTATATATACCGGTCGTTGAAAAATCCAAAGGTTTCACAATCAGTATTAGCACACTAAAACTGATATAATTAATTACATTGATCTCCCTAACTTTTTAACTATCCAAATGAATGTATTATTAAAATAGGAGTAACACATGTTTAAAGTCACCCACAAGATTTTTAAAGACAAGGATCCAATGAAAAAGTTTATTTGACAAACTGGTCGTGGAACCTACCACAGCATAGATAAAGTGGTCGTTGAAAAATTCAAAGGTTTTAGAATTATTACACATAACAATTAATAAAATCTGGAAGATTGATTTCTCTAATTTTTTAACTAGCCAAGAGCATATTTTAAGCATTTTTAAACGTATAATACATAAAATAGAATCTTTTACCGGAACTGCAATTGTAACCGTAAGCGTAAGAATGAGCTAAAGAAGGATATACAATATACCTATACTTCTCTAACTCATTCTTACGTTTACGGTTACGATTGCGGTTCCGGTTAAGGCCTTTCTCCAATAGGTTCCCAAAACTCTGCGTAAGTCTGCGAATGACTGTGTTGCGTTGATTTTAGTATATGTTGCTATAGCAACCGACGCAGTCGCAAACGCAACGCAGAGTTTTGGGATCCTATTGGAGAAAAGCCTTTAAAGATTCTATTCTATAACAACTTTTTTTTCATCGACACGAACAAAATGCACTGTTAAAGCCATGCAAAATAGTTGCGCGCGCAACGTTTTCTCGCTGATGTCGATGAGAAAAAAGTTATTGTAAAAGCAACTTCAACAGATAGAAATTCGTTCAAAACCTTAAAGGTGCCGTCCCATGTCAGCGTGAAACGGAAAACGTTCAACCAATAAAAATTTTATTTTAGAATGATTTCCATTGAATCCGAAGTTGTTATTGGCTAAACGTTTTCCGTTTCCCGTTTTCACGCTCACATGGGACTGGCCCTTAAGGCGCTCGCATAGCTCTACTGCCTGCATGAGAGTAAGAGAGAAAAAACATTTAATTTGAATTTACTGACTCATTTACTCTCATGTGTTACCACGACAACTATGCATGCATTGGCATGCATGCAAAGCTGTCAGAGAGTCATTACCTTCACTGTAAAAAATGCCAAGAATATTACCCACATTAAATGTGGCTATTTTACAGACAAGGGGAAAAGTGCCGCATTCAATGTGGCAACATAACCTTATTTAAAGCGTCACTTTTCCCCTAGTCTGTGTAATATCCTTAGGATTTTTTACAGTGTTGTCGAACTGGATATGGAATCTACCACTGCATAGATAAAGTGGTAGTTAAATAATTCAAAGGTATCAGGATTATCACACACAAAAATGGAGAAGATTGATTTCCTACATTTTTAACTAGTAGGGATGGACGATTCTACTCGATGATGTTATTTGGAATCACAACGATTCTCATATTGAGAATCGATAATTTTTTAATTCTTTGGGTATTCGATACTTTTTTATGGGAGAATCGAATACATATGTTGTGATGACTTTTTTTATTGCATTTTTTTAGTTTTTCCACTTAAAAATAAAAAATTAATATTTTAAAGTTATATACAATGAAAGGCGGCGAAAGTGAACAGTTTTCACTAAAAATTACTTAACCACTTCGGCGGCATGGCGTTCCAATTGGCGTTTCATGAGTTAGTGGCAGAAGCGGCAAAAAAATGTGAAAATGGCGTTCCTGTTTAACCTTCATTCCTAAACTCTGTAAACAACTTAAGTTTACCAAACCAAATGTTATTTATTATTTGAGATAAATGAAGATGCATAGGACAAGAAAAAAATATTTTTTTATTGTACTCGATTCCGCGATACTTTTCAAAAAGAATCGACTTTTAGGAATCGATACTTTTGAGGAGTCGATTCTTTTTTGGGGTATCGTCCATCCCTATTAACTAGGGTGTTTTCGACGTTGACATTCTGAGCGCTCTGAAAGTATGAGGTTGGAGTCCTATGGCAGCGTTTTGCGTTGCGTTTTGTAACTAGGCCATGAGTGCAAATAGAGCAAACATATATCTGTATCTCTCTCACACTGATGGCCTAGTTACAAAACGCAACGAAAAACGCTATCATAGGACCCCAGCCTGAAACGTGGTTGGTTGGTCTAGGGGAATTCTGAATTATGATTGGCTAAACTTCAGAATTCATAGTCTCATGCTCTGGTTTCCACACTCTGTATAGCTCGGACCTTTGATACAGAGCTATACAGAGTGTGGAACCAGAGCACGAAACTATCAATTTTGAAGTTTAGCCAATCAACATTCAGAATTTTCCTAGCCCAACCAACCACGTTTCGTACTTTCAGAGCGCTCAGAGTGTCAACGTCGAAAACACCCCTAGACAAGTGCATATTATTTTAAAACGTGTAAAGCATGTTAAAACGCAGCGGGCACATAGACAAAAAAACGTTCTTTGAACGTCTGTAGAACGTAAATTGGCAGACATTAAACGTTCTACAGACGTTTAAAGAACGTTTTATGTTTTTGTGTCCACTGGGAAGTTACGCACATTTTTTTAATAAGTAACCTTGTCTAACTGGAAGTTTGTTCGTTTATACGTTTGTCGGAAGAAAAATAATTCACCAAAAAATATCAAAATCGCCTTTACACAACCCACATAGCACAATATCTAACTGTAAGTTTGTGGTGTTAATTACACGTATAGTTTGTAAGAATATGGTTGTATACTTGTGGTAAACTTAAGGTAAATTTTAAATTTCCGCCTTTACCGTGAGCTTACAAGTAAAGGTTATTGTAAGCTTACAAGCATAGTTTACTGCAAGCCTACAAGTAAAGGTTATTGTAAGCTTACAAGTAAAAGTGATTGTAAATTTACATGTAAAGGTTGTTGTAAGCTTACAAGTAAAGGTTGTTGTAAGTTTATAAGTAAAGGTTATTGTAAGCTTAAATGTTAAGGATGTGGTAAGGTTACTATAAAGTTGTAAGGTTGTGGTAAGTTTACTAAATAAGGTAAATCTTTACAAAATAATTTATAATAATTAAAAAAAATTAATAAAAATTTTTTTTTTTAAATTTTTGGTTTTGCTCCATTTTGGAAATTTAACAAGCCATTGGAAATCTTGAAAACAAATTTGGGAGGTCTGGGATTGGAACCCGGGATCGACGTGCATAAACCTAACATTCTAACTAACTTAGCTAAGTGGGGAACTGACAAAGATAAAATCAATATTGCTTTTAAGGTGAACCAAGAAGATGACTATCTCTTTAAAAGCAATATTGATTTTTTTTGTCAGTTTCCTACTTAGCTCAGTTAGTTAGGATGTTAGGTTTATGCGCGTCGATCCCGGGTTCTAATCCCAGTCCTCCTAAATTTGTTTTCAAGATTTTCAATGTCTTGTCAAATTTCCAAAATGGAGCAAGACCAAAAACTTTTTATTTATTTTTTAATTATATTATAAATTATTTTGTAAAGATTTACTTTATTTAGTAAACTTACCACAAACTTACCTCAACCTTACAACTTTATAATAACCTTACCACAGCCTTACCATTTAAGCTTACAATAACCTTTACTTGAAAGCTTACAGCAACCTTTACATGTAAATTTACAATAACCTTTACTTGTAAGCTTACAATAACCTTTATTTGTAGGCTTATAGTAAACTATGATTGTAAGCTTAAAATAACCTTTACTTGTAAGCTTACAGTTACCTTTACATGTAAACTTATAATAACCTTTACTTGTAAGCTTACGGTAATACAGTAGAGACTCCATTATCCGGACCCCTATTATCCGGATATTCGAATATCCGGACAAATTTAAAATTAAAAAATTTTTTTTTATTATAAAGTTTATAAGGTCTCAAGCCGTTAACTTCTATTTTAAATTCAAAAACATGAATTTTTACACGAAATGTTGTTAGTTAATGACATATCAGTCCGTTCATACGTCATAAACTAACAACATTTTGATAGATATTTTGTTTAATAATGATAAGGCCTAAATACGGTTTTGTTTAGATGATGTTTATTTACAATCCCTACTAGTTTCAAACCATATATGGTTCCTCATCAGGGGATGATTAATTTTTATAAATACATCATTTGAAAATAAGACAAACACAAAAGATTTCAAAAAGGACTAAAATTATAACAAGATCTGAAAAAGAAAATAAAATTGTTTTAAATGTAATTATAATGTGTATTATTTTATTAATACTGACAATAATCATTATATTAAAGACAGCTGGGATTTTAAAAATAAAATTAATAATATTTTTATTCCGCCAAATTTTACTATCTTTTCACTTGATGTTGTTTCCATGTATACAAACATATCTTGGACACTTATTAATAACACTATCAAAAGCAAATGTTCAGAAGTTGAAAAACATACAAACCTCTCGCAGGATGATTTTTTTGAAGCTTTAAATTTATGCTTAAACTCTGCATACTGTCAATTTCAAGGAGAATTTTATAAACAAATATTTGGCCTACCAATGGGTTCCCCAATATCCTCAAGTGCAGCTAATATTGTCATGGAGGGTATTGAGGATAAAATTTTAAGCAAAATTAAATATAAAATTATTTTTTACTTTCGATATATTGATAATATATTGATTTGTGCACCTTCAAATAAGGTGGATGATATATTGTATAGATTCAATTCTATCGATAAACATTTAAAATTTACTTTAGAATTATCTAATAATAATAAAATCAATTTTTTAGATCTTTCCCTCTCAATTGACAGTAATAACTTTGTTATAACAAATTGGTTTCGTAAATCTATTTGGACTGGCAGATATATGAATTTCTATTCGCATCATCCTTTAAGTTATAAAATTGGCATTATATACACTCTAGTTGATAGGGCTATAAAATTGTCAGATCAACAATTCCATCCTGAAAATCTTGATATTGTTAAAAGAACTTTACTACTTAACGGATATCCTATTGATTTGTTAAATAGAAAGATTTCACAAAGGTATAATGCTCTTACTAATAACTCACATAAGAGAAAAATAAACAACAACAATCTTCCGACTAAAAAGATCATAAGCATTCCATATATTCAAAATTTTGATGAAATTCTAATTAATATTTTCAAACAACATAACGTTCAATTAGTTTTTACTAATTCTAATAATTTAAAAAATACTATCTTTCCTAATTTTAAAGATTCTACAGAGAAATTTCAGAAAGTTGGATGTGTATATAAAATTCAATGCAAAAATTGCAACAGTTGTTATATAGGAGAAACTTTAAGACATCTTAAAACTAGAATAAAAGAACATAAACGTTATGTCACAAACAATCAAAATGTTAATGCTTTAACTAATCACACCGTTGATAATAATCACTCTTTTGATTTAGATAATATAAATATTTTACATATTGAAACCAATGATTGGAAAAGAAAACATAGAACTCTTCTTTACCAGCTATACCTGGACCATATTACCCAACCTTTCGAACCCAACCTCTCTGTCAAAATTCTCTAATTACAGAAGCACATTTCTATTAAAAAATGTGCTTCTTCAAAATCTTTAAAACAAACTAAATTAAAAAATACAAATATGGAAAAAAAACAAGAAAATTTGTTAAAAAAATTTTTTTTTGTTATGTGCTTACGTTTTTTCTAAAGGGTGAGAAAACAAATTTTTTATTTTCTTTCTTTCACAAATTGAAATATAACCTTAAAATAATACACATTATAATTACATTTAAAACAATTTTATTTTTCAGATCTTGTTATAATTTTAGTCCTTTTTGAAATCTTTTGTGTTTGTCTTATTTTCAAATGATGTATTTATAAAAATTAATCATCCCCTGATGAGGAACCATATATGGTTTGAAACTAGTAGGGATTGTAAATAAACATCATCTAAACAAAACCGTATTTAGGCCTTATCATTATTAAACAAAATATATCATACGGTCAAACAACCAAAAAATTACTATTTTGATAGATATTTAATGACTTTTTGAAACGCTGTGAAAACCGGAAGAAAGGCATTAAAGCATCAGGGTGTATTTCGTTACGCTTTAAACAGAATTAAAAAAGAGAATTTTTGAGAATTTACAAAAATAGAATTCAGTGAGCATAATTCATTACTAAATACAAAAAATTTGTTTTTATTGTTGGTTGGTAGTTATTTAGTTTCTTTAATAATAAACTTTCGGGAACAGTAAAAATTATATTATTTTGACACAGTATGAACAATTGAACATAAAATGTTATCGTGTCGTCATATATTCTTTAAAGCGTAAATAAATGAAAATAATTCTGCATTATAAAGATGCGGTTACACCTCTGCAGGCAGCCTGTCTGCCTGCAGGTTGTTATGGTAACGTACAAGAGTAAGAGAGTCAGTGACTTCAAACTTCTCCCTTACCCTCGTTGCTCCTGCCTGCGCAAGCAGGCAGCCTGCAGAGGTGTAACCGCACCTTAAAGTTTTTAAATTCTATTTAATAAAGACCAACGCACAATAGGTTCAAGAACGAGATACATGACATAGAAAAGGACACAAATAAATCTCTGTTTCCTTTATTAAGGTTCCGTCCCATGACGGCGTAAAAGCGTCGGCGTAAAGCAGAAACCATGTGAGTGAGTGAGAACGTGATATCTGTTCATCTCTTTCTATCGCATGGTTTCTGCTTTACGCCGACGCTTTTACGCCGTCATGGGACGGTACCTTTATTACTCCGTGATATTGATGATTGCTCCCTTAGAATTCTATTAGAGACGCACCATTAAGCTGTTTCACTTGTGACGTCAGAGTCGATTTCAGGTGTGACGTCATATGGATGGAGGGAAAACAAGCACACGACTCAGTGCAATTCTTATGGGAGACAAAAATGTATTTTTCCAATTTTTTGAAAATTTAATGGATTTCAAACACTTTCTATCTACATATGTGTAATTGAAACAAATTATTATTTGTATAGTGAATTTCAAAAAGGGCTCAACTCGGATTTTTTCAAATTTCACTTTTTTGTATTTTTTGCATCATTAAATATTTATTGGTGTTTTCTTAAAAGGAAAATTTAATCTGAGGTACTTTTAGTGGAGAACGTTGTATTAAAGTGTAATTTCCTTTGACTTTTAACCTAAGATTGTTTGATTTTTAACCTAATGTTGAATTCTTTTTAAGCTTAAAAAAATTTGTTACATTTTGAAATTAAATAAAATAATAAATAATGTGATTCTTTATAGTAAAACATTTCATTAATAAATTTTTATGATTAGAACTATTAAACTTTTTTCATGAATTTCGAAAAGGGCTCAACTCTGACAACTATAATATAAATTTTTTCCAACTCACTTTTATTAAGGATAATTTTTTTATCATTTTCTCATAAAAAATAGCATCTTTTTACTACGAAAAAAGCTGGACTCTTTTAGGCTGCTTCTACAACTTTTTTTTCATCGACACGAACAAAATGTACTGTTAAAACCATGCAAAATAGTTGCGCGCGCAACGTTTACTCGCTCCTGTCGATGAAAAAAAAGTTATTGTATAAGCAATTTTAATTAAAGCTGTTTTAAGCTGCGGTTACACCTCTACAGACAGCCTGCCTCCTGCCTGCCCGCAGGTTTCCATGGTAACATACAAGAATAAGAGAGTCAGTGAATTGAAATTTCTCTCTTACTCCTGTTGCTCCTGCCTGCGAAGGCAGGCAGTCTCCTTCTATCGCACGATTTTTGCTTTACGCCGACGCTTTCACGCCGTCATGGGACGGTACCTTCATACTCGAACTCGAAATATCTCGATGTAGTGAAACAGCCTAATTATGCACCACAAGCTATTGTGTGTAGACCTTTACAGTTGCTACGCTTAGTGAAGCGTCCTGTCACCTTCTCTTGGATTATGTGTTTCTCGTTCTTGGATAGCGTCTTCTAATATTTTGAGCTGTGATGAAAAATGTTCTGGCTTTTTATAATTATTGTGTTGTCAGAAGGTATTATTTTAATTAATTATTTAATAAATAATATGTTAGTGAATTTATTTATATAATTATTTTTTTGATCTATATAAATGTATAAATATTTGAATGCAGTACCTGATTTATTACAATTCCATGAATCAACATTTATGCATCATTGTTTTTATAACCATAATGTGATAATGTCTATGTTTTTCAATACTATAAATCTAGAAACTCGTTTACCTTAACAAATTATTGTGATTGTCTTCTTTTGATTGTCTTAATTAACATTTCAAAATATTTGTGTATGATTAATTATAACCTAAATTTGGTCGTTAAAGTGATTAATATTTTTGATTTAGTGTAGCAGAAGTAAAATAATATTTCCTTTTAGAAATATTATCTTCAAAGTCAGGTTTAATTTTATTAAACGTGGTAATTGTATTTTTGTAATGGTGGAAATTCTAAAGCTGTTTTTAATAATTTCTTGCTTAATTGTTGGTCATTAAAAATTTACAGCATATATTTTATTCTACAGCAGAAATATATTTACCAGTTATTAACAATAATATGTTTACTGCCCTAAAATTTTTTTAGATTAATTAAGTTCTTAGAATTTTTTTATTCAAATTAAATAAACAATAAAATATAGTATAATAGACGTTTATATAAATATTTAATTAAGTATTTTAGAAAATATAGAATTTTTTTTGCTTCAAATTTTAGGAATTTTATAAATCGAAATGGTTTAAATTGTCACATTTTTTACAAGTAGATTTAATTTCTTTAATCACAATAACGTCATATGAATTTAGAATTTTAAATATATGGTCTTTTTTCCAACATTAGAAGAGGAAAAGTTTTAAATTATTTAAATAATGTTATATTTATCGGATATAAGAACTTTACTGCATACATTTTATTTTAAAATAAATGTTCGAAGACTATTTGTTGTTTAACTTGTTATGGCTATTGTTTTACTTAGAAATTTATTTCAATAAAAGTAAAATCAAAAAGCAAATATCTAATGAAAACATAAATTTTGAAAAAAGTAAAATTTAAATATTTCTTTTACAACATTTTAAAAATATTTTATTATTGAAAGCATCCAGTTAGAAATAATTTTTTAAGTTATTAAATGTTATATTATACGATATATATTGAAAAGGAAATTTTTCTAAAATTTCTCAGATGTATAATTTAATTTTTCTTTTGATGTTATTTAAATTTAATCTTATGTTTTTAATTATTATGAATTATTCAATGAGTTATTTTTGGTGGGAATGATGTGTAAAGGAGTTAGAATATTTTAATTTTAGGATAATATTACATTCTTGAATGTTTTTTTTTATTATAATTAAAGGATTTTCCATAAAATTATTTAAATGTCTTTTATAATTAAACTGGAAAAAAATAATTTTTCAATTCAATTGAATTGTATTTGAATTAACAATTTTTGTGTTTCAAGCAAAATGCAATCTTATTAACTTAAATTAAAAGTTTTTAATACAAATATAAAATTTTAAAAAAATTTCTCAATACATGGAAAATATTCTAGGTTTTAAAATGTTTTTGTGCCCGTTTTAACCCTCTGCCTACGCTGACTTATCCCCACTTTAGCGCTTTTGAATGTAATTCCCATAGTCTCCACTAAACGACCCAATTGTCCTTTTTCGTCGATAACGGTCACTTGCGTCGACAGTGGGTTAAACATATTCTCTTCACAATCGAAATTATATCTAAACAATAAGAGTTAGTTATTTATATTTAATTTGTTAAATGAGGCTGCTTTTTTCTAAGACTATTTAGCGCCAAAAATATTTGTATTAGCATTTAAAAATATTTATTGATGCGATCGATACAACAGTTGGAAATATAATCCCATTTGTTTAAAAAGCTTAAACCGGAACTAGTACCCAGTTGTATTTTTTTGTTGTACCCTTTTGTTCCTGTTTTCAATTTTCTCATCTTTTTCACATTTTTGTATTACTTATCTTTTTTCAATATATTTTAAATTATAATAGATTCAATTTTCAAATTTGTCGCGTTTTCTTTTTGATTAAGGTTAATGACGCCCCAACATAAAATAATTATGTTTCTGTTCTAAGCTTAAATACTCTTAAGAAAAAATTGACACTTAGCACAGTACTGCTCTAGTACTGACAAACACTAGTGGATTACTGGATGCAGTAGTCGAATCAGTACTGGTATATAACCGAAATATGAAAAAACCTGCACGTTACGAACTAATAAAACTTTTTGACATGAGCATGCGGGCTGCATCACTGCACGTTGCCCAAAAATTATTCCCTCTTGTTGATTTCATACTACACACTGACGAACTCATCCCTACTTTCTAATTGTTAGGCTTTAGTTATACCGACAGCGTATACAGTGTAGAGGTGTTCTTCATTCATTAAGATTTTTTTCTTGTCTGGAATTATGACCCTTCAAAGACAATTTCTTTTCCTATCACATTTACAAATTTATAATAAAATATATTACTGTCGTTGGGGTAGGACATTTTTCAAAGTTTTAAAAAACTGACCAAACACGTTTTGTTTTAATTAAAATTCTAAAACAATTTAAAGGTCGCTACTTCAGTTTAAAGGAATCAATTTAGGTGGTAGGGACTCTTAAGGGCAGATGGGAGAAAAAGTGGTTTCGTGATCGCGCTCTCATTTAAAAAGAAACGAATATTTTGAGTCGGGAATTTTTGGTAAATATAGATAAACGTTCTGGGATTGTTGCTCAACTCGGAATTTTGCAAAATTTTAATAAATAATTATTGAAAAAATTGTTTAAACTTTGGAGAAAATGGGTTTTTAACAGTTTTGTATCGCCCTCTCATTTTGAGAGGCGCGCTCATCTCCGATTTTACTATAATTTTGCGAGGAAAATATTTTATTAACGATTAAAAGTGGAGAAGTTTGAGGTTGGAGACATTTTCGTAGTTTAAGTCGCGGTAACTACCGAGAATTGGCGCCATCTCCTTGACCACTGACACATAGATCCACATGTCTGTGTGCTCGCCGCCATATTGTTCCCCACTTTTGCCAAAAATACAACTTTTATAATTACGTTTTTCAACACGGAGAAAAATAAATAGTAATAATTATACTATTTTCGATGAAAAATTACTACTTGAAAGTAGTAATTTTGAAACTGCTCGAGAAATAGTAACTTTTGCTTCTTTTACAAAGACTTTTTACTTTTTTGAAAAAGTATAATTTACTTCAAGGAATCTAAACTTTATTAAACGCCTAGTAATATTTAACATGTCCAGAGCAATTAATACTCTGAACAAAGCAATTATTATTACGAATTAGAGCAATTATTACTATTTCGTAGAGATTTTTACCCGGAGAAGTAGTAATCCGTACCCACACAATGACGCGCCTCACACCGACGGGCGAAACAAATGACAGCGCGCCTGCGCGTCCATCCACGTCTTGAAAAAATAATGCTGGTGTAGAGAACTATATCTTTTCTCGTTTTCTTTTTATAAATAAAAATAAAATAATCAGTACGGCCAAAAAATATTTCTTTAAGTAATTAACACTCTACATGTGTATTATTATTCATAAGCTTCACTCTTTCATCACCTTCATTCTTACAATTAACAACATAACATATCGGAAAATCTTAACATCTAAACAGATTTGAACCCTACCTAACTTATATCTAACGAAACCTAGAAAATCGCACGCACTAATACTAAGCCTCTCGGCTACGCAATCCCTATGGAAAAATTTTTCGGTTACTCGAATATATCTTTTTTCGAAAAAGTGAATCATAAATTAAATTTATTTAGATAAGTTACCGAATTAAAATATAAACATTTATAATAATAATAGTAATAATAATAATAATAAATAGTATTATTAAATTAACATTACTCATTTTAATTATTAGATTATAATATTAATAATTTTATTTATTTATGCATTTTTTATTAATTAATTTGTAGTTCATTAAAAATTAATTAACTAATGTGTGATGAATAAAGTAAAACTCTGGTTCATCTTCGTTAAAATTAACTAAAAGATTCCTGGCTTAACTACTTCTCCATTAAAAGAGATCTAAGAAGTAACTAACAAATTTTCAATTCGCAAATTATTTGCGAAGTTTATACAAATTCAAACGAGCGCATGCCAAAATAGGCCTAATAATCGCATTACTCTCGGGTAATGAATAAGGAAGTGGTGCTTTGGTTTAAAGCAATTTGGAAATAATTCTTGCAATAGAGTTAGATATTCTTTTATCGTGTAATCTAAGAGGTCAACGCAACCAAATTGATAACACTTTGAACTCACACATAATGTTATGTGCTGCAAAAGAATTATAAGTCGCCAATGTTTCGAATCTTCCGGTACTAAATGACCAATCATCATTGATAAATTTCGAATTAAACACATCATTTCACACTTGCTGATATTGAAAATGTTCGATTTCTTAAATGTGTTTCTTAAAAATCAGATGGCTTATTTCTTCTTGTTACCTAGAAATGTTGGATCACTCAGACGTCAGGCTACAGTTGCTGCGCATGACAGTAGTGACGTGATCACACATACACACACAGGTGTGTAATAGTAGTGGTACGGGTTACTACTTTTCCGAGCAAAAAGTTCGCTCTGCAATAGTAAAAGTTGCTTCTTGCAGAAGCAATCTTTATTTTCCGTAGTATTAATTGTTAGAATTTCTACGAGTAATATTCACAACACATCGAATGTAAAAAGTAATACAAAATTTATTAAAATTTACAATGACGATATAAAAATTAAAATTCTTAAAGCAATTTTTAAAAGTGACTACTGTAATAATTACGATTAGTGATTTTTACTACCAGAAATAGTAATATTCACTTTATTCAAAGTACATTTTACAATGAATAGTAATTTTTAATAAGAAAGTAGAATTATTACTATTCCATAGGAACTTTTACTAGAAACTCAACACTATTTTTCTCCGTGAATAATTTAAAAAATTACTTGCAAATTTCGAGAATATTTTTTATCAGCACAAATTCCTCTAATAATCCTGATGTATCAGAACAAGATATCTTTAATTCTTTAGAAGTGAGACGAGAGACGGGAAAACGCTTTTTGGGGACAAGTTTTCCCGGATGTCCTTTAAAGGGACTTATGGGTCAAAAAAATTAATTTTCACTTTTTTGTCGATTCTTATAGTAAAAAGGCAGCTTTTCCCAATGCAATAAACCGTAGCTTTAAAGCAGCATTAGTTTTCTCACAATTTCACTTCGAAAATAAGTATTTATTACGATTCGACGATTTGGTATTCGATCATTTGAACATTCGACCACTTGGCGATTAGGGAAAAATCATGCGTCTCGTCTTTAATGTATACGGTACTGCCCCAACTTTAAGACTCTCTTTGTCCCTCGTCCGCCCCATCTAAAAACGATATAAACAAGCAACCGCTGATCGAGCTTTTAGTGTACTTGACAATTCAAACAGATGGCGTTTCGACTACTTAAACTTTGGTTAAATTCACGTCTCGACTTTTTGTCCATTCTACGACTTGACACTTCGAGCAAATGACCATTTGACTACCTGACAATTCTATCAGAAGCCGCTTCGATTATTTGGACTTTCATAAAATTCACCTTTCGGCTTTTTGTCCATTCTAGAACTATTTTAAAATTCGAACAAATGACTTTTCGACACTTAACCATTCTAACAAATAGTCTTCCGGCTACTTAATTACCTCCTCCTGCTCTAATTAGAAAGCCTAAATTTAGAACTATTTGCCGCCGCGCCCTGCCGACACCGCTGCTTATCAGCTGTGTACGCCACGCCGCTGTCAATGAACTATCAGTTTGTCGACGTTGAATAGTAAAGGGCTGACTTTATTAATAAAAACTATACGGACCAACGTAGGATAAATATTGATATAGGAATAGAGCATCAGAACGAAAAAGATTTACATCTTGTCATTTTCCATTTATTCTTTTTTCTCGTATTTATCATAGGGTGGTTCTTAATAAGGTTGTTTTTGAATTTCTTTGCTCCCATGGGCTCAAATGCTTCCAAATTAATAAAAAAAATTCCCTTAATATTTGAACTCTTACTATTAACTTTAAGATAGTTCGCACTCCAACATAAATTTTTTTATGGAAATAACTCAGTAACAAATGAATCAAAACTAACATTACTTTACAAATGGGGCAAAATTCCTCAACTGTCCAGGTCAAAAATGAATTTTCTTGAAACTTTGCCAAAATTTTACTATTATTAGTAGAAGTTTACATACCTATTATTATTGAATTTTATAAAATATTTTTTGATTCACAGAAAAAACATTGTTTTTATTCAATTTGACCTTGAAATCTAATTTCAAATACTTAATTTCAATATATCTCAAAAACGGTTTTCTTTTTTTTTCCTAACCTATCCCAATGACAGGTTAAAAGAAAAAAATAAAAAACCGTTTTTGAGATATATCGAAATTAGAAATTTGACCTTGGATTTCAAGGTCAAAATAAATAAAAATAATGCTTTTTTCATCACCAGCTTGTAGCTCGTGAAAAACCTGTAAAAATCACTATTCACACGTTTAATTTGATTAATTTTACTCATCAATATATTAATCCAAAAAAAGATTTTTTCAAAAAATTAAATTTGGGAGCTCCTTAACTCAAAAAATATTTTATTAAATTCAATAATATTTGGTATTTACACTTCTACTAATTATAGTAATATTTTGGCAAAGTTTTGAGAAAATTTATTGTTTGACCTAGACAATTAAGGAATTTTACTACCCCCAAATTTATAACTTTTATTTGTCATTTGATCTGCTAAGACGTCATTTAAACTCATCTGAAAATAAAACAGCTCATTCAAATTCAATAAATTAGTTACCATTTTAAAGGGAATTAAATTACCTTTCGGACCATCGGTTAAAAATAAAATCCATTGAAAACTGTTACAGGTACATTCGATCAAAGTCTAAATTTCATGAGAACAAAGTAGAGTAGAACGGAGGGAAATAGCCACTTTTTTACATTTGACGCTATAAAATATGGATTTAAAATTTTTTCTCAAATTTCCAATTGGTATTATAAGTTTAGTTACTAAGCTTGAAAATTTTTGTTGGAAATATTTTTTATACCATGAAAGGACTAAGTTATAAGAGTTTTACGAACGCACTACAAGTGGCTTTTTTATACCACCTGGTGGGGGGAAAAACCACCTCGCGATTTTAGCAAAATATGGTATTAATTTTGGTATTTTTATAGTTTTCATTTATTTGTATGGCAAGTAATCTTATTTTTTAAATATTTTAATAAATATTAAAGATTTTTTAACAAAGAAAATGGAATATTATGTTAAGTTTACCTGTTTTCTATTAACACTGCCAATTTTTCGTACCGTTTCTAAAATTTCTCCTTACGTTTCATCACAGATACTATATTTCGTTGCAACCCTTTATTCGTTGTTTACCTTTTTAGTTTACTTTGAACTATTTTTTCGTCGTGTTTAGTTAATTTTATTAAATAACACGAGAAATTTTGTAAAATAGGAGGGTTAGTTTAAGTAGAAAACAAAAGGATTTTTGTTTTTTTGTCTTTATTAATTTTAAAAAATATTTTTATTTATATTTATTTAGGGGAGGGTGGTCCTACACCGAACCCCCCCCTACCATACCGACCCCCTTATGTTTCTTAAAGATGGTACCACCAAAAAATTCGTCAGTACCATAAATGGAACACTTTCACAACACCAACAACTGGGCTACAGGTTTTGTCAATGCGTTTGATTTCAGTTTGGAGATTCAAGCAATATTAGATTTTAGCACTGATTAGATTAATTTTTGACCTATACGGAATTCGAGCTAACAGTGTTTTTTGAACACAGGAAAATTTTTACGAAATAAATTTTGATTGTGTATGACCTTAACTTCAACGCACAACATTCAAATTAAATTGATTCCATTGATATAAGTGATTGGCAAAACATTTTGTAAAAATAGTGGGGGTGGTCCGAAACCGACCCTCAAGGGGTCAGTTGTAAATGTTCTTGACAAGGCGATATGAATTAAGAAACGTTGTACTTTTCGACATCTTTAAAAGCAGTTAAGTACAGAAACGAAAAAAGATTAATAACAAATTTCGTGTATATTTTACTAAAAATAGGGCGAAAATTAAAACAGTTAAAACTATTGCTGCTATTATATTAGAAATTTAGACACTGTTTAACAATTTATATTTAATATCATTTCAAAAAAGGCCTTAAAATTTATTTAAATAAAGTGTTAATATTAATTCAAGTTTAACTATGTCAACATAACTTATAAACATAAATAATTTCAAAGTAAAGTTACTAATGATTCATTTATTTACCTTTTTGTTCAGAAAAAGGGTCAAAAAATGTATTTAAATTTATTCAAAATAATTTAACAGTTTATTTCAGACTGTTGAATTTTATTTTAATTACTATCAGAATTTGATATCTTAATTTTTCTTGAGATTTCCCCCCGAAAAAATGGGGGTCGGTTTCAGACCATGGGGGGTCGGTTTTGGACCACACATTTTGAGAAAGTTAAAAACGTAAATTTTTATTTTTCTTTAGATCTTTCATTAATGACAATTAGAAACCTCGGCAATCGTCAGAAAACATTGAAAAATAGTTCCTTTACTGAAAAAAATGTTAAGGAAAACAAAGAAACATATTTTTGGCACATTTTTAGCCTTTGCACTTTAGGGGGTCGGTATGGGACCACACTCCCCTACATTTATTACCCATTTTGTATTAAAGATACAACATCCAAACTAGAATCAAAAGTTGCATATTACTTAATAGTATTTATATTCTAAATGGCTGATAAATCGGTTTAATAGTTATTAAATAAAACTTCGATGGCTTATTCACCCCGTTCTACTCTACTTTTTAACTTTTAATGACTTTTCAAGTGATTTCAATATAAACCGCTTTTCTAATCAAAAATTCATTTCTTTTATAAAAAATTCAATATTTCAATATTAGTTTTGATTCATTTGTTACCATTAATTTGTTTCTACAAAAAACTTAAGTTGGACTGCGGAATATCTGACAGTAAATATTAAGAGCTCAAATTTCTAGGGGATTTTTTTTAACAAATTGGAAGCATTTGAGCCCCCGGAAGCAAATGAATTCGAAAATAACCTTATTAAGGACCACCCTAATCTATCTATATACACTCTGTTTGCACCGTTTATCAAAATCCATACATTTTGTAACAAACAAGTTTTTAAAACTTTTTTGAAATAGTTTTTATAAGTTTGCTACAAAATTATCAACTGTCTTTTGCCACTCTCTTCGGAGGAGTTGAGAAAAGTTTTACTTCTGACATACTTATCTAACAAGACAAATACTCCTTTAAGAGCAGGCGTTAAAGAACTCACTACTTGTGTTCTCAATGTCATACTTTTCAAAAAAGAATGGCAAAATTGTGTTCTCTCGGTCCCTTAATCTAGTCATCGTTGCAATCACATACTTTCCGCTCTTGATACGAAAATAACGATTAATACACAATGATTTACTATGTTAATAAAAATTTTCTTTTCTTTTGTAGCTTAATTGAAATTAAAAATGTCGTCGTCTAATATTAAAACTTTAAATGAAAGTTATTTCGAAGTGCGTTTTGTTGAAGAAAAAAACAGGTGTTTATTTACCAATAAATTCATAAAGAAAGGAACCATTGTCCTAGAATATCATGGCGAACTAGTTACGAGTAAAGCTGAGATTGATAAGCGAGAACAACAATACGAGAATAATAATCAAGGTTGTTTTATCCTCGAAATTACACTTAATGGCAAAAAAGCGTATATTGACGCGACAGATGAAACTGAATTTAAGGCTCGCTTAATGAGCCATTCAGACAAACCTAATTTACAACCATTAAAACAAATTATCGATGGTGTACCACATGTATTTTTTAAAGCAAAATGTGATATAGAGCCTAACACTGAATTGGTATGGAACTACGGTGAGCGAAGGAGAGCAGTCCTTGAATACAATCCATGGTTGAAACCTACGACAAGATCACGAGGTATATTTTCTTCTTAAGCAACAATTTTGTATGGTAATGTTAAGCGAATCCCAGTAAAAAAATCATTCAGAAGAAAAAAGTATTGCTGATAACATAAGCTGAATGCATTTTCGCGTGAAAATTGTAGTGGAGGGTTACGGTGAATACATTTTGCTTACCGTGAATACTTTCTTTTAAAACTTTAGAATTAAAGATTTCTAAGCAAGATTAAAAATATTTATGATGAACGCAAGTAAGATAAAGTATAAAAATGACGATAACGAGAATGGAAATTAGAAATTTTGTGAAAGTATGAGGAAAGGAAATGTGTCAGACAGATTTTAAATTGTTGATTTATTGCAATATGCTTTAATGTGCTAGCAACGTATAATAGATTAAAAAGAACAAGACTATTAAAAACTTACTAAGAAGCGCGGTAAGTTTAAAAGTTGATAAGAAATCCTTGTAAACGTAAATGTACTTAATAAGTTTCTACCGGTAACGTCATGTTCTTTTTAATCTACTATTTGTTGCTGTAACATTAAAGCATTTGGTAATACATCAAAATTTTTTAGTCTGCCTGTTACATTTCTTTTTCTCATAGTTTGACAAAATTGTGATCAAAATGTATTCACCATAACCTCCCAATAAGGTTTTCACGCGAAAACGCATTCTGCTTAAGTTACCACTAATACTTCTTTCTTTTCTGAATACGTTTTTTACAGTATTATTGTGAAACGAGAAAAATAGATATTGCAATACTTGGTTAGCTCAATAACTAACTATTCTTAAAATAAAGAAAAGAACATATAAATACAGTCGAAAGCTTGTGTTATTTGAGATCATACATTGGAATCTTTCTTATTTTATTTCTGAATATATATGATATTGTACTAACCAAACAAAAAATATTCTTATCAGTTAAATTTTGACAAACAATGGAGTTACTACAACTCAAAATATTCATGAACTCTTCTAATAGTATTGTTTAAAACGATAGACAGGCTCTTTTAACTTTATTGTATGAAAATGTCAAACTTCAGCACCTCTACAAACAACATAGTAACTAAATATTACCCAGTTTGTATATTTATACATATAATAGATATAAATATACAAGTTGGGTAAAATTTAGTTACTGTGATGTTTATAAATGCGCTGATGCTTGACATTTTCATACAGTGGAGTTGACCAGGAAAAACGATGAAGGACTATTAATATCTCTTGTATTACGAGACGCTCTGAATGCTTACAAAAATGCTCAACAGAGATTTCTGTTGAAAATTTTTGTAACCATTAAGACTTTATGTAACATGTAGCAGGATTATTATTTGCCTGGATAGTAACGTAACCAAGTTGTCATTAAACATAAATGTTTTCTGATCAAATTTTTAAGTAATTGTATTACATTAACCAATGTTCATGAACGCCCCCTAATTTTTATTGAGATTACGCAGAAATTATCTGAAGAATTTGATACTTAAAAGATAAATAAACTTATGACTGTGTAGAGATCATTTAAATACATATTCTTTCTGAAAATATAGTATATACAGAAAAATATTTTTTAGAATATGTTATAAATGATATTCAAACATAACTTTATTACTATCAACAATTATGTTTATTAAATAACATAGTGTATATAACGGTAAAAAGGACAAGTCATGACATTATGGTATTTTGTTAAAAATTAATTATATTAAAATAATCTTTTAAAATTTAAGACAGCCATACCATAGGATTTCATAATTATTAATCACATCACAAAAATATATCGAAAGAAGTTTACAAAACTTAAATATTTTTTAATTTTTCTTTATGATTTAAATAAAAACTTTAAAATCACAACATATGGCTGGTCAATTTATAATGTTCTTGTAAAAGTTGTTCATAATTTGCTCAAAATAGCTTAGAAAGCATAAGCTTAATTCTGGCAAGTAGTGAATAACGTGTCGTTAAATTCTACATACCGTCCAAACCAACAATATTTACCGCACCAAAGATAATAGTGAATTTTCTCGTATATTTGGTAAGTAAACTTTGCCTTTTTCAAGATGGACAAACTTTTTTAAGGTTAGTTTAGCGAGCTTAAATTAAATATTAATTAAATTTTATTAACAGAATCATATATATAATGCTTAGTAATATTAAGGCTATTCTTTTCAAAAATTATTTTACTTTACTGCAGTCACTAAGTTAAATCTCTAATATATTTTAATTTTTAAATTTATCATTTTTTTCGTATGTATAAAGATGTATGAAGAATTTTATTTTGACATACAAATGTTTTCATAAAATTTAGTAATGTCAAGTAGTGGTATGTAACCCTTAAAGCGCACTATCGGTGTCTGAAACGTACCCATACTCAACTCAAGAAGTATTTGCACTATAATATCTCGTCTAAATTCGTAAAATTTAAGAGCATGTGGTGCCATTAGGTGGTACATTTAGTATTTATCTTTCGTTTCTTTATAGAGATATTAGTCACCATGTTCATTCTATTGAAGCGATTTACAAATATAAATTACAATTTTTCTAAAGGTGACATAATTTTACAAAATAAATATACACATATTAAAAATTGCAGTAGTTATAACTTTCAAGACATAAGACGTTTTCTTCAAATTCCAATTTTTTAAATATTTTAAGATTAAACAAATGGCCATGAAACATTTTCTCTTTAATACAGATATTCTGAGATACTTAAGATAATTTTGCTGAAAGATAATATTCAATTACAGCTTACAGAACACACTTTAACCCTTTAAAGTCCGAATTTTCTTTTGTATTTAGGTTCTCTTGGGGTCGATAATTACGAACAGGAAATCAGTTTTTCCAAACTCAAAATGGAAGATCCAATATGTTGAACGAATTTTTAAAAATTGATCGGGTTCGTTTGATAAAACTGTTTCTGGAGATATTTTGGGGTCTCTGATTACAAATGGTGTCAGTCTTTGCAATGTTGTAAATCTTGCTATAAACATTCTTTTTTATTATTGTTATAACAAAAATGGTTAATTCTTTATTGCAATACAAATTTTTTTTATTAAGTAGATTAAATTTGTAAGTGTTGGATGTTTTGAAATCAAAAATATTTTAATTTTTGTCAAAGTTATGAAAGTTTAAAGTGGTTTCAGTCATAACCGCTTGGTGTTAAAGGGTTAAAGATAGTGGGTGCCAAATACCTATGTGTGCGGATTAACTCTCTACATTGATTGAAAGTATGCGCTTTAAGGGTTAAGTAGGTGCTACAGAGAAGGCAAAATGAAACTATAGTCTATGCATGTAAGTAGATGATTTAAAAAATTTAAAAATTCTTAAGATTGAGTTATTACAAAATAAAATTACTGTACTTTTGTTATGAATTATTGTTATTTGTGTTTACTTCACTAAAAGTGTTGTTTTTCTCTACGTGATGGGTATGAAGAGGATGACAGTATTCTGAATTTAGCCATAGTTATGTTTCTGTCTCTTTTTGTTTTTGTTTTTTAGTGTCTAAGATATTCTGGGAAAAGTGAACCATGATTCTGATTTCACACTTCACTAATTCAATCTTTATTAATATGTTTCTTAACACTTTTCGAAAAATTCTTCTCAGATTATGTTTTGCTTAATCTCCTTAAAGAAAAAATCTAATCACATCATCCATTGAATACTTGCATGGAATGTACTATTTATTCTTTTATCTTGAAAAAATGACCCATATGAACATTATGCATTTTATGAGCTTCTATTGATTTAATAAAATCTATAACATCGAATATGTAGTCAAAATAATATTTTTTGGATGTATCAATTATATGAACATTAGGGTGGTTCTTATTTTGGAAATGTTAAACACATTTTTCATTAAATACCACGAATATAAAACTTTTTTATAAAAATTTCATTTTAGGGGAGAATGGGGTCCAATAATTAAAATATAAAATATTTCCACACATGTCTCGGGGCTGCCCTACAAATTGTTGAAGGTTGGGATTTTAATACTCACATTTTTTCTTATTTTTTTTCTTAAGGATTTGATTATTTTACAAATGTCAAATTTTATAAAATCAAATTTTCAAATAGTTAAATACATTATCATAAAAAACGGTTCTGTAGGATTCCATATATGGGGCGAAATTCCTCAACTGTTCCCACTTAAAAAAAGTATTGGGATCGGGTTGATATTTGCCAAAATAGTAGTCCTAATAGACCTACACTCAATTACTTAACGGTGGGACCCTATAACAATGCGTTTCGAAGATACAGGAGTTCGAATTTTTTACTTTCATGCATTATCATAAAACTTCGTCTTTAAATAACTTTTACATATCTGAACCGATTGAACTTTTATTATATATTTTTTAAAAGGTTTTTCCCTCTACTTTAAGAATATAAAATAAAATTTTTTATAAAAAAGGGTCTTACTTTAAATTTAAGGAAAAAAATCAATTTTATTCTCTTAAGGCCGGATTAAAAAAAAATTTCTCAAAAAATAGCATTTTTTATGTACATTAAAACCACTCGTTAGTGAAAATGGGATCTGCACATTTTTAAATGTCAAATTTAATTTTTTCTTCATCGAAAATTATTTAATAATTTATATTTTATCAAATTTAACCTTAGAAATTGATTAGTCCCATTTTTTCTTATATATAGATTTAAAGCACATAAAAAACTATCTTTTTATACGCGAAATTTTTTTTAGTCGTTTTAGTTTAAAAAACGGAAACTTTTTTTAATTTTTATAAAGTTTTTATAAGAAACGCCCATCTACATCTTGTTTAAACTTTAACCCTTCGTCAGCACGGGTTAATATTTATTAATTAAATGGACTGTTCTTGTGCGTTATTAATTTTCTACATTTAAAAAAATTTAAATTCCAGCCGGTGATCTAAGAAATTCAAATTTTTCCAAAATAAGAACCACTCTAATAAGAATCTATATGATCAGGTGCATGTTCATTTATTACTTTTTCATTTAAAATTTGTGGAAATAATAAACTTAGAATTATAAGAACTCCTTGTGCATGCTAAAATTACTGGCCTGCCTCTCAAGTTTGCAATTTTTATTACATTTAGATATAAATAAACATGGTAATGAACGTAAATTTAAATATTGTAATATTTAAATGTTTTGTTTTAGTTAAGAAGAATGTGCCTATCCATCTAAACGAATCTTTTGTATTATTAGAAAAATTGGATGTAGATAAATCCCTGAACAAAACAAGTGACAGTTGGATAAATGGTTCTATTAATTCCATAAACAGTAATAAAATATGTAGCCATTCAACACCTCTTAATGGGTCCATAAATTCGACGGATTGTGAACATGTGAATACTAAAGGTATGCATTATCTCAAAGCTTCTTATAATTTTTATAATCTCTTGTGTAGATTATTTCGAGGGGCTGTTCACTCTTGGACTCAAGATTTATCGATTCATAGATATCTCTAATACAATTCGAACTTTTCACACATTCAATAAAAATTTAACGTAATTAATCTTAACAATCTGATCAGATTCGAACTTCATTCTCTTTTCATGCACATACACATTTATTCGGGTTCTAGGTTGACAAATTGCGACTTTTACAAATTACAATAAAAATTACTAACAAGTGTGATCAATTGATTTTATAAACAAAAAAGTTATTAAATAATAATTGAATAACTTTTGGAATGCACCACGAAATTGAACGAAACAAACACTAAAATAATCTTACCAGTGATTTCTTTAAGATTCCGAAAGAAAAATACTATAAATTTAATGTCTTCATATAATATATTAATACTTTTGTTCACTTTTAAAAGTAAACATTAGAAGTTTCTGCTACTTGCCGTGCAAAATTTAGGTGCGCGCGCAGACCTCTCTTTCTAATCATTTACGAATTTCCTTTTAATTTAGATAACACAAGTTTAACATATTGTTTATCACAATTAATAAGAATAGAGGATTCTCCACTTTTTACATCTTCGAGAAAGTCTCTCAAAGGCATGTTTTTACCATCATAAAAAGGAATATGCATAGTTCCTTGTTGTAATGCAAAACATTCCGCCATGGTAGTAACCATGGGGTCATTGGAAATGGAGTCATTATCGTCAGGCATTTTGCTTATTTGATTACCGATTTTCTTAAAACTTTCAAGTAATTTATTTTTAGAATTCGTTAATAATATCAAAGTTAAAAGGTAACCCTAACACGCCGGTTATATCCGTAATCCCTGTATAGTTAATAGGGTGAAATTCTAGAACTGTATGATTAACACAAACCTTAGTTTGTCCTAAGGTTTCTATAGTACGTTCTCTGAGTGAAAGAGTTTTAGTGTAATCGATACCAAAATAGGAATTTAATTCCTTGCTTTTTATTAAATTTATAGGTAATGAATAATCGATGATAAATTTTGCTTCAAAATCCTTAAAGAATGTGGATTTTAATAAGATAAGTGGGTATAAGCTATTATATCTTTCTATAAAAAAGAAATATGAACTCATGAGGGGTTCGATGTGAAGACCGCTTAAAGGCTTAAGCCTATTAAGTGTAGTTGTTTCCGCGGTATGGGCGTCCGACTTGATTCGACTTGAACTACTGCGAGTGAACCGCGCGCGAAGTCAGTGAGTAGTTAGAATCAATCGTATGATTTTCGCGCTATATTTGAATTTTGTTTTATTAACTTCTTTCTCAATTTTCGTTTAATATGATTTATTCTGAATTATTATTAATTATACTCAGCGCTGTTGGACTGTTAGCTATTGCTTCAATACTTTTTAAGATTATTTTTCTTTTTGTATCTATAGTCCAGTTCTCGCCTCGAGAATTTATTTCGTTTTGAAAATAATTAAAATGGCAAACTTGATCAAGACTAGCAGCTCCCAAAACTGCAAAAATGTTAGAATCGCTTTGGTAATCTACCACTTCGAATTTAGTTAAAATTTCGCCAATTATTTCCTTTTCACTAGTGAATGAGTTTATTATATTTATAGGTATATTCACTTCACCAATAGTTTGAATTTCGTTGTTACAAAGTGAATAAGTTATTTTCTTATTGATATTAACAGAAGTGTCTAGCTCTGATGTTTTGATTAAATTTTTAGATATTGTAGGGTCAAGAGCGTAATATGTATCTTAGGAAACAATATATCTAGAATTAAATTCACCAGTTGGGTAAATGCAAGGTGTTTCAGTGTACCTATGCATGTAATTGCCTGAATTTATTTTTCTTTTAATGGTTTTATTATTTGATGTATTAGACTTTTCTATTAAATATACTTAATGTTGTTGGATTTTGAGCTATTGCTTCAAAACCACCTTTAAATCTATCTATTATTATATCCTTATTCCAAATTCCGTCTTGAGGAATTATTTTGTTAGCAAAATAACTAAGTTGACAAAATTGATCGAGAGGAACAGCTCCCAAAATTGCAATTATATTAGAATTGGTTTGATAATTAACTACATCAAATTTTAACGATACTTTTTCACTTAATTCGCCTTTTGTGTAATATTCGCCTGTCGTGTGAACCGGTAAAACTACTTGGCCAATAGTTTGAATTTCGCCTTTGAAAAGTGAGTGTGTGTTATTTTTGTCGATTTTAACAAAAGGTTGTAATTCAGATTGCTTTATTAAGTTAATGGATATAGTAGGATCAATGAGAAATCTTTTATTTTGAGATACACAATGATAGGATATAAAATGGCCACTAGGATAATTAAAAGAGGAATTAATGTAATTATTCATGAATTTATCTCGATTATCCTATTTATTAAACCTCTTTAATTATTATTTGCGCGTGTTATCCACCAAATAGAAACAAAGAAAGCAATATACATTAAAACGAAACTTAAATAAATGAAACACATTAGTGATTTTTATTATTTACCCAAAATTATTTTTCAAATGTTCAGTGTAATTTTGGTGTCTGTTAAGATTCTGAATTAATGTTGTGAGAATAAAATTTTTATTGTATTTCTATATCTATATATATTTGTATTGGCCGTGGACCGCCAGTCGGACTTGAGTTAGTTTGAACTACTGTAAAGCCGTCGTCTAAAGGCGAAATATAGTAGTTTAAGTAAATGAAATGTCTTGTCCAAGAAAGACACGCGCGTGATTCGAATCAAAACTAATAGCAATTCCCTTATTCGAAAGCCTTCAAACTAATGCTATTTGTAGTAACAGATTCAATGTCGATGTCTGTTACATAGAACGCCAATTCTTTCATGAATCTATCACCTACAATTCCTGATAATGATAAATTCGATTCTATATCTATAATATTAAATTCGATTTCTTCGCACAAAATCGGAATAAGAATGTTATCAGAATTATAATTCTTAGATTGGATAAAAGGAACCAATTTCTTTCTTTCGATTAAATTAAATTCTATAATAGGAACAAAGAGGAAATCTGCGGATTTATTTAGTAAATAATCAGAGTAAATTGTTTCTATTTTATTTTTGTGATTAAAAGATAACATCAATAATTTGAGTTGTAATTATAATTATTCTTAATTTTCAGCTTTCTTTTGATAATAGTATGCAATGCTTAAATTTTTGTTCCTATAATTTAATTATTCTATTGGTTTATTTTTGTTGATTTTTAAGGTTTCTGTATTGTTTAATAGTTTTTCGAAAAATTCCGAGAATTCTTGTTGTGAATTCAAAGTTTTTACTTCTAATAACTTCTCCGTGTTTTCTATTGATTTTTCCTGAAATCTTCTTTGTGCCTTCTTTCCTCCTCTATATATTGGTTTTTTAAAAGTTTGATTGTTATTTTGCATGATGAATTATGACTGAAATGAGAGACATTTTGTCTATAGTCTCGTTTGTATATGTATTATTAATGATATAGTATAAGAGAATTCAATTAACGAAACAAAGCGAAAGAGATTCTCGCCGATCGGCGTAAAATTTCAGGTTATCGAGATCGAAAACTCGCCGAACGGCGTAATAGTAATCTCGATTATGCTTTGATCACAATCAAATTCCTATTATTTTCCTTAATTAACAATATCGCCGAACGGCGTAATTTGTTTAATTCAAGAAAGAGTAGTGTAATTGTATGAAATTGTCTTAATAAACAATTCAATGAAATATCTACCCAAAGGTGTAGAAGTCAATCCGAAGTTCCAACACGTGTTGTCGGTAGTCTTCTTTTAGCGTCTGGTATTTTGCTAGCTGTGGAGAAATTGGTCCACCAGCGTCAGATAACAAATTCAAATGAGGGTGATAATCGCTTCACTCCTCAGTCAGTATATTTCGCCAACTTTGTCAGACCTTCAATTTGGCGATAGTGAGTTTGATTTCGACATACGACGGCCATTCGCCTCGTGACGGAAAATAATGCAAGGTGATAAATTTGGTTATTCACCAACCGCTACATCAAATCATTTTTACACGTTAATTCACAATTGATAATAAAAATAAAAGTAGTCGATAACTAGTTACCCCAATCGGGCTTAGCAATAAATATTTTTTTCCAACGCGAATAGCGCCTTGACAAATAATAAAAAATTAAGAAACTCTGTCACCCTTTTCCTTTAAAGGGGACGAGTTCCTTGACCACACTGACGCTCAAAACTGCCTTTTCGCGGGAACCGGGCTCATTCTTCCTACTCACACTTCGATATTATCCCTACTTGATTACATACGTCGACGTTATGACGAATTCTCAATTGTTTTCGATCACACTCATAGAAACACGTTCTTACAATCATCCCTCATTTTAATGACATACATACCTTGAAAAATGGACATTAAAATTAATATGTATATCAGTCGTCGACAACAATACATAAAATTTTCTCCATAACTTTTATGGTCGAGAAGACCGATGACCAGACGTGCTAATACTACGTAAATTTTTGACAAATCGAGTCAAAGAGAGTCAATTTGTTCTGTAACGTGTTTCGAATTTATTTTTTTTTTAATTTTAATTCTACTAACAAGTAAACCTACCCAAGTGTTACTCTCCGATTTGGCTGAAACTTGGCACATTCGAAGAACTCGGAAAACATTAGTTACGTATATTTTTTTATCGGCAAAGAAGAAGGTCTAAGGGTTGAAACTACCCTTCCAGTAGCTTAAAACCCCAAAAAAAGTTTAAAATTTGAAAGTGCGCAATTAGTTAATAAAATTTTTAAAAGACCCGTATAATAAAAATTAAAATATTTTTTAAAAATTTGGTCCGCCATTTTGAATTTTGAAAATCTGATGTCAAATTCGTAATCAGCGACCCCGAAAACCCCTAGATTCCAAGTTTAATGGAAAATTTCAAAGTCTTTAAAACTTTCATCTGCCATTTTGGATCTGCCATTTTGAATTTTAAAAATCTGATGTCAGATTCGTAATCAGCGACTCCGAAAACCCCTAGATACGGGTCGTTTAAAGATTTTATTAACACAGTTTTTGCGCACTATAAAATTTAAACTTTTTTGAGGGTTTTTAAGCTACTGGAAGGGTAGTTTCAACCCTTAAAACTTCTTCTTTGCCGATAAAAAAATATACGTATCTAATATTTTGCCGAGTTCTTCGAATGTGCCAAGTTTCAGCCAAATCGGAGAGTAACTTTTCTCAACTGTGGCGGCCACAGTTCATCCGACCGTCGGCCCAACTGTGGCTGATGGTCGGCCCGACCAAAAAAAAATGATTTTCTCAACTGTGGCGGCCACAGTTCATCCGACCGTCGGCCCAACTGTGGCTGATGGTCGGCCCGACCAAAAAAAAATGATTTTCTCAACTGTGGCGGCCACAGTTCACCCGACCGTCGGCCCAACTGTGGCTGATGGTCCTGCAGGAATGTTCCTGGTATTTAAGGAGGTTCGCCGGCTACTACTCTTGAAAAAATTCATTTTCTATTTAAATATTCTTTAAATTTTGAGCAAATGCTCCTTTGTAAACGCTTTAAATATGGTAAAAATTTAAGTATCCTTTGCCATGCTAAAAAACGAGATATTTAAGTTCAAATTTTCAATTTTTAACACAATTGAAGCAGTTTGTGCAGAAACCGCGCAAGTCCATAAATCGAAATTGTTGAGGAATCAATAAAATAAAAGCCGACAATGTCTGAAATAGTTTTAGGTGATTGTATTTATTGGTTGAACATTATATATATATTATATATTTTATATATTATTATATATTATATAATTGCCCTTAGCACGCCCTTTACACTTTTCTTTATAACAATAAAATAAATAATAATAAATAATAAATTTCCCACGGTGAAAGGGACCTTAGCTGCTTAAAATTTTAGGTTATGTTTAGAGTAGTTTTAGCTTCATTAAAAATTTATTATTGATTATTTAATATCAAAAGCATATTTTTTTGAAAATATTGCATATAATAATGAATTAAATATTCATAGTTTGTAATGAAAATCAGTCATTTTTATTTATTTGTACTTCCAATTTTAGTTCTGTCAAAAACAGGTAAGGTCCCTTTTTTCGAAATTTAGTTATGTAAGTAAATTTTTCCCTCAGCTTCTTCCATGCTTCTTATAGCTGAAATAAGCTCTTTTTTTAATTGATCATCTTTTTGTTTCTTTACAATTTCATGTGCCGGATGTTGACTCAATAACAGTATATAGCTTATATATGCTGTTCGCATTATATTCGGATTAGTATAATATTTAATAAAATATGCGCCTTTTCTTTTAAAGCCGACAACTTTTGCCGGCAAATGTTGGGAGTTATTCTTCCGTGCCCACACAATTGTGTTCATCCCGATTAATGCCTCTTTGCGAGTAATGAATTCATCAGTGCAAAGAGGAATTGTCGGTTCTCCAGACCGGGACTGACGAGACTGACTTTGATTTTGTCGAACAGGCGACCTTGACCGGGGCTGACTTCGATTTTGGCGAACAGACGACGCTGACCGGGACTGACGAGACTGGCTTCGATTTTGGCAAACAGACGACCCTGACCGGGACTGACGAGACTGGCGTTGTTTTTGGCGTAAAGGCGACCTTGACCGGGACTGACGAGACTGGCTTCGATTTTGGCGTAAAGGCGACCTTGACCGGGACTGACGAGACTGGCTTCGATTTAGGCAAACAGACGACCCTGACCGGGACTGACGAGACTGGCGTTGTTTTTGGCGTAAAGGCGACCTTGACCGAGACTGACGAGACTGGCTTTGATTTTGTTGAACAGGCGACCTTGACCGGGACTGACGAGACTGGCTTCGATTTAGGCAAACAGACGACCCTGACCGGGACTGACGAGACTGGCGTTGTTTTTGGTGTAAAGGCGACCTTGACCGGGACTGACGAGACTGGCTTCGATTTTGGCGTAAAGGCGACCTTGACCAGGACTGACGAGACTGGCTTCGATTTAGGCAAACAGACGACCCTGACCGGGACTGACGAGACTGGCGTTGTTTTTGGCGTAAAGTCGACCTTGACCGGGACTGACGAGACTGGCTTTGATTTTGTTGAACAGGCGACCTTGACCGGGACTGACGAGACTGGCTTCGATTTAGGCAAACAGACGACCCTGACCGGGACTGACGAGACTGGCGTTGTTGTTGGCGTAAAGGCGACCTTGACCGGGACTGACGAGACTGGCTTCGATTTTGGCGTAAAGGCGACCTTGACCGGGACTGACGAGACTGGCTTCGATTTAGGCAAACAGACGACCCTGACCGGGACTGACGAGACTGGCGTCATTTTGGCGTAAAGGCGACCTTGACCGGGACTGACGAGACTGGCTTTGATTGTGTTGAACAGGCGACCTTGACCGGGACTGACGAGACTGGCTTCGATTTAGGCAAACAGACGACCCTGACCGTGTCCGACTCGACTGACCTTCACCGGACTGATGTAACGACGTCTCGGCCAAGGGAGAAACATGTTTTATAGTGGTTGTTGACAAGTTTCTTAACTTGCGTTTATGTTCTCTCCGTGCCGATTGTTCCACGATAATTTGTGCCACATTTTGTACATCGTTCAATTGGTCTTCAATTTCATCTTCCTCGTCGTAACTCTCATTTGAATCTTGATACGATATCTCCATCGTATCAATTTGTAGGTTTTCGATTCTGGAACAAAATTTTATTCATAAATTCAGGGCTCGAAAAATACGGGTCATTCCAGCAAAAATCGTCTAAAGCTGGTTGCTCGATAATTTTTGAATAGCCTGAAATTAATATAAAATATTCTTGTGTATTATTTTGATTAACATTTGGGCGATTCCACGCCACTTCGACAGTGTTTTGGAGTAAGCAAATGAATTTTAATGAAACTCTGGGATTTTAATCTGTATATAAAAAGAAATATTTTCACCAAAAATCAAGTCAAAATATTCGCTACTTTTTGAGATAGCAAAATTTTGAAAAAATTTTGAAATCGTTGTATCTTCCATATAACTTTATAAAAACTAAAAATTTTTTTTTGTAAAAATTCAGGATGAAAAAACGAACAAAAAATGTTCAGAATGTTTTTATAAAATTTTGTTAATTAACAAAGTTATTTAAATAATATTACTTAACTTTTAAGCGGCCGGATCAAATTCTATTGTTTAAAGTGGAAAATTAACTTGATTATCTAATATTTCATTTTTCAGAAGAAAATTCATATACCACCAAGAACTTTTTAAATTATTTAACATTTCATTTTGCACTAAAACAATATCACTCACAACAAACAGACGATTTACGCTGCGCGCGCATCTTTCGTTTGATTTAGTGGAAGACATTTTGTCTAAGACCAGATAAAAGATGCGCGCGCAGCATAAGTCGTCTGTTTGTTGTGAGTGATATTGTTTTAGTGCAAAATGAAATGTTAAATAATTTAAAAAGTTCTTGGTGGTATATGAATTTTCTTCTGAAAAATGAAATATTAGATAATCAAGTTAATTTTCCACTTTAAACAATAGAATTTGATCCGGCCGCTTAAAAGTTAAGTAATATTATTTAAATAACTTTGTTAATTAACAAAATTTTATAAAAACATTTTCAACATTTTTTGTTCGTTTTTTCATCCTGAATTTTTACAAAAAAAAATTTTTAGTTTTTATAAAGTTATATGGAAGATACGATTTCAAAATTTTTTCAAAATTTTGCTATCTCAAAAAGTAGCGAATATTTTGACTTGATTTTTGGTGAAAATATTTCTTTTTATATACAGATTAAAATCCCAGAGTTTCATTAAAATCCATTTGCTTACTCCAAAACACTGTCGAAGTGGCGTGGAATCGCCCAAATGTTAATCAAAATAATACACAAGAATATTTTATATTAATTTCAGGCTATTCAAAAATTATCGAGCAACCAGCTTTAGACGATTTTTGCTGGAATGACCCGTATTTTTCGAGCCCTGAATTTATGAATAAAATTTTGTTCCAGAATCGAAAACCTACAAATTGATACGATGGAGATATCGTATCAAGATTCAAATGAGAGTTACGACGAGGAAGATGAAATTGAAAACCAATTGAACGATGTACAAAATGTGGCACAAATTATCGTGGAACAATCGGCACGGAGAGAACATAAACGCAAGTTAAGAAACTTGTCAACAACCACTATAAAACATGTTTCTCCCTTGGCCGAGACGTCGTTACATCAGTCCGGTGCAGGTCAGTCGAGTCGGACACGGTCAGGGTCGTCTGTTTGCCTAAATCGAAGCCAGTCTCGTCAGTCCCGGTCAAGGTCGCCTGTTCAACACAATCAAAGCCAGTCTCGTCAGTCCCGGTCAAGGTCGCCTTTACGCCAAAATAACGCCAGTCTCGTCAGTCCCGGTCAGGGTCGTCTGTTTGCCTAAATCGAAGCCAGTCTCGTCAGTCCCGGTCAAGGTCGCCTTTACGCCAAAATCGAAGCCAGTCTCGTCAGTCCCGGTCAAGGTCGCCTTTACGCCAAAAACAACGCCAGTCTCGTCAGTCCCGGTCAGGGTCGTCTGTTTGCCTAAGTCGAAGCCAGTCTCGTCAGTCCCGGTCAAGGTCGCCTGTTCAACAAAATCAAAGCCAGTCTCGTCAGTCCCGGTCAAGGTCGCCTTTACGCCAAAAACAACGCCAGTCTCGTCAGTCCCGGTCAGGGTCGTCTGTTTGCCTAAATCGAAGCCAGTCTCGTCAGTCCCGGTCAAGGTCGCCTTTACGCCAAAATCGAAGCCAGTCTCGTCAGTCCCGGTCAAGGTCGCCTTTACACCAAAAACAACGCCAGTCTCGTCAGTCCCGGTCAGGGTCGTCTGTTTGCCTAAATCGAAGCCAGTCTCGTCAGTCCCGGTCAAGGTCGCCTGTTCAACAAAATCAAAGCCAGTCTCGTCAGTCTCGGTCAAGGTCGCCTTTACGCCAAAAACAACGCCAGTCTCGTCAGTCCCGGTCAGGGTCGTCTGTTTGCCTAAATCGAAGCCAGTCTCGTCAGTCCCGGTCAAGGTCGCCTTTACGCCAAAATCGAAGCCAGTCTCGTCAGTCCCGGTCAAGGTCGCCTTTACGCCAAAAACAACGCCAGTCTCGTCAGTCCCGGTCAGGGTCGTCTGTTTGCCAAAATCGAAGCCAGTCTCGTCAGTCCCGGTCAGCGTCGTCTGTTCGCCAAAATCGAAGTCAGCCCCGGTCAAGGTCGCCTGTTCGACAAAATCAAAGTCAGTCTCGTCAGTCCCGGTCTGGAGAACCGACAATTCCTCTTTGCACTGATGAATTCATTACTCGCAAAGAGGCATTAATCGGGATGAACACAATTGTGTGGGCACGGAAGAATAACTCCCAACATTTGCCGGCAAAAGTTGTCGGCTTTAAAAGAAAAGGCGCATATTTTATTAAATATTATACTAATCCGAATATAATGCGAACAGCATATATAAGCTATATACTGTTATTGAGTCAACATCCGGCACATGAAATTGTAAAGAAACAAAAAGATGATCAATTAAAAAAAGAGCTTATTTCAGCTATAAGAAGCATGGAAGAAGCTGAGGGAAAAATTTACTTACATAACTAAATTTCGAAAAAAGGGACCTTACCTGTTTTTGACAGAACTAAAATTGGAAGTACAAATAAATAAAAATGACTGATTTTCATTACAAACTATGAATATTTAATTCATTATTATATGCAATATTTTCAAAAAAATATGCTTTTGATATTAAATAATCAATAATAAATTTTTAATGAAGCTAAAACTACTCTAAACATAACCTAAAATTTTAAGCAGCTAAGGTCCCTTTCACCGTGGGAAATTTATTATTTATTATTATTTATTTTATTGTTATAAAGAAAAGTGTAAAGGGCGTGCTAAGGGCAATTATATAATATATAATAATATATAAAATATATAATATATATATAATGTTCAACCAATAAATACAATCACCTAAAACTATTTCAGACATTGTCGGCTTTTATTTTATTGATTCCTCAACAATTTCGATTTATGGACTTGCGCGGTTTCTGCACAAACTGCTTCAATTGTGTTAAAAATTGAAAATTTGAACTTAAATATCTCGTTTTTTAACATGGCAAAGGATACTTAAATTTTTACCATATTTAAAGCGTTTACAAAGGAGCATTTGCTCAAAATTTAAAGAATATTTAAATAGAAAATGAATTTTTTCAAGAGTAGTAGCCGGCGAACCTCCTTAAATACCAGGAACATTCCTGCAGGACCATCAGCCACAGTTGGGCCGACGGTCGGGTGAACTGTGGCCGCCACAGTTGAGAAAATCATTTTTTTTTGGTCGGGCCGACCATCAGCCACAGTTGGGCCGACGGTCGGATGAACTGTGGCCGCCACAGTTGAGAAAATCATTTTTTTTTGGTCGGGCCGACCATCAGCCACAGTTGGGCCGACGGTCGGATGAACTGTGGCCGCCACAGTTGAGAAAAGTTACTCTCCGATTTGGCTGAAACTTGGCACATTCGAAGAACTCGGCAAAATATTAGATACGTATATTTTTTTATCGGCAAAGAAGAAGTTTTAAGGGTTGAAACTACCCTTCCAGTAGCTTAAAAACCCTCAAAAAAGTTTAAATTTTATAGTGCGCAAAAACTGTGTTAATAAAATCTTTAAACGACCCGTATCTAGGGGTTTTCGGAGTCGCTGATTACGAATCTGACATCAGATTTTTAAAATTCAAAATGGCAGATCCAAAATGGCAGATGAAAGTTTTAAAGACTTTGAAATTTTCCATTAAACTTGGAATCTAGGGGTTTTCGGGGTCGCTGATTACGAATTTGACATCAGATTTTCAAAATTCAAAATGGCGGACCAAATTTTTAAAAAATATTTTAATTTTTATTATACGGGTCTTTTAAAAATTTTATTAACTAATTGCGCACTTTCAAATTTTAAACTTTTTTTGGGGTTTTAAGCTACTGGAAGGGTAGTTTCAACCCTTAGACCTTCTTCTTTGCCGATAAAAAAATATACGTAACTAATGTTTTGCCGAGTTCTTCGAATGTGCCAAGTTTCAGCCAAATCGGAGAGTAACACTTGGGTAGGTTTACTTGTTAGTAGAATTAAAATTAAAAAAAAAATAAATTCGAAACACGTTACAGAACAAATTGACTCTCTTTGACTCGATTTGTCAAAAATTTACGTAGTATTAGCACGTCTGGTCATCGGTCTTCTCGACCATAAAAGTTATGGAGAAAATTTTATGTATTGTTGTCGACGACTGATATACATATTAATTTTAATGTCCATTTTTCAAGGTATGTATGTCATTAAAATGAGGGATGATTGTAAGAACGTGTTTCTATGAGTGTGATCGAAAACAATTGAGAATTCGTCATAACGTCGACGTATGTAATCAAGTAGGGATAATATCGAAGTGTGAGTAGGAAGAATGAGCCCGGTTCCCGCGAAAAGGCAGTTTTGAGCGTCAGTGTGGTCAAGGAACTCGTCCCCTTTAAAGGAAAAGGGTGACAGAGTTTCTTAATTTTTTATTATTTGTCAAGGCGCTATTCGCGTTGGAAAAAAATATTTATTGCTAAGCCCGATTGGGGTAACTAGTTATCGACTACTTTTATTTTTATTATCAATTGTGAATTAACGTGTAAAAATGATTTGATGTAGCGGTTGGTGAATAACCAAATTTATCACCTTGCATTATTTTCCGTCACGAGGCGAATGGCCGTCGTATGTCGAAATCAAACTCACTATCGCCAAATTGAAGGTCTGACAAAGTTGGCGAAATATACTGACTGAGGAGTGAAGCGATTATCACCCTCATTTGAATTTGTTATCTGACGCTGGTGGACCAATTTCTCCACAGCTAGCAAAATACCAGACGCTAAAAGAAGACTACCGACAACACGTGTTGGAACTTCGGATTGACTTCTACACCTTTGGGTAGATATTTCATTGAATTGTTTATAATGCGGTGAGTTTTCGTTCCCATATTTCACGAACTCTAAGTGTTCTTTCTGTCACTGTACTTTGATACCAAAAGAAAACTTGTCTTCTTAGTAATCGGAAAGAACTTGCACTAATTTTAAGAAATTAGAAAGAGAATAGTAATTTTGAACTGTTATACGACGAAAGTAATAATATAACTGGAGAATAGTGCAATTAAGTTCCTTACAGAGAACAATTATTCTCTTCGTGTTTAGCACTGACTCGAACTATTCAATATTACAATCGAAGGGCCGACTCAACGATACCGTTCGGGCAGAAACACACTGGAGTATTTGACAAGTGAAGTGAGAAAAACAGGGATTTATATAGTAACGATCATAGACTCATTGAACTCCGATCTGAGAAAATTTGTAAGAAACACGTTCTTGCAAATTCGTAAAATCACATACAATGAAGGTTTGTAATAATCGCGCGTTTGATAATTTGTTACAATCACGTACTTGATAAATTGTTATAATCACGTACTTGATAATTTGTTATAATCACGTACTGTGAAAGTTTGTTATAATCAATTCATTAACAATTGTATTTGTTATTTGCCAATAGATTAACAATAAAATTGTTTATACTAATCGTTTATTAACAAACTT
The DNA here is from genome assembly GCA_032872475.1 of Leptopilina myrica (nomen nudum). Classification (NCBI taxonomy): domain Eukaryota; kingdom Metazoa; phylum Arthropoda; class Insecta; order Hymenoptera; family Figitidae; genus Leptopilina; species Leptopilina myrica (nomen nudum). The sequence goes on from CM065461.1 coordinate 3,173,682, forward strand.
TATAATTATTCTTATAATGATTTACTATCAATTGACCATTGATTGTAGACTGATTGTCTTGTTTGAATCTTTAAGTTACTAACAATAAGGATTAAATTGTCTATAACAAAATTTGCATTTGACGTTACAGTTTTTAAGATTAACGATTTTGACAATAAAGTTATTATGAATTTTTGAATTTATTGGATTATCGACTTATTTATCCTTATAGTAATATTCTTCATTTAATTATCTCCTCACGACACATTAATCTTATGATAATGCACCGACTGTTGATTAGTCATTTATATAACTACAGTCGTTGTCTTATCATATCTGATTTGGATAAAAGATCGACTGCGATTTCATGAGATGCTAAATCTTAATCGAAATTAAACCTATTTTACCTTATGTAGGTGATTAACTTTTAACAGTTAATTTACATATTTTTATACCGAATTAATTATTATTATCTTTAATGTCATGTGTAAAGCACAAGCACATGACAAAACATTTTTAACCAGCATATATGTATACATGTATATATACACAGATACTCGTCAAGTAGAACACATGATTGACTAAAAATGTTATATAGGAATGTAACAGCGTAAAACATACATTTTAAGACATTTTTTTTTATATTTTATTATTATTATTATATTTTTTTTGTTTTTAATTTTTAGTTTTGTTTTATTATTTTTTTTAACACACACACTCAATTTTTAAGATAGGTTTTAAATTAATTAATAATTATTATATATAACTAAATGTTTAGAAGATAGCATGCACATATTTTATTTGTTTATTTATTTATTTTATAGCGAGAGAAGAAGAAAAAATTTGTCTTAATCTTTATAATTTTTTTTTTGTAATTTAGGCAATTTCTTGCTACATGATATCTTCCGTAACATCTTTCACAAGAATTGCTCCATTTAACTAATTGGATTTTATCACTCCAAGTATCTATTGCTTCTTTTCTTTCATTAAAATCATATTTTTGTTTTAGTCTTATTAACATTATTTCCGCTAATTTTCTTTTTTGTTTTGTAATTTATCAATGTTTATTTCGATGTAATTTTTATCTTGTTCAATAAACAAAGTTGCAATATTTGCAGAAATCTTCGCGTCTGGTATTGTGTATATGGGGTAAGAAAATGAGAATTAAACAGCGAGATTTTCTAAAGTTGTAATCGGATTCATTTTATCTACAAGAATAAAATTAATTATATAACTTATTGTTTTTTTAATATTTTTTTTGTTTATTATTAGTACTATGTAAAAAAAATTTAATCGTATTTGTATTGTTTAAAAAATTTGTTCATGCTATTTCTATTATCTACTGGATTTTACATGCTTTGGTTATTATTTAAAAATTTTCACATGCAATTAAAAGAGAATTTTATTTGACTTGACTATGTTACTTCCTATTTTGTCTTTTAAATGTGAAAGTTGGTCCTATTCCCATTATCATGTCTTCCTTTGATACTCTAGTTTTGACAATATTAAGGGTTATGCAAATGTGCATACTTTTTTAGCGTCTGTCTGTGATCTGTCTGTGGTGGGGTTTTCTTTTGACAAAAAAAAGGTACAGGTGTAGGACATGGTGAATTTATTCATTTCTTCAGTTGATTTTTGAGTTTTAGATAGAACAGTTCAAAATTTCTCGAGTAAATTTTAAAATATTTTAGAAAATATGGATTTGTTTCCTGATCCAATTGAGTTTTTTAATAAGGCTTTAGAGTCCGAAAATTGGAATATAGATTCATGTAGTGTAGAGATTGTTGAAAAAAATGTCGAAATGAGCACAGAAACGGGTATTGGATGTTTAACAGAATTTGATTATATTTTAGAAAAAAAAGGTGTAGTGGTTTCGAATGAAGAAGAGCTAAATGATTTATTTATTTATTTGGAAACATAACGGGACTTGCCCTTTCGTACACAAGTACTCCTAAGACTAAAAGAAAAAATTACAATATATATTTTATACAAACAAATCTAGGTTGCCACTCTACTACATAGTTCTTCTCGTATTCAAAACAATATTACGCAATAATGATGTGAACCTTGTAGTGCTATTATCAAAAAAGTTTATCTGATTAGAGATCGCATTAGCCTCTCTGCTAAGCCGAGGAATTAATGAATTATTACCATAATTAGTTCTATGGAATGCCACCGAAAAAAGTAAATAACGTCTAGAGAACATTCTGGGGACAGATAAATTTACCATAGAAAGGAGAGAGGGACAGAAGATAGCTCCATTCATAAGCCTGTACAAGAAGGTCATATCGATAAAATAAAGACGCGAAGTCATCAAAGGAATATTTAAAAAGGCCCTTAACTCCCCATAATCATGTGTTCGCATGTCAAAGGGAATATTGAACTTTCTCGCTGCGAATCTAAGAAATTTATTTTGAAAACGTTCGATTCTAATCATATGGAAGACATAGAAAGGTGACCATATAATACATGCATATTCGACAATTGTTCTGACAAGCGTCAGGTACAGAGTTTTAATGGTTTATAAATTATGAAAAACAGAGGCACATCTCATTATAAATCCTAAGGATTTGGAAGCCCTTGAGACAATTTCAGAAATATGATCATTATAAACTAAATTATTTGTAAAAAGAACACCAAAATCACGCACCCTCGCCACCCTTTCCACTATATGACCATCAATGGTATAATTATGTAACATAACTCTACCCCTGGAAAATGAAACAGTGAAAGTTTTTTTTATATTTATACTTAAATGATTATTATCACATCATTTTTGTAATTTATTTAGATCCGTTTGCAAATCAAAGGTATTATTATGAAAATTAGATCGATCAATCACTTTATAACATTTAAGGTTATCAGCATACAGCAAAAACGAGGAGTGCCCGAATACAGGTTTAATGTCATTCATATATATAATGAACATAAGAGGACCAAGACGTGATCCCTGAGATACCCCAGAAGTTGCTAAAAAAGGTTCACTAAATTCACCACCAACCCTTACAAACTGATACCTGTCAGAAAGATAACTTTTAAAAAAATTAACCATATTATCAGAAACTCCTAATTTTTTCATCTTACACAATAATATATTATGGTCGACCCTGTCAAACGCCTTCGATATGTCCGCGTATATTACATCAATTTGTAAGCCTTTTTCAAGGCAATTAGTTAAAAAAGTAGAAAAAATACCGAGATTAGTTAAAGTAGAACGACCCTTAACGAAACCATGCTGTTCCTCAATAATAATTTCTGAAACAGCTTTATAGAAATTATCATAAATTATACTTTCAAAAATTTTCGAGAAAGCGCATAAAATTGTTATTGGCCTGTAATTCTGAATGTCGTTTTTATTATCAGACTTATAAACTGGAGATATCATACCCCTCTTCTATGCAAAGGGGAAAGTACTACATTTTAAAGATTTGTTAAAAATTATAAACAAAGGTTCAATCAAGGAGCATCCACAAGATTTAATAATAGAAGGAGGAACTCCATCAGGGCCTGGTCCCTTATTAATATCTAAATCTTTAATCTTGTTAAAAATATCATTTCGAGTGACCGAGATGGAGTTCATGTCCACATCAAAATTACTATTAAAGGATAAATCTGGGACCTTTGATGTAGGTATTGAAAAGACTGACTTAAAATGCTTAGCAAAGAGATTTGAAATTTCTAAATATGTCACCAGATTCATCCTTGTAAGACATATGCGTCGGAATGTCATGGTCTCGACGTGTAGAATTTACATAGTTCCAAAACTGTTTTGGGTTATCCAATATAGAATGTTCAACATTAGAAATGTAATTTTTATAACAAGTTTTATATATATATATATATATATATATATCCAATTAATGGAGTTCAAGTGTGTAACAATTCCATCAATGTTAACATTTTTGAAATCATAAACAACAGAGAAATTTTGTTAGTGAATATTGAAGCTATCATTATTAAAATTTGACAAAACATTAATAAGTAACGGAGGATGGTAATTGTCCACCGGCAATACACTATCATTGACCATCTCTACAGTAAAATTATCTCTGTTGCAAAGAATTAAATCTAAAATAGAACCATGTACATTGATTATATTATTTTTCTGGGATAGACCAGCGAAGTCAATCATATCTAAAAATGTCGAGGCAATTTGCTGCTGTTGATTAGTAAGAGACAAATATAAATCAAGCTTTGAGACTAAGTTAATAAAAAACTGAGTCATAAAAGGCAAATTAAAGTCTCCAAAAATTAAAAAAATAGCATTAATATATTTATTGTGTACCTCCTCTATAATATTACTCACTTCAAAAAAAAACACTTAATGACGAATTAGGTGGAACATAAAAGCAACCCACAATGCAAAAACCATTGATTAATCTAAATTTAATAAAAACATGTTCAATACTATTTAAAGATGTTTCGACAGGTGAACTCCGCAAACTTTTACGAGCAGCTATCAGAACCCCACCACCTCTCAATTTGTCACTTGAAACGCTACTTCTATCGAAACGATAAATGTCATAATTTATAAAACCCAATTCCTGAAAATTAATATTGGCATTAAGCCAAGTTTCAGAAAAAACATATAAATCATAATTATAAAGAGAAATATATTCACGAAGCTGTTGAGTCTTAGTACGTACACCCCTGACATTCTGGTAGTATATATTTATGAATGGATGAGACATCAAAGAAGGGATCATATTTGTAACTTGATGGGGAGGAGTCACGGCAGATTCGCAGTTGACCCGCCCACCTGCAAAGTGACAGTGGCTGTACGTCTTCGGGGGGAAATCTTGATGATGGTGGGAGCTCCTCGACGATAACCCAAGGTGATGTTGGTTTCTCCCTCCCGCCGTCGAACAGACAGCTGATCCTAAACGCACCGTATCTCCTCTCTTTGCATTGGGGTCTTGTCGCATGTCAAAGACAGATTCCTCGCCTCTAACGATCGATTTGGGTCTCGCTTCACTGCTACGAAGGCCCTCAGTATTACCTGAGCATTCTCCTCTGACGCACAAACAATCCTCACTGGACGGGGCTTCGGGAAGACCTGCGCATTAGAACCGATTCTAAAAACACTACAGCCATCAAAATCCGACAAGTTAGTGAGAGTTTTCAATTTGTTAATCACAATTGTCTTTAGACTGTCAATATGTACATTAGAATTTAAAGAAGCACCATTAACCAAATCATTTTCAGGAAGACCAAACAATACAAGATTCTTCTTTCTTTCATTTCTATCTATAATTTCATTAATACACAATTGCGTATCTAACTTGTGGTCAACTTTTTTTGAAAGGTTAGTCTCACACTTGTCAAGCCTCCCTTCCACCTCAGACATACGGTTAGAAAGACCAACTATCCTACCTTCCATGCTGGAAAGCCTCGAAAGCGTGTCATCGAGCTTGAAATTTATATCCGAAAAATTCTCCGTCATAGTCGAAAAATTTTCTGAGACTTTTTTTGTTAGGTTGTCCACAGCCAGAATGAAAGCATCAATTTTATTGGACGATTGAGAACTCTGAGAATTTGATGGAGACGTAGACCTAGGTTTACAACATCTTGCAAAGGAACCATTTGATATGGTAGGCAACTGCGATGCACAACTGGGATGATAAGGTAGATCACATCCACCACAACGGATGGGAGCTACACGTGTAATAACTTTATTGCACTTTGCACATATCACATCCTGATCCATTTTGTTGCACCAGGAACCGTCCTAAAAAATTGTATAATGCAAGTAATGTACAAAAAAATCACTGTTTGTGTTCACACTGGAAGGGGTAGATAATCCAATTATGAAGCAACAAAAGTGAGGTTAGAATAATATAAATGAGAAAACAAATGTACTTGAGCAAAATAACAGGAAAAAACTGGGAAAACGCAGAACCGAAAAAACAAACAAGCATTAAGACGCTTCAAGAACAAAAAATACTGCTTTAAAACAAACGAACTAACAAAATGATTACAGAAAAACGCACAAGTGTGTGCACCAAGCGGCCACCTAGCGGCAATTGGTGCATCTTTTCCTTGTTTAGAAGAAGATTATGAACTTACAATTTCAATTGTAAGATTAAATTTAAAGCAGGTGGGCAAAAAAGTGTAGGGCGACTTTCTTTCTTTAAGCTTGATAATGGTTTGAAAGTAAGATATCCATTTTCTTGGTCGCGTGTTAACAAATGTACACAGATAAAATGGGCAAAAAAAATAAAAGCTATTATTAGTCAAAATGGAGGACCTGTTGATGCACCTTTTATTTTTGATGAGGAAAAATATCGGATTATTTTACCTTCTGAGAGTAAAGAAAAGTTTCCTTTTTTAAAAAGAGTAAGTGCTTTGTGTTACTTATATTTTTGTGTAGAGAGAAGAAAGTAGAAATTTATATATTGAATTTTATGTTTCAGATTTATTATTAATTTATACTGTGGAGTTATGTAATGTTATACATTCTTGTGGTAAAATATCTTCAGGTAAAATGTGTTTTTGGTGAGTTTTATTTTTTGTATATTGTTTTTTTTATAAATGGATAAGTTTATAATCCTATTAAAAGAATAATCAAAATTAATAACAATATTAAAAGATAATTTAGAAATAATTGATATTTTGTTATTGACAATATATCATTTTTATTAGATTCTTGGATTTGTGTTATTAATATTAATTTTTCTTCTATTTCAGATGCTGGGATTGGTGTGTTTTTTGTATATTGTATTAATTTTTTAAACATTGAATTTGGTTTTTCAATTAACTTAAATAGTGTAGGATAAGTTTCTTTAAAAAAATTTCATTTTTTAATGTTGGTATGTAAGAAGAAGTGTGTTTAGTATTTTTAGTTATGTTAGGAAAAATATAATTTTTAGATTCTATGATACATTCAGGCTCTATATGTAAAATACCATTATTTTTAATAATTTTTTGAGATGTTCTTTTGTTAGGGCAATGAATATAAATGTTAATAGGATGAAAATTTGAATAAAACCATGCTTGAGAATTTTCTAGAATAGTCCAATCAGTATTTTTGTCTAATTGTAAATATAATGTGCAAGTGTGTGTTTGTTTGTTAAAAAATAAAGCAATTTCACATATGAAATTTTTTATTGTTAATTTAATATCAGGCGTGTTAAGGCAAAGTTTTTTACTTGTTGTGTTATGACATAAGGAAAAGTTGTTTATGTGAAAATATGTTTGATTGTTTATACTGATAGCGATATATTGTGTTTTATATTTTATGTATGTAGATATACTAGAGTTTGTATTGAATTTATGAAATGAAGGAATTGAATGAAGTTTATATACATTATATTGTTGTTTTGAAATAATAGGTATTGTAGATGAGAAATATAATTTGTTTTTGAAAATAAATTGTGTAATTATTGAATTTTTAAGCAAATCCGATAATGTAATGTTGTTTTGAATGCAATTTTTATGACTTTCTTGTGGTATAGATTATAATAATGTAGGATGCCATTAGTTATTGTTAGAATATGTTATGATATTTATTATAGTTTGTGTATAGTAAATATATTCGTATATAGGTTTTCATAATTCTTTTATCCATAATTTTACGAATGATTCGTAATTCTTTTTAAACTGACTTGGAAAATTATAAAACAAACTGGTATAATTTTTTATTGTTCCATTAATGCGAGTAATTTTAATCATATCATTAAAGAATTCTATCGGAAAAATGTCTATATCTTTTTGTATCGAAAATGACATTGGTTCCAAATAGTTTTTTTATAATTTCTTGAAAATGTTGATTATTTTCGTCTGTATTACTGATATTATCAAGATTGTTTTTAATTTCTATTAGAGTTTTTTGTAATTTAAATTCTTTACTTTTGATTTGTTCTGTTATATAGTCATTTGAACATCTATTTGTGCATTGTGTGGTTATTTCTTTAAACAAATTTGTTAATAATTTTCCAAATTCTAATATATCGTTTATATTTACATAACTTAGTAGGTGATTTTTGTTAGTTGGAAACATGATGTTTTTAACTGATTCAAAAATAATATTGGGTTCATTAGGTAGGAATATTTGTGTATATGAGTATGATGGTTTAAAAAATATGGTGCAAAATATAATAAAAGCAGTAAACCTTATCCATGTCATGCTGTTTTTCTTGATTATCTATTAAAACAGAGAAAATGAAAGAGAGAAAAAATTTAAATTAATACTTCTTTCTTGTAGAGAGGCATGCGAATGTAAGTAGTTTGATGTTAAATCGCTATAACAAAATGAAAATAAATTTAGATTAGTTTGGATTCATTGAAATCTTTTTTCCTGGGTTGTTTACTATTCCTGTGGAATAATTCAATTAATTTGTGCAAATATGGGTTGCCTGTTAACAAATATGTTGGTTTGTTAGGTTCTCTTAATACTTGAAGTTGTAAGTCAGTACATTTTTTAAATGTATGACCTTTGTTAAAACAATATCTACAGTAATTATTCCATTGTATTAATTTTGGCCGGGGGTCAGTTTGAGTGCTAATTTCGCGAGTTTTTTGGTTTTCTATTTCTACATTGATTGTTTCATCTATTAGATCGTGTGTATTTACAAAGTGTTTTAGAAGACCTAATGCAGCATATTGACCTGCTAGATCTTGAGTATATGCTTTTTTCTTTATTGATTTATCATTTATTGACATAAAAACAATGTACTGATGTAGAAAGTTTTTTGGTTTTTCAATTAACATATAAACTTGTTGGGGTGGTAAATCATATTCAAAAACAAAATAGCGTAATAATTGAATAATATCATGTTGTCCCGGTAATGGTTTAAAGCCTTCCAGTTGCATTTCCATAAATCTGTTTTTTAGAGGTTCTTTTAGGCTGGAGAGTGTAAGTGTTGTTCTTCTTTGTTTTAATATGTCAATAGGTTCTTGATACATGCTAAAATATAAAAGTCAGGATGTAAGTAAAAAAAAATTTTAATTTTATACGTAAGTTCGTCTAGGAGTAATTCTTTTTCTAAATGGAGTGAGTAGTCGTGAAAATAGATTTCTTTCTGAAGTTTGAGTTACTTTGTTTGAAAGTTTGATAATATTTTTTATGTGATTACTACATTCTTTACTGCTGTGCATGATTGTTTTGCAATATTTGCAAGAATTTGACCAAGCTACCAGTTTTTGACGTGAGTCTGTTTGAGATTGCTGATCTTTCGTTCTTAAATTGTCTTGATTTGTATTGATTTCTTCGTCACACTAGAACAACTTCTGCGCGCTACGCGCGCCCATTTACTATTCTTCAAACTATAAAATATACTATGTTATGAATACAGTTTTACACCAATACTATGATATAGTGAAATACCATTTAGAATAATTACTTCTTCTAATCTCCATCCAATCTTTAAGATTTTTTAGCTCTTTTATTATAAATATGAAGAAAATATTTTTTGCCTACCTTAGTAGATATTTAGAGAATAGTAATAATGGTTTTCTTTTAATTTATCTTAAATATCATAATCTGTAGATTGTATCCAATTCGGACCTCCAAAAAGTTAATCGTTCAATGGCGTACAGTTCATTTAAAAATTGACAAATCCGAAAAAAAAATCCAAACTACACGGAGAAACAAATCAAGCGTTTGTAGTATGAACAGTTAACCTTATTTAGCAAGAGAATGCACATGCGCAGTAAGCGTGAGATTTCTACCTTTAGACGCATGGGACGTCGTATATTGCGATTGCAAGAGATCCACGCTTTTTCGGTATAGTTTCATGCAACTGTAGCAGGAACATCCATAAAAACTTAGCATAAAAGGGCTCCATACTACAAACACTTGATTTTTTTCTCCGTGTGCTTTTTAAAAAGAAAGGTGTCTTGCACAGAAATCCACTTTTTCCACATGGTTAAAAAATACAATTTCCTTATTAATTTTTGACAGTTGTCAACTGTGAAGAATATATGTCGCTAATAGAATTAATCTTATTACGTTTAAAAACACTTGTATACAAATAATTTATTGTAAAAAGTCTCCAATTCAAATGATGGACAGCCTTATTGACAGTTGTCAACTGTCAATATTACATAATACTAACTGACTGATTACCTAAGTTGGATAAATGCTTCGCTTGGCGGACGTTGTAGGACCAAGAGTTACTTGGTTCGCGCACATTTGGCGTGGATTTTACCGGCACGTGAGATAATCTGAGCGGGTGTATAAACAAATAAAATAAAAATAAATATTACTTTCTACTATTTAGGTTTATCTCAGTGGTCTGAAAGTATTTTTATAAGAGAAATTTAATGTAAAAAACTGTCAAAAACTCTCATCGATTTTAACAGAAAAACAGATAAGTTGACAGCTGTCAACTGCCGATATTTCATACTGGTATTAAGTTTCACATTAGTGTTCTTTAAATACTTTTATATGAGTAAATTTTGTTTAATTTAATAAACTAAACACAAAAACTGTCTGAACTCCTACAAAAACTATAGTTTTAAAAAATTGACAGATTTTTTGACATCGGATTCGTGTTCACCACATTCAGAACCATAAATAATTAAATATATATATATATATATATATATATATATATATATATATATATATATATATATATATATATGTCGCCAATTCAAAAGATTAATAAAAAATAAAGTTATCATAGAAAATGTAAAATAGTGTACTAATCCTATGTTAAACCCCATTTAAAATGTAAAATAGTGTACTAATCCTATGTTAAACCCCATTTAAACTTTCTCTATACAAAAAAATTAATTACTGAGTTTCTAAACGTAAAATTTCAGTTTGTAAATTTTTTTGTGATTAGTAATTCATAAAAATATCTTCGATATTATATATTTCGTTCATTTAAACGTTAAAAACTTGGAAATCATTTTCAATGTGCGATCATAAAATTTGGAATCACCAAAAAACCAAGCCAGCAGGGTGGCCACTCACCGGAAATCCCGGGAAAACCGGGAATTAGCCTGGAATTTTATACACCGGGAAAAAGCCTGGAAAAAGCCGGGATTTATAATAAAAACCGGGAATTATAACATTTACAGACAAAAATGCTAAATCTTTTAAATAAAGATACCAAAAAACGTGTTTTTGAGGGTTTTCAGTACAATTTTTTAACTTTTAACAAGAAAATAAATTTTTTTTATTAGACTAAATCTTTAATGCCAGACTTTTTAATCCTTTAAACGCCCCGATTCAAAATTTAGAACCTCTTTTGACTCTCTTTTTTAAAACTTCTTTTAAACCTAAAAACGATGTGGAAAAATAAATGTTCCAATGTTTAGAGATTGAGAAAAGAATTTAAAATATTTATAAAAATTAAATTTTTGAAATTTCTATCTGTCCTAATAAATTTATTAAAATCATTCAAAAGCTGTAATTTGCATCTTCTATAGGGCAATTAAAATATAAGTCTGTAAAAAAATTCCAATTTTAGTTCTAGAAAAGTTTAAAAAAATCTTTTTTAGGGCCTTTTTTAAGCATCATTACTTCTCTTTTCAACCATTTTTAACCTCTAATATTGCGGAAAGCTACATTTCTACTGTCTTCAGGTTCTAAAGAGGATTTGGAAGTGTTAAAGAGGCTTAAAAGAGGGTAAAAAATAAATAAAAACAGGTTTTTGGAGAACTAAAAGAGAGTTAAAATTTTGACTCGCACTGCAAAAAGAAGTATTTTAATTGAAGATGTTTTGGTAGACACTTTTTAGTTATTTGAAATATCTTAATTTAAGACGTTTAAAGTATCTTTGTACATATTTTCAGCATATTTTTTTAGAAAAAAGTTTGGAGGTTAACTATGGGCTTATATGTAAAACATTTTATGCATCTTAGTTTTTATTAACTTAAATTTTTTTCGCATCTTACGATACATAGTAGTAACTTTATCGCTAAACATCTTATTGCGCCAAAAACATCTTAATTTAAGATATACTTTAAAAAACTTATAAAAGTATCTTACTTTTTTAAGATAGAAGAAATATCTAAGACGTATAAAGCATCTTAAAAATCAGTAAGATACTATTGAAAACATCTTATTTTAAGATGTGAGATACCATTTTTCCATCTTACATTTTATTTTAAGATATCAAATAAGACACTTATTTTTGCAGTGCGAGTTCCGTCTTTTTTAAAGTAGCTTAATTTTAGTTATATTTTGTATTTAGTTGTTTTCGGAGTCGATGATTACAAATTTAATATCAGAATGAAAAAATTTAAACCCATTTAAAAAAACAATTTTATTCTTTTGTAGTTTTAAGGATATGAGTCTTGTAGAGTAGAATTTAAGCTTTAATTTAAGACTATGTAGAAATTTTTAGCACATTTTTTCTCTTCTTTCAAGAGAAAAAACTACTGAAAACCCTAAAAACACGATTTTTGGGGTCTGTATTCTTACTTTTTCCAAAATCCTTGGATTTTTTGGTCTTTTACATATTAGTCTTAAAATTCACTTTTCAAGCTTAAATTTAAGACCTTGTAGAAGTCCTAGCACGTCAGGTTAAAGACAAAAAGAAATGTTGGAAACCCTCAGAAACACGATTTTTTATCTCTTTACCCATACTTTTCTCAAAATCCTGACGTAATGGTCAATTTTGGCACCCGGGATCGTGTTCAGCAGACAAAACTACATAAAAAAAACCAATGCGATTAAAAAATTTTAAAAATGTAGAATTTTGCAGGCCTGTGTAACTAACTGGGAAAACATTTATATTTGCCTGGAAAACCGGGAAATAGCCTGGAATTTTTTCCCCAACTTTTAGTGGACACCCTGATGTCACCAAAAGGAGAAAAATCTAAGAAATTTTTATTTAACCTGTCATTACAACTAATTATCATTTAAAAATCTAACGTATAGTATTTTATTAACATTACAAAGCTATAACATTTCGATATAATTGTCAGTCCACCCTTTTTTAAAGAAATAGAAAAAAATTTTTAATATAAAATTTATAAAAACAAAAATTTTTTTCGGGTTATATTTTGAAAGACGATAAAATTTTGAAAAGAGGACCTTACAGAAGTCATAAATTTTATATTAAAAATTTTTTTTCATGTCTTTAAAAATGGGTGGACTGACAATTTTGGACGGTACTGTATATATATTGTTTGTGATGTAGATATTAAAAAAAATTTTTATTATTAAACTTATTTCCTACCAGAGTCCAAAACTGTAAGAAATTGTAATATTTATATTAATACATTATTAATATGACACTCAAAACTATTATTTGTTAGGTATATCTTTTATCCCCTTTTTGTCCCCTTTTTTAGAAAAAATATTCCCCTTTTCCCCTTTTTGAGGGCAAAAGGTACTGTGATGCCTGAATTTTGAATTATTTACATTTTTCAAAAATCTCATTTCTTTAGAAAATCTAAATTAAATTTATTCGCAATTGAAATTTTCTAAAATTAAAAATTTAAACCTTTCTAAGTTAAGTTATATATTTATGACATTTGTAAACGTGCATCTATTACAATTCAATTAATAGTTTATAATTATGAGGCAAACAAAATTAACCAAAATTCAGAATTACCTCATGAATTTAAAAAATTTAATTTACTTTACAATTCTTTTCATAAAAATTCTTGACTTTTCAGAGCAATTCTACTTTTCCTGATCTTTACCAACCCTGGTAGAATGAATATGAAAATATTTCGTATAATTTTAAGTTGACAATCACAATTTTTTTTATAAAACAGCTTTTAAAATTTCTTTGTTTTGTAAAGTAACCTATAAATTAAAATTCATACACTTTACTATGGCTGTTTTCGGCGTTCGCCCCGAGGTAACTCCAGGCTGATTTGAGAGGCTTAAAGGCGCTCACTGCTCATTGACTGCTATAGTCCTTTACGACTGTGCGTAGCGGCAGTTGATATATCCGGCCCCTCAATTATTCAAAAATTTCACTATAAACATAATTTTTTATATACATATTGCTTCTACTATCTCCTAAATATATTTTTACGGATTCAAATGAACGTACCCTCGACAATGCAACATACATCTGACCGTGATTAAATACATCTCTTCTTAAATCTATATATATTCTGTTAAATGTTTGACCTTGAGACTTGTTAATAGTCATTGCGAAAGCCAATTTTATAGGAAATTGTCGTCTTTTAAAAGTAAATGGGTATAAATTTTCACAATATAAAGTTACTCTATGTAAAAAGACAATATTTCCACTCTTATCTCCCGTTAATATTTGACATTTAATAACATTATGTGATAAATCTAAAACAATTAACCTTGTTCCGTTACATAATCCTTCATTAATACTAAGATTTCTAATAAGCATTACAACAGAATTAATTCTTAAATGTAATTCATGTGGTGGTAAAGAAGGTGGAGAGAGAGTATTTAAATATTCTGATAATAAAGTTTCAGAAAATTTTCCATTATCACAATTTTCAGTAGAATCAATACTTTTATATATTTTTTCACCTTTACTGTCTAAGAGATTTACCACCCTCTTATTAATATCATCAACGTCAACATTTCTTGGTGCTAAAATTGCACACATTGACAAATCTTTAAATTTTTTCTGTTGTATCAAATGACTATACATTTCTTCAGCAATATCTATATTTCCTTGTTGAATAATATGTTCTGGTAATTCGATGTTATCATCTATATCATTTAATTCGCCATTACCAACTTTAAGTAGAAATTCTACAAATTCTGTTTCCTCTGGTAAAGCTCTCATATTTTCTGTTAATGTGTATTTTGTGAAATGTTGCCATAAATGACTATTTTTTATTGATAAATTTATTATTTCTGATCTAGTACCTCGTTCTTTTATCGGTAAAATTTGTCGAAAATCTCCTCCTAGAATTACAATTTTTCCACCAAAAACTTCATTTGATTTCATTATATCTCTTAATAACATATCCATAATTTCTAAGGCATATTTTGGAGCCATTGGTGCTTCATCCCAAATAAAAACATCAATATTTTTTAAAAATTGTCCTTCTTTTGACTGAACTTTAATATTTGAAGATGAATCATTGTACAATGGAACAGGTAAGCCTAAGACTTTATGTACAGTTTTCCCATTAGGAAGCAGTGTGGCAGCTATGCCTGTAAATGCCATGTTGCAAACATTTATTCCTTTACTTTTTAATAAATGCCATAAGGTAGTATATAAAAAAGTTTTTCCAGATCCTCCACAACCATTAATATATAAGCATTTAGAACTATTAGAAGAAGAATCTTTTATTACTTCAAGTATATAATCAACTATATTTTTTTGTTTAACATTTAATTTAGTATAATTCTGCTCTCCTATTTTTATATGTTCAAAAATATTTATATCATCAATCTGCGCAGGAAAATTTTCATCTATATCTAATAAACCCTGAAAATCGGTTAAACAATATCCTTCATTCAATAACATTGATTTTATATTTCTATAAGCTATTTTTTCAGCTTCAATATTGTCAATTTTTGAATAGTCTTCTGACATTTGACCTTTAAATTTCTCCCAAAGTTTTTCCGGATGTACAGGATGACAATGAATTAGAATTCTTACAAATAATTGTCGAAGTGAATGAGGCATCATCCATAAAGTAGCTTCTTCCATTGTCCTAATCCACTCACTATCATCTTCTATAAGTCCTAATGCCAAACAAGCAGATGTAAAAGATTCATGAATAACTCCATTAACTGTTCTTAAACTTTGGAAAGAAGTTACTCCTTTTACTGTAAGTAACAATAATCTAAGGTGAAATAATTCCAATTGGCGTGGATTAACTGAATACATTCTTCCCAATACTTTTTCTTTACGACTCCTTTTTTGCCATTCAAGAGTTTTTTTATCCACGTATAATGTTCTGGTATTTGTGTATAATAATACTGACGAGCAGTACTATCACGCTCATTAAGTTTAAAAAAATCGAGCAATTTTGTATTTTTCTGTAAATCAAAAGAAACATTGTTATTATCTTTCCTTTCGCGAATAATAACATTCTGTTCATTTGGTAAATGTATGGGTAAACAATTTATACTATGGCTCTTTTTCCCTAAAGGTTTACTTAAAATTCTCCAAACAGCCTCAACAGGACCTACATACCTATTTTCTTCATAATGATTAATTTCATTGTGATTAACAGTTACCTCACCATTCGCATTTGTAATAATAATGGATGCAGCATCATGACCCTTGAAAATATATTTATATAGATATTTAACAGATTTAATACTTGAAACTATTTCCACATTTATATGGCAATTAAATATTTCCGAAAGTGTAGGGCAATATGGAACCACATTAGAATTGTCAACAACAAATCCATTTGGTCGCTCATACGTTTTATTATTATTTCTTCGACGACAACGAACATAACAGTTTTCTTCAATTGTAGTTTCTTCTTGGTAACTTTTTGGAAAATTTTTTGAACATTTACCATCAATTAAACACCAATCTCCACAAGGTCCGTGAATGTTATTTTGCATTATTATGTTATGCAAGGAAGGATTGATATTTTCATCAGGAATTTCTGCAGAAATATAACGATCAACACTTTCAACTGTTAATATTTTAGAATTTTCTTTTAATATAACTAACAAATGAATATGTGGTAATCCTCGCTTTTGAAATTCAATAACATAAACATAAGACTTAACCTCTCCAAATAATTTGTTGTCAACAATAACATTTAAAAGTTGTTTCACCTTCAATGCAAAAACTCTAGTTACTATATCAGGTCTATCAGAAGCAGTTTGATGAGGTAATAAATTTTCTTGTATCTCTTTCCAATTTGGATTACACGTCATTGTAATAAATAAATCTGGTCTACCATGACGACCAACAATAGCCATGGCATCCTGATATTGTTGCATCATATTACGAGGTGATCCTATAAAAGTGGAAGGCAATATAAGCATTTTTCCAACATGTACATCATTTTCTAACTCATTATTTTGTAAATAATCGATTAATCCTTGATATGTTTCACTTCTCAATTGAGCTTGATTGTTTGCACAAAATTGCAATCTATCTTTCTCTATTTTTACATAATTGTCAACTACCCATTGTTGAAACAATCTTCCCCCATATAAAAATTGATTAAATTCCTTATCTCTTATAGCAATTTTGTATTTACAATAGGCAGACCTAGAAATATTATGTTTTTTACTTCTAAAATCACTATCACTACGAAGCATATTAATATTATAACCTTTATTTCCAAGTGGATAAAATATGGGATAGATCCATGGTTCAACATTCGGATCTAAATTACTAACTAATTTCAATTCCTTTGTAGACTTATTATAAACTGTTACATAAGATTCTGGTATTTCTCCTTCTGAGTTTGTATTGAAAATAGCAGCAACTTCATTGTAACTTTGATAATTATATCTTTTTTTATCAAAACCTTTTTTCAACGTGAACAATAGTTGTAACTCTGGAACATCTTCATTATTTTGTCTTGCTAATTCAGTTTCTATTTTAATTACTTCTGACATCATCATGTAAGATTTTGTGTATGCGTTTGAAGTTCTCATAATATTTTCTATATTTTGTAAAAGTTCTTTGTCCAAATTTTCGTTACTTTTTAATCTGTATCTGATTGATTCGTCAGGGTCATAAATAAATAATTGACCAAAACATGGATCCTCACCTTTATCCGGATATAAAGCACTATTAATTTGATAGTAAATTTGACCTTGAATTTTATAACAAAATGGCCCTCTTCTTCTGTTATTAAAATTAATTACATTAGCATTTAAAGATGCAAAAGAAAAAGAATTATTGTACAGCCTTATATTCTTTTTAAAATGACCAGATTTTTCATGAAGCCCTTTTAGCAAAAGCTTTAATTCATCTGGATATTGTATGGAAGTTAAAACAACACCTCCATGACTACAACAACCATTAAAACTAACTTTTCTACCAGCAACTTGTTCATCTTTAAAATGTTTAGCTTGACAATGTGTGCAATAATAATTCATTGGACCTAGATAATTTTCAACATTATTTGACTTAAATGTTTCATTATCATCTAAATCTATATTTAATATTTTCTTTGGAACAGAAATATTCAAATTTGAATTTATACTATTATTTACCAGTTTCAACTCATTTTGAATTTGATGATTTAATACTCTTTCACAATAATTTCTTGGACATAGAGTATTTTTTGTTTTTGACAATGTACTTCCATCACTGTTTATATTTTTTAATTTAAGGTTTTGAGCATATTCTATTTTAGATTCAACTTGAAGTTTTTTCTTAGTTGAAGTGTGCACTTCACCTGAATAATTTACATTATCACTTTTACATTTCAGTTTTTGCCTTTCGCGATAATTTCTTTGAATTTCAGCCTTACTTTGTTTAGGTGTTGTTGATGATTCAACATTTCCTTCATTTATTTTATTTATTGCTCTCGGAAAAGAAAGGGAAGTGTTTGCTTCCTCTGAATAATTTGGATTATCAACTTTACGCTTCAACTTTTGCCTTTCGCGATAATTTCTTTGAATTTCAGCCTTACTCTGTTTAGGTGTTGTTGATGATTCAACATTTCCTTCATTTATTTTATTTATTGCTCTCGGAAAAGAAAGGGAAGTGTTTGCTTCCTCTGAATAATTTGGATTATCAACTTTACGCTTCAATTTTTGCCTTTCGCGATAATTTCTTTGAATTTCAGCCTTACTCTGTTTAGGTATTGTTGATGATTCAACATTTCCTTCATTTATTTTATTTATTGCTCTCGGAAAAGAAAGGGAAGTGTTTGCTTCCTCTGAATAATTTGGATTATCAACTTTACGCTTCAATTTTTGCCTTTCGCGATAATTTCTTTGAATTTCAGCCTTACTCTGTTTAGGTGTTGTTGATGATTCAACATTTCCTTCATTTATTTTATTTATTGCTCTCGGAAAAAAAAGGGAAGTGTTTGCTTCCTCTGAATAATTTGGATTATCAACTTTACGCTTCAATTTTTGCCTTTCCCGATAATTTCTTTGAATTTCAGCCCTACTTTGTTTAACTGTTGTTGATGCAATACTCCCTTTATTTATTTTATTTATTATTCTCGGGAAAGAAATTTCTTTCTTCATAGAGTTTTTAGAAAAGTTTGATTCTCCATACTTAAGTTGAATATCTTTTTCATTTAAAAGGCAATTCCAGTCATTCACAACTATGCAAGATCTACTATTAGAAAGTTGTTCAGAGGGAAATTCACTTAAACTATTGTTTTTGAACATTAACATTAAATGATTTCTCATATTACAATAATAGTAATTGACAGAATCAGGCATAATATTAAAAAATAACGATGTTGCGAATGCTATTGCATATATTCCACAAGCAAGACTGTTTAATGGTTGTTGATCAACAGTTGTGAAAACTACTGGTGGTTCAAAAGGATATAATCTAATTAAGTAAGCCCTTTGATCGTCATTTAAATATTTTTTATTAAGACTATCAAAAATGTAAAGGCTTTTTCCATCATAATAAGTACAAATCCAATGACCAGACTTATAATATCCACTAAAAAGTATTTGAATGTGCTGCTTATTTTTCTCGATTGGAACTATCAAATCAAGTGTTTGTAAACACAAAGTATTTTGCATATTATAAAAAAAATTTGATTGTCTTCCCAATAGCTTTTGAAATTCATACATATGATCATTATTTAGCATTGCTCCTTCAGTGACAACAATACTTAAATCATCAGTAGTCAAATTAATTTGTTAGACATTGTTCTTTTATTTTATAAAATTTACTTATATCAAGGAATTAAAAATTTAAAAATAGCAATATTACAGTAGAATTTTAAGATCAAGTTTTATACATTTAATTATAAATATTATAATTTCCTTTTATTCAATGATATTACCAAATTTTGTCTCCTATAGAAAATACAAACAAATTTCCAATTTTGTCTCTTATCCAATATATAACCAATTTACTATTTTTCCTTTAATCCAATTTAACCAATTTCTAGCTTTCTTTTTATCCAATATAATTAATTTCCAATTTTGCTTTTTATCCAATATAACCAATTTTGCCTTTTATCCAATATAACCAATTTACTATTTTTCCTTTAATCCAATTTAACCAATTTCCAGCATTCTTTTTATCCAATATAATTCATTTCCAATTTTGCTTTTTATCCAATATAACCAATTTTGCCTTTTATCCAATATAACCAATTTCCAGCTTTTATCCAATATAACCAATTTCTAATATTTTATTTTATCCAATATTCCTGTTATACAATTCAACCAATTTCCAGCTTTTTATCCAATATAACCAATTTTGCCTTTTATCCAATAAAACCAATTTAACCAATTTCCAGCTTTTTATCCAATATAACCAATTTTGCCTTTTATCCAATATAACCAATATTTATCCAATGTAACCAATTTTGCCTTTTATCCAATATAACCAATTTTGTCTTTTATCCAATAAAACCAATATAACCAATTTTGCCTTTTATCCAATAAAACCAATGTAACCAATTTTGCCTTTTATCCAATATAACCAATTTTGTCTTTTATCCAATAAAACCAATATAACCAATTTTGCCTTTGGATTCCAATTACATACGATTTCCAAATGATAACAAATTTTTTAATTTATTAATAAACATAAAAAAAATTTTTTTTTAACTTTATTAATTAACTTCGAAAACTAAACACAACTCAAATACATAATTATTTAAATGATTGAAAAAAATTAGAAAAAAGTATTTTAATGTATTTCTATTATTATTTAATATTCACTTATTTAATTATATTCACTAATACTTACTATTCACTAAGTCACTATTTACTAATTCACGAAGTATTCACTGATAATTCACTTATTTAACTTTTTTATTCACTCACCTATAGTGAGTGAATTCCCAAAAAAATTGTTATACTTCAATTTCGTTGAAGACACGTAGAACGTGCTCCAAGGAAAATAATCGACGATATGATTTTTAAATTAAATTTTCGTTCTTATATTTAGGTGGTAGGCCCTAAACGTGAGTGTCCTCTTCGCACTCATAGATATATATATATATATATATATATATATATATATATATAGGCCTGTATTCGACCCTAAGAAGGATTACGAACCCTTAAACAATAGCCTTTGTAATGGGGATTACCTCGGAGAACCCAGGTAATATTTTCTTTCTTCCTTCATCGCAAGGGAAATATAAAGAAAAGTCTATTATATGTATATATATATATATAATATATATAGTAATAGAAACTCCAAAGGTAACGGTCTCGATAACGTCTGGATAACGGCGCCGATAACGCTTTCTCTGGTAACGGCTACCTTTCTTTCTTTCTCTAAAGGCAATGTCAATAAGAATGTCTCTCTTTACCTAATTTGCATATCTGCTGATTTCATATAAGGATAAGTCATAGTTTCTAATTAAAATTAAAAGTAAGTTAAATGCTGCCTTGTTTTCCGCTTTTTCTTTTGTTTTCGCTGTTTTTAATACTAAATGATGTAGGACTATTATTTGAGATACAAAATAAGGTTTAGTGGCATGATTGCAACTTTCGTAAGTGTAAATTTGTGGTGGATGAAGACCATATTTGATTGTAAAATCCATTAAAATAGTCATGTGATTTAGAGTGTGGAAGGAATGTTGTCTATTTCTATTGAATCTTGGGGCATCATATGGTTCGTTGTAAAAATTTTCCATTTTCCTGTTGAAAGAAACAAATATGAGTTTTTTTTTTATAGTTTAGAATATGTATTTAAGGGCATCCGGGAAAAATGGGTTTCGTAGGTGACCTCTCACTCTTAAATAATAGAATATTTTGGTTTCATATTTGGAGGAATAATAGAGGAGGGTACACTTGATGTCTCTATTCTCAATTTTTTCTATAATTTGTACATATAATTGTTTAAAAAAATAGTTTAGGAATGTGAAATTTCTATCATTTTTGACGTGAGTGTAAACAAATATGGTGGCTAAGCAAGGACCGTGACTGGAGATGACTGGAGCATACCAGGTAAGTGTGTAAGAATGTGCTGCCCAGTCGTGGCCTCTAAAGGCGCTCTCACAGCTAGTAGGCCAGCGCAGGCAGGCAGAGCTGTGAAGGTACCGTCCCATGACGGCGTAAAGCAGAAACCATGTGAGTGAGTGAGAACGTGATATCTATTCATCTCTTTCTATCGCATGGTTTCTGCTTTACACCGTCATAGGACGGTACCTTGAGAGCTCCATTAGAGAATTGAATTATTATATTATATTACTTATTAATTTTTACACAATCCCTTGTATATTATATTATATGTAAATTTTTTATTCTCCCTTTATTGAATAACATAATAAATAACAATATCAATTATTAGTAACAGTATTATTATTATGTTATTATTTTTCTATATTAATTTGTCAGAATTTATTAAAAAATTTTTTTTGGTGTGGAGAAAGTTTTGACATTCGTAAATAACATTTTGTTTAAAAAAATAGTAAAATTAGCAATTGTAAATATATTCAAAATGAATTTGACAGAAATTCTGATTTTTAGGTTAGTAATAATTAAAATAATAGTAATAATATTAAAAAGATTTTGAACTCCAGTACAAATATTTAATAATTTTCAAGAAAAACTATTATTATTACTTATTTAAATAATAATTATTCTTATAAATTTTCAAATTTAGTGACATTGTTAAGTTGGCAAAAGCGCAGCTGTCAAAACACATGTTTTCACGCTCATAACCTAAAAATGACTCGCTTTTACTCATAAATTTTTTATGCATATCAAATCGAGTTAGATTCTTACTCACTTCGAGTCTAAGTTTTTTCTGTGCAATTAATAATAAATTTGCAGTTACTAAACGTATAATTAAATTAAAAGCTCGTTAGTTGGAAGCAACGTATTCTCTTAATGTACACTATAAATAAACCTCTCATGAATTTGGAATTAGTACTCTCAAAATTTTAATTAGTAAAAACGTTTCCTAATTTGAATTATTGATTTTTAATTAAAAGAAATTACTATTTATGAGTAAAATTTACTAATTACAAAGCAAAAAGTCAGTCACTAATTCAAATTAGTAAACATTTTTACTAATTTAAATTTAGAGAGTACATTTCAACTAATTTTCAGTAAAGAACAACTAAATGAATCAGGCATAATTTAGTTGTAGATAAATAGTTACAATGCACAGTGGGCCAGGAGACCCTTATAAGTGGCCAAAATTCATAATTCCCAAAACACCAACAATTTATAACTTTTAATGCCGCTATGTACAGGTTTTGGGGTCTCTGATTATAAATATGAAGTCAGATTTCAACAATTCAAAATGGCGGATCCAATATGGCGGACATGAAATTTAAAAAATTGAATTTTTTTCACCACATTTGGTATTTAGGGGTTTTGATGGTCTCTGATTACGAATATGAAGTCAGATTTCAACCATTCAAAATGGCGGACATAAATTTTATAAAAATTAATTATTTTTTACCAAACTTAGTATTTAGGGGTTTTAGGGGGCGCTGATTACGAATCTGCTGCAAGATTTTAGAAATTAAAAATGGCGAATCCCTTATGCGGACCTTTTTTTAAATTTTATCTAATTAATTTGAAACTTGTTACTCGGGCTTTTTTGTACCGCTGTTGACAAATCTGCAATTAGATTTAAACAATTGAAAATGGTGGATTCAATATGTCAGATAAAGAGGCACGCCTGTAGTTAGCCTACATAATAAATTGTAGTTTCCGAAGTCTACCACGAGGAGGTTACAGTGCGACTTCAGACTCCTTTTTTTTTAATTTTTTTTTTTTAATTTTTTTTTAATTTTTTTTTTTAATTTTTTTTTTAATTTTTTTTAATTTTTTTTAAATTTTTTAAAGTTTTTAAATATTGTTTTATTGACTTTTTTTAATTTTTTTAAAAATAGGTAAATACTAATTGCTTGATCTACGAGGTCAAATATCGTCAATTACATCAGATTGTTAGTCTTCTTCTTCGGATAATTCTATGTCATCTAAATATAAGATTGTTTCTGTAAAATCAATTTCCTCAATTTCATCTTCGTCTAGTTCTTCACTTATCTGTACGTAATTGGTACTTCCTGATGGATTAGAATCTGCTTCAACCTCTTTCAATAAAAGTTGCACTTCTTTAGGAAGAGATAATTGAACTTTTTTTTGCAGGCGTTCTTTTAAACGTAAACTCGATAAAAGAGGATCAGAGGTGTCCATAGCTCTACAAAATAAATCTTCCAAATTTGCCATCCTACTATGCTTTCTACTATGCTGGAGTCTAAATTTTTTGTAATCCTTATTTCTGGCTTCAGATGCTTCTTCTCCGAGCATACCTACCGGTAAGACGCTGTTTTTTATTATTTCTCCGCCATGAATAAGAATTTTGTGAACCGTTTGAGACATAGGGTACCACGAATACAGCGAGACATACAGTTTTGCAGTAGAGGTGCAAAATTCTTCAAATCGACTTGAATCGAGAGGAAGATGACAAGAGAGGCTAATTAAAATTACCTTAAAACGTTGAAGCAATTCGTGATTAAGACCAAGGCAATCAGACAAGAGTTTAGAATCTTTAAATGCCCTGAGAGCTGTGTTTCCATCATTGCTGGTACCACTTCCTCCAGGCTTTGGTTTATCCACTCTGAGTCCCATTTTTTCCCACAGAATTGATTGCACCTCTTGTTTTCTTAATGCTACCTGTTCTTTATTCTTAGCACCTCTGGCATCCCATCTTTTGATAACTAATTTATAAGAAACATGTAAGCAAAATTCGAAAATTCTTATCCAGGCATGCAAAGGGCTGATTCCATGTAACAGTGACTCCTCATGAGGCATAAATTTCACACTCTTTATATTAGATAGATCGTTAAATTGTTTAGGAACAGCATGACAGATAGCACAAGTTAACATTGATGGCGTGTTGGTGATCGTATTTAATACCTTACCGTCAATTAAAGTCATTAATAATGTATATTGTACTTTAATACGACAGCCTTCAATCAAAATTTCATAGGCTTGTAATTTCAGAATTTTTTCTTCGATGGCCTTCTTTTGGGCAAGAATTACTTCTGTTGATTCCTTTGCGTATCGAATTTGAATAGGGCGACAAAATCTTGGAGATTGAGAAGTAACATTATTCCACATAATTACGTCACCTTCACTTAATAATCTTAAGGGGATAAGTGTAGTAACGAACAGATTTTCATCTGTAGGAGTCTGTTTCTCATTGACACTATCATAACCTTGTTTGTAAGGCGAATGCCCACTACTCCCATCAAATCCCCAAGAACACATCAGAACAGTTTCGAGCTCAGTAATTTCATTTTTTTGAATAAGACAGTGTAAAACTTCTCTTTGTAGTTCTATTATTCTATTCACCGTGTGGTTTAAAAGTTCTTGAAGTGATACTTCAGCTAACGTTTCAGAAATTTTAATTGACTCTTTCGAGGGTCTTAACTTTTCTTTGGCTTCTCTAATCGCATTATACGCAGGCCAAATGTCTGCTCCACTAGATTTGGTCGCTAATCGCATATTCTGATACACTTGTTTAGACATAGAATTATCGAAAACAAATGCTAAAGCCTCTTCTGGGCTTTTCTTTTCTATTGTAGGAAAAGGTGTTGTCATTATTTTTCTAATTTTCTTAGCCTGTTCCTCGCTTTTTGAAAGTTCGTTAAGTACCGATCGCAAATCTGCTTCCCCTGAAACTCGTGCCGCATGACTAGTAGCCATTAATAGTTTCTGAGGATCATTATCATGTTCTTCACTGATTTTAGACACTTCTCGTCTTTTCGATCTAATAGATTTTTCTTCAAAATCAAGCGATGGACGACCTCTTTTAAGTTCAGTCTTACTTACTTCAGCTGTGAGGTCTAAGTCAGGAATAGTAAATTCAGAATCTAACCACACTGAATTTTGTGACTCAAAAACGGCTATTTTCCTACTGCAATGCTGATATTTTACATTTCTTTTTGACTTTAAACTATTTAAAGCATTTTTTAAGCGTTCCAATCCTTTACTACCTACATCTGATTTATTGATACCAACTTTAGTTAAAATTGAATTAACGGTTATATTCATGTCATTATTACTTAAAATAATTTGAAGAACCTCTTTTTTCTTCAATGAAGTCATTTTGAATTAAATAAGTTAAAATTGAGTGACTCTTAATACTTGGTTAACTTTTTACACCCTATTGGAAAATGATTGATATACATATAGTCAACTCACGCATAGATCAGTAAAACTTCATTTTTTTAAAAAGAAAATGAAAAACCGCAGCAAACCGCACCTTTAGCTTGTTACTCATGAACTACTGAAGACGTTAATGTAAAGAAATTGTTAATAGCTTGTGGAGTTTTGCGCAAGGCTCAATCGGCGTATTAACAAGTAGTAAAAAAAACGAAATTTGTCACAATTATTCTCAATATTTCTAACATCAGATTTATTTTTTCAGCTATTGACTATTTTCACATACTACATGATTGCAACTAATGAGAAAATGCAATATAATTAATGACAGATACTACATTTAAGTAAAACAATGACAGTTTAGAACTAAAGCTATATGGTGATCGTATAAGCCTTACACTTATATTAACTTATTATACAAGCTTAAATATTTCATTAAAACTTATAACATTTACAAAATAACTACTTTCACTTATCTATATGATGATACTATATTGCATTTTGAAAAATCTTTCAATGACTTTTGGCCAAATTTTTTGATCTTCTGGCCCACTGTGCAATGTAACGATGTAGTTAATAAAAAATTAATACTAATTTCATTTCTTTTATTAATTTTTCTATCGATAAAATCCAAAAACTCAATTATTTGCAACGAAACTATACAAACTGCTGTATAAAAACAATTGTTTATCCTCTTTTTTATAAGAATCTTATTCATAACATTCAAGGTATCAATACTTTTAGTGTAATTTTTATTCATGAAAATGTTTATTATTGTTCTCCGGAAATATTTATACCGTTGAGAACAACTACATTTGTAGTAGTTTTTTATAAATATAATTATTTATTTTTTAAACATTATTTGTCGAAGTAAAACAATATACACCGGAAATAGTCTCTAAATTTGAATCAGTTTAATAAAAGTGATTTGGTTGCAAAAAAATTTGTCTTTATTTCCAATAGTAATATTCCTACTAATCAATCAATCAAAAATAATTGATAGTTATTGAAATATAACTAATTGTCAGTAAAAAACTGATATTTCAGTATATTTTATTGCTGATGGAAATAGTCAAATATAATTTAATTCGTCAGTTATTTTTACTGAATATTAGACATTGTTTCACAGGAAATCAATTATTTTTGAATAATTACAGAAGCAAAAATTTATGAACTGAATTTAAAAAAAACATAAATTTTTTTTATACACGGAAAAAAAAAGTTCACGGATCTCTCGTGAACTAGTATATCACTTTTGGATGGGACACAAAATTCTTGAAAATCAACAAACACAGTTCGTCAAAATTCCATCAACTTCTTCACTAGAAACATAGTACGGTTTCCGAACTTTTCGTCAAAGTTAACGAAAAATTCGCGAACTTTTAAAAAATGCTAAAAACAAAAAAAAATAATTTCCAGATACTACTTTTTTATAGCAATTCACTTAATTTGATAACTTGACGCCTATACGCACCTAAACTACACAGAATACACCATTTTATTGCCATTAAAATTCGTTATTCGCTTCAGGGGATTCGAACCTAGTACGCTATACCCAATGACATAATATTTCTACCAACTAACCACCACTGCTAAATCTACATACACATTAATTCTGCAAACGACACGATTGGCTTTGTCTGCTGTCAAACTCAGGACCGTGCAAAGTAGAAAATGACCCTTGTTGTAACCTTTAATTTATTTTATGAATTATTTGTTTCACAAAAAAAATTAGCACACAAAAATATTCACTAAATAATAGAAAACACTGATTCTAAATAATAACTTTTATCAAAGAATTTGCCCGAATGTAAACACAGATGACACCGACTGAATGATGAATGCTTGATCAGCCATATTTGATGCGCATTGCGAACTGCGCATACTACTGAAACTGTCGAGTTCACGGTTTTTTCGGCAACTTGTACCTCTACTTTCGACGAACTACTCATCCTTAACAGTTCATCAAAAATTCATTAACTTTGTTTCAGCTATTCGTTGACGTTTGCCATTTCTAATCAAAAGTGAATGGAAATTTTGAAATTTTGTGTCCCATCCAAAAGTGATAAACTAGTTCACGAGAGATCCGTGGACTTTTTTTTCCGTGTACCAATTTAGAGTGTATACAAACCGTTGTGTAAATTTAATTCTATTTATATTTATTTCTTTACGAAATTCTTTTTTGATAAAATTAAATCTCAATTCATTTTATGTCATTTTTATTTATGTATTTATTTATTATTGTTCCCCGGGAATATTTAGACCGTTGAGAGCACATAATAATTTTGTTTTTGTTTTTTATGAATATTACTATTCTTTACTTTTTAAATAATATTTATAATTTATTTATAATATTATTATCAATAATATTTATTTTATTTTTATTTATATAATTGTTTATTATTGTTCCCCGAAAATACTTAGACCGCTGAGAACACATAATAAATTTGTCTTTGTTTTATGAATATAATTCTTTATTTTTTAAACATTATTTGTCGAAGTAAAACAATTTACACCGGAAATAGTCTCTAAATTTGAATCAGTTTAACAAAAGTGATTTGATTGCAAAAAAGTTTGTAAAAAAACTGATATTTCAGTATATTTTATTGCTGACGGAAATAGTCAAATATAATTTAATTCGGAATTAAGAAGCAAAAACTTATGAACTGGATTTAAAAAAACATAAATTTTTGTTTGATACCAATTTAGAGAGTATACAAACCGTTGTGTAAATATAATTCTATTTATATTCATTTCTTTACGAAATTTTTTTTTTGATAAAATTAAATCTCAATTCATTTTATGTCATTTTTATTTATGTATTTATTTATTATTGTTCCCCGGAAATATTTAGACCGTTGAGAACACATAATAAATTTGTCTTTGTTTTTTATGAATATAATTCTGTTATTTTTAAATATTATTTGTTGAATTAGATCAATAATTTATACCGTTAATAGTCTCGAAATTTTAATTAGTTTTAAAAAAGTGATTTTGTTGCAAAAAATTAGTCTTTATTTCAAATAGTACTATTTCTACTAATCATTCAATCGAAAATAATTGATAGATATTGAAATATAACTAATTTGTCAGTTATTTTTACTGAATATTAGACACTGTTTTACAGAAAATCAATTTTTTAAAATAATTACAGAAGCAAAAACTTATGCACAGAATTTTAATAAACATTAATTTTTATCTGATACCAATTTCGAGAGTATACAAACCGTTGTGTAAATTTAATTCAATTTATATTCATTTCTTTACGAAATTCTTTTTTGATAAAATTAAATCTCAATTCATTGTATGTCATTTTTATTTATGTATTTGTTTATTATTGTTCCCCGGAAATATTTAGACCGTTGAGAGCACATAATAATTTTGTCTTTGATTTTTATGAATATAAGTCTTTATTTCTCTATACCATTTGTTCAGTTCAAACTACTCGCACTGGAATTTTATAGGTAAATACAATTATTTGAAGCAAAACATTTGATGTTAGGTTTTTAATTTTTTGAATAAAAATACAAAAAGGAAATCTATTATTAATTTAAAAAAATATTGATCTTCAAGTCTTCATTATATCCAAAATATTCAATGAAAACTGGTTTCAAATTAAAAATAAACTTTAATGAAGATAAATGTAACATAAACTTAACCTAGAATTAGTTTTCTTATTTGGTACCTTTCTTGGGAGCGTGTCACATGTATAATTTTTACAAGTAAAATTTATAATTTACAATTAAACTATATAGTTTCCTTTAAATATATGTAAGGTTAGAAAATTCTATGGCAAAAATTCTTCTTCTTACTTTAATTTAATGAAACATAAAAATATAATATAAAAAATGTTTAAAACATGAGTGGCTATATTTTATTAATTATCCTGTTGGTGTAGAAATACTTTATACATAGATTTTTAAACACTGTACAGTTTTTTAATAAAATTAATAATTTTTTAGAAACAAATTGAGAATATAATGGGAAGAAGTGTGGTAAAGAAACTTGGAATTTGAATGTGAATATTTTGAGTTTAAAACGCCATTTAAGATCACTTACTGTATAACGCCAATTGATATGGTCACTTTCAAAATGATTTGCACTATTACTTTATTAACACTGAGAAAAAGGGATTGTCAATATAGAACTAGCAAATCTAATTTATTGTTGCAACAATTCGGAATTGTTGTGAAAACAATTAATTTGCTAAAAGAACAAAAAGAATTGTTAGCTAACAATTCCGAATTGTTGTAAAAACAATTAATTTGTTAAGAGAACAAGAAGAATTGTCGCAACAACAAATCAGATTTGCTATTTCTATATTGACAATCCGGTTAGTAAATGTAACAATCCCTTTTTCTCCGTGAAGATAATCGTCATCAACACTTGTCAATATTACCACTGTTGTTAGTACTTTATTACATAGTAATAAGTTTATTTTTTCAATTATTAGTTTGTAATAAACTAACATCACATCAAATATCACTTACAAAAAAATTAACACTTTCACTATGGCTTATTATTTTAATTCCATATTAATATTATTATTTTAAAAAAATATCTTTACATTTAACACTATCACTATAACTAGCATTTTGTCATGAAATAAAATCATAAATAATATCACCATCACTATTACCATAATCATTAGTATTCTCTTATCACTTTTATTATTATCATCATTATTACGTTGCAACAAAATAATAATAATACACTTTTTACCTTTATTACTAATATCACAATCATTTTTTAACAAAACAACATATTTATCAGTAACACTATCACTTAGTAATAAAATAATATCATATTCACCATCACTATTATCATAATCACCATTATTATCACTATCAGTTTACCAATAAAAACAAATTTATAAAAATAGGAGACAAGACTATTTAAGTTTTTAAAGGCGAGATTATCAAATGTATGTAATACATTTAGTGTCGGTTCGACACTTGTATTAACTAAAGTTAAGTTAGTGAAATCGGTTTAGTTACTTTACTAATCCCAGTTCATTGATGTAAACTTCGGTTAATATATTTGTGAAACTAGCCCTAAATGTCATTGATAGTCGTAATGTTTTAAATATAAAAATTTGACGCGAAACCGATATGAATTTTTTACGTCAAAATTTTTAAAAAATCTTACTTGAAGAATTAGATGAAATAGAAATGTTGCTAATTTCAATTCCGCCAGAGGTTGTTGCTCATAAGCTGTTGATTTTGTAAAATTATTACGGCCACAACTGTTGTTATTTTAATATTTAATGTTTAGATGATACCTGCAAATAAATATAAACTATGTAATGTTAACAGCATTATCATTCAAAAATAAATTCAATAAACTGACAATTTAGTTAAGTAGCTCAAATAAAAATTTATATAACATTAAAAAATTAAATTAAAAGTAAAGAGAAAGGTATTGACTATTCTATGTATACGACATGAAAATAAATATTTAATTTTATACAAGTATTTTACAATTTTGAGAGAAAAATTTATACAATTAATATGAAATTAATTAAGAATATCTATAATAAAGTTTAATTACAGTTCCTTGTATTTGGTATAACTTTTTTAAGTTTCATAAATAAAAATTTCACTTTTACATTTTATCTCTAAAGATGTAAGTTTCTGTTCATGTATTCAAGAAAACTATTTTATTTTATTAATAAATAATATAAATAGACATGGATTACAATTTATAACGTACCTTTCACAGAAGTCTTTAGAATTGAGTGTATCTTTAACCTGAAATATCCTGATTTTGTAGGCCGTCCTTGATCATTTTTTTCTTTAACCTACGTATTGACCTTGTCCATTGTGGAGGAAAAATGACAGAATTTTCTTTTACAATATCTCGTTTCTTCCCATAAGTTGTCAAACTTTTACTACAAAAAAATCAGTTATTTTACAAGTGTTTTATGTAAAAAAGTAAAGTTATTATATAAGAGAAACAAATGAAGTATTTCGCGTTATAACCAGGGACTTACACGAACACGTAAAAACACAAAAATTCGTGTAGTGCCCGTGTCGTGCCTTGATACGACAAGGACACGACATGAGTCTTTCGTAAAAGTCCCTGGCTATAACACATCGATAAGTGTTACGGAAAAAACACAGTCAAGGTTCAGGACAAAGAAGAAACACTCCCCAAAAAATGCACCCAAAAATACAGTTTTCTGCACAAATAAAAAAGTTTCTACAAATTTTCTCTTTCGTGTCGTAATATTCATTAAAAAATTTAATATAATATAATATTAATATATATATATATAATATAATCTTGCAAGAAATTTGAATACTTCTGCTGTCGACATTTTAATCACACTTTTCAAAAGTTGAAAATATCTAAATACAATAAAGAAAAATAATGTAAAAATTAATTTTAAATGGAAATTATATTAATAAAAATTATGTAAATTACCTGAAATACGTGTAATAACTTTCTTCAGTATGTCCTATATATTTGAGCCGATTTGATTCAACCATTTTTTGTTTATTTAATGGCTTTTTGCAAAGCAGATAGCCAAAACACTGGATTGAGCAGTTGTAATTAACAAATCTTGCCATTCATAATTTTGAAGCACAATTTTTGTAGAATAAATAAAGCTGAACATAACCTCAAGAAACAGAATCTTTACACAAGTACTATTTTGTTTTTATCATTTTTACATTACAATTTTATATGTCACAAGTATAGAATTGAGGTTATAAACACACTACACATTTTTTTCTGTAATCACTTTTAACTATTTTCTATTTGTACTTCTATTCAAAAACAATAATAAACCGGCGAAGAAACATTGTTATTGTTAAGAAGGGAAAGCAACTTGTTTTGACAAGCCGATACGAATGCATCCGAATTATGACGAACGGCTTTCGGTTGTTTCACTAGAATGTATGGACCAACCAGTTTAAAGGTGGCTATACATTCCATGATACGCGACTTGAACGTTCGCTCAACCGACTTTAAGGGTGTTCCACACTAGATGCACGACACGACGTGAAATTATGAAAGTGAAAAGTGTGAGAGAGATGCAGATATATGTTTGCTTTGTTTGCACTCATAGCCTAGTTACAAAACTCAACGCAAAACGCTGTCATGGGACTTCAGCCTGAGGGTACGGTCCCTCACTCTCATAATTTTCTGCTTTCGGTCAACGTTTTCTGCTCATATTGGTTCGCACCCTGAGATTTTGGCTTCCCGCGCAAGCAGAAGCTCAGCTGTTCAATTCCTTTTAGTCAATGTCGATCGTTCGTCAATTAGAAAGGTTTTTCTATTAATTATCTGTATGCAAAACGGTTTCAAAACAATCCATTAATACAAACGAATGTAAATACAATTTCTATTATCCAAACTAGGCTGTTTGAATTCTAAAAAACGGTTGAACGATAAAAAAAAGTATCAAGAACGTGTTGTATTTTTCTTGCACCTCGTGTTTTATCTAAGTGTTAAGAGTTTTTGGTAAGTTGTATGCAAATTTTTGTTTATTTAGAAGTTCTGTAATAAAGTGTTATCTCCTATTTTATTATTTTGATTTGAAATTGATTTCTACATGAATGTTAATTGGAATTTTTAAAATTATATTATAGGTCATGTTATTATTTCTGCAGGCATCATATTTCTCAGTGGTTGTAATTTATAAATCTGAAGTTACCAACGTTGATTTAACCAAAACTTAAATAACAATGTTTTTTTAAAAAAGTCAGGTTAAAAATTCTTTTTGTTTTTTTTAACTCAAGTAAAGCCTCCAAACACTAAAATAAAAAAGATGGGAAACAGAAGTTGTTATTTTTTTCTTACGGATTTTCAGCTAAATTAGTAATTCTTTGCCCCGGTAGCAATTTTTTTCTTTAAATAATTACTTATTCAAATGTCAGTAGAAATTTTTATTTAAATGTCACAGTCTATTTAAAAAGAATTCCAAGTAAATCAAAGTCAGGAAAAGCAGTGATTTTTAATTTTTCTGTCGCAGATCCTCCAAAAATCCCGGAATTTCATATAAGGAATTATGTACAGTTAGAATTTTCAAAAAAATCGGATTTTTAATTGCATTTTCTAAAAATATAACATTTTAAGAGTATTTTTCCGAAAATTTTAGTTAAATCGGACCATTATTTATAGAGAAAATGATTTTTGAAAGGAGCCGTCTCAGCCGTTTTTCTCAAAACCACCCCAGCGGGCACAAAGACAAAAAACGTTCTTTGAACGTCTGTAGAACGTGTTTAATGTCTGCCAATTTACGTTTTAAGAATGTCCGAACGTTCCGAAACATTTTTAAAACGTTCGGACGTTCTTAGAACGTAAATTGGCAGACATTAAACGTTCTACAGACGTTTAAAGATCGTTTTATGTTTTTGTGCCCACTTGGATGGTTTAAGAGCTGGTTATCACTGTCACTTGAGAACGGCTTATGAATTAGTAAAATTTCACTAAATAATCAGTGAAATTTCACTGATTAATTAGCGCATATTCGCTTTTTGAAATAAGTGGCATACTTATCGCTGAGAATCAGTGAAATTTCGCTGATTCAGATTTAGAGAGGAATTATTATTTCACTTAAAATTTCATGATTTTTGGAAAAAATTCGACAATAAAATTAAAAACCATTGCATTCACCGACTTGAAATAACTTGGAATTCTTTTTAAATAGCCTATGAAATTTAAATGTTAATAAACAATTAACCAAGGAAAGAATTAATTATTAATTAGTTGGAAACTTTTGAATTTTTTGATAATTCATAACAAAAAAAAATCAAAATCACTACTTTCCCCGACTTGAATTTTTTTTAAATAACGTCTAGTATTGAAATAAATAATTATAAAAAGAAAAAAGTAAAAATTACTACTGATGCGAGGAATTATTAATTTAATAAAAATTTCGTCATTTTTAAAAAAGAATTCGACAAAAAAATTACTACTTTTTTCAATTTTTTTTATTTTAAGGTTTGGCTTATAAATAAATAAGAAAAAGTTGTATTCTGTAAAATTTTTTGATTGAATCAACGTTGACAATTTCAGTTTTATAGAGCGGTCACCTGTCAGTAAAGTCAGGGAAAAAATATTTTGTCAGTAAAGTCAGAAAAGAATTTTTTTGCCAGGGTAAATAAAGAAACTAAGACTGTCATGCTCTAAACAATATTCTTTGCTCTAAACAACAAAACTTTTGTCTAGCTGCATTAGTTATCTCACAATTTCACTTTAAAGTTAAGTACTTTGACAAAAAACAGTCCAAAAAATATAATAATTTACCAAAGAAAATTAATTAATATCATTTAACAATTGATTTTCGTATTTCAGAGTTCCTAATAAAATGAGTGTTGAGCAGAGTGCACATGAGGTAAATACATTTTTTATTAATTACAAAATTATAAAACATTTTTTTTAATAGTAACCATTAAAATTAAATTTTTGTATTTGGAAAATTGTTTCTAGTAGAGTCAAGGCTTGCAGGTAGATCTACTTAAGCTTCTTTGTTTATAACTTAATAAAAAATATTAATTTATATGAACATACCATCGGAAAGAGGATTTAAAAAGCTATAACAATATCAGTCGCGTTTTTAATTATTTGCTTCTTTTAAAATTTATTCTTTCTTCTTCTTACAGGAAGGAGGAGCTAAAGATCAAAATGGATCCATTCTGTTAAGTCCAAACGAATCGGTAGAAACAATCACAGATAGCTCATTGACTGCTGAATTGGAAAAGACTGGCGGAATAAAAAGAAGAAGAGGAAGGCCAAGAAGGAAGAGTAGAAATCAAGATGAAGGGCAAGAAGCAGAGTTAAAGAAAAAAGAGGAGGAAGAGAGAAAAGCAAAGAAAACTCAATTAGATTTGTATAACCATGCTGAACAATTAAAGATGATCCAACAACAGTGTGTGATTGCTGAGAAACAGCATGCGATATTACAAAAAAGAGTAAATGCTTCACAACTGCATAAACAACAAACGTTCCAGACAATCCCATCGAATCTTTTTATGCAGCAGTTAAACCAGCAACTGCAAAATATGAAAGAAAAGGAGGGAGTCTCTGAAACGCAACATCAGCAGCCGCATACTTCAAATGAAAATAGCGCAACTGAGAGCAATGTGAGTAACACATCAAAAAATTTAATTTCATCAATCGGGAAAATAAAACAACAAAGTGTGCAATTTTTTTTCACAACAAAAGTAAATCGTGTAAAAAATTTTTATTAAATATTAAAAACATGCTTTTTAAATTTAGAAAATATTCTGTTATTAATAAATATCCAAATTTTACAGAAAGTTTTGCAAGAAATATTAGACAAAATGAAGAATATAGAACAAAAACAACAAGCAATAGAAGACAAAATAAACACAGGAACAAGTAATACGCAATTAAAGGTAAGAAAACTTTTTAAGTGAATATATACTTTCACAAAATTCAATTTTTTCAACTTTTTCACATATTACAAAATACAGGGTTGTCACAAGTCTGGGATTTTTATTGAAATAAAAAAAAATTAATTTTCTTAAAAATTTCAAAATTAATTGGATTTTGAAAGAGTTGCGTTTACAATCTTCAGAAACAGACGAACTTTAAAATTTTGAATTTCAAGTTTTAAAATATTTCAATGTTATATGATTTTAAATAAAAATTTTAAGAACAAATGATTACAGAAATTCAGTTATTTTCAAAAAATTCATAAATTTCTTGGCAAAATTTCAATATTATATTGTAAAATTTTCCGCATTTTCAATTATTTTTAATATCTACTATTTTAATAAAATTTTCCAAAAGAATTCAATTATTTAAAAAATATTTTAATTAAAATTTCACAGGAATTCAATTACAGACCAATTTTTATCGTTTTCTTCGAACCAATTTAATTACTTTTATTTTTTAATAAATTTATTTTAAAGAATTCAAATACATTCAGAGAATTAAAAAATAGTTCCATGAAATTCAATTATTGAATAAAATTTGAATAAAATTCTTAGCTAGAAATCAATCACTTTCATAAAGAATAAAATTTTTCTTGAGAATTAAATAACTTATAAAAAGTGACATAAAACATAAAAATGTCGATAACTCTAAGTCTTTGACTAAGAATGATCGATAATTTTATGTTTTATAATAATTAAAAATGACCGACTGATAAAATCATTATTTTACATTATAAGAATATTGTAACTGTAACTTATTCAATAATACTTTTATCATTTTAATTGAATTATTGTTTTCTAAAATTTTTAACTAAAATTTTTTTTTAAATTAATTATTATTAGTCATTTTTAAAACATTTCTTTTAACATTTTCAAATCCTTTTGTTTACAATTCGATTTTACAAAATTTCATCGGTTATTCGGAAATTCTTCAATCAAATATAAGAGAATAGAAACTTTAGATAACTTGAAAAAAATTCAATTCAACTTTTTCAAAAAATTAAATCTACACAACTTTAATTTAGAAGTATTAAAAATTTAAACATTCAAAGATGGAAATTCAATTATCTACAATTTTAACTGAAATTCATATTTGAATCAATTATAATTAGAAAATTCTACGACAATTCAATTATTTCAATACAAAAAAAGCAATTTATTGAATAATTGAATGTTCCTTAAAATTCTATTGCCATAACGAATCGTTATCAACAAATTTTTTAATAATTGAATTCTATCAACCAATTGAAATAAAAATTTTAAGAATAATAACATTTTTCGCGAAATTCGATTACCATTGTTTTAAAAATAATTGAAATTCAGCAATGAGTTTTATTATTTGTGGATATAATTGAATCTCTAAGAAGGTTTATAAAATTCCCTGACATTTTTAGGTTTTTCATGTTTCCAAGTTGCGTGGCATCCCTGTCATAGAATATAATTATTTTAGTAAAATATAACATTCTACCTAGGAATTATAATTATTGTAAAAAATTATTATATAATATTATCACTCGGTTGTTTTAAATAGTTACTAAACACTGAAGTTAACGATCATTCCGAGTCAGGAATGATCGTTAAATTCAGTGTTTAGTAACTATTGTAAAAAATGTTAGTAAAAATCTTCCAAACAATTCAATTATTTTCGTAAAACAACAAATTCTCCGCAAGAATTCAATTCTTTTCAAAAATAAACATATTCACATAAACTCAATTATTTAAAAACAAATTAATATAATTCTTCGTCAGAATTCAATTGTTTTCAATTTTTAAATATAATTTAATTATTTTCAAAAAGTTTCAAATTTCTTTGAGAAATTTAATATTACTTAAAAAAATTTGAATAAAATTTTACGCCTCTCACTGCTACCTAATTGGTATTATCCATTGGAACATCGAGTAGCGGCAGTTATCCGTTCCAGACCCACAATTGATTAAAAAATGAATTTCACAAAAAAATTTTAATTACAATTGAATATTAAAAGCATTATAGCATGAATTTTTAGAAATGATGGAATTTTATGAAGTGTTGTAATTAAAATGTTAAAAATTTTGAATTTATAGTTACTAGAGATGTGAAGAAAGCTCGAAATGTCGAGCCGAGCCAAGCTGAAATTTTTTCGAGCCAAGAAAAGCCCAAGCCGCACAGTGGGGCAAAATGTAGTAAGAGGCGTCAAAATTCTGTAACCACGTCAATTTTTAATGAAAATGAATGCAATTTGGTGGCATGAAGCTTCAAGTATCACAGAATTTGAAACCCTTGCCGCATTTCCAAAATTCAAAATGGCGTCTGTACTGTAAGGGCCTAAATCTCGTTATTTTCGTATTTTTTAAAAGTTATGAACATTGAAACTGAAACAACTTGCACAAATAAATTCTAGAAATGTTGCTAAAGGTATAGTTTGGGACAGAGGCCTATACTCGTTTAGAATCTGCATTGAAACTTTCAAAATTCAAAATGGCCGATCCAATATGGACGATCAAACGACAAAAATCCTTATAAATGCATATTAAAATGAATTATTTTCAAGGAAGTCTATACTCCAAGGCTATTTTCGCCGCTGATTACGAATCTGAGGTCAGATTTTCAAAACTCAAAATGGCCGATCCAATATGGCTATCGAAATTATGAAAAATTAGGCAAATCATTCTGATACTCAGTATTCCAACAGTTTTCGAGTCGCTGATTACGAATCTGAGGTCAGATTTTCAAAATTGAAAATGGCCGATCCAATATGGCGGTCGAAATTATTAAAAATTAGGCAAATCATTCTGATACTCAGTATTTCAACAGTTTTCGTGTCGCTGATCACGAATCTGAGGTCGGATTTTCAAAATTCAAAATGTCCGATAGAACTTAAAGAAAGTATTTGTTGAGTATTGATATTTATTTCTAAGAATCAGTTTCTACACTAATGGAGCTTGTCGAACTGATCTTTGTTACGTTGTTTGAGTACATCATTTTCATTTGTTGCATGAATAACAAAAATGATAGATTAAAAATTTTCAGAGTTGTATACAGATGAATTTATATTATAATTTTTCCATTAGAATATCTTCCGATATTTTTTTTTTTTAAATCAGAATAGAAACAATAAAAAGTAAGCAGTAAACATTGAGAAGCTTTACTTTGAAAATAAAATAATTCCGAACATAATATGATGAAAAAGAACAAAGTAATAAATATTAACAAAAAATAATTGAAGATAGGTTGTAATTAAGAAATAGCACAAATGAGAAAATGGAAAATAAAATTTAAAAACGTGAACATCATCAACGAAGTCTACTCTAGTTTAAGAAAAAAGACTGTCTGAATACATGAAGTTTCATACAAATAAAAAATAGCTATGTAGACATTCTTTTTTTCACTTATTTTGTTACCATGGTGAAGAGTTAAATAAAATTGTCAATCGTCAGTTCATAATTCACGTATAATAAATTAAATTTATTCCGTTGTTATTGTGGTTGTCTGCTTCAAAATGGCGGTTTTCACTATACAAGTGAAAGAGTTATGTGAATGGATATGGAATGATACAAATAAAAGTAAAACAACGATAGACGTGATAATGAGTAGAATTGAAAAGACGTTTAATTACGATTCTGGTGCTACACATCAATTACGTACATATTTAAATACACATTTTATCAGGCGATATAAAAGGTACTGGGTTGATGTTCACCGAATGCGTGAAAGGTTCGAAAATAAGTACAAAGACTTTATGGATGAAGAATTGGAATGTAAATTTAAGAGTTCATCTGAACAAAAATTTGACAATTTATTATTAAAAAGTTCAACATCTCGTGCTGGTCGTCCACGCTCAAAGGATGAAGATTCTAGTCAAAGAACACAACAAAGGCGAGCTCAACAACTTCGCAGTGACTATAACCCGAATATTTTATTAAAAGCGGTTTCACCTTTTCTACAAGAAGAGGCTGAAGTTGAAGTTCCTGCTGTTGAAGAATATGATGTTGATTATATAAATAAATCTTTGGCTATGTACATGGATATTGGTTTGACAAAATCAAAATATGAGACTCTGCGAGTCCATAATAACGTTTTATCCGGAAATAAACAGTTACCTCCTTACAAAAAACTTTCATCTGCAAAATTAGTTTGTTATCCAGGTAATATTGAAATTAATGAAAGTGGAGCTAAAATTAAATTACAGTCCTTGCTTGATCACACTTCAAGTAGAATTTTGTCATTGTTATCAACCGAACAATTAAAGAAAATAAGTCACAATGCAGCTGAATTATGTGGAAAATGGGGTTTAGATGGTGCTTCAAGTCAACAAGTCTTCAAACAGAAGTGGTCAGAAGCAGAGATAAATACAAAAAATAGCGATTCTTCAGTTTTTATGGTATCGTATGTACCTCTCAAACTTACCTCTTCAGAAGGAGAGGTATTATGGAGAAATGAGCGACCATCTTCTGTAAGATTATGTAGGCCTGTTGAATTTCAATTTACGAAGGAAACCGCAGAAAAAACTAAAGAAGTTTATGATCATTATTCGTCGGAAATATCTCACTTAAAGAAGACGTCAATTGACATTAAAAAGAAAAAGTATAATATTTCTCATCAGCTGTATCCTACTATGATTGATGGAAAAGTTTGTAACGTTCTGACTGAGCAAAAATCTTCTGCTTCATGCAATATATGTCGTGCAACACCAAACCAAATGAACGATTTAAATGGCTTAAAAAAGTTGACCATTCGGGAAAAAAATTATTACTATGGTTTGTCAACTCTTCATTGCCGAATCAGATTTATGGAGTGCATTTTACATGTTTCGTATAACTTGGATTTTAAAAAAACGTATGCTTCAGGTAGTGATAAGGTGTTAAAAGAATCCCGGAAAAAACTTATTCAGGAAGGTCTTCAATTGAAATTATCAATTCTCGTAGATGTAGTAAAACAGGGTCATGGAAGTACGAATGACGGAAATACTGCCAGACGTTTTTTCGAGAATCCGAAAGTCGTAGCTGAAGTAACTGGAATTAACCTTGAACTAGTTGAACGCTTTGCAGATATTTTGCAAATTTTGACTTGTGGACGTGACATCGATTGTGATAAGTTTGAAGAATACACATTCAGTACAGCTAAATTGTTTGTTGAATTATATGGTTGGTATAAGATGCCTCC
Organism: Leptopilina myrica (nomen nudum); assembly: GCA_032872475.1. Taxonomy (NCBI): domain Eukaryota; kingdom Metazoa; phylum Arthropoda; class Insecta; order Hymenoptera; family Figitidae; genus Leptopilina; species Leptopilina myrica (nomen nudum). Next base: position 3,215,341 of record CM065461.1, read on the forward strand.
TTCAGTTCATAAAGTTCTGATCCATGGCAGTAGGATCATTCGATTTTTTGGTTTACCTATTGGCTGTCTATCGGAGGAAGCTCAAGAAGCAAATAATAAAGTTTTTAAAGGAGCTCGAGCAAATTTTAGTCGAAAAATTTCAAGATCAAAATCAAATGAAGACACTATTCACTTCATGCTTATCTCGTCTGACCCAGTAATAAGTGCATTGCGTGTTCAAAAAGAAAAGAAAACTAAAGAATTAAGTAGTGGGGCAAAAAGTTTATTAAAAGTAGATGACACAAGTGATGAGAATGACTCGGAAAGCGAATAAGCTGATTAAACTGGTTAAAAAAGTATTGTTAAAGCTATATAACAGGAATGATTCTTTTACATTTCTTTTTTCGATTTTAAAACAAATTCATTTAAAATTACTGCACATTTCACTTCAGATTCGTAATCATTTAATCAAGAAACATTAGATAATTTTTTTTAAATACTATAAATTTTTGAGTATGATGTACATCATGTTGGATCGGCCATTTTGAATTTTGAAAATCTGACCTCAGATTCGTAATCAGCGGCGAAAATAGCCTTGGAGTATAGACTTCCTTGAAAATAATTCATTTTAATATGCATTTATAAGGATTTTTGTCGTTTGATCGTCCATATTGGATCGGCCATTTTGAATTTTGAAAGTTTCAATGCAGATTCTAAACGAGTATAGGCCTCTGTCCCAAACTATACCTTTAGCAACATTTCTAGAATTTATTTGTGCAAGTTGTTTCAGTTTCAATGTTCATAACTTTTAAAAAATACGAAAATAACGAGATTTAGGCCCTTACAGTACAGACGCCATTTTGAATTTTGGAAATGCGGCAAGGGTTTCAAATTCTGTGATACTTGAAGCTTCATGCCACCAAATTGCATTCATTTTCATTAAAAATTGACGTGGTTACAGAATTTTGACGCCTCTTACTACATTTTGCCCCACTGTGAGCCGGCTCGATGTATCGAGTACTCGAAATTTTCGTGTACTCGAGTGACTTCGAGTACTAGATAAAATTCAAGCACTTGAATTTTTCGAGTACTCAAAGTCACTCAAGTGAAATGAAGTTTTTCACGAGGTTATAATTCACAACGCATCTCTTCACGGGGCAACTCTTCGCGTGGCAACTCTTCGCATGGCAACTCTTCGCGTGGTAATTTTTGGCGTGTCAACTCTTCGCGTGGTAACTCTTTGCGTGGAAAGTTTCCACAATGCAACATTTTACATGGTAACTTCCCACGGGGAAGCTGTTCAAGAATGAACTTTTTTAGGCCGTACAGATCGAATTATCATAATTGCAATATTTGTAATAATGGTGGAGCTCGTCGTCATTATGATGACAGTTGTCATCAGTATTCTCGCGAAGATTGTCACAATCATAAATATTTCAATTGTGATAATCACTGCCATTATTAGTGAAGTAAGTAAGTCGATGAACTTAATCTTATTACATTACTAAACCGAGTTCATCAACTGAAACTCCGTTTAAAAAAAGTTGTGGAACTGGCTCTTAGGGTCGGTTCCACAACTTTTTTAACAGGGTATAAGTCTATAAACTCGGTTTAGTAACAACGGGTTTACGGACTTTCGATAATATTGTTGCGAAATCGGTCCTCAAAATCTTAAAATTTCTTATATTATACATAATAATAAAACCACTTCAGATTTAAGGTTGAAGTTTTATTTTATAAAGACTCTGCTTCCTTGAAAAAAATGTCCATTTTATGAATATCAAAAATTCAATTTTTGTTATATATTATTACAATTAAGTACAAAAAATTGGTTAAGTGTAAAATAAGAATAGCAAAAGAAACAGAAGATTGCAAACACCAATAAAAATGGATGTGTTACGAATTTATTATGCAGACAATAAGAATAGAAAAATGTTTTAGTAAATTTTTAAAAAATTGTTTCTCTTCTTATTGTTTACAGTAGGAATACCATTGATGATTTTGTATCCTTCATTTTTATTCTCGCAGCATAAATACATTATATTGGTGTCAGCTATCCAGTTTTTCTGTGAATGTAACTTGCACTTCTCAGATTTTCTGTAGGGTATCACAAATTGAAAAATAATTTAAATAATTTTGTTATTTAAGGTTTATTCGAAAAAGGACTTTTTTTCTTCTTTTTAGCTCGTAACAATGAACTCTAATTGTGTGGAATTCAATTGGTTCTAACTGTAATGATGTTAAAAGGAATTAGAACCTCAACATTGACAAACGACATTAGTTTGAATTGAAGGGTTAAGATTTAATTAATATTTGTAAACATTTTAATACTTTTTAATTCAGCTCTTCTTACAAGAAAAGGTCAGAAAAATATAATATAGAAAGGAATTCTTTATCAGTTTTGTGAAGTGTCTAAAATGAGATTTTTTGGTAGTCAAGTTTAATTTTTCGGTATCTATTTTTTTATAATTAATTATCGAGTGCGAAAACTTGTATGAGATGAAATGTACATCATTTCATCTCATAGAGTCCGTTAACTTCAATAAACTCCGCTAATAATAATTCCGCTTTAAATAATAATCCAGTAGGTCCTTGATTTAAAAATTAAAAAAGAGAGGGCAGTGTCTTTTTTGTGATTTTTTAGAAAAAAAATTTATTTCTCACGTTTCATGATTCTGATTACTTGAGTCAGTTTCACAACTTTTCTTAATTAGAGTTTCTTCTTCACCTACTTAAACTCTGTTTAATACAGTTGTTGAACTGTCCATAAGAAGTACACACTTTAATTTTTGAATATGGTGTCTCTTATTATTTTATGTTGCTTCTACAATGGGCAAGTTCCACGTTCACGATCGACGTGCCGCGCTTGTGCTACGAGCACGAAAGCGAGTGTTGCCAACTGTTTTGACTTGCAGCTGAAATTGTGTCATCAGCGTGATATCGAAATGTATGAAATAAAAAATTGTAATTATAAATTGCAATTTATATTTATAAATTTACTTTTGACCGCGATAACAGTGTAGTTTAATCAAATGTGTTGTATATTGAAATAAGTATGATAAAAATATAGTTTTAAGATTAAGTTTATTTATTGTGTTTATATTAATTCATCAAATTAATTCGATTCCGAATGTCATGAATTAATTTTGTAAATGAATACTTAATATTAAAAATATGTAGTCTTTTTATAATTATTAATATTTCTAAACTTCAAATATTAAAATTTTTATATAAAAATGTTGTATTTTAGTTTAAAGCTAATTGGAAGCAATAAAAACCAGTAAGTAATTTTACACTGCATCAGCGATATAACCCCATTTTTATTTAATTGTAATTTTATTGTAAATGATAATCAAATTGAAATAATAAACATATGTACAAAAACAATTTTTTATTTATTTTAATGAAAACAACAATAAAAACAAGATATCTTATATTTTGAACAGAAAATTCTAAAAATCCATTCTGCGTAAGTACAATTTCTTTTAATTACAATGAAATCTTTATTTGGAGTTTAGTATATGTTTCCGAATTTAATTTGCAACATAGAAAACTATTTCACAGTTGTAGAAGTAGCATTGGAAATTAAGTACGCAGCAATTATACAACTAAATAATCACTGGATTTTCCAGTGATTAGTCCATTAATGGTTCCATTAATATTTTCCGTAATTAATCAACTAATTATTTTTCTTAAGGAAATCACAGTATAGAATATTTTTATTCTGCATTTAAAAAGTCTTATTGTTCAGATATGCCTTCTGATATATATGTCCTCTGCTTTCTCACACATTAAAATTCACCCTTGGCCTTTAAAATTTTTAACTATGGAAGAACCTTTATGTTTTCGTTCTTTACAGTTTTGAGGTTATGTGCATACACTGTTTTATTATCTTGCAATTTTGTTCGAGCAATCAAAGGTGTTTAAATTCTGGTAAAAAAATCTGTTGTTGTTACAAATAATCTGGTTTGGATTTTGATCTGCAATATTATGCGTGAATAGAGAAGATTATATTGAAAAATAGTACTTAAAAAATTGTTGTTCAATAACTTAACAATGATTATTCTTGCCATGTATTTATTTACAATTGCTGCCGAGTGGATGAATATTATTAATTTGTATAATCGATGGCGGGAAATTGATTACGGAAATTTTCGTCGGTGGTGGGTTAAGCCTCATATTACTGAACAATGGCGAGAAATACATGGTCTATATAATGCTTTGTTTTTCTACTTCATGCATAATGATCACGAAGAATTTTACGAAATGGCTCGAATGACACCAGAGCAATTTAATCTTCTTTACAGGATGATTGAACATAGACTTGAAAAATTCAGTTTGAGGCGACCTTTACCAAAAAGACTTCGATTAATTCTTACGTTAAAGTAAGTAAAATACTAAATAAAGTTAATGTGTGTAGCATTAAAATTTTTTTCAGGTTTTATAGTTGCATGTTTAATTTTAAAGATATTTATCTCAAAAGTGCTGATATGTAGTTATTTTTTAATGTTATTTTTTTACAGTGTAAATAATCGATTTTCAAACAAACATTAAAATAATTGCCGGATCCTTCTATACAATCATCGATGTATTAAGTTTTATAATTATAAACAATAAATTTTAACGCGAATTAAAACTCAGTTTATTTAGATATTAAAGACTAATAATATTTAAAATAAAAGAGAACTTCTATTGTTATTGAAAAATTAAATGCTTAATATAAATTGAAATCAAGAAGAAAGTTGCATGGGTTCCAGAATCATTCGCTTAATTTATTAGTTTAACATCCATTATCATGATAATTTTATAAATTTTAATTCTATATAACATAATAAATAATATTGATACAATGTAACATAGTATTAATATAATTAGCACAAAACTAGAATAAATCAAGAAATACTCGAACATTTAGTCAAATAATGTTTAAAAGAAAAATCTTTCAGTGATTCTGTATTAACAAATTATTAAAATGAATGGAATAATACAAATAGCAAATAGAATAGAAGAATAACAAATAATAAATTAGAATTTTGAGAAGTATAATTTATTTAATTACATAAAAGTGATTGAAGAAACATTTTTTTGGAAAGTTTTTTTTTATCCAAATTGTGTAAAAAGTATTTAAAAATACAAAAACTTTTACTTTTTAAAAATCACAATATTAAATTTTTTCAAATCTATATTTCGAAAATATTTTATTCATGAATTTTAAAATAAATACTTATTCTTCTTACACAAAATAAAAAAAATTTTCTTACATTGAAATAAATTAAGTAATTATAGTTAATTAAGTATTAAGTATAGTGAATGAAAACTTTTAATAAATAAATTTTATACTTAATTTATGCGAAGCGTTTAAAAAAAATTTACTTTATTTGTTTTATTCTGCAGCTTTTTAGCGCATGGTGACAGCACCAAAACTACTTCAACTCTTTTCTATATTGGTCGTTCAACTACTTACAAAATAGTGCACGAAGTTTGTTCTGTCATCTGGGATTGCTTATCTCCTCGATATTTAGCAGTAAAAGACTCTTTTGATTGGCAAATTGTTGCACGCAGTTATTTCGAGAAATGGAATTTTCCAAATTGCTTGGGTGCCGTAGATGGAAAAGAAATTAGAATTAAAAAGCCACCTCACTCTGGATCTCTGTTTTGGAACTACAAAAAGTTTTTCAGTTTCAAACTTTTGGCCGCATGTGATGCACACCTTCGTTTCACTTGGATTGACGTTGGCGATTATGGTAATATAATTTTATAAATTAATTTTTAATGTACAATACTTTTTATTTTCATTGTTATAATTAAAAATATATTATTTTAGGATCCGTAAGTGATGCATCAGCTTTCCTCTATACAGATTTATACACTGCTCTTGAAAATAATGAATTGGACTTGCCAGCTGCTGCAGCTATACCCAGAACGAATATTGTAGTTCCTTATGCATTTATTGGGGATGCAATATTTCCATTCAGAAACTATCTCATGAAGCCATTTGACAGAAACCATAGGTTAACTGAAAGGCAAATCTACTACAATTACAGGTGAGAGAAAAAGAAATATACAATATACAGTTCAGTGAATCTATTTATAATTATCCTAAAAACGCTGATTTATTATTTACTTTTTTAAATTAAATTCCTTAATGATTTAAAAAAAAAAATATTTCTGAAGAGCTTTTTTCATAATTTTCATTCAGTGGAAACAGTTCTGTATAATTGATATGTACATAAATGCTAATATTTAAAGAGCATAGGTTTATTATTAATATTAATATATTAATATTATTGTTTTATAAAAATCAAATTTTAATCGTTTAAAGCATTACAAATAATAGTTAGAAACAAGTAGACATTGTGAAAAATCTTGTTTTTAAATTGGATTGATTATTTATTTATATTATTTATTAATATAAGATCTTTTGCAAATGATAGATATTATCAAAAATAAATATTTTCAACAGAAACCAACTAAAATTATCAAAATATATGCTAGGGGCATACAAGTTAAAAGTTCCATAGATACTTATATGTCCAAATTCAGGCTTTTCATAGAACTGTAAAATCTTGAAAACTAAAAAATTTCTTTTTTTTTTATTTGCGAAAATGTAAAATTTTTAAATAGTTAATTACTGAAGGTAAAATATTTTTAAAGCATAACAATAAGGTATAATATTTTATACTTATTAAAGAGAAAATTGTGAAAAATGTTGAATTTTTTGTTGAAAATCAGTAGTTTGTTGAGCTTTAAAATTATTGGAAATTCATTCTGTAAGCCTGAATTTTTTATACAAACACCCTGAAATTATTTTATAAAAAAAGAAACATAAAAAATTTTATCCTTCACGTATTGATAAGGATAATTTTATTTTTAGGTGTTTTGCAAACTTAATTTCGTGTTTTTGACATGCTAAAATCAAAGAAAATAAAAAAATAATCAATTAAAATTTTTAAGTCAGATTTTAAATTCATATTTTAAAAAAATATTTTTTGTAGCATTTCGAGAAATATTATATTTTTTGGTTAGGTTTTACAAAATTTCCTGACTTTATATTAATTTTGTATTTATTAAAAGAAATTTATTATTAATAAAAGTGACCTAGTAACATGCCATTAAATTCTCTTTTACTTTTTATTTAGATTATCCAGGGCTCGTAACACAATTGAAAATGCATTTGGTCTGCTTGGAAATAAATGGAATATTTTAAAAAATGATATGGACTTTAAATTGACGAATTCTATTACAATTGTTCAAGCACTAGTTTGCTTGCATAATTTTTTAATAACAGACGAATTGTTATTAGATGAAGATAACCGGATGTACGCTGATCGCGATGTTAGAGGAAATGGCGAAGAAGATGGTCGACCAATTTTTGAAGAATTCAATGTTCCTGCGAATGTTTTTGCACAAAGAAATTTACTAGCAGATTATTTTAATTCAGAGGAAGGTGCTTTAAGATAAAATGTAATTTTCACCCTTTACATGTACTTTTCATTTTACTAGCATTCATTAATTAATTTAATAATTAAAATATTTTACAAAAAAATAAATTGTTTTATTTTATGCGAATTTTAAATGTTAGGTCAAAAGAAGAAGCACTTTTCATCGTAAATAATTTTCTATTTATTTGAAAATCCAAATATTCGCATAAGCATTTATCCGTATAGCTAAATGGGCATTTGGAGATTTGATTTTTCGAATAATTTCTTATTCGGCGTTTTGAATTTCTGCGAAATGGGAATTCGAACATTTTGGAATGTTTAAAAATTCTGTCACTGTCCTCCAATGTCCTTGTGATATTTAATTTGGTTTTATAATATGTTTTGTTTTTTTATATGTTACCTTTTATTTAACAATATTTTCATGTCTATTAATGCAATAAGGCAATACTTTAATCAGATAAAGAAACGAAATCCTGTACCAAATTAACATATTATTAATTTGAACTAGCAAATTTTACGCGCGCCAGCGCGCGGAATGTGATATTCAATTTCTTATTATTATGCAAATTACAAAACTGTTTATTTTCAAATATTCAAATATTCAAATTTCAAAATATTCAAACTTTAAAAAATTCAATTAATAACTAATTTACTAATTAATTATTCTTGTTTATTAATTTTAAAAATTAAGTGTAATAATTATTTTCATAAATAATACCATTCTTCGTAAAAATTCAATTATTTTTATAAATAGCAAATTTTTTTTGCAAAAATTCAATTACTTTTAAACAAAATTTCAATAAAATTTCGCGAATGAATACAATTATTTTCCAAAACTTTAATAAATCGAAATTGGAAACAGTTAAATTATTTTTAAATAGTAATTTCTTTATAAAAATTCAATTATTTTCAAAAAAAATGTCACGAAAGAATTAAATTTTTTTCCTTAGTTCCTTATAAAATATTTCAAAAGAATTATTTATATACAAAACTTATTTTTTCTTCATTTCAATTCAATTTTTTTCAGAATTCGTTATAAAAAATTTGAAAAGAAATCAATTATTTTCAATAAAATTTTAATAAATTCTTTGCAAAAATTGAATTATTTTCATAAATTTTCATGAAATTTTTGTCGAAAAATTCAATTCTATTGAGAAATAATAACATTTTTTGCAAAATTTCAATTATTGTTATGAATTTTAATAAAATTATTGTCAAAAAATTCAATTATGTTCATAAATAATAAAATTCTTGGAAAAAATTCAATTATATTTGTAGTTAATAAATTTATTTCCAAAAATTCAATTATTTTTATGAGTAAAATAAAATCTTTTGAAAATATTCAATTATTTGTGTAAATAATAAAATTTCTTTTAAAAAAATTCGATTTTTATGAATTTAAATAAAATTCTTTAAAAAAAATTAATTAGAATTTTCAAAAATGTTATAAAAAATTCTTCGCGAGAATTAAATTATTTTCCTAAATAATAAAATTCTGCGAAGGAATTCTATTATTAATTTTTGTTTTATTTTTGATAAAATTCTTTGAAATAATTAGATGATTTTCAATACATTAATTTCAAAATTGAAAATATTAAAAAGTGAAAAATTATTTAAACAAAGTTAAGAATCAAAAAAGCAAACAACAACTAACTTCAAACTGCGAACAGATTACCGGATCAAGCACTTTATTAATATAGATTATTGGATTTTTTTACTTTTTACTGCACATTATTTGACAATTAGCATTATGTAAATGTAGGTATATTTTATAAATTGTGTACAAGAAATTTGTTAAAATGTGTAACGAATAAAATAAGTAAATAAATATTAAACGACATTAAAAATGTTTTATTTTTTTCAACATACAATAATTCGTTTCAAACATTTCTTTTGATTAAAAAATTCTTTGCAACTCTTTCATTTACTTTTGAATTTATGAATTTTTTAATGCACAGTGCAAATTGCATTTATATAATATATTAATTTATAAAAACCAAACATTTAAAGGGGAAATATTGAAACAGAAAAATATATATGCATTTTTGATGTAGTTAGAGCAACATTTCTCCGAATAAAATTTTTCAATTTTTGACAACATGTTTATACATTTTTTTTTGTACTAATCTACGTATAACTCAACTGTTTATGAGAATATTTTCATCTGTTGATGTCAATTTAAAAAATTTAAAACAACATTGCATATATGACATTTTTTATAACGGAAATTAGAAAATGTATATGATATATATTTTTTATAATATAGATTTTATTATAATATTTGAATAAATGTAAATTGTTTGAAGATTACCCACCTACATATTTTAATTGCAATTCTTGCGTGTTTGCAGGTACGCTAATTTTTTTGTATATCTTTCATTATTATTTTATAAGTGGAAAAATATGACTTTAATACATTTTTCAATATACTGTCTATTAAAGTTAATCACTTTAATAATAACTTCAGTTCCGAAATTAAATCGAAAAATTAATTAAAATCAAGTTAAATCTACACATTTTTCTAATTTTTATAAAATAATAACGAGACATGATTTCAGGAATTTTGAAAATCATTGAGCGACCAGTTTTAGGATTTTCGCTGGATTGACCCATTGCAAAAAACAAAGTAAAGTATAAATAAATATTGCAGTTGTGCAAAAAAGCTTAAAACCCGACCATACAATTTCGGGCATTTGAATATATTTGGGCTTTTGAAAGTTTTCATTGTGAAAAATGAATTAAATTTATTATTAAGAAACATTAGACTCTTTGAGTACTGGAACTGCTAGATAGATTTAGTACTCGATATTTTTGAAGAAAGCAAAATTTTGTTAACTTTAGTGGATTCAAAAGCCCAAATAATTTCTGGTTATGAGAAAATTTTTAGGTGTTGAAATTTTTCGGGTTGCTCGGCTTGACCCGATCCGAAAAATAGTCAGCCTGACCCGACTTTTTGCATACTTATCATAAATATGGATAAAGTAGAACATGACTACAATAAGAAACTATTAAAATTAAAAAAAAATGTACGCTACTAAGAGCGTTAATCTTTTATCTTATGTCAATTATTAAAAAATTATGCGATTTAAAAATCACAATAAGGATGTGTGTTTAATTTACTTCAGTTACCTTCGAGTTGTCGCAACTCGAATTTGTCACACAACTGAATTAGAACTAGTTCTTCATACTACCTTACAACAAATGAAGTAATTTTTAAATACGATCATCTTCTTCAAAAGATTCCATCTTATCTAAAATTTTTGGAAGTATTTCTCTTTGCTGTTGTATGGAGAGAAGTACGAATTGTCTTTGAATAATATTGAAAAATCCATCTGCGTTCAATCTTAAGTTATTTCCTTTTTGAGCAGAATTATCTTTAGCCTCATTTTTTCTGAGAGATTGTTTCCAATCTATGTATTCTGATATCTTACTTGTTGCTTGAGCAAGATTTGAATTTGCAGATTTCATTGAATCTGCAAGTTCTTCACGTAATGAATCCTCCTTTTTCTTCTTCCGCAAAGCAAAACAGTCCCAAGCTGGAGCAATTTTCCCTGTTGATGTTTCTTTTCTAGTGGAAACTGCAGTAGGCAATCCTCTTTTATACGCTGTTTTGTTTTTTGTTCCTGAATTGATATTAGAATGCATCGATGTGGAATGTTTGCTTGATGATGTCAAATTATCATTGGTCGCTGACAGCAAAGATGATGGTATTTCTATATCAGGGGATTGAAAAATATTTTGAGCCGATGGTGAAAACGAAGACTGAGGATTTATTGTTGATAGAGATGCTGCAGCCGATGAAGAGACTAAACCTGCTGGTATTTCTGCAGCGCTTTTGGAAGAAGCAGTAGGAATTGTAACCGGGTTGAAGGAAGAAATTTGTGAGGAAACATTCAAAAAAGATCTTGCTGAAGAAGACATTATGGATTTTTCTGATGATGTAGTGATTGCTGATGAATTTTTTAATGGTGCTCTCAAACCGCTAGTTAATAAAGAAGAAGTAGAAACCGTACACAAATTGGAAATCTGAGGCGCTGAAGTTGATGAAGTTCCTGCAGATGTGGATGAAGGAGACATTGATATTTGCGAAGGTCTTCGTAAATCTGTTGATAAAGTGATCAGCGGTGGTGCCTTTGAAGCAATAATTCCAGATGCTGCAGAAACATGAGGTGCCAAAAAAGATTGAGCCTTTGGTGAATTTACTGTTGAAGGCATAAATGTTGGAGCTTCCCAATCGTAAGGAAGTTCTTCAAACTCATCAGCTTCAACAGGAATTACATCTATCGTTTCATTATCTTCCATGTCCAATAATTCAAATGAATTCCGTCGCTCTGTAGTCACAGAAGTGAATGGAATATTTTCAGTTCCTGAAGAATTACTCATGGACCCACATGAGGACATACCTATTACATTGAAACATAAATTTTAGTATATATTAAATATTAACTAACATTATAGGTATAAAAAATAATAAAAAATCATTGAAAATATCTTCTAGTGCGCAGTAATAAAAAATATTTCTCTTTAAACGATGTTAATGAAAAATGAGATACATTGTTTAAATATAAGTAAAATTCTTTAGAAAATTTATTCACTTTGTGTGTAGAAATATAATTACATACTATATTAGTTAATACAAAAGCATATAAAATTTAAAACTCAGTCCATTAAAGGTTTGGTACAAAATTAAATAAATGTATTTTAAAAAAATTTACCATTCCTTTTAGAAATTCAAGTTCTATTACTTAGACACATACCAGAATCCTGATAAACAATTTCCATTCCAGATTGAGGTACCGACGTATTCACAACAGGCTGCTGTGAAAGAACGTTCTGTCGAACATTTCTACCACTCGAAGTTCTGAAATATGTAAATTTGTATATTTGAATATACTTATCCATTTTGCAAAAACTTTGTACAGTTAAAATAAAGGACAAATATTTAAAGTGTAATTACTCTTTGTGTTTAATGAATGGATTTAGAAATTCCATATGCTGATAATACGGCCAATTTCGATTATTAATCTTGTGTTTTCTCACATAAACTTCCCGCAGTGAGGACCATTGCTGTTTAGCATCTACCAACAAAACTTACATTGTATAAAGTATGAAAATAACAATTTTTAATTTAATCATAAATTGAAATAAATTCTGAATTTCAAAAAGCTGTCAACTCAATTTTTTGTCAAATTTTACTTTTTAACATTTATTTCAAGCAATTAACAGAAGGTAGCTTAAAATTCTACAGATATTAATACAGATTTAAAACTATAAATTTTTTATTAATCATTTTATAATTAAAAAATCATTTTTTAGAAATACTTTTAAAAGGCCAGACACTGACAAGAATAAAAAAATGGAAAAATTTGGCATGAAAAAAGATACAATTTATAAGAATGTTATTATTGAGAAATAAAAAAACTTAAAAGAAAATGAAAGAAAATGTGTTTATCAAAAACAAAGTTGGCTCAAATCACACAACATTGTTTTTCTTTTTATTTTAAAAATAATCAGACTCAAAAGATTTTTTTATTTATACATATGTAAAAACTTGATTAATAAAACTTCATTATTTTAATGATAAAATTTGAGTTAAATACCCTTTTAAAATTCCAATTATCCTTAAATTTTTATATTAAAACTAAATAAAACAACCAATAATTACCCATTGTCAAGCGAATTCCACTGGTTTTTAAAAACTCGCGTAACATCTCCCATTTTTTCTCTCTCTCCTCCGGTTTTTTAATTTTGTTTTTTGGATTATATATCCATTCCAAATTGCTTACTACATTTATAAAAGATATTATATTAGTATCCGCAACCTTTGCTTCATTAAAATTCATATCGAATTTGATCGAATTGTAATTAGTATAGATAACCTTAAAACTGTAAATGTCTTTGCTGCGTAAAATGGCTGCAAAGAAAGAAAACATAAAGGTTCGTACATAGTGTAAAAACTTTAAGATATGGGTGAATTTTCATGTGTGAAGAAGTAGAAGAGAATGTGTCTCTATCTATCACTCTTTGCGTTTTTCTGTATCTGTAGTTAACCTATTCGTGAGTCAGTAAACATTTTGCTTTCTTTTTTTGTAAACGAAAATTACTGTTTTTATAACAATAATGGATGGCATGGACGAAAAAGAGGTTTTAATTCAAGTAGTGTCTCGTTACAAATTTATTTATGATGAGTCGTCGGAAAAATTCAGAAGCAAATATGCAAGAAAGCAGGCTTGGTTTGAAATTGCACGTGAAGTGCAAAATGTAACAAACATTGCAACTACCTGTAAGCTTTATTTTTAAATAAGTATAATGGCACTAAAAAGTAGTATATTTATTTATGAGGAGTGTGTTTTTTGATGTCTATAATTTTTATGTTATAGCTGAACCAAATAACATAACCTCAAACTAAAACATGTTTTCAAATACATTTTGAATTATTTAAGCTAAGAATATTTTAATGAATTATAAATTGACTGTAAGAAATATTTTGAAAAAAACACTTCATGTGCAAACTTAAAATTCTTAAAAATATTTATATTTTCAAAACTGGCCTGTGTCAATGTAACTTCGCAAATTTATAAATTGACTACGAAAAATTTGGTTGATTTATTTAAACAAGAAATCATCCAATAGCTTAATATTTTTGAATTTAAAAAACAAAAAATGTTTACCATAAATATTAAATTTCATTATAAATATTTTGTATTTGATAAATTTTCTATTTTCATTAAATGTGAATGTCCCTCTGAAAAAAGACTATATTGTCAGTTTTATTTTAGGAGACAATTAAAAATTATTCAAAATGGTTAAAATTTTAGAATTTTTTTTATTGCCGAAAAACAATCTACAAAGTGTCTTGTGTTAATCAATTAATTAATTATTAATATTTTTTTATTTCGTTTCCTATATATACAGAATCATGTATAAAATTTTTTTTAATTATACCGCAAAGGCTTTGCATGGAATATAATGAATAGACTCGAGAAAAATTTTTGTTTACTTTTTAAATAGAATATAAACTTGGAACAATGTGATCAAAATATTTCGCTATAATCCTATTAATTAATAATTAAATATGTAGATGACAGAGCGAAAAGCACGTGGAAGAAGTTAAGAGAAGATTATATTGCAGAACGAAGAAAAATATTAACTTATGTTGCATCGGGCTCTGCTGCCAAAGAAAACTGCAGTCATTGGGAGTATTACGATGCCCTTCAATTTCTTCAACCTCACGTCGACCACCTCATGTAATTATGCAAATATTTATCTATACATTTTTTTTTTAAATTTATTTCCTCTCTGTTAGCTAAAATTTGCCAAGATTTTTAGAACGGCAAAAATGGGTTATTGGTACTAATTTATTTTTATATTATGGATTTTTGTAATAATTTAAAATCTACTTTAGCCGTTTTATTAATTTCTCCATTTTTAAAATGAGAATTTCAATATTGTAAAATTTTAATAAATAAAAATTTTTTAAAAATGAAGTTTCCAATAAACTTAAAATTTAATTATTTCAAATTTGAATAAATATTAATTTATGTCTAAAAACAATTACATTCTAGAAGACTTAAGATTGTATTTTTCTTCAATTTGGATTGCTGAGGACTTCTTATAATTTGCATGGAATATTTAAATTTTGTTGAAATTAAAAATTTTAAAGAACTTTATTTGAATTATTGAAAACAAAATATTTCAAATGTAATTTAAACTGAATAATTTTTAAATAATTAAGTTTTAAAAAAGATTCAGTTAAATTTATTTAAAATTTACAGAACAAGAAGCAACATTAAAAGATTACAACCACAGGCAGAAACTTGCGATATATCTGACAGCGAAAGCTCTGCTGACGAATTACCGGAAGAAGAATGTATTGAAAATCCAACTGGAGGTATTAATTTGTTTAAATTTATTTCGTACTAACATTGCTAAATATATTGTCAAATTTTTTTGGAAAGTTGGAACTTTCCAGCTACAATTATTTGCAAGTTTATTAATATAAGCATAAAATTATAATTTTAACCAAAAAAAATTAATTTAACTTAAATATTTATAGAGTACTATAATTAAGTTAGTCTATCTGAAATTAAGATTTAGAAAACTTGGATGAGCCATCAACATTTGCCCCATCAATAGACTGTCGCACGATGGACTACTTGGCGGAGATGAAAAGAGCTTGGGAGAGAATCCCACATAAAAACCAACGCAAATGTTTTTATGCAATTGAGGAAATCATCGAAAATAAGCTTAAATGTTAAAGACATAAATTGTGTAAAAAAATTGCAAACAAAATAAAATTTTCAAAAAATGTTTGTATCATATTGTACCATATTACTAATTTCTCTGCATAAAATGAAAATGTGTATCACCGTTACTGTAAATCAGAAAAGTCAGAGAAATTTTGGATATATTCAATTTTTTTAAATTAAATTTTATAAAATGAAACGAAAATTACTTGTTTTGAAAATTTTGATGAAATAAATTTTGATTAAGATTAGATTTATAAAATAAAATGTTGCTCTATAAATTTTAATTAGTAGTACTATTAGTAGTTTTTTACTAATTCATATATACAGAGTTTCAAGACTTTATTAACAAAAAATATTTAATAATTTAAATATAGAAAACTTTAAAGTTTAAATTTCCTGAATTTAAACTACTTTTTAAATTATGAACTATATTTTTGTCAAAAATAAATTATGGTCAAAAATTCGTTAAGTTTTCAGAAGTTCAAATTAACATTTCAAATCTCTTAAAATTGAATTATTTTATTAAAGTTATTTTTAAAAATGTAAATAAAAAATCCATGTGCAAATTTCCTGAAATTCAATTATTGTGAAAGAGAAATTCAAATTTATTACAATTTAAAAAACAACTTTTAATTTATTATTAATGAAAATAATTTATCCTTTCATTGGATATGGAATAATAATTGAATTTTCTTTTGATTACAATTTTGCATAGTTTTAATTTATAATTGATCTAAATTAAAAAAATAGAGAATAAATGTAAAACAAAATAAGACCATAACCTCACTTTTAAGTTAAGATACATGTACTTTTATTAAATTTAAATCAGTGAAATTTAATCATTTCCATTGATTAAACTACACTGTTATCGCTGTCAAAAGTAAATTTATAAATATAAATTGCAATTTATAATTACAATTTTTTATTTCATACATTTCGATATCACGCTGATGACACAATTTCAGCTGCAAGTCAAAACAGTTGGCAACACTCGCTTTCGTGCTCGTAGCACAAGCGCGGCACGTCGATCGTGAACGTGGAACTTGCCCATTGTAGAAGCAACATTAGTATATGTGAACGATCGCATGAAAAGGGACCACTTTATCGGTTTGTTGCAAAAGTTGTTTCTGTTTCAGAGTGGAGGGGACAGAAAAATTCAAAACTATTTTTTTAAGTATGTGAGTGGGAAAGTCAGTAATATCAACCACAAAAATTAATATTATAATTTTTAATGTCGATTTTTAGAAATGTGCTAGACTTAAAGCAATTCTTATCTGAATAACTTACTAGAAGATCTAGAGATATTCGCATTACAACCTTTGATTTAGATTTTCTTGAAATGAGGTTTTTAACATTCAGACCTTTAAAATTCTATAACTCAGTGATTTTTGCACCACATTAAACTTAAGAAGTCTTAGAATTTTTCAAATTTCTTATAACTTCCACATAAAATTGTTAATTAGGGTGTCTAACAAGAATTGAGAAAAAAATTCCTTGACTTTTTATGTACATCAACTTAGCGAAACAACATAAAAATTTTTAAGTCGCACATAGTTCATAATTTGCCGTTTTTTTGTCGCTAATTAGTTGTAAAAAAAAAAAATTTTGTCGTTCCATAATTTTTTTTAATATTGGGTGTTTTGCTAAGTTTATATAAAGTTAGCGAAGCACCTTCTATAACTCGTTTAATTAAAGACTTGCAAGTAAATGCTCTACACAGAAATTTGCCGTTTTTTTGCCGCTAAACAATGGGCAAATCCGTTTTTCAAAATAATAAAAATTTGAAGAAAAAAATTTTTTTTTCAAAAAAAAAAATTCAAATTCAAAAATTTTTTTTCTTAAAAATCTCAAAATTGTCAAAAAACGCAGGTATTTCAATAAAATACAAAGAAACAATAAAATAAAAAACAAAAAATACAAAGTGAAAGTTGATAACTTCAATTTACATACGTGACTTGGTCTATGAAAAGGAGGCTTAGGTATCAAAAAACCAATTTTCACTTTTTTACGAATTCGAATAGAATTTGAGACTTTTGTTCAAGTTCTCGCTTCCTTTCCATAAAATATTTGGTTAAACAATTTAAATTTTTAACGACAAAATTGTACTCGTCAATTAGTTACTAAATTAGTACAGCGACAAAATCTTAGCTAAAAATAATAGTCAAATATATGACACTTTTGTCAAAAATTAATTTCTCTTTATAATTTTCTAGATGCTATTCAATAAAATATTTGTTTAAACCTTTAAGCAATTTAAATTCACCGAAAAAAATAAAATCTCAAAGTGAGAAGAAAAATCCACTTATCAATTATTTTTACATTTTATTTTTAATATACGAATATTCTCATTTACAAAAAAGAGGAATTTTCGTTTATATTTGAAAGTTTTTTAACCAAACGATGAATTTTAACCTTTCTTCTTTGATTGAAATTATTCCTCTCAAATTGAAACAAATTTATACTAGAAAAAAAATTTTTAAGTTGTTTTTTGTTTTTCTGAACGTATAGCTTCAAACTGTTTCAGAAGTGACATTTAAAGGAAAATATAAAAGAGGAAAATCCTCTCAATTAGAAATGAAAACTTTAGTGCCCATATATAAGAGGAAAAAATGCTGCAAAAGAAGAGGAATAGTCTAAAATTGAAATTATTTTTTGTTCGGTGTTTGCAACAAAATCGTACTCACCAGTTAGTAATTTTGACGATCAATATTTAAATTGTTAAAACAATTTTTTATCCAAAAGGTAGGAGAAAATTAGCAAAAAAGAGTTTATTTCGAAAATATTAATTTTTAAAAAATAATTTTTGAGCTAGGAATTTGCCGTTGAACTCATTTAGTTATAAAATGATAAATTTGATATTGTCGTTTAATATTTAAATTGTTTGAACAGTTTTTAATCCAAAAGGTAGGAGAATATAATCAAAAAATAGTTTTTTTCGAAAGTATTAATTTTTTTTTAAATAATTTTTGAGCTACGAATTTGCCGTTGAACTCATTTAGTTATAAAATGATAAATTTGATTTTGTCGTTTAATATTTAAATTGTTTAAACAATTTTCAATCCAAAAGGTAGCGGAAAATTAGCAAAAAAAAGTTTTTTTCAAAAGAATTAATTTTTTTTAAAATAATTTTTGAGCTACGAATTTGCCGTTGAACTCATTTAGTTATAAAATGATAAATTTGATTTTGTCGTTTAATATTTAAATTGTTTAAACAATTTTCAATCCAAAAGGTAGCGGAAAATTAGCAAAAAATAGTTTTTTTCAAAAGAATTAGTTTTTTTTTAAATAATTTTTGAGCTACGAATTTGCCGTTGAACTCATGTAGTTATAAAATGATAAATTTTATTTTGTCGTTTAATATTTAAATTGTTTAAACAATTTTCAATCCAAAAGGTAGCGGAAAATTAGCAAAAAATAGTTTTTTTCAAAAGAATTAATTTTTTTTAAATAATTTTTGAGCTACGAATTTGCCGTTGAACTCATGTAGTTATAAAATGATAAATTTTATTTTGTCGTTTAATATTTAAATTGTTTAAACAATTTTCAATCCAAAAGGTAGCGGAAAATTAGCAAAAAATAGTTTTTTTCAAAAGAATTAATTTTTTTTAAATAATTTTTGAGCTACGAATTTGCCGTTGAACTCATTTAGTTATAAAATGATAAATTTGATTTTGTCGTTTAATATTTAAATTGTTTGAACAGTTTTTAATCCAAAAGGTAGGAGAATATAATCAAAAAATAGTTTATTTCGAAAATATTAATTTTTTAAAAATAATTTTTGAGCTAGGAATTTGCCGTTGAACTCATTTAGTTATAAAATGATAAATTTGATATTGTCGTTTAATATTTAAATTGTTTGAACAGTTTTTAATCCAAAAGGTAGGAGAATATAATCAAAAAATAGTTTATTTCGAAAATATTAATTTTTTAAAAATAATTTTTGAGCTAGGAATTTGCCGTTGAACTCATTTAGTTATAAAATGATAAATTTTATTTTGTCGTTTAATATTTAAATTGTTTAAACAATTTTCAATCCAAAAGGTAGCAAAAAAGAGTTTTTTTTTAAAGTATTAATTTTTTAAAAATAATTTTTGAGCTAGGAATTTGCCGTTGGACTCATTTAGTTATAAAATGATAAATTTTATTTTGTCGTTTAATATTTAAATTGTTGTAATAAAAAATTTTGTCGCTATATATATATATTTTTAATATTGTAAAATTACGTAACAAAATGTTCATAAGTTTACAAAGTGAAGTTTGAAAATTTTCTCTGCAAACTTCCAGTAAACTCGTCTCCAAATGCAATATTCCATTGGAAAATTCTATAAAATTGAAAAATAAATCATTTTTATTTATTTATTTAACACAAGCTTATTGTAAAAACTTTCTAAAAGTTTCCTAAGGACATTTTGCAATGGAATGTTGCATTAGCAGGACATTCACAGTTTGCATAGGGTATAAAATTCAAATGTAATTAAAAATAAAAACCTTCTTCAGAAACACAAAAAGAAATATAGCTAAAAATAATAGATAAACAGAATTGTTTAAAAAATATAAATCTCTAATGACAAATTAAGGATGAAACTGAAGTTACCAACGTTGATTCAACGAAAAACTTAAAAAAAAATTTTCTCAGGATATAAATTTTTCTTGTATATTTTTAACCCAAGTAAACCCTCCAAACCCTAAAAAAAACGTGGAAAAAGCAGTGATTTTTATTTTTTTTTTGAATTTTTTCCAAAAATCACGAAATTTTAAGTAAATTAATAATTCCTCGCCTTGGTAGTCATTTTTTTCTTTTGATACTTGTTTATTTTAAAGTCGTGTGTCATTTAAAAAAAATTCCAAGTAGTTCCAAGTCGGGGAAAGCAGTCATTTTGGTGTTTTTTGTCACGGATTTTTGGAAAATCCGGAAATTTCAAATAACTTAATAATTCCTCGCCACGGTAGTTACTTTTTTCTTTTGATAATTGTTTATTGTAACATAAGACGTTATTAAAAAAAAATTCAAGTGATTCCAAGTCGGGGAAAGCAGTGATATTTATTTTTTTTGTCGAATTTTTTCCAAAAATCCTGGAATTTCATTTAAAAAATCAAAATAACTGCTTTCCCCGACTTGGAACTACTTGGAATTTTTTTTAAATGACACATGACTTTAAAATAAACAAGTATCAAAAGAAAAAAATGACTACCGAGGCGAGGAATTATTAATTTACTTAAAATTTCGTGATTTTTGGAAAAAATTCAAAAAAAAAATAAAAATCACTGCTTTTTCCACGTTTTTTTTTATTTTAGGGTTTGGAGGGTTTACTTGGGTTAAAAATATACAAGAAAAATTTATATCCTGAGAAAATTTGTTTTTAAGTTTTTCGTTGAATCAACGTTGGTAACTTCAGTTTCATAATTAAGGTCATCTGTTAGCAATTAAATTTGTTGAACGTTAAATTCCTAGCTCAAAATTATTAAAAAAAAATTAATACTTTCTAACGTTTAAACAATTTAAGTATTGAACGACAATATCAAATTCATCATTTTATAACTAAATGAATCCAGCGGCAAATTCGTATCTCAAAATTAGGATTAAATCTTAGAGATAATGCATATTTTATTGAAGTTGCAACCATATATTTATTAATTTTGACTAAATTTTTTTTTCTATTTCGTATTTAGGAAGTTGTTAAATTGATCTTTATGGAATTTCCTTAAAAGTTTATGCTCTAGTTTTTTATTTTTGTTATTTTATTGAAGTACGTGTTAATACTGTTTTGATATTTGTAAAAAAAGATTTTTTAACTTTATTTTTATAGGCGGACGAGACTATTGTGTAGTGACAAGAAGCTGCAATTTTAATTTATAATTTGTCGTTTTTTAGACGGTAATTAATAAAACTTTTAAAAATGATTATTTGACCCATTTATTAAAAATTATATTAAAAAATTGTATTCTTGAGATAAATTTTATAATTTATGAAAATAATTCAATTCTTATAAAAAAATTTAATTGTTTAAAAAACTCAATTGTTTATATCGATACCTCCGTGCAAAACAAACCTCTCTCACGTTGGTTCTCTAAAGTAACCACTCTGCATTTTTTCTCATAACCTGGTAATATTTTGTTTTATACATTTTTTATTTAAAGGTTATTATTTGTAAGAAAATCTAAACACAATTTATAATCAGTCACTATTGATAGAGTATAAATGTTTATTATATTTCATTGTAAATATTTTATATTTTTAATGAAAAATAAATGAAAGAGAATATGATGAGGTTATGAGAAAAATGCAAAGAGGTTACTTTAGAGAAGCAACGTGAGAGAAGTTTGTTTTGCACGGAGGAATCGATATGTTTTTCATTTGCAGTTATTTTTTACATTTTAATTGGTTTGAAATGCTTTGTACAAAATGAAAATTATTTCAATTTGTCATTATTCTCTTTTTTAATTTCTTACAAAAAACGAATTTTTAAACCTTTTTTAATTCTAAATTGTAAAATAAATCAAATTTATTACCCAATATTTTACTGATATTTTAATTATAAAAATAACTACTTAATTATCTATCACGTGTTCCAAAACTTGTTTGTGCATTGTGACATGTAAGTGTTTTAAATTTACGCGCTTAGTTTTACTAATGTAGCGCCCCCTGTGACTGTAAGTGGTTATTACTGTTCGGTGTGTGTGTCGGTAATATTGTGAGAGTTTTGAAAGTTGGTCTTCTTCTTGTACACGTTTGAGATATTGAGGAAGTGTTTGGTTTCACCAATAATTTACTTATGGATACTAAAATAAGTAGTTACTATTATTTGAAATTTTGAATATGTCTCGTGGACGACCACCTACAGTGGAAACGTCAGAATTGGTTGACGCCGTTCTTAAACACAAGGATGAGATTGTTTTACCTAATGGTACTGAGTTTGTGTCTGGAAAACATGATATTTGGACACTAATATCCGAAGAGCTTTTATGTAAAGTTAAAGGGAATTCTCTATATTCTTATGTCGTAAATGACAGATTTAATTTAAAAAAATTACTTCTCGGGATAGAAAAGCCACACGCAATCAAAGAATGTCATGACACCACCTCAGAGACGAATGAAGAAGATTCGCTTGATGAGAAGTCAAATTTTATTTTTCAACTGAGTTTTGGACAACAAGAATTCGCTAGCTTAATCATTGAAAGTGCAAAAAAATATAAAGACAAAAGTAATAAAACTCGAATTCGCACTGTTAACATTTTAAAACCTGGTGAGTGGGCGGAATTAATATCCAAAAAAATTTATGACGATTTTAAATTATGTCATGGTTATCATTTTAAAAATCATTACATAAATTCGGACAAAACATCAGGTAGCTTTGAAGGTAATGTTTTATTTCATATTTTAAAAGTATTCTAGAAAGAGAGTATGAACAATTTTTTTACCACCATCAGCCAAAAATTAAGACTGTTTGACATCCAGAAACAATTTTAATGGAAACTTTTTCTTGTTTAGACTGCAAAAAATAAAATTGTTCATACTTTATGTAAAGCACTTTAATTATTTTAAATTACTCTCTTATCAAATGTAGAATTTAACAGGGTTGCCACAGGTCAAGAAAATCAGTCAAAAGTCAGTGATTTTTATTAAAAGTACTGGTAAAAATTAGATTTTTAGTATTCATAAGAAAATTCTAAAGTGTTTTTTGTTTGCCTCATAAATTATGAATCTACCACGAATTCTAATACATAACCTTCAACATTAAATTCAATTTTAAAAAACATTGAATTATTCAATAAAATAATGAAATTCGTTGCAATAATTCAATTATTTTCATAAATAACTTTTAATTCGTTGAAGAAAATCAATTATTTTCAAAGAGCTTTAAGTAACTCTGCAAAAGATTCATTTATTTTGATAAACAAAAAAATTCTTTCCATAAAATTAATTATTTTAAAAAGTTCTAATAAAATTTTGTTCCAAAATTCAATTATTTTGATGAACATCAAAATTCGTAACAAGAATTCAATTTTTTTGGAAAGTAATAAAATATTTGAAGAAATTAATTTATTTTCTAAAGTTTTTAAAAATGCTTATCAAGAATGAAATTATTGTCAAAAAGTTTAATGACATTTTTTATGAAATTTCAGTTATTTAAACAAAAGTTAATAATTTTTTTTGCATATACAATTACTTTTAATAATTATTTTAATAAAATTCTTGGCAAAACTTGAATTATTTTCAAAAGTTGTCATAAAATTCATTAATATAATAAATTTCAGTAAAATTTAAATTAAATTCCGTAAAAGAAATTAATTATTTTCAAATGTTTTAAATAAAATTCTCGTAGAATTTTTGAATAATAATTTAATATTAAAAGCATTATTGCGTGAATTTTTAGAAGAATTTAATTTAAATGATGAAAATAATTTTGAAAAAGTTAAAATAAATCTTAATTTCTAGGAAAAACTAATAATGAGGAATTATTTATTTAAAAAAGAAGTTATTGTTGTTTTCGTTTAATTTAAAAATATTAAAGAACTTGATAAATAAATGAATTATAGTCAGAGAAAAACAATGTTAAATTTTTGTGGCAACCCGGATTAAAGCAACATTTACTTTGTTCTTATCTTTAATCTTATTTTATCTGAATTATTTGTTAATTTTGATTATTATAAAAACATAAATTTTTTAGGTCATTGCAAATGCGGTAGTAAGTTAAAAGGACAGATTCTTCCTCCTTTAGAAACCCAAAATATAATTATAATCCAATGCATAGCAACTCCAGGAAATGGAATTTGTGGTAAACGTCAGTTGCGATGTCAAACTAGAGAAAAAGTTGTCTCCGAATTAGATAAAGTTTCTGTAGAAGCATACAGAAAATCGAAGGCTGCTGCTTTGATGAAAGAAGGTGACTCTGTCGAACCACCTCACTTGTATGAGGCAAGTGTTTTAAGGAACGCAAGGTGTCAAGAAAAGCAAAAAAAATATAGGGACAAAGATCCAATCATTGCTTTGTCGAAATTCAAAAGGTCTGAAGGACTTAATATTGTTCGAGATATAGGAAATGATCCCGTTAAGGTTCTATTTTGGTCGCCTCACCAAAATAGAACATATAACCACCTAATGAAGGTGACAGATTGCTGTTTGTGCATTGATGCAACAGGCATACTAGCATTGAAGGTGAAACATGTTGATGGGGAAATGTCTCAACATATTTTTTATATCTTGGCGTTTTATCTTCGCCGAATGCGCAATTTGCTGTAGCTGCGATGTTTTCAGAACGTCAAGATACAGTAACAATAATGATGTGGTTGACCCGATGGATTCAGTCTGGTGCTGAGTATCCAAAAGAAGTCGTAAGGACACCTGTTTATTTTCAATATGTCTTTGAGGAGCAAGTTTTTAAAACTTGATAAATCCATAATTTCTCATTTCGAGGAAATAAAACAAATGACTTTCCTAATATCACCACTAGAGTTGATTTCAAAATAAAATTTTTTTATTAATTTATTTTTATAACAATGTTTTTAAATTTAATATATTCTGTTTTTAATTAAACATTATTATAATTAAGTGGTTTAAAGGTTTTAGGAATTTTTTTCTAATAAAAAACAACAATTATAAGTTATCTTGGTTATGTCAAAAAGTTTTTAAACTAAAAATTCGTTGTTAATAAAATTTTTTTCTTAAATTTAACAGTAACAGTTCGATTTCTAAAGTCCTTAAAATATTAAATTTATGCTTATCTCGATTTTCTTGATAAATGGATTTATCAGGTTTTGAAGATTTGACCCACATTTATTATTATATATGCAAATTACTTTTAAATTTAATTAAAATGAATGATTTTCTGAAGTGAACTAAAATTCAGTTCCTCTATCTCTCTAAATTTGAATCAGCGAAAAGTCGCTGATTATGCAGCTATAAGTATGCAGCTGATTCAATCAGCGTATATAGGCTGAAATATCAGTGACTATTCGCTGTTTCATTAGTGTATATATGCTGATTGAATCAGCTGCATACTTATAGCTGCATAATCAGCGATTTTTCGCTGATTCAAATTTAGAGAGTAAGTTTTACTAAATTTACGAATTTAATTATTGCTAGACAACCTGTATTTACAACTTTCTAAGCAGCACATAATATAACTTTAATATCACTACAGTTTTTGGACAAAAAGTCCAAACCAAAATGTCCAAGACAAAAAAGTTCAAAGTTATTGAAGTCCAAAAGAATAGTTTCTGTTGGATTTTATGTCTTGGTCAAAATGTCTAATGTAAAAAAAATTCAAAATTAAAGAAAGTTTTATTATTTTAATTTGTTTTTAAAAAATCGCTTTTTATTTCATTTTCTATAGATATTCATACTGTTCTCTAAATTTAAATTAATTAAAAATAATTAATTTGATATTTTTTGCTTCTAAAAATTATATTATTATTCAATAATTATTAAATTTCTTTAAAGTTCTCAAAATTATTAATTTCTGAATAATGTTCAAATAAATGATATTTATTTATTGATCAAATTAAATTTTCATTACTTCTTAAATAAATCATAAATAATAAAATTATTATCAATATAATTTTAATAAAATTGAAAAATCGAATTTTCAATTATAATTATAAACAAAACAAAATAATTTAAAAAATTTATTTTAATTCTTTGTTTAATTCAATGGTTTTTCAAATTTTAAATTAAAATTATTAATTTTATTAAAGTAAAATTGGTTTTACTTAATTTTTGTAAACACATTATTTATTTTGAATATTTTTCTTTAGACAATTTTTCCTTTGGATTTTTTCGCGGATAGTATACTATACTATAAGTATCTCAGTATAATATTAATTTAAATTGTGTTATTACAGTGTAATTTTACCTTAATATTATCATGTAATATTACTTCACTGTTAACGTGTAATATTACCTAAATAATTTTACGTGCTGCTTGGGTTTTTTACTTTTTGTCTGAAATCACATCATATTCTTTACATCTGATTATTTTATTATTTTCAGGTTTGTGATTGTTCAAGAGCATTATTGAATGCTTGTTGCCGCTCATTTACCGGAATTGAATGTCGAGAAATATATGCAGAAATACTGATGAGTGGTGATCTACCGAGAACGTATATTAGGATAGATGTTGCGCATTATTTAAAAAAATGGTCTGATGCATTGAAAGGCGAGAAGAAGTCAATACAAAAATTCTATCTTTTTGCTATTGCACAGGTTATATTGTGCCGCAATAAACAAGACGCAACAACAATAATTGAAGCTCTACTCCTCATCTCTCAAAGTGAAACTGCAGGCAATGGAGCTACAAGTTTGCTTACTGCGCTGGGCTATATAAACAGTTTAATTGTTAAACCCCGGAAAGACATAAAAGAAGCAATTGAATCTCTTTTGGACAGCGATGAAATTGAAGTTGCAAATGAAGGTCAAGCAGAAGCTAATAATATAAAAAGTGCACGAAATGGGATTTTATATAAATGGACAGAGGAAATGAAAGAAAATGTAAATGAAATATTGCAAAATGAAGAAGGGGATGATATAAATCCGCGACATTGCCCTACATTTGCAAATCGACTTCTTGATCATATGGAAATAATTCCTCTTTGGTCGTGCATTTGCCGAGACGCCTTTGGTTATGGACGCGTACCAGCGAGCAGTGCTCCAGTGGAGAGCGAGTTTAAAACAATAAAAAAACAACTTATCCCACAACCTCTGCGGATTGATATGGCAGTAGAATCTCTAGTTGAATATTATGACGGTAAATTGAAACTGGTCGATTGCGCAAAACGAAAAAGAGACAAATCAATATCACCTTCTGTATTAAATGATTCAAATCTTAATCCTTCTCCGGTTAAAATATTTAAATCAGTTGATGAACCGATGCAAAATGTTACAACTCTTAATGAAGAAATTTCCGCCACTGGAGCCTTAGAAACAGGAGCTTTCAAAAAGTATCGGAGTCCTCTAAAAGATCTTTCTTCAGAATTAAACATACAAAATAATGCATGTGTAGCTTGCAAAAATGGACATTTTCCTTCTGGAGCTCATGTATGCGTTCTATGTGGATGTAATGTGCACATTCTAGAAGGATGCTCGGTTCGCATAGAAGAAGAAGATGAAGGCTATGGTGAGAGGCGGATTTGCATTTCTTGCTCTAAAAATTCGGCAAAATCTTCTAAACTTGCACTACAAGATTTTGAGAATTGGCGAGATCTTGGCAGAAAAAAAAGAAGAAAAAATCGCACAACCTATTTATCAGGAGCTACTCAGGATTTGCTAGATAAAGTGACTTCAGAAAAATTGAAGAAATTGGCTATACTGAAGAATGGTAACGATCCAACATTAGGATTGGTTACAATCGACAGACTCAAACTGACATTAGTAGGATTCCCTGTTTCAAATATTTTTAGTTGCCATCACAGATAATGAGAAAATAAAAAACTTTGTACATGAACATAAAGATACAAATGCCTTGTTTCAAATGGTCTTTCCAGTTTTAAACAGTACAATAAGTACTGGGACATACACAAGGAGAGCGAGAATTTTCTTAGATTATTTAAAGCCAGAAACTAAGCAGGACACAATCATGGAACTGCGATGCGAGAGCAACGTTGTCTCGCTTGCCAACTTTTTGTTTAAAAATTTACCAAGCTTTGAAGAAGTTTCGACCTGTCGTGATGGATGCAAACCACACTTCAAATTTCTTCCCAGTGTGACAATTTGTGGTAAAGAAATTGAAAACCTCTGGGAATTGTGATAAAAGAACACTTGACTCTTCCTGGCGTTCAGTGCAGACAACATCAATGTGAAGGAATAGAGGATAACGCAATTCATAAAATCGGTAAGTATTATGGTAAGGGACCATCCATAATCTACGTTATCAATTTACACGAGAGAGGAGTTCAGAAATCTGAAGACAAACGCACTTCGTGCATTAGTAATAAGGGAGGAGGGGGTTTAAAAAAGAATGTAAAATTAGTAATGGAGTTTATGGATGGTTCCTAATAAGTTCTAAATGATCCGTGTTTTACTTTAATAAAGTTCAAGTAAAACAATTCACAATTAATTTTTTAAAATTATATTTATATACAATTAAATATTCTCTGTTCCATCGTAAGAAATAATGTTACAAAATGTTTTAGGAGATATAACTCTTATTGGAGTGGATATGGACCAAAAAATAGCAGTAAGCTCTATTCCACAATCATACGAATGTCCAAAAACAGGAATGACTTACGAATTTGTAGGCGCAGTAGAGTATAGAGGACGCAAAGTATCGAGACGCTCAAAGGATAGCATTGGACATTATGTAGCTGTTACGAAGAGAAATTCAAACTGGGTAATTTATGATGGCATTTATAATAAGAAAAAACCTGGCTGTTATGAAGTAAAAAACTCTTATCAGTTATCTGTAGAATTACTAGTTTATGCAAAAAAGTGATTTAATATCAGAATGTATAAAAACAAATATTTATCGTCGTTATTATTATTAAAATTTTAATTGTTGTATTGCTGAAAAAAGTGTTGACAACAGAATGTCTTACTCGTAAATAATAAGTTCGTTGATTTTGACTGTACAATTGACAGTGCATTTTGATTCTTTTGTTTACTTGTACTGTACGTGTACTACGCTTCTTAAAATCGAGACTGTTAGGTTTAAGGTTTTTTCTAAAAAGTTGAAATATTTTTATTATTATTAAAATTTAAATTGTTCTATTGTCGAAAAAAGTATTAACAACAGAATGTCTTACTTATAATAATAAGTTCGTTGAATTTGACTGTACACTTGAAAGTGCATTTTTATTCTTCTATTTATATGTGTTGTACGTGTACTACGCTTCTTAATATTGAGACTGTTGGGCTTAAGGTTTTTTCTAAAAAGTTGAAATATTTTTATTATTATTAAAATTTAAATTGTTCTATTGTCGAAAAAAGTATTAACAACAGAATGTCTTACTTCTAATAATAAGTTCGTTGAATTTAACTGTACACTTGAAAGTGCATTTTTATTCTTCTATTTATATGTATTGTACGTGTACTACGCTTCTTAAAAAAGAGGCTGTTAGGCTTAATGTTTTTATGCAAAAAGTTGAAAAATTTTTATTATTGTTTTTAAAATTTAAATTGTTGCATGGTTTAAACAAGTATCGGCAACAGAATGTCTTACTTGTAGATAATACGTTCGTTAAAGTTGACTGTACAATTGGCAGTGTGATATTATTCTTCTACTAACTTGTACTGCACATATAGATAAATAATTAGTTCACTTTATGAAATTTGAGAGGCTGATAGTAAATTTATTTAAAAAAGAATGGAATAAGTGACTTGGAAGCAATAATATAGTAAAACTTTCTTTTCCAATTGATGAGAGTTTCTAAACATTTATGCAATTTATTTATAAAAACATTACACAATTATTTTAACACGGTTATGCTGTAGTCACTTTTTCCATTTATGCACCTGTCATTATTATATACCACATCTAATTTATTCGATTTAATAGATTTATTATCTAATTCCAAATCAATTTTTATAACCAAACTACAATTTTCATTCTGAAGCACATTGTAACCTTTAACCTACCACCATCCATAGATATTAAAAAATTTCCTATAAAATATATCCCATATCTAGAAAAAAGTCTCAAATTCTATTCGAATTCGTAAAAAAGTGAAAATTGGTTTTTTGATACCTAAGCCTCCTTTTCATAGACCAAGTCACGTATGTAAATTGAAGTTATCAACTTTCACTTTGTATTTTTTGTTTTTTATTTTATTGTTTCTTTGTATTTTATTGAAATACCTGCGTTTTTTGACAATTTTGAGATTTTTAAGAAAAAAAATTTTTGAATTTGAATTTTTTTTTTTTGAAAAAAAAATTTTTTTCTTCAAATTTTTATTATTTTGAAAAACGGATTTGCCCATTGTTTAGCGGCAAAAAAACGGCAAATTTCTGTGTAGAGCATTTACTTGCAAGTCTTTAATTAAACGAGTTATAGAAGGTGCTTCGCTAACTTTATATAAACTTAGCAAAACACCCAATATTAAAAAAAATTATGGAACGACAAAATTTTTTTTTTACAACTAATTAGCGACAAAAAAACGGCAAATTATGAACTATGTGCGACTTAAAATTTTTTATGTTGTTTCGCTAAGTTGATGTACATTTTTTACTATTATGATCAATGATTAAAATTTTTCAAAGAACTGGTTATTTTGTTTAAAGTGTTGATTAGTTCTAATAATTAATATAATTATATTTTATGGATTTTTTATTAAATTTCAATTTTCGTTAAATTGACATAGAGATGAAAGTCAAAATTTTTGAATTTAATAATAAAATGTAATAGAAAAGGGTATGAATTAATAATGTATACAAGTATTCTTTAGAACCGATTAGGGCAAACAATATTTATTTAAAATTAAATAGGACAAAACTTTGTAAAAATAAACAAAATTAGTATGTATACATATTCCCTATGGAAAATAATCACTTGTAATTTTTACGGTTAAGTTTTTTTTAATTAAATGTTATACATAAATAGATTAACTATTTATTATTTCATGATATATAAAATGTACTTTTAAAACTCTTTCAATTGAATGATTAAAATCATTGTATTTACAAATTGAAAAAATTAGACAAATGTGAGTTGCACTCGCACTCAAATACGACGTGTTCCATACACCAATTTTAAAACCATGCATTTTTTAATATTAAAAATTATTCGTTTTTAAATTTTTAAAAATAATTTTTTGTGATCAGCCTGTAAACGTACAATAGTTTACAAAGTTTTATCTAATTAGGTCAAATAATGTAGAAGTTAAGGAAAAAATTTCTGGCTAAAAATCGTACAAAAT
This sequence comes from Leptopilina myrica (nomen nudum), assembly GCA_032872475.1. NCBI lineage: Eukaryota > Metazoa > Arthropoda > Insecta > Hymenoptera > Figitidae > Leptopilina > Leptopilina myrica (nomen nudum). The sequence goes on from CM065461.1 coordinate 3,246,857, forward strand.
TTCTTGACAATACTATGACCAACACCTTCAATCATATAAGCTATATTTTTCCTGCAATCTACGTATGAAAATACATATCATATCTCTCTCAAAAAACAATATTTTTCAAAATTTCAAAACCAGGCAGTTGCTGACATCTATTAAGCATATTTCTGTCAGAAACAGCTGTTAAAATTTAAATTTAGTGAAATTTTACAACCCTTGGCGCAAAAAACTGATTTTTTTATTTTTGAAAGTTGTAAGGTATGGTGGCGCATTTGGTGTATTTAACTAAAATATTATGTAGATGTTAAAATTATTTATTAAAACTACTAGAAATTATGAAAAATAACAAAAAGAGAAAAACTCATGATTTTAAATTATAGAAAAAAAAGTTTCCCTCTAGTTATGGTTACAATTTGGACATGTGAAGTTTTAACGCAACTAGAATAAGAGAAGACCGCACGTGTCACATATTTGAGAATTGTTGCGTTGGAGCACATAAGGCATTAGTACACAAAAAATGCAAAGACAATTGAAACTCGTGCAAAAAATGATACGCCACTGTACATTACAAAAATTGCGCCATCATATCTTACAAGCTATTGATGAAAATATGATGGTGTTACTTTCATACAGCGCAAATTGAGAAAAATGTAAAATACAAAAACCTGTTGTCCAAGGTCTAAACAATACGTTCCATACATTTACCAGACTCAATTTTCAAAAAATCTTCACTCTGACACTGTTAACACACATATGCAATAAAACTTTTTTTCTTTATTTCACTACTTTTTTTATTCAAAATCACTTAAAGTACAAAGCACGCGTTTGATCATTAATACTACTGCATATAAAATGTCATCACGATAAAAGACATCGACCATAGTGATAAGGCGCTTCAGATGTAACGTTACATGCCAGATTTGACAAGTCCGCCACCATACCTTACACGCCACGATACCTTACATTCCCCTACCAAATTTGAGCTTTGTAGGTAAAAAAGTTTAGCCGCTAGACGAGACACGAAATTGTCCGTGGGCGCAAGAGTTTCACTAATAGGGTTCTGTCAGTACACCAATGGTGTACGGAACCCTAAAAAGGAAACAAATTTTAAATGTTTCTTTTTTGGAATTCTCTCGTAATTTGATCGTTATTCGTTGGAATGTCCTACGATATTCCTTTGAATTACATTACAAAAGAATATTTTTCACAGTTTTGTTTGAAAATTGCGCTAGAAATTCGTTTATTATTCACACGAATGTTGTACAAAAATTCGTCCAGAAAAGTGATTAACTCTTTGCCATTGGTACGTTACGAAATGTCGTTTAGAGTCCTTTCTGGGGGTACAACCAATGAGAAGAGGCGTTATGCGTGTGTTGGTAAATTAGTTGTGTGTGAGAATGTAAGTGTCTGAATTTGCAGGATCGTACCTTGCTAAAATTGAAACCCATTTATATTTTACAATAAATTATAATTACTTATACTATATACTAAAACTATTGTTAGAACAGTTCCGCTATTGACTTGTGCAGTGCTACTTGACATTTAAACTCACAACTCAATCAAAATTGGGAGAGTTGATTTCTTAAACTGAACTACCAATGGCGTTAAGTGAGCGGCTGCTTGACACATAGTTCGGCAGCTCTACCAAAAAGGAGAGTTACTCTCTCAAAACTAAAGTGAGCTGTGCGTTTCATTTTAACGCAACACTTCGGCGCATTGGGGGAACAATTCTGCCAACAGTTTTTCAGTGTATAATAACTAAAAATACAATTTTTTGTATAAAGTACAAATGCATTTACAATTTATACACGGAGAGACCCACATTCGTAAAAATTACTAAAAATGGTTGCAATGACCGGAAATAAGGGGACTTTTAGCATAATGTACTACAGAATTAGATAAATTTACAAAAGAAATAGATAAATTTGCTACATTGAAATAGCAAATTTTAATACTTTGTGTAAGAGTTGTAAATGTAGCAAAAATTGATTATAGTTTTCTCTAATTTCATTACACAAAATCTGACAAATGAAAACATTTTTTACTAAAATCTACGATCCACTGTAGTAATTTTTGGTGAGCAAGTGTGGCTAGCGAGTGCAGTCATATGGCGCCTGCATTTCTATTGGTTGCTAACTTCGTCAATCTTTGTAAATGAGCCGATGCCATCCGATCATTGACAGTGACTATGCTTCGCGTATGTAAAATAAATTTGTATATTATCTACAATAATTAAATATAAAGTGAAACGTAGGTCGTTCGTTATCTCAGAAATTGACCATTATAAATTAATAAATTTTGCATTTATTCCTGTCCCAAGAACTATGTCTTATAATAAGTTGTTAAAAGCAAACTGCTTTCTCGTAAGTGCTGTTAATTTTCATCATTCAATATATAAGGAAACAAAGATGTATACTTTCAGTGAAATTCGCTGTCGTGCGTGCAGTTGTGTATTAGTGTATTAATTAACCGCGTCTATACATATAAGTGAAATAAACATGTGTGTGTCTTCAAATATTTATCCAACAAATATATAAGTGTGTGTGTGTGTCTGTGTATGTAAAAAGCCTTCCAGTTTACTTCCATTAGTCAAGAATTTACGGGAAACCGGCGACAAAAATCCGTATTTTTTCTTTTCACTCTTTCTTTCTGCATTTACAAACGACTGTAGTAATTTTACGTACACAATACTTCTGAGTTGTTTGGAACTATTGGACGAAATAGTAAGAAACTTTGTTAATTTGGTGAACATTTGTCGGGATTAGTGACTTAGTGTAGAAAATAGTAAAAAATACAAAAAGTCCCCTTATTTCCGGTGGTTGCAATGTGAAAATAGTAAATTCTAGTATGATTTTATACAAAAATTAGTAATCTCGGTCTCTCTGTGTAACTATTTAGAAACGGTAAATTTGTTTTTTAAAGATTTTTATCAGATATAAATAACCAATGCAAATATAAACTCAAAATTAAACTAATACCCGGCCCTGATATTGTCCACGTGATTCAACTGTCAAAGTGCTTGTTTCTGAGGTGGGGAAAACTTATCAACAGCAAAGGGTTAAAAATGTTTGTAATATATTTATAGAAACAATTACGTGCAGAATTTATAAAAAATTATTCAAAAAGTTCGTTATTGATTTGCAGAAACATTGTACAAAATTCTTTCCGAAAAGCAGTCGAAAATTTTTGTCCAAACTTTGCAGCAAATATTACTTTTCACCGTCAATTCTGTCCTCTTGAATCTTTTGATTTCACGTTTATTGACTCGATTTGACATTTTAATCAAAAAGACTGATTGATTTAATGTCTAAAAATGCTGATAATGAACAGGAAATTTAAAATTTTGTTAAAATGTAAATAAATTAAATTTGACAAACTGTTGGTCTATTACCATATAATTAGCGTATTTTCTAGATTAGCGCTGTGACTTATACTCACCGAGCCCCTAGCACGAACGTCGCAAGCTCAAATGTGCGTAACCTCGTTAAATTTAGGTTTCTGAAGAATAAAAAAAATACGTGTCTCTTCGTTTTTCATGTAGAATAAAAGAACGCTCAGACCTTCTCATGCAAAACTTATGCATGCAGGTTGCCATAGTAGCGTTCAAGAGTGGGAGAGATAGAATGATTTCCTATCTCTCTCAAACTTGAACGCTACCATGGCAACCTGCATGCATAAGTTTTGCATGAGATCGTGTGACTGTACCCTAACATATTTTAGCGACTGGTAAATCTATAATTTAATTTAATCGATTTGCCTGATTTAAAATAAATTCAATCATCTCTTAAACTAAGTTCTCGGAATTTTGACAACTGTCGGGACAACTATAGCCTATAATTTGTCCAACCAAAACTATGACTTTTAAAATACGTTTCGATAAGTTGTACCAACATTTGGACCTGGTGGTAGGTAGAACTTTGTATGTCATGTTTGGTTTGCAAAATTGGGCTAACCATGGGCGCTTGTAGGAGTCACAGTTTGGCAAACTATGATAATTGAAACTTCGCTTGCCAAAGTTAGGCCAACTTCCAAACTCTGGTAGCCAACCTAAATTCGCACTATGGTCACAAAAATATAGTACCCTACAGTAGACGACAAACTATACTTTGCGCAAGAAGTGGAGCACTACTTGAATTTGTTAACTGCTGTAGAATTCCAAGGTTCCCCCAGGTTGAATCCACAATGGACAAATTATCTTGAGCAATGCTCAGTTTATTAATCCACAGCATCAAAATAGAGCAGAAAACTGTTAATTTAGAGTTATAGTCAATAAAAATTCACCTTTCCACTAACTCAACCAACCACATTTGGCATTTTCGCAGCACTGATAACGAGACCGTCGAAAACACTCTGTATTTCATAATGCACCGAAGTTGAGCGCGTACTCAATTTTTTTTGTACAAAATAGATAGTTTTCTACAAATTTTTCGAAGCTCCATATTTCTTTCGTTATAAGTTTTATAAAATACTGAAATTAAAATTAAAATTTTTTGAAATTTAATTATTTAACTCTAGATTAGATCATATTACTCTCGCGATTTGAATCATTGAAATTTCACTGAAGATCAGTTAAAAATGATTGAAATTTCATTAAATAGCCTTCAATGCTTTCATATGTTATTATCTTTTTTGTTCAGATGCAAATAAAAACAGGGAGAAAATGAAAGTAATACCGTCTTATATTACTTTCTGGGCAAACGAAGCTTATACAGCTGGTGAAAGTCATTACTTTTGTTTAAAACCTTTAGACTAAGTTATTTTTATGTCTCAAATGGAACTAATTTATTTTTTTTAATATATAAAAGTCTTTCTGTAATATAAAAAAATTTAATACTTTCAAATGATCTGTTTTTCTAGTTTCAAAGAATCAGTCAGTTTCAAATTCAACAAGATTAAAAAATGCTTGCGTCGTATTGGAGAAGCTGACAATTTCGCAAAAAGATTTTAATTCTACAAGCCCAGTTCACAGCGGTGCAACTGAAATCTTTGATGTTTTGGGTGATAGTTGGCTTAATAATAACGGTAAGTGTAACACAAAGATTATTTTATGTTACAAGCAATAGATGTTGGGGATTGCTTTTTTAATTTTATTCTCAATAAAAAAAGTATTGAGTGGAGCCGTTAGGAATTGTTAGTATTTCTGAGCCAATACGGATTTGTGTAAAAACCGTATTGGAACATTTGACTCGATCTCTTTTCGTTTACCGAATACGGTCTTCTTTTAGTATTAAAATTAAGATTACATAAGCAGATTACACATTATAAATTAAAAGCACAATTGTCCTGGTATATAAAAATGACGATTTTGGAACGAAAAAGTGAAATATTATTAAAAAGTGTCAAAAACAAAATTTGACAGACCATATACGGTTTTTATACAAATCCGTATTGGTTCAGAGCTACTGCCAATTCCTAATGGCTCCACTCAATACTTTTTTTACTGGGTTATTCTTGAAGAACACCTGTTCTTTAATAACCCTACTACTGCAGCGTACAGTGAGAAAAAAGTGATTACTTTTAGACGGAAATCTAGAAACTTCTCAATTTTTAACTGATATAAGTTTTTTAAATACTCAGGAAGGTTATTACTACAGGACATCACTGTCTAAAAATATTAAACTGTTTTGCATAATGCGGTTATCTGAATGATCCTTAGGAATTAATTCTCTATTAGAATGATATCCGTAAATTGAAATGAATCAATTGAAGATTCCTATTCCTATTTCCTACTTTTTACTCTACTAAAGGGATGTATTTGAAAATGTCAAATAAATTTTTTTTAGTACGTCTGCAAAGTACAATTTAGGGACAACCATCATGTACTATTTTATTTTTAACAGATATGATCAACATTAGTGACGGAAATCTTAAAAATAATTTTTCAAAGTACAATTTTCTCTTATTATTAAACTCCTCTAATTCTATCGGCAGCCTTAGAACTCATGGCCTAAAATGAATCAGAGTTATCAATTTTATCGTAAGAATTTTTTTAAATTTGTTGTTAAAATTAAATTAAATTTTACCTTTATCAGTATAAATCCAATTCATTATTCAGACTGTCATTTGCCACATAATATTCATTCGTATTCTTTCCGTTACTCACAGTGATATCATTCGTAAAGATTTCTCATTAAATAACTTGAGAATTACACAGCCCCACAAAATAAATAAAGTGTCTGGGTTAAGAGATCAAAGTACCCTACTCCCATGTATTTTAGACCAATCAACACAAATCTGATGTCCGTTTTGGTGCAGCACATCTGGATTTATTCCTAATCTTAAAGGGAATCTCTAGGGGTTTTTGAGGCCTTCCAAAAAAGTCTGAAATCTAAAGCCAGATTTTCAAAATTCAAAATGGCGGATCCAAAATGTCGGACGAAATGATTTGGAAATTGATGGGTTTTAATTAAACTTGGTATAGGGGAGCCCGGGGCGTAATGACTAACTTTTCACTCTTTGTTGTTGTACTCGGACATTTTTATTTTAATTAAATGTTTATCTCCCGAAAAAGTTACTCTGATATCTCAGGTTTCTATTAAATCTTTAAACATCCCGATATGACTCTTACTTTTTTATTCTACAACAGTTATTCTGGAGCAATGCAAAGCTATCCAATGCGCCTTAGAACGGGGTGTATTTTTGTTCAACACGTCGGGATTTTTTCTAACCTCAAAAGATATCAAATTTCTGGTAGTATAGGAATTTTTTTTAAAAATTTATGTATTTTTATGAAACTTGATATATAAGGATTTTTAAGATTGCTGATTACGAATCTGAAGTCAGAGACCTCAAAAACCCATATAGGGGAGACCGGGGAGTAATGGCTAAGGGGTGTAATCAATTATTGTTATTTATTTAAAAATCGTAAATCGAAATAATTTTCCTGTACATACAAGTTAGTGTACTTGGTATACTGCAAGTTTTATAAATTTTAATTATTCTTCATTCACTATTGTAGGGAATGTAGTAGATAAACTATTTTTGACATACGAAAAATTTTAAAAATTTACATTTTTTCGTTCTAATTTTTTAAAAAATTAGCTTGAAAAAAACTGAAATCTTGTTTTGAGCTTGAAACATTTGTTTTTAAGGACCAATTGAAAATTCTTGATTCACACTTACTGTTTTAATAAAAAATTTCAAAATATTTGTCCAAGTACCCTCGGGGCGTAATGACTAGTTTTTCCCGGGGCGTGATGGCTAATGCAGCGCGCTATGTATAAATAGCAACCTAATTTATAGGTGAAGTGTAGGTTCGTTTTGGCGGTTGCTTGTCACTTAGTGTATGTTTTGGGAAAATTTTTAAGTTTTTGGTTAAAATTTACGAAAAATAGATTTCAAGCTACAATTATAATGAGAAGTCACAAAAAAATGAAGTGAGTGTCTATATCACAGGATATTATTGGAAAAGCGGTAAGAGAAATATCTCTAAATAAAGATAACATTCACGGAACACCCAGGAACCTTAATTTACAATATATAATAAGATTGAAAACTGTAAATAATAATTATCAATCATTATTCATTACGCCTCGGAAGTTATCCAATACACCCTGTTCCAAGGCGTATTGGATAGCTTTGCATTGCTCCAGAATAACTGTTGTAGAATAAAAAAGTAAGAGTCATATCGGGATGTTTAAAGATTTAATAGAAACCTGAGATATCAGAGTAACTTTTTCGGGAGATAAACATTTAATTAAAATAAAAATGTCCGAGTACAACAACAAAGAGTGAAAAGTTAGTCATTACGCCCCGGGCTCCCCTATACCAAGTTTAATTAAAACCCATCAATTTCCAAATCATTTCGTCCGACATTTTGGATTCGCCATTTTGAATTTTCAAAATCTGGCTTTAGATTTTAGACTTTTTTGGAAGGCCTCAAAAACCCCTAGAGATTCCCATTAAGGTTAGGAATTTTTTGAATAAAACACGACAACAATAAAATGAGGATATATTTATGTTTTTTAGATATTGAAGATGACTCTTTCAATAAGGATGTCGAGCAAAACACTTCAGAAAATTACAGAGCCATAAAAAAACCCATCGCCGAAGCATCAAAAATAAAAGGAATTGATGACATAACTAGTAGTAGAAGTAAAATATATATAAAAAATATTAATATAAATAAGCAACTTCGATATGAAAAGTTGCTAAAAGATTCCAATGAGCTGGACTTTTCTAAAAATTATAAATTTAAAGAAAAAAGGCATCGAACAGAGAACACTGATATTTTAAATAATAACGAAAAAGTAATTCCACGTGAAAATAATAATTCTATAAATAGCACTTACGTGATATATAAGTCTGATAATGCTAAAAGTAATGATTTAGTAAAAGCCTCCGAACAGAACTCTTTAAATGATTGGATGTCCATTGACGAACCATATAAAGAACTAGGAATTGGTGTTACAAACAGTGTTAAAAATGAAGTTATAGTTTCAAACAAAGATCTTAAAATTTGTGACCATCATGTACATTTCGAACATCTTAATAAAGAGTTACCAACTGATTCCGATGAGCTGGACTCGTCTGAAAAAGTAGACCAAAAAGAAAATAATATTTTAAAAAATAATGAAAAAAATTTTCAAGATGTACATAGTGACTCTGGTATGGGTACTGATTCGCTGCATGAAATAATCATTTTACTCAGGATCAATCATCTAAACTCGTCAAGCATAAACCTTCTAATCATTGTCCATCCATCATCACAGCACCTGGAACAGAAGAAATTGATGTTACAGATATTAGTACTGAACATAGAAATAAAATTAGTGATACTGGAATTAGTACTCACTCGATACATCAGTTGATTCGTTGTTCTGCAGCTGCTTCGACTACAGCCGCAAAGGGGAACACATCAGATCAATGTCTATCCATCATTACAGCATCTGGAACAGAAGAAATTGATGTTAAAGATATTACGGAAAAGAAGGATATTAGTAATGAAAATAAAATTAAAATTTGTGATCCTGGAATTAATACTCACTCAAAACATCAGTTTCATCGTTGTTCTGAAGCTGCTTCGACTACAGCCGCAAAGGGGAACACATCCGATTATTGTCCATCCATCCTCACAGCACCTGAAAAAAAATTGATGTTAAAAATATTACGGAAAAGAAAGATATTAGTAATAAACATAAAATTAAACTTTGTGATACTGAAATTAGTACTTACTCGATACATCAGTTCCATCGTTGTTCTGAAGCTGCTTCGACTACATCCGCAAAGGGGAACACATCAGATCATTGTCCATCCATCATTACAGCACCTGGAAAAGGAGAAATTGATGTTAAAGATATTACGGAAAAGAAAGATATTAGTAATGAACATGAAAATAAAATTAGTGATCCTGAAATTAATACTTACGTGATACATCAGATCCATCGTTGTTCTGAAGCTGCTTCGACTACAGCCGCAAAGGGGAACACATCAGATCATTGTCCATCCATCATCACAGCACCTGGAAAAGGAGAAATTGATGTTAAAGATATTATGGAAAAGAAAGACATTAGTAATGAACATGAAAATAAAATTAGTGATACTGGAATTAGTACTTACTCGATACATCAGTTTGCTCGTTGTTCTGAAGATGCTTCGACTACTTCCGCAAATGGGAACACATCAGATCATTGTCTATCCATCATCACAGCACCTGGAAAAGGAGAAATTGATGTTAAAGATATTACGGAAAAGAAAGATATTAGTAATGAACATGAAAATAAAATTAGTGATCCTGAAATTAATACTTACGTGATACATCAGATCCATCGTTGTTCTGAAGCTGCTTCGACTACAGCCGCAAAGGGGAACACATCAGATCATTGTCCATCCATCATCACAGCACCTGGAAAAGGAGAAATTGATGTTAAAGATATTATGGAAAAGAAAGACATTAGTAATGAACATGAAAATAAAATTAGTGATACTGGAATTAGTACTTACTCGATACATCAGTTTGCTCGTTGTTCTGAAGATGCTTCGACTACTTCCGCAAATGGGAACACATCAGATCATTGTCTATCCATCATCACAGCACCTGGAAAAGGAGAAATTGATGTTAAAGATATTACGGAAAAGAAAGATATTAGTAATGAACATGAAAATAAAATTAGTGATCCTGAAATTAATACTTACGTGATACATCAGATCCATCGTTGTTCTGAAGCTGCTTCGACTACAGCCGCAAAGGGGAACACATCAGATCATTGTCCATCCATCATCACAGCACCTGGAAAAGGAGAAATTGATGTTAAAGATATTACGGAAAAGAAAGATATTAGTAATGAACATGAAAATAAAATTAGTGATACTGGAATTAGTACTTACTCGATACATCAGTTTGCTCGTTGTTCTGAAGATGCTTCGACTGCAGCCGCAAAGGGGGACACATCAGATCATTGTCCATCCATTATGTCTGTTCCTGAAAAAAAAGAAATTGATGTTAAAGATAGTACGGAAAAGAAAGATATTAGTAATGAACATAAAAATAAAATTAGTGATGTTTTTGTTTCTCCCGCTAATCAGAATTATAATCTGAACGATATAAATATTGAGGAATGTGAGTTCATAATCGCTGGGGAGAGCCATACTGATTTCTTAGATGATTTTGATGTTGGAAGTAATGAGGTGTGTGTAAATGAATACAAAACAATCAATGATAATTTTAATCCTGTTGATGGATTAAATGATGAGAACGATACTACAAATAGTAAAAGAGTCTCTAACAGATTAGTGCAAGATGATTCAAGTCTGATTAATTTTAAAAAACCTAAAATTATTGATGTGTTAGTTATTCCACCTGGAAAAAAAATTGTATCACTTCCTGTAATTAAAGATAGCAGTACTTTTCTACAAAATAATCAATTGCCTAATTCGAAAAATTGTTTTAAAAATTGTGAAAAAGATGAAGAGGATGTTATTCTTCTTCCTGAAGAAGATGGCGATGATGAGGATGACGATCTCCGCGATATTGATTACTTACCTCAAGATGAAGAACAATCTGATGATGAAGAATTTGATGAAGCAGATGGGGAAGATGTAAATGCAACAAATAATATTGATAGTACATCTAACACAACACAAGATTGTAGTGTCCTAAATTCATCTAGTTTCTCTTCGTTATGTGTCGCTCCAGGAAAATCTTCAGTACAATCTACAGGTTTAACAGTTCCGTCATCACTTGGAAAAAGTGGAAAGTCGAAGAAACACTTCTGTTTTTACTGTAAAACTATGCAACTTTCGATTGCTCGTCACTTAGAAAGACATCATTCGAATGAAAAAATGGTTCAAAATTTCACTTCATTGAAAAAGAAGACTAAAAATAGGCGTAATGCCATTGATGAAATCAGGAAAAAGGGAGATTTTCTTCATAATACGGACCCTGACTTAAATCAAGGTTATCTTATCACGGTTCGTAGATGTCAGGTGGGGAGAGAGAAAACTGCAGATGAAATTGTTAACTGCCCTAAGTGTCATGGTTTTTATACTCAGAATAATCTTCGACATCATTACGCCGACTGTGTTGAATCTAAATCAGGTAGAACGAGAACCTTGTTACAGAAAGCTTGTCGAAAACTTGGACGTATACACAAGGATGCGAGTTACAAGATGAGGCATGATATAATTCCCGTTTTACGAAAAAACGATCCTGTGACAAATATAATTCTATATGACAGATTAATAATTCTTTTCGGAAATCTTCTTTGTATTAAACACAAATTTCGACACCAAGACAAGATGATAAGATCTCAACTACGATTGCTAGGAAGATTGCTTCTAGCAATAAAAGAAGTTGATAAAACAATCGAAGATTTAGCGGACATCTTTCACCCGACTTCCTTTGAAAAATTATTAAGGGCTGTAAATATTATAGCGGGGTTTAATGAGCGAACTCAAAAATACAGTGCCCCAAGCACAGCTTTTGCAGTGGGAACTGCACTTAAGAAATGCAGTGAAATTTTGAAATGTGAATACATTATCATGATGGAGAGAGAAAAAAAAGGCTTGGTCGAGGAATTTATGGTCGTCTTTAACACAAAGTATGGTATTTATGTAAACAGAAATGTAACAGAAACTCAAATCGATATGAAAAGGAAAAAACAGGTATTGCTGCCTAACATCAGTGACATCAGTAAATTAACATCTTATCTAATAAAGGAACGTGACTCTGTCTACAAATCTTTAAAAAGAGAATTTACCATTGAAAAGTGGAAGTGTTTAAATGAAGTAGTATTGATTTATCTCATGGTATTCAATCGTAGACGACGGGGTGAGATTCAATTTCTTAGTATTGAAGATTACGAAAATCGGCAGGAGATAAATGAAAACGATGATCTTTATAAAACTTTACCTGAAAAAGGTAAGAAAGTTGCAAAAGAATACAATCGTTTATTGATTCGCGGTAAGAAAGATCGTCCAGTTCCAGTCCTAGTCTGCAAAACATCATTAGAGTGTATGGCTCTTTTAAAAGAAACTCGACAAAAAGCTGGAGTACATAAAAAGAATACTTACTTTTTCGCTGTTCCAAGTGTGGATGCAGAAAGATGCCAATCTTTAGAAGCATGTGAGCTAATGCGAAAGTATTCGGTTTTATGTGGTGCTGAAAAACCACAAACACTTAGAGGCACAACACTCCGTAAACATTTAGCAACAACTTGTGCCACAAAATGCTCCGAAAAACAAATCTCACAAGTTGCGAACTTCATGGGTCATGACTTAAAGATCCATAAGGATTATTACCAACAGCCTACTGTGGCAGTAGACATAGTTGGAATATCAGGTGTTCTGAAGGAAGCTCAAACTTCAAGTAAAGGTATTTATTTAAAAAACAATTTGTTCTTTCATTCTTCAAAATCAGAATTTTATTTATATTAGTTAAAATAATTACTATCGGCCAAATAGTCTTAAAACACATATCGAACAACTTCGGATCTTCCTGACTGCCTTTTCGTACTCTTTACATTTCTTTAAATTATCTTATTTTGTTTTTATACTTTATTAAACTCTTAAAAACTTTATCCAAATTTAACTTTATTCTTTTGTTAGGATCTCAATAATTCCTATTATTAATTACGTTTTGTGCACTTAAAATATTCCTGTAATTCAAAAAACTTTCTTAAATCGTTTATCTCTTATTATCATTCTTCTGGTTTTAAAAACTTTTCCATACATTTTATAAAAAACCGTTTTAATTATTAGAAGATTAGAATAGTTGACTTTAAATTTTATGTTACTTATGGGGACTTTCTGGTACAAAATTAGTGCGGTCAGTTATCTATCCTAGTAAAAATATACTTATCGATTTGTACACGTAAGTATAAATGTAAAAAGTTTTAACATGTGTAATAATTTTTCCTCGTGTATTTACACGTGTATTTACATGAGTCATTCATGCGTAGTTACACAAAGAAAAATTATTATACGTGTAAAAACTTTTCTCCAACACTTGCTCTAAAGGAGTACTTTTCTTGGTAGAAAAGTGTGGCGAAAGTAGAACTTTTCTCAACTGCTCTGAGGAGCGTGGCGAAAGTAACATTTGGCGTGGCGAAAGTAAATTCAGCGTGGCGAAAGTAAATCACGAACTTATTCTTTTTTCTTTTTCTTTGACCGAGATTTATTTTGTATCTAACTTCTTCCCCACTCAAAACATTCGTCTTTTATTATATTAAACATAAGCACACATTAAATTAAAATTATACGAAACCCACGAAGAAACCTTTCCTCGCAAGGTGTTGGAGAAAACGTAGTGCACAACTCGTGGTGAAAGAATGATTTTTCGAGAGTGATTGCTGCTCTCATTACGCTTGAGCCGCAAACTTCACTCTCGAAAAATCACACTTTCGCCACTAGTTGTACAATGTACTATTCCTCTTTGTTGTTCCTCTTTTCCTCGGACATGCGATTATATTCACTGAGATAAAAACGCTATTTTTGTGCATGTGGGGTAAAAATATTTTTTTAGTAACTTTATTTAAAATTTTTTATAATGTACTACAGTGGCTTAAGACACAGTCATAAAAATTGCTACAGCTTTTTTTGCTTGAAATTCTTTACCAGAAAGACATATATGTGAAGTTGCCCCCACTTTTAAAAAATTAAATTCTTCATAGAACATAATTTATAAAAAAACAAACTTTTGTTAAACTTCAAAGCTATGTAGTTCAGTTCTTTTTAGGTTTTGGAAAAAATTGTTATTAGGGTTTTTTTATCGAAAATGATTAGGCGCCCACCGACATTTCACTAGAACACCAAGAACTCTCAATTTATAAAAAAACAATTTTTTTAACTTCTAAGTTTTGTATTTCTGTAGTTTTCAAAAAACTGGTTATAAGGTTTTTTTATCGAACACTGTTAGGGGCTCACAGATTTCTGAACAGAACTCCAAGAACTCTCAATGTATAAAAAATCAAAATTTATTTTGTTACTTCAAAGTTTTGTAGTTCTGTAGTTCTTAGGTTTTAAAAAAATTTGTTTTAGGTTTTTTAACACTATTGAGAATTCAAAGATGATTATCAGAACTATTTAAATAAACTGTAGGGAACTCTAGAACTTTTTAAAAAAACTATTCAGAACTCTTATTATAAATTTACTTTTCCATTAATGTGGGCTGAGTGAAGTTGTCCCCCATTTTGAAAAAACTTATTTTTTACCATTTAATCAACGAAGCTATTTTTAAAAACTATCAGGAACTCTAGAATTATTGTTCATGAAGTCAGAACTCTAAAAAGAATTTAATTTTTTGAAATTCCTTAAGTTTTACAAAATTTTTTAAAAGAGATTTACATTGAAAAAATAGATATAAATATCCTTTATCTCAGTTGTTTAAATTTAATATTTACAGATATTGGAAAAGAAAATGAAGATGAAGCTGAGGTGTCAAAGTCCGAGGACTCAATTCCTAATCGAATTGAGCGAAAAAGGAAACGAGATTCTAGTCAAGTGCTAGAGGAGCATTCAAAAACTATAGAAAATATAGGTACGTATGTTTTATATATCTATTAGTATGTAAATTATTTACTATTCCTTATTATCATAATTTTATAACGATTTTCCATTTATTTGTAAAAACCAAAAATTTTTTAATTTCCAAAAATCTTTTCATGATAATTAAAATGATATTATTTTGAATTAATTAAAGAATTCTTTAAAAATTCTAGTAAGCTTAAGGGTTCATGCCACTTTACACGCTTGAGAATCAAGCTATTTTCTAAAAATTTTTTTTACGATTCCTATGGATTATATTGATCTGCATTTTTTTAGTTCAATAAATACACTTTCTAACTTTATAAAAACCTAATTTTATTAAAAAAATATTATTTATTTATTTAAAATTTAACAATAATTTTAAACCTGCTAAAAATATCGATGTCAACTGCGGAATTCATTTCTCAGGTTAGAAAAGTCTAAAACTCAAGTTTTAATTTCAAAATCAAAATTCAAGTTGATTTATCTTCAGTTCGGTTTAAAAAATAGTATAAATTAATATTTTTAAATAATTCTAGTTCCAGCGATACCCACACATGTGACAAAGATTTTCGTAAGAAAATATATATTCTGAGTGCTGGGATGTTTCTAATAAGTTTACACCAAATTTTTGACATACCCAGGTAGAAATTTGCCAAGTATTACTTGTTTTCTTCCAGTAACTGTAGAGTCGAGAGCGAGTTTTACTTGCCAAGACAATCTGGCCAGTCCTGATTAAGTGACTGGCCAGTTTCACTGGATAAAAACAGTTCTCCTTTGTAAACAGTACTTCTGTCAACTTACTAACCAGAAAATCTTATCATAATCGTGATAAGAATTTCTTTTTAGACACTGGCCAGTAACTGCTTTGAAGAATTATTTAAGATTCCACCTAGAAAAAATGGCCCACCACTGATCAGAAAAACTTGACGAATCGTATTAAGGGAATCTGGGAAAAAATAATTGTTTCGTGATAGACGTCTCATTTAAAAAGAAAAGAATATTTTGAGTCGAGATTTTTTAGTAAATATAGAGAAATGCTCTTGAACCAGCGCTGCACTCGGAATTTAGAAAAATTTGGATAAATAATAATTGAAAAAATTGTTTAAATATACGGAAAAAGGGGTTATGGACGGTTTGGTATAGACGTCTTATTTTGAGAGAATAAAATATTTCAGGTTCATATGTGGAGGGGTGATAGAGGAACACTCTCCGAGAAGCGGCCCTCTCCGTTTTTGCAATAATTTTGAGAGGATATTATTTTTTTAACGATTGAAAGTGGAGTCATTCGAAATTAATACATTTCCTTAGTTCAAGTCGCGACCACTTCCGAGAATTGGCGTCACGTCCTTGACCACTGACACATAGATTCACTTGTCTGTGTGCTCGCCGCCATATTGTTTCTCAATTTCGTCAAAAATGCCAAAAATCCAACTTTTGTAATTTTGTTTTTCAATATTTATTCCAAAAATCACTTGCAATTTTCGAGAATATTCTTTATCATCATAAATTCCCTTAATTATCATGATAAATCGGAACTAAATATCTCTAATTATTTAGGAGTGAGACGACACGCGGGAAAACACTTTTGGTGGGAGTTTCCCCAGATGCCCTTAAAAGAATTATTCTACATTTTTCCAAATTTCTAGCGAGAAAATCTTGACACTATCAAAAAAAGAAACTACGGACACAGAAACTGACCAGTCACTAAGAAAAAAACAAAGCGTCAGTCCCATACAAATCCACTCTTAGTCAAACATTTATAATTAGGTATTTTTGATCATTACTTCTGACAAGTCACTGGCCAGAAATTCTATTCACAATCGGAATAGAACTTCAGTTCTTAAACTTGCAGTTATGATAAGTTACCATCTGGTCACCGTGGCTGCGTGGTAACGCACATGTGTTCTTTCTCCAGGGTCTAGGGTTCGATCCCCCATGCGGGCGAATTTTTTATTCTTAGATTTAAATGTTATTGGTAGAGTAATTGTTCATTATTCTAAAATATTTGAATAAGCCCAAAAATATAAATAAATATGTAATTATAAAAAGAATAAAATGAGCCAGGAAAAATTATATTTTATTCTAGATTTTGAGCAGAAAAACTGGCTAGTTTCTAGTCAGTTACTTGTGAGTCACTGGACAGATAATCTAACCAGTGACTGCTAAAGTAACGTGTTACATTTCTAATCAATCACTTGCCAGATTTTCTGGTCAATCACTAATCAGAATCTAGAAAAATATCTTACTTTCAAATTCCGTAATAAAAAATTTTGCTTTTTTGAAGATACGTCCAAAATCAAGTTTTCGAGAAAAACGTTTTTAAAGTTAACAAACCGATATTCATATTTCTGCATATTAAAATGGCTTGAAATTCGTTACTCGGGGGTTTTTGGGGTCGCTGATTACGAATCTGCTATCATAATTCCAAAATTCTAAATGGCGGATTCAATATAGCGCCAAAAAAATGTAAGAAGCAAATAGATTCGCTTGAAACAGTTTGCAAACTTATCAGATTTACTCTATACATGTTGCCCCGAATACCCCTAAGAAATGAATTTTAGGCAAATTTAAATAATTTTAAAAATTTTGTCCGCCATATTGGATCGGACATTTTGAATTTTTAAAATCTGAAGTCAGATCCAAAAAACCCCCAAGTAACAAGTTTCAAGCAAATCTGATCACTTTTTATACATTTCTTTTGTGCTGTTGTTTTTCTACGTTTTTTAGCCAATTGCGTCCATCTTTGAAGCGCAATTATAAAAAAACTAATAAATCTTGAGGTGTTGGATTTATTATTATCTCAGTAGACATTAATGGCCCATTATTGGCTGCCAAATCTCAGCAGACATTAATGGCCCAATATTGGCTGCCATTACTCCCCCAGTGTTGAAAAAATAAAAAAAATTTTTTTTATTTAATTTACTAATTAATTGATAATATTTATACGGCTTATTTCCCTCAGTTAAACGCAAACTTAAAAATATTTGAAAAATTCTTACCGCTCGCGGGGATCGATACCTGAACCTGATGCACTACAGCCTAACACTCTGACCACTCTGCTACTCTGACGTGAAATCGAGGAAGCAAAAGAGTTTTGATAAGCTACATTACACTGGCCGATACTGTGCCATTATTGGGCCGAGCTACGTCCATATATTGGCAATTATAATTTGCCATCATAGATACAAAATGTTATACATTAATGTGCCATTTCTGGACCAAGCTACGCCTCAATTCTGGCAATTATAATTTGCCATCAAATATACAAAATTTTTGCCATTAAAGTGACATTAATGGGCCGATCTTTGTCACATCACTGGTAATTTAATTTGGACATTAAAGATTTATCAACTTTGCTAATAATGTGCCGTTATTGGGCCAAGCCCAGTAACTACTGCCAATTCTCGGCAGACATTACTCGACCAATGATGGTCCATTTTTGCAGTCTTGGCATTTCGCACTTGGGTCACTAAAAAACTGAAAATCGATTTTTTTACCTAAGGTCCTTTTTAACATTCCAGGTCACATATAATATCTAGCTTTCGCCTCTCAATAATTTACAATTTTTAATAAAAAAATTCTTAATAATTTACAATTAATTTATTTAGATCTCAATAAATTACAGATGCTCCCGATAAGAAAAAAGTGAAGAAAAGCAGGTGGACGAATGAGGAAAAAAACACAGTTTTAAAGGTATTTAAGGAGAACATAGCAGATGAAAATCTCCCGTCAGGAAAAGAAATTTTGATTGCTCAACAAAAATACCCATGCCTACAAGGTAAAAATGTAGCCACATTAAGATCATGGCTACATCACTACATTTTTAAGAAAAACAAATAATTTATGTTGTTATATACGTTAATTATACGATCACTTGATATAAGGGGCGTTCCATAGCTGGAAGAACTTTTAAAGATAAAGAAATTATTAAAGCATTATTATTTACGATTTGTAATAAAACTTAATAAAGAAAATTTTTGTAGTTCAAAAGTTTTATAATAAAAACAATGCTTATATATAATAATTTAACAATTATTTTTCTTTTAATATTATTATAAACTCAATGGAATAATATATACAAAAGAATTTTTTGTTAAATGTGATAAATAAGAATAATCATTTGCTGTTAAAAAAATTTTTTTTATTATTACAAAAAATATTGTATTTTGAAAACATATAAAATCATTCTCGGATTCAGCATAAAAAAATACATCAAATTAAAAAAAGAAAAATTAAAATTGGTAAATAATTAACGAAGATATAACCATTTTTGTAAATTTGAACGGCTGATTTCAGTTGTAGCGTCGAAAACCACGCGCCACTGAGTTCCCCCACGCCGCCATCCAAGGGTTGAAAAAACTATATATGAATTTTTACTTGATATAAATGAAAAATAGAAGCATAAAATATAACAATAAATTCGTTTTCATAAAATACATGTATTAAACTGTAGATGGTGCAAATTTCATTTAAAAATATTAATTATTAACTAGTCAGGAATTTTTTAAAAATAAAAATCTATCTCCCCACCCCTTAAAGCTAAGTCGGATTTTTTTTGGAAAAGATTTGTGATAACAAATGAAATTTAATACCCTTTAGACCAAATCGATAAAGTGAAAATTGGCTGAGTTATTCCATTTGTTTATGATTAAAAAACGTACCCTTTTTTAATATCCATTATTATGCATTTAAATAAAAAATATCAATTTTCCATTTAAGTGGGATGAAAGTTTGACTCCTTAAGTGTACTCTAAAAAAAAGAAAAATGAAATTCGCAGGTCCAAAAGTGTAGAAATTCCGTTGAAAAATTACATGTTTTTAGTTTACAAATGGAATTATGCATAAACTATTTGTCCGATCGAGTTGAATTTTTTTGAGATTTATTCAGCTTCATAAGGAGAATAGTCCTGGTAAATTATAAACAAATTCGATAATTATTAACAAAGTTATTAAACAATTAAAAAAGTGCTATTTTTAATGGTTTAAATTCATTTGCAACTAAACTAATTAAAATTTTTTAACGTACGACCAGTCATTAGAAAGCTATTTCCCAGTTTTGTCCAAAAAATAATCAAAGATTTGCCCAGAGACCTATTTTTCCCGGTCGTGGAATCTGACACTACAGTACAAATTATTTTACTTTTACATTATAAGGACAACAGTAGTTATTAAATTATTGTTTTACACCGATAACAAATTTAAGATTTGCTCAGAGACCTATTTTTGTTAACAGTTTAAAATCCTAATTTTTTAAAAGATCTTGTCTCTATAAGAATCCAAAAAAATATAACTTATCACATCCCTGCTGGAAGTTAAGGGATAGATATCCCATCTCCTTGAATATTTTTTATCTCTGAGATAGAAAGAGATAAAGTTTCTCTGTCTTAGTCAATCCTAATTTTATCACTTCAATGACTTTTTATCTCTCCTTCTGTATCAATCTTTGAGTCATTTAAACTGCATTTGACAAAGTTTTGCCAACCGTCGGGCCAACCGTGGCCCAGAGTTTGGCCAACCAAGAAAGTTAGTCATTTAAACTGCATTTGACAAAGTTTTGCCAACCGTCAAGCCGACCTTCAAACTCTGGCGGCCAACCTAAATTCGCACCTGGGGAAATGTTAAAAGATGCAAAGAATTACATAAAAAATGATGTTAGTTATAAAATAATTCAAAATATCCAAACGTTCTGGTTTGCCGCATGGGGGTCCAGTTTACCCCAGAGGGTGGGGCAAACCGGACCGTTTGCAAATTTTTTTTAAGTTAACACAGCTACTAAACAATAAAAGATAAAGTATAGGTATTTCTGGGAAAAAGTGGTGCAATTAAATGATCTTTCAAATAAGCCATCGTAAAATGAAATCGGTTGATTCGTTTAGTCACAAGAGTTAAAAAACCGTTAGGGGGTCCGGTTTGCCCCACTCTCCCCTATTGTTTGTGGATGAAATTTACATTTTTCAGGTAAAAATTTGGTATTTGAAATAAAAATAAAGTTAATAAAAAAATTAATTTTAAAATAAATTTTTTTAGGTTTATCTCCGGCTGCTACTCTTGAAAACATTGATTTTCAATAGATTTTCTTCAAATTTTGAGAAAATGTTTATTTATAAATATTTAAATGTAGTAAGTATTTCAAAACTCTTTGCAATGTGATAAAACGAGTTATTGTGGTTGGCATTTTTTATTTTTAACATAATCGCATGTAAAAGTTAAAGTTTGAACTTGATACTTGAATATCTCAAAATTTAGCATTGCAAAGGGTTTTGAAATTTTTCATTTAAAGGGCACCCGAAGACATATTTTTTTATAATTTAAAGAAATTCTAAAGAAATACAATTTTTTCAAGAGATACAATTTCTTTTAGCGCATTGACAAAGATTTTCTATGATAAAAAGCACAGAAAATTACTGTAGAGCCTTGAAAATTTCCAAAATTGATGCAGAAATTGTTGTTTATCATCAATTTTTCAAAAATTTTGGAACCATTTGTACTACAGGCCGACAGAATTTATTAAAGAAGAATCAAACAATACTTTTCTAAAGGTTTTCAAAGTCATAATTCCGTATCCAGCGTCATGATAGACCCTACACGTCAGGTTTTCGAGATAGTTTGACTTAAAAGTGCAAAAGACCAATTTTTTGACATCAAAAGATAATGGTTTTCACAAAATTTCAATACTGCATCTAAAAACGCTACTTTTTTTCTTTAAAATATATTTTGAAAATTTTAAATATTTTCATATTCCTCTGAGTAATCATTCATTCTGTTTACTGAATTTTTCGACTTCTATAAAAACTGAGTAATAACAGACAAAACTTCCATAATGAAGAAGAAGAATATTTTTTTAAACCAGAATATAAATTTCAAATACTTCTGCGTATTTTTGGTACAACTGAATGCGAATACGATGTCAGATTTACGACGATTTTAAATCGTCTGCCATATACGATCCGCTATTTTGAATTTTTAAAATCTGACAGAATTTGTATCCAGTTATACTAAAAATCTACAGAACCATTTGAAATTTAGATGTTTGTAGTTATATTCTTCTATATTATCGAAGTTTTGTCTATTTCTACTCAATTTTTATAGAATTCTCCCTACTCACTAACAAGTAAATATTTTTTAAATATCCGAAATGAAAAAAATCGAAAAACTGAGTTTGTTCAAAATTTCATATACCGATTATTTCTTTTTTGTCTTAAAATTATTGTGTGGCTTTACTGAAACGATACCAAACATGAATTGGATAGGCAAGAACTTTTGGGTTTTTATTCCTTGATGCTGTAGATAGTCTTTTTTTACAAAAACTTCAATATCATCAGATTAAAAAATATCTTAACAAATCGCGGCCTGGCTAATATACTGCCGCTAATTGACAAACGGAAAATGGGAAAATATTTAGAACATGTTGGGGTTGTTCTAAGGTTCAAGGTTTAAGGCCGTATTTATTTTTTAAATTTTTTATTTAACTAAAATAACTTCTGTTTCGATTTACCCCTTTTTCTATTTACCCCAAATGACCCTAATAACCTTTATTTTATATCTATTATTTCTTTTACTATTTACTTTCTTTCCTTTTTATCCTAACTTTATTCTGATCCCATACTTTTCTCTTTTTATCCCCTCGATTTTATATCAGTCTATTACTCTTCAATTCGATTAAGAAGGACCTTTTCTTCTATCTCATGTTTTATGACATTTATTATGCTCCTTTTAACCCTTATACCATTCTCTTCCTTTGCTTTCTAATCCCAATCATATATCGTACATATAATTATCACATTTATTTTCTTAACTCAATTGCAGTCTATTATTTCCTTCCTATACGTGGAGTTAGCTACACGACGATTCCTTGATAAATAAAGAGAAATTAAAACTTTAATAAGGAGATTAACTGAGAGATAAAAAATAAATAATAAATTATTTAGAAATTTTTTTGTACTTTTTGTATTAGCAACCATTACCATGTCAACGGTTGTTATGTCAACCATTAATGTAGCAACAGTTGCCATGGCAACGGTTGTTATGTTGTCTTAAGAGTTAAGACATAAGACTTAAAACATAAGATTTAAGAACTTCTTATACTAAAGTCTCGCTATAAGACTTAAGACTTAATGCATAAGACTTAAAAATTAAGACGTAAGAACTACCCTGTTCGAAGTATATGAATACAAATTCTATCCAATTTAATATTTTTTAATCCAAAAGATTAATAAAGATAGATTATTTCTATCTTATTTTATTCATGTCATTCCTGTTTTATTCTATAGTTATCCATGACAATCCATATGTATAATTTTTTCATCCACATAAATTTGTATACAAATAAATCTCAAAAATGTTATCAAATTTATTCCAGTTTTTTCTTTGTTAATCTCTTGTTATTCCTACATTTATCCATTGTATTTCACATCCATACGAATCACTTAAATTTTATCTTAATCTATAAAATTTCTTTACCTGTTTTAATCGAAGAGGAAACTAATCTTTCCTAATCACATTTTTTATGAAACATAATCTATTTTCAATAATCTTTAATTTTTTCTATCTCATGATCTAATTAGAGTTTTGTATCTATATAAATCTCTGGAATTAAATATGAAACAATTTTTTTAATAGGCTAATTTTATTTAATTACAGTAGTCTAAAACTAAATATATCTTTGTCTTTCAAACAATATAAAATATCAGTTATATTAAAATATTGAAAAATTTTATGAACTGTATTAATTTCTATATAAGTCAATTAATTTAACCATGTGGTTGAATTATATTATATAACAATACTCAACGGTATCTGACAACTCTATACACCTAAATTATTACAACAAATATTTAAGAAATAATTTGTTATAGTCCTTTAAAAAAATGTATATTATATGCATATATTCAATTTCCCAATAATATTTATATTTATTTTATAGACAGAGTTCCCTGGTGAAATAACCGGACAGATTTCGGACTAATCCGAAATTTGTCCGAAACAGTGCGGTTTATGGTCATCTTTTTTTCACCCGAAATTAATCAGGATAAATCCAAACTCTATACGGTTTGTGAACAACTAGTAAATCCGGAGTTGGTCGAATAAAGTCCGAAAATAATCAGTTAATTTTAACTAGTGAATCCGAAATTAGTCCCAAACAGTAAAAAATTAGAGCGGATAATTTAGTGAATATTAATAAAAAAATTATTAATATTACACATTAATTATAATTACTTTATTGTACATTCAACATAGTTTTTGATATACCTATCGCAATTTTATTTACATTAACTTAAAATTTCTAACGCTTGGGGATTCGAACCTACACCTATTTATAAACATTATATCGCACTGAAATCGAATACACTATACCACACTTACATAGGATTTCAAATTCATAATAGTCCAGTCGCCCTGTGAAAAAAGTAGTCATTTTTTGCCAAAATTGATACCTGAAGTCTGATTGTGGATTCATATAGTGTGGGGTGGTAGTATGAATATGTATATGTTTCCCACTCGAGATTTTTTAAGGTACCAAAAAACAGTTTTTTGATGACCGTTCTTTCCGATTAAATTATAAAAGAAAAAATTGTTAATAAAAGTTATAGAGCTCGGAAATATCTTTAAAATGATGGGTCATATGTTAAAATTGATCCATTTGTTTACTTGCAAATGAATTTAAACCACTAAAAATGTCACTTTCTTATTTGTTTAATAACTTAAACAAAAGTTAACAAATTCTTTCGATATTCCCCAAAAATGTACCTCTCAAAACCCTCAAGATGTGTGCCAAATCTGAATACGATTCGATAAATAGTTTATGAGAAATTCCATTTGTTAACTAAAACCATGATTTTTGAAAATAGAATTTCTACATTTTTGGCTGGAAGAAAATCAATTTTTTGTTGGGTTCTCTTCATGAAATGCCAATCTATCAATCAAAATTTATAGCAAATTGAATATTTACAAAAAAACTAGTTTTTTTTGGGGGGGGGAGAAATTTTTGACTTATAAACAAATGAACACTACATCAACAATTTTTATTTTAACAATTTGGCATAAACGCTATCTGATTACTTATTCTTTCCTGCAAATTTTGCAAAAAAAAATTTTGATCTAGGTCAAAAGGGGGGGGGGAGATAAATTTTTTTTCAAAAAATTCCTGAGCCTTTAATTATTAATATTTTTTTTTTTATTATATTTTTTTAGTTGATTAGTCATACTAATTATAAAAAATCAATCTAAACATCTATACACTTCTTGTTCGTAAAAATATTTTTCAAAAGTATGCAACGTTCGAATGCAACGTTTGAGCAGCCTAGCTGCTCTAGGATGCATAGTGGGGGACATCATCAGACGTTCGCGCTAAAGTTGAATCCAAACTTTCAAATTCGTAAAAGTTGTCATAACATTCAAACAAATTGATGAATTTTGATAATTTTTTTTCTGGGCTAAAATTTTCTCAGGAATTCAAATTTTCTATTTGTTTTTTGAAAAATTTCTAAATAATGTCAAAATATTAATAATTAAAAAAAAATATTTTTTTGTTTTATTTTTTTAATTCATTTTTTTTAATTTTTTATTTTTAACTTCTTAAATAATAAAAGCAACACAAATTCAAGAAGTTAAAAATAAAAAATATGAAAAAAATGAATTAAAAAAAGAAAACAAAAAAATTTTTTTTAAATTATTAATATTTTGACATTATTTATAAATTTTTCAAAAAACAAGTAGGTAATAAGATGGCGTTTATGCGAGATTGTTAAAATAAAAATGGTTGATGTGTTCATTTGTTTATAAGCCAAAAATTTCTCCCCTCCCCCAAAAAACTAGTTTTTTTGTAAAAATTCAATTTGCTATACATTGTGATTGATAGATTGGCATTGCATGAAGAGAACCCAACAAAAAAAATTGATTTTCATCCGGCCAAAAATGTAGAAATTCCATTTTTAAAAATGATGTTTTTAGTTAACAAATGGAATTTCTCATAAACTATTTATCGAATCGTATTCAGATTTGGCACACATCTTGAGGGTCTTGAGAGGTACATATTTGAAGAATATCGAAAGAATTGGTTAACTTTTCTTTAAGTTATTAAACAAATAAGAAAGTGCCATTTTTAATGATTAAAATTCATTTGCAAGAAAACAAATGGACGAATTTTAACATATGACCCATCATTTTAAAGGTATTTCCGAGCTCTATAACTTTTATTGATAATTTTACCCCTACACAGAGAGAAATATCATACTAATTGAGCATGGGCAGCCGAACCGAATAACGCACAGACACAACTACGCGTAATTTGCTTGGAATCCATGCCAAAATCGCATGGGTCCATGCGATTTTCACACCATCTATTGCAACTTTCGCATACTGAGTCTATGGAAAAATAGAGTGAGAAAGTCCATGCTATAATCGATTGGAATTTTTCTCCGTGTATAATTTGATCGGAAAGAACATCTAAGCTCTATAATACAATCCCATCCAATCTTACTTGACATATGTATCAGACTTAAGGGTCCTGGTCGTGGAATCCACCATTACAGTACAAATTATTGTACTTCTACCTCATAAATATAATAAAAAATATTATTCTTTCATACCAATAACAAATTTAAGATTGCTCAGAGACCTGTATCTCTTAAAAGTTACAAAATTTGTATTTTGTAAGACATTATGGTGGTATGATGGTATTGATTATCAAATCAATACCATTAAATATAACTTAACATATGTGTCGGACTATAGGGTTGTGGTCGTGGAATCGACCACTACAGTACAAATTATTGTACTTCTACCTCATAAATATAATAAAAAATTTTATTGTTTCATACCGATAACAAATTTAAGATTGCTCAGGGACCCGTATTTCTTAAAAGTTACAAAATTTGTATTTTGTAAGACATGTGTACTATTATCAAATCAATACCATCAAATATAACATGACATATGTGTTGGACTTTAGGGTCGTAGTCGTGGAATCCACCATTACAGTACAAATTATTGTACTTCTACCTTACAAAAATAATAAATTTTTTTATTGTTTTATACCGATAACAAATTTTAAATTTGCCCAGAGACCTGTTTTTCTTAAAAGATAAAAATTTTAATTTTGTCAGACATCTATATAATAATATCAAATTAATAGCAAAAAATATAAGTTGACATATGTGTCAGACTAGTGTCGTGGTCGTGGAATCCACTATTACAGTACAAATTATTGTACTTCTAGCTCATAAAAATAATAAAAAATTTTTATTGTTTTATACCGATAACAAATTGAAGATTTGCTTAGAGACCTGATTACCTTAAAAATTAAAAATTTTAATTTTGTAAGACATCTATATTAATATCAAATCAATAATATCAAATATAACTTGACATATGTGTTGGACATTAGGGTCGTGGAATCTACCACTACAGTACGAATTATTGTACATCTGCATCATAAAAATAATAATAATTTTTATTGTTTTATACCGATAACAAATTTAAGATTGCTCAGGGACCCGTATCTCTTGAAAGTTACAAAATTTGTATTTTGGAAGACATGTGTACTATTATCAATTGAATTTGCTTGAAATTGGTTACTTGGGGGTTTTTAGGGTCGCTGATAACGAATATGATGTTGGATTTTAAAAATTCAAAATGGTGACTCCAATATGGCGGACACATTGTAAGAAAGTCAATTGAATTCGCTTGAAACTGTTTACTCGGAGGTTTCTAGAGACGCTGATAACGAAAATGATGTTGGATTTTCAAAATTTAAAATGGCGCTTCCAATATAGCGGACACATTGTAAGAAAATCAATTGAATTCGCTTGAAACTGGTAAATCGAGGGTTTTTAAGGTTCATTTAGCAGTTTAAAGAATTAGTATGCGACACGCCATAACTGCACTATAGATAGTCTAACCACGTTATTATTTTGGTTATTAATGGAGCAAGAGTAGCAATACGGAGAAAAATCTGTTGCGAATAATGCATAGAGTAAAGAATATTAATATAGCATAGACACTTACTATCGAAATGTGTAAGAAGTCCTCGTGAGTATCAGAGCCAACTCCGCTTAATATTTAGACGGACTCGAGCGATAAATGTGCACTTCTGTTAGAATTTTACCATCAAAGAATCTATGGAAAAAGTACATGAAAATCTACTTGAGATAAAACATTTAATGAAAAAAATGAGGATCCTCATTTGATTACCTTGCGCTATTTCGTTTGAAACTAACAAATAACATTAGAAGCATAATCTGGAATGTTTATTTATCTCAAGTGCAGGATAGTTGAATTATTGATCCCTTCATGTTACAGCAATAAGGCGCCTAATAAGAATTTTTTATCATCAACCATTAATCGCATTTGTTGTCTTGAATCCTTCAAATGGATTCTAAACGCCGTTTTAAAAAACTGCACTAGTCATCAGTTATTAACAAAAACGTTTTAACTATAATAATATAAAAACAGTAAAAAGCGCACAATACTTGTTTTTTGTTTTTTAGTTTACCTTGGTAAAGGTAGCTATAAAGAAAGATACTTTAATAGTTAGGAAAGAATAAGTAGCAATTATAAATAATGCAAAATAAAATCAAATATAAAAGTGAAACAAAAAAAAGGAAATGTACACTCAGATGCATTAATTCTGTCCTTTCGGTTTGACGGTAATTTGCAAAGTCGTATGATTTCTATCAAAATGTTTTTAGTTCATGGCATATGAGAACATTTGTACGTCACAAACTATGAATATTTAACAGAAATGACACGACTTTTCAAAATTCCTTTAAACCGGAAGGACAGCCTAAATGCATCTGAGTGTATCATAAAGACTCGAACTTATCTTGACTTAAACTAGTAAATCACCCGCCGATCATGCCTTATTTGACTAAATCAATTAATTGTTTCGCCTAAAAATATCAAACCGTCAAATAATTTTGGCTTAACAACCTAAATCGCATACTAATTTTTTAAACTGCTGAATAAACCCTAAAAACCCTCGATTAACCAGTTTCAAGCGAATTCAATTGACTTTCTTACAATGTGTCCGCCATATTGGAGTCACCATTTTGAATTTTGAAAATTCAACATCATATTCGTTATCAGCGACCCTAAAAACCCCCGAGTAACCAGTTTCAAGCAAATACAATTGATTTTTGTCAACAAAACGTTCTTTAACAACTAATACACATTATTTGATTTTTTTTAACTTTAAACTTTTAAAGCTCAAAAACTGGTCTTTATTTTGAGTTTTGTCCTATACATTTTTTGTTCAGTAGGTCAAAAACTACAAATCTGCAAAGTTACAAGAAAATTGGCTGAGAGCCAAATTTAATAGTAAAAGTGCGGGGTCCTTTAAATTTTCCAAGAGACCTGCTTCTTTTAAAAGTTGAAATACATAATTTCTTTATACATCTAATCTCTATAATACAATCCCATTTAATTTTACTTGACATATGTGTCAGACTTAAGGGTCCTGGTCGTGGAATCCACCATTACAGTACAAATTATTGTACTTCTACCTCATAAATATAATAAAAAATATTATTCTTTCATACCAATAACAAATTTAAGATTGCTCAGAGACCTGTATCTCTTAAAAGTTACAAAATTTGTATTTTGTAAGACATTATGGTGGTATGATGGTATTGATTTGATAATCAATACCATCAAATATAACTTAACATATGTGTCAGACTATAGGGTTGTGGTCGTGGAATCGACCACTACAGTACAAATTATTGTACTTCTACCTCATAAATATAATAAAAAATTTTATTGTTTCATACCGATAACAAATTTAAGATTGCTCAGGGACCCGTATTTCTTAAAAGTTACAAAATTTGTATTTTGTAAGACATGTGTACTATTATCAAATCAATACCGTCAAATATAACATGACATATGTGTTGGACTTTAGGGTCGTGGTCGTGGAATCCACCATTACAGTACAAATTATTGTACTTCTAGCTTACAAAAATAATAAATTTTTTTATTGTTTTATACCGATAACAAATTTTAAATTTGCCCAGAGACCTGTTTTTCATAAAAGATAAAAATTTTAATTTTGTCAGACATCTATATAATAATAACAAATTAATAGCATAAAATAAAAGTTGACATACACTGTAAAAAATCCTAAGGATATTACACAGACTAGGGGAAAAGTGACGCTTTAAATAAGGTTATGTTGCCACATTGAATGCGGCACTTTTCCCCTTGTCTGTAAAATAGCCACATTTAATGTGGGTAATATTCTTAGGATTTTTTACAGTGTATGTGTCAGACTAGTGTCGTGGTCGTGGAATCCACCATTCCAGTACAAATTATTGTACTTCTACATCATAAAAATAATAACAATTTTTATTGTTTTATACCGATAATAAATTTAGGATTTGCCCAGAGACCTGTTTTTCTTAAAAATTAAAAATTTTAATTTTGTAAGACATCTATAATAATATAAAATGAATACCATCAAATATAACATGACATATGGGTCGCTCTTTAGGGTCGTGGTCGTGGAATCCACCACTACAGTACAAATTATTGTACTTCTAGCATATAAAAATAATAACAATTTTTATTGTTTTATACAGATAACAAATTTAAGATTTTCCAAGAGACCTGTTTCTTTAAAAAGTTAAATTACATAATTTCTTTAGACATCTAATCTCTATAATACAATGCCATCAAATATAACTTGACATATGTGTCAGACTTTAGGGTCGTGGTCGTGGAATCCACCACTACAGTACAAATTATTGAACTTCTACCTCATAAATATAATAAAAAATATTATTCTTTCATACCGATAACAAATTTAAGATTGCTCAGAGACCTGTATCTCTTAAAAGTTACAAAATTTGTATTTTGTAAGACATTATGGTGGTATGATGGTATTGATTTGATAATCAATACCATCAAATATAACTTAACATATGTGTCGGACTATAGGGTTGTGGTCGTGGAATCGACCACTACAGTACAAATTATTGTACTTCTACCTCATAAATATAATAAAAAATTTTATTGTTTCATACCGATAACAAATTTAAGATTGCTCAGGGACCCGTATTTCTTAAAAGTTACAAAATTTGTATTTTGTAAGACATGTGTACTATTATCAAATCAATACCGTCAAATATAACATGACATATGTGTTGGACTTTAGGGTCGTGGTCGTGGAATCCACCATTACAGTACAAATTATTGTACTTCTAGCTTACAAAAATAATAAATTTTTTTATTGTTTTATACCGATAACAAATTTTAAATTTGCCCAGAGACCTGTTTTTCATAAAAGATAAAAATTTTAATTTTGTCAGACATCTATATAATAATAACAAATTAATAGCATAAAATAAAAGTTGACATACACTGTAAAAAATCCTAAGGATATTACACAGACTAGGGGAAAAGTGACGCTTTAAATAAGGTTATGTTGCCACATTGAATGCGGCACTTTTCCCCTTGTCTGTAAAATAGCCACATTTAATGTGGGTAATATTCTTAGGATTTTTTACAGTGTATGTGTCAGACTAGTGTCGTGGTCGTGGAATCCACCATTCCAGTACAAATTATTGTACTTCTAGCTCATAAAAATAATAACAATTTTTATTGTTTTATACCGATAACAAATTGAACATTTGCTTAGAGACCTGTTTTTCTTAAAAATTGAAAATTTTAATTTTGTAAGACATCTATAATAATATCAAATGAATACCATCAAATATAACTTGACATATGTGTCAGACTTTAGGGTCGTGGTCGTGGAATCCACCACTACAGTACAAATTATTGAACTTCTACATCACTGAATTATTAACAATGTTTATTCTTTTATATCGATAACAAATTTAAGATTTTCCAGGAGACCAGTTTCTATTAAAAGTATAAATACTTAATTTTTTAGACATCAAATCTCAATAATACAATCCCATCAAATATAACTTGACATATTTGTCGCAGTTAAGGGTCGTGGTCGTGGAATCTACCACTACAGTACAAATTATTGTACTTCTACATCATAAAAATAATAACAATTTTTATTGTTTTATACAGATAACAAATTTAGGATTTGCCCAGAGACCTGTTTTTCTTAAAAGTTACAAAATTGGTATTTTGTAAGACATTATGGTGGTATGATGGTATTGATTTGATAATCAATACCATCAAATATAACTTAACATATGTGTCGGACTATAGGGTTGTGGTCGTGGAATCGACCACTACAGTACAAATTATTGTACTTCTACCTCATAAATATAATAAAAAATTTTATTGTTTCATACCGATAACAAATATAAGATTGCTCAGGGACCCGTATTTCTTAAAAGTTACAAAATTTGTATTTTGTAAGACATGTGTACTATTATCAAATCAATACCGTCAAATATAACATGACATATGTGTTGGACTTTAGGGTCGTGGTCGTGGAATCCACCATTACAGTACAAATTATTGTACTTCTAGCTTACAAAAATAATAAATTTTTTTATTGTTTTATACCGATAACAAATTTTAAATTTGCCCAGAGACCTGTTTTTCATAAAAGATAAAAATTTTAATTTTGTCAGACATCTATATAATAATAACAAATTAATAGCATAAAATAAAAGTTGACATACACTGTAAAAAATCCTAAGGATATTACACAGACTAGGGGAAAAGTGACGCTTTAAATAAGGTTATGTTGCCACATTGAATGCGGCAATTTTCCCCTTGTCTGTAAAATAGCCACATTTAATGTGGGTAATATTCTTAGGATTTTTTACAGTGTATGTGTCAGACTAGTGTCGTGGTCGTGGAATCCACCATTCCAGTACAAATTATTGTACTTCTAGCTCATAAAAATAATAACAATTTTTATTGTTTTATACCGATAACAAATTGAACATTTGCTTAGAGACCTGTTTTTCTTAAAAATTGAAAATTTTAATTTTGTAAGACATCTATAATAATATCAAATGAATACCATCAAATATAACATGACATATGGGTCGCTCTTTAGGGTCGTGGTCGTGGAATCCACCACTACAGTACAAATTATTGTACTTCTGGCTTATAAAAATAATAACAATTTTTATTGTTTTATACCTATAGCAAATTTAAGATTTTCCAAAAGACCTGTTTCTTTAAAAAGTTAAAATACATAATTTCTTTATACATCTAATCTCTATAATACAATCCCATTTAATTTTACTTGACATATGTGTCAGACTTAAGGGTCGTGGTCGTGGAATCCACCATTACAGTACAAATTATTGTACTTCTACCTCATAAATATAATAAAAAATATTATTCTTTCATACCGATAACAAATTTAAGATTGCTCAGAGACCTGTATCTCTTAAAAGTTACAAAATTTGTATTTTGTAAGACATTATGGTGGTATGATGGTATTGATTTGATAATCAATACCATCAAATATAACTTAACATATGTGTCGGACTATAGGGTTGTGGTCGTGGAATCGACCACTACAGTACAAATTATTGTACTTCTACCTCATAAATATAATAAAAAATTTTATTGTTTCATACCGATAACAAATTTAAGATTGCTCAGGGACCCGTATTTCTTAAAAGTTACAAAATTTGTATTTTGTAAGACATGTGTACTATTATCAAATCAATACCGTCAAATATAACATGACATATGTGTTGGACTTTAGGGTCGTGGTCGTGGAATCCACCATTACAGTACAAATTATTGTACTTCTAGCTTACAAAAATAATAATTTTTTTATTGTTTTATACCGATAACAAATTTTAAATTTGCCCAGAGACCTGTTTTTCATAAAAGATAAAAATTTTAATTTTGTCAGACATCTATATAATAATAACAAATTAATAGCATAAAATAAAAGTTGACATACACTGTAAAAAATCCTAAGGATATTACACAGACTAGGGGAAAAGTGACGCTTTAAATAAGGTTATGTTGCCACATTGAATGCGGCACTTTTCCCCTTGTCTGTAAAATAGCCACATTTAATGTGGGTAATATTCTTAGGATTTTTTACAGTGTATGTGTCAGACTAGTGTCGTGGTCGTGGAATCCACCATTCCAGTACAAATTATTGTACTTCTAGCTCATAAAAATAATAACAATTTTTATTGTTTTATACCGATAACAAATTGAACATTTGCTTAGAGACCTGTTTTTCTTAAAAATTGAAAATTTTAATTTTGTAAGACATCTATAATAATATCAAATGAATACCATCAAATATAACATGACATATGGGTCGCTCTTTAGGGTCGTGGTCGTGGAATCCACCACTACAGTACAAATTATTGTACTTCTGGCTTATAAAAATAATAACAATTTTTATTGTTTTATACCTATAGCAAATTTAAGATTTTCCAAAAGACCTGTTTCTTTAAAAAGTTAAAATACATAATTTCTTTATACATCTAATCTCTATAATACAATCCCATCAAATTTAACTTGACATATGTGTCAGACTTAAGGGTCGTGGTCGTGGAATCCACCATTACAGTACAAATTATTGTACTTCTACCTCATAAATATAATAAAAAATATTATTCTTTCATACCGATAACAAATTTAAGATTGCTCAGAGACCTGTATCTCTTAAAAGTTACAAAATTTGTATTTTGTAAGACATTATGGTGGTATGATGGTATTGATTTGATAATCAATACCATCAAATATAACTTAACATATGTGTCGGACTATAGGGTTGTGGTCGTGGAATCGACCACTACAGTACAAATTATTGTACTTCTACCTCATAAATATAATAAAAAATTTTATTGTTTCATACCGATAACAAATTTAAGATTGCTCAGGGACCCGTATTTCTTAAAAGTTACAAAATTTGTATTTTGTAAGACATGTGTACTATTATCAAATCAATACCGTCAAATATAACATGACATATGTGTTGGACTTTAGGGTCGTGGTCGTGGAATCCACCATTACAGTACAAATTATTGTACTTCTAGCTTACAAAAATAATAAATTTTTTTATTGTTTTATACCTATAACAAATTTTAAATTTGCCCAGAGACCTGTTTTTCATAAAAGATAAAAATTTTAATTTTGTCAGACATCTATATAATAATAACAAATTAATAGCATAAAATAAAAGTTGACATACACTGTAAAAAATCCTAAGGATATTACACAGACTAGGGGAAAAGTGACGCTTTAAATAAGGTTATGTTGCCACATTGAATGCGGCACTTTTCCCCTTGTCTGTAAAATAGCCACATTTAATGTGGGTAATATTCTTAGGATTTTTTACAGTGTATGTGTCAGACTAGTGTCGTGGTCGTGGAATCCACCATTCCAGTACAAATTATTGTACTTCTAGCTCATAAAAATAATAACAATTTTTATTGTTTTATACCGATAACAAATTGAACATTTGCTTAGAGACCTGTTTTTCTTAAAAATTGAAAATTTTAATTTTGTAAGACATCTATAATAATATCAAATGAATACCATCAAATATAACATGACATATGGGTCGCTCTTTAGGGTCGTGGTCGTGGAATCCACCACTACAGTACAAATTATTGTACTTCTGGCTTATAAAAATAATAACAATTTTTATTGTTTTATACCTATAGCAAATTTAAGATTTTCCAAGAGACCTGTTTCTTTAAAAAGTTAAATTACATAATTTCATTAGACATCTAATCTCTATAATACAATCCCATCAAATATAACTTGACATATGTGTCAGACTTTAGGGTCGTGGTCGTGGAATCCACCACTACAGTGCAAATTATTGTACTTCTACCTCATAAATATAAAAAAAATTTTATTGTTTCATACCCATAACAAATTTAAGATTGCTTACAGACCCGTATCTCTTAAAAGTTACAAAATTTGTATTTTGTAAGACATTATGGTGGTATGATGGTATTGATTTGATAATCAATACCATCAAATATAACTTAACATATGTGTCGGACTATAGGGTTGTGGTCGTGGAATCGACCACTACAGTACAAATTATTGTACTTCTACCTCATAAATATAATAAAAAATTTTATTGTTTCATACCGATAACAAATTTAAGATTGCTCAGGGACCCGTATTTCTTAAAAGTTACAAAATTTTGTATTTTGTAAGACATGTGTACTATTATCAAATCAATACCATCAAATATAACATGACATATGTGTTGGACTTTAGGGTCGTGGTCGTGGAATCCACCATTACAGTACAAATTATTGTACTTCTACCTTACAAAAATAATAAATTTTTTTATTGTTTTATACCGATAACAAATTTTAAATTTGCCCAGAGACCTGTTTTTCTTAAAAGATAAAAATTTTAATTTTGTCAGACATCTATATAATAATATCAAATTAATAGCAAAAAATATAAGTTGACATATGTGTCAGACTAGTGTCGTGGTCGTGGAATCCACCATTACAGTACAAATTATTGTACTTCTAGCTCATAAAAATAATAACAATTTTTATTGTTTTATACCGATAACAAATTGAAGATTTGCTTAGAGACCTGATTACCTTAAAAATTAAAAATTTTAATTTTGTAAGACATCTATATTAATATCAAATCAATAATATCAAATATAACTTGACATATGTGTTAAACATTAGGGTCGTGGAATCTACCACTACAGTACGAATTATTGTACATCTACATCATAAAAATAATAATAATTTTTGTTGTTTTATACCGATAACAAATTTAAGATTGCTCAGGGACCCGTATCTCTTAAAAGTTACAAAATTT
This sequence comes from Leptopilina myrica (nomen nudum), assembly GCA_032872475.1. Taxonomy (NCBI): domain Eukaryota; kingdom Metazoa; phylum Arthropoda; class Insecta; order Hymenoptera; family Figitidae; genus Leptopilina; species Leptopilina myrica (nomen nudum). The sequence continues at coordinate 3,283,529 of CM065461.1, forward strand.
GTATTTTGTAAGACATGTGTACTATTATCAATTGAATTCGCTTGAAATTGGTTACTTGGGGGTTTTTAGGGTCGCTGATAACGAATATGATGTTGGATTTTAAAAATTCAAAATGGTGACTCCAATATGGCGGACACATTGTAAGAAAATCAATTGAATTCGCTTGAAACTGGTAAATCGAGGGTTTTTAAGGTTCATTAGCAGTTTAAAGAATTTGTATGCGACACGCCATAACTGCACTATAGATAGTCTAACCACGTTATTATTTTGGTTATTAATGGAGCAAGAGTAGCAATACGGAGAAAAATCTGTTGCGAATAATGCATAGAGTAAAGAATATTAATATAGCATAGACACTTACTATCGAAATGTGTAAGAAGTCCTCGTGAGTATCAGAGCCAACTCCGCTTAATATTTAGACGGACTCGAGCGATAAATGTGCACTTCTGTTAGAATTTTACCATCAATGAATCTATGGAAAAAGTACATGAAAATCTACTTGAGATAAAACATTTAATGAAAAAAATTAGGATCCTCATTTGATTACCTTGCGCTATTTCGTTTGAAACTAACAAATAACATTAGAAGCATAATCTGGAATGTTTATTTATCTCAAGTGCAGGATAGTTGAATTATTGATCCCTTCATGTTACAGCAATAAGGCGCCTAATAATAATTTTTTATCATCAACCATTAATCGCATTTGTTGTCTTGAATCCTTCAAATGGATTCTAAAATTCAACAAACTATGAATATTTAACAGAAATGACACAACTTTTCAAAATTCCTTTAAACCGGAAGGACAGCCTAAATGCATCTGAGTGTATCATAAAGACTCGAACTTATCTTGACTTAAACTAGTAAATCACCCGCCGATCATGCCTTATTTGACTAAATCAATTAATTGTTTCGCCTAAAAATATCAAACCGTCTAATAATTTTGGCTTAACAACCTAAATCGCATACTAATTTTTTAAACTGCTGAATGAACCCTAAAAACCCTCGATTAACCAGTTTCAAGCGAATTCAATTGACTTTCTTACAATGTGTCCGCCATATTGGAGTCACCATTTTGAATTTTGAAAATTCAACATCATATTCGTTATCAGCGACCCTAAAAACCCCCGAGTAACCAGTTTCAAGCGAATACAATTGATTTTTGTCAACAAAACGTTCTTTAACAACTAATACACATTATTTGATTTTTTTTAACTTTAAACTTTTAAAGCTCAAAAACTGGTCTCTATTTTGAGTTTTGTCCTATACATTTTTTGTTCAGTAGGTCAAAAACTACAAATCTGCAAAGTTACAAGAAAATTTGCTGAGAGCCAAATTTAATAGTAAAAGTGCGGGGTCCTTTAAATTTTCCAAGAGACCTGCTTCTTTTAAAAGTTGAAATACATAATTTTTTTAGACACATCAAATTTTACTTGAAAAATGTGTAAGACTTTAGGGTCGTTATCGTGGAATCTACCACTACAGTACAAATTAGTGTACTTCTACATCATAAATATGACAATTTTTATTGTTTTATACCGATAACATATTTAAAATTTGCCCAGAGACCTGTTTTTCTAAAAAGTTAAAAATTTAAATTTTGTAAGACATCTATATTAATATTTAAATCAATAGCATCAAATATAACTTGACATATGTGTCAGACTTTAGGGTCGTGGTCGTGCAATCCACCATTACAGTACAAATTATTGTACTTCTACCTTACAAAAATAATATAATTGTTTATTGTTTTATACCGATAACAAATTTTAAATTTGCCCAGAGACCTGTTTCTCTTAAAAGTTAAAATACATAATTTCTTTAGACATCTCATCCTTATAATACAATCCCATCAAGTATAACCTGACATATGTGTCAGACTTTATGGTCGTGGTCGTGAAATCCACCATTACCCTACTAATTACTGTACTTCTACCTCTTAAAAATAATAACAATTTTTATTGTTTTATACCGATAACAAATTTTAAATTTGCCCAGAGACCTGCTTCTTTTAAAAGTTGAAATACCCAATTATTTTAAAACATCCCATCTCTATTTAAGAATCCCATCAAATATAACTTGACATATAGGTCGGACTGTAGGGTTATTGTCGTGGAATCTACCGCTATAGTACAAATTATTTTACTTTTACATCATAAAAATATTTAAAAATTTTATTGTTTTATACCGATAACAAACTTAAGATTTGCCCAGATACCTGTTTCTCTTAAAAGTTTAAAAACTTACTTTTTTGAAACATCCCATCTCTTTTTATGAATCTCCTCAAGTCACTGTATAAAAAATCGAACAGATTTCGGACTAATCCGAAATTTGTCCGAAACAGTGCGGTTTATAGTCATTAAAGTGGTCGTTAATAAGGGAAGTTTATTTCGTTCATTCCACCCCCTAATTCGCTTCCAAATGTGATAAAAATGAGCTGCGCACAAGGACAGCTCAATTAATGAATTGTTACTCATGCCTGTAGAGGGTTTTAGCCTCTGTATATAAGGTACTGTGCTGCGATATTTTTAAGATTTATATTATTAAAGCTAGCTGTTGCTAGTTGCTTGCTTATAAATTACCATTTTCTAAGTTTTACAGTTTTTTTACAACCGTTGATTTCGGATTTTTCTATACTAGTTCCAGATTAAATTCTTAAATTGGATTTAATTAGGATTTTTTTGGATAATCAATACGAATGCATAACCGTGTGGAAATCTGCCCAAGTTAGCCCAGTTAAAAAGTGGGGGCCAGCTGGGCTTTCCATTTTTTTAAAAATATTAATATTATAATAAAAAAGTCTTAAAATTAAATATAATTATTGGTAATAAATCATTCTACAATTAGTTTTTAACAATAATAATCATTACTTGTTTAAACAATTCATTGTTGTTAACAATTATAAACTTTTATTGCAGTACACTAACAGACATTTAGTTTTACCGGAATTTTAAAGTTTATCCAGCTTAATTTATTTATTTAATAATTAACTTATTAAGGTATAACGGTTTTTAATACATTTTGATAATTATTTAAACAAATAATTGTTGTTAATTAATAACTCTTGACACAAAATACCTAGAAATTTGCAATTTTTTTCTAATTTTGCAATTAACGAATACGAATGATATAAAATAATGATAATTTATGGTTTTAACAATTTACAAATTGTTACAACAAACAATTGTTGTTATTTATTAACTTTTGATATACGTAACTTGGAAACTTGCAGTTTTTTCTGTTTTTGCAATTAACTAATCTAAATAGTAAATCATTCAGATGTTTTATGATTTCAACAATTCATCAAATGTTTAAACAAATAATTGTTGTTATTTACTAACACTTGACACACAGCATGATCTAGAAAAATGCAGTTTTTTTATTTTGCAATTAGCTAATCAGAGTAGTGGTAGTAATTGTAATATTAGAAAAAACTGTAAGTTTATAGGTTGTTTGTATCAAAAGTTAATAGACAATAACAATTATTTGTTTAAACAATTTCTGAACTGTTTAAATTGTAAAATATTTTTATTTCATACTGTTCAGATTAGTTAAATGCAAAATTAAATAGTAATTGTATGTTTTTAGGTGCTTTGTGTCAAAAGTTAGTAAATAACAACAATCATTTGTTCAAACAATTTTTGAATTGTTAATACCATAAATTATTTTTATTTAATGCCGTTCGTATTAGTTAATTGGAAAATTAGTAAAAAAACTGCAAGTTTCTAGGTATTTTGTGTCACGAGTTATTAATTAACAACAATTATTTATTTAAACAAATAACGACTGCAATATAACATTAGTAAAATTTATCAATAACAAAAATCACTTACAATGAAAATGATTAATTAGTTTAATTTTTCTTTAATATTTAAAAATACAACTTTGATATTGATATTTGGGGACCCACATCGATAAATAATTATATGAGCAAAAACTTCTAAGTCCAAACCTATAAAAAAATTTTTCAAAAAAAATTAATGTTTATAATAACTTAGATAAAGAAAAAACGTGTTTTGAACAAAAATGTATTGACACAGTAGGTCGATTCCTGCGTGCGTAAGATTTTATTTGTTTCTTAGGTTTTGCGTCTATTCCTATTTTTTGCATTGTATACGCATACCCTGCTGGCACAGAACGTTTTTAGAACGTTCCTAAAACGTTTCATGTCTGGTAAGGGACATGAAACGTTTTAAAACCGTTTTAGGAACGTCCTTAAAACGTACGGCGATTTTCGTGTCCACTAGGTAAGTATGAACTTTAATAGTCATATATGACTTTAAATAATTTAATTAACATAGGTCTAATTTTTTCATTAAATTAGTGTACTTCTACATCATAAATATAACAATTTTTATTGTTTTATACCGATAACATATTTAAAATTTGCCCAGAGACCTGTTTTTCTTAAAAGTTAAAAATTTAAATTTTGTAAGACATCTATATTAATATTTAAATCAATAGCATCAAATATAACTTGACATATGTGTCAGACTTTAGGGTCGTGGTCGTGAAATCCACCATTACAGTACAAATTATTGTACTTCTACATCAGAAAAATAATAACAATTCTTATTGTTTTATACCGATAACAAATTTTAAATTTGCCCAGAGACCTGTTTTTTTTAAAAATTAAAAATTTTAATTTTGTAAGACATCTATAATAATATCAAATCAATACCATCAAATATAACTTGACATATGTGCCATACTAGTGTGGTGGTCGTGGAATCCACCACTACAGTACAAATTATTGTACTTCTAGCTCATAAAAATAATAACAATTTTTATTGTTTTATACCGATAACAAATTTAAAATTTGCCCAGTGTAATGTTTTTCTTAAAAATTAAAAATTTTAATTTTGTAAGACATTTATAATAATATCAAATCAATACCATCAAATATAACTTGACATATGTGCCAGACTAGTGTGGTAGTCGTGGAATCCACCACTACAGTACAAATTATTGTACTTCTAGCTTATAAAAATAATAACAATTTTTATTGTTTTATACCGATAACAAATTTTAAATTTGCCCAGAGACCTGTTTTTCTTAAAAATTAAAAATTTTAATTTTGTAAGACATCTATAATAATATCAAATCAATACCATCAAATATAACTTGACATATGTGTCAGACTAGTGTCGTGGTCGTGGAATCCACCACTACAGTACAAATTATTGTACTTCTAGCTCATAAAAATAATAACAATTTTTATTGTTTTATACCCATAACAAATTTAAGATTTGCACAGTGTAATGTTTTTCTTCAAAATTAAAAATTTTACTTTTGTAAGACATCTATAATAATATCAAATCAATACCATCAAATATAACTTGACATATGTGCCAGACTAGTGTGGTGGTCGTGGAATCCACCACTACAGTACAAACGATTGAACTTCTACATCATAAAAATAATAACAATTTTTATTGTTTTATACCGATAACATATTTTTTTTCTAATTTGGTTTATATAATAACTTCCTTTTCACTTATACATGAATAAAATAATGAATTTTATAAATTTTAATACTTTCTTTCGGTTTTTTTACCTTATTAGCGGAATGTACATTGAGGAAGTGTAAAAAATTTCGCTTAGCAAAGGCAATATGTAATTTGATCCTTAATTTAAATAGGTGATTTGTTTCAGCTTTTGATAATTATGTTTTTGTAGTTAGTTTAGCTTATTATCTTCTTTATTTATTTTGTAAGTTTATTTTATTTAAATGAAACGACTGTTTGTTACACTGTGGTTGATTGCACGACCGGGGCGTTTCTTAAGTTAGGGGTAGTCAAGAAGTCATTATGTGGGGGGGCACTTAACAGGAAGGCGGTGCAAAGAGTTGGTTGTGGAATCCACCTTTATATGGAAGAATTTGCTTTTTTATAAAAATATTACTTTAATTACATTTATTTTTATGTAGTTCGATTTTGGGGCACTAAATACATTATTTAAAGTAATCAAAAGTGTCGGTCGTGGAAACTGCCGATACACATATATATATAACTATATTTTATTTACCTGCAACAAAATCTTCAAAATTCACCGTCTCTGCTGATGATGATCTGCTCTCCATGGTAAATTATTAAATACTGATGAGAAATTGAAAGTTTCTATGTCTTTGACGTCTGATATAAATTGATTTAACGCAGTAGTAAACGTATCGTAATATGATAAGTGCGGCAATGAAAATTATTATACGGAAGGCAGTTGTGATGTTGTCCTTGATTTTGATGAACCAGTCAGGGATAAATATGTCCATCTGCGAAATAATTGAATTTTAATATTTTTATTTATTTAAGCTGGTAGAAAGAGGAACGGAAAATGAATTAGTTACAAAATGTAATATTTAATTTAAAAAAAATATATTTTTTTATCCTTTCGTCATTCTATCGTATTTATTTGTTCAATAAAACATCTCATATGGTTGAGTTGTTTTATTGACATTAATGTAGTTGATAGTGTATTTTTTTTGTTTTTGGTTATATATGTTTGTTAAAATCTATATGCTGGTTGTGGATAGATATATATAGAATTTATTTTTTTTTAATATGAATTATTAAGATTATCTTATTGCTTATGTGCAAATTTATAGTATGCACATGCAATTATATAATAAAATGTGACAAAAATTTATATTATCTTAGTAATTATTGAATAATGTGTAATAATATATTTAAATTGATAAAATAATTCTTATTATTTATTAATATAATTGGAATAATATATTGATTAACATAATATAAAGTAATGAAATATTATTTAAAAGTGATTATTTTATTTTTTTATATATATATAATTCTTTTTTTTTATTCATTTTTGTCATTTTTTTTGTTAACGATTAGATATAAGTAGAATATGCAGAATTGTATATTTAAAATGTCTTTATTTATAATTATATCAATAACTTTGTATAATTTAGTTATTGGTATAATTATTGTATTTATTAGATTAAGGGTAGTGGGTATATTCTTCATTTGGTCATGCACACTTCGTTAGACTGGTGAAAACTTAGGTTTTACAAAGTTAATGTTATTTTCGCAAGGCAACGCATCGTAATAAAAATAGTGTTTTCTTTAACTAAACATTGTCTGAATGAATAGAGTGAATAAAATATAAAGTTAAATCTATTTTAATGTATAAGCAGCAACGAACAAAGTAAAATTAGTGTAAGTGATTAAATAGTTTTTTTTTACATTTAGTTTATTATGCATTTTATCAACATGTGATTACTTTAATGGTAATCATTAATGCAACTATCAAGCTTGATTATTTGATTAAGCACTCTAAAAGCAAATTTGTATATGTGTATTATATATATATTTTATCATGAATAAATGCATATAGGATGTTCGAATGTTCGAATGCTGTCTCGCGACTCTACACGCCTTTACGCTTTATAGAAAGTTTGTAGGTGCTCAGAGGTAGTGGTGAAACGCCGGGGTGACTAGCGGGGTTGAGGAAGCGGGAGACGGGAGTATAGAGATGGACGTTGCGTATAGGTGACTGAGGAGTATGCGGATGGTCTGACGAACGTGAGGAAGCAGAGAACAGGCGAGGAATCGTACAGAGCGTATATCCATATAGTCCTATATATATAGATATACAGAGTGAGCACTTCACTAAGCATAGCCATATAGCGAGTACTTATATATAGATATACTTCTCAAAAAGCATTATAGAATCCACAACACAGCTCTCCAACATTCAAACTATTAATTATAAATTTTTTTTAAACATTATTGTTAGTACTCTTAAAATATATTTTTTTTGTTAGTAATTTCAAAAATATTTACACCTTGGAGTAATTTTAATTTTACTCAAACAATCAATATATATTTTAATGATTTCTTATTTACCTGTTTGGTGTTGATCTTAAATGCGAAAATTTTTTGTTTCTTACCGCTCCTTGACAATTATACATAATGTGTCCTCTGGAATAGCATAATTGACAAGCATTTTCCCATTTGTATAATTTTAATATCAATATCTTTGAAGGGCAATCCAAACAGTAAACATAACTTTTCTCTGGATGATAAATAGTTCTTTCCTCTTCACTAAAATAGTATATACCTTGCATCTTGGTTAAAATTTTTCGGGCTGCAGAATGCATAGATTGTTTTTTTGTAGTTGCTCCATCTCCTATTTCCACAAATCTATTTCCATTTATTTGGTCTTCCACAACACACTTTATATAGAACATTTTATTATTTTTAGATCCATTTTCCTCACGTTCCAAAGTGAAGATTGGTGGAGAAAAATTATACTCAATTGACAATTCGGAAAGTTGAGCCTTAGGAAATTCATATTCCTCTATTCTTCCCTTGGGAAGAATAGAAGATAGGGAAATTTCTCCTTGTACTGGTTTTGTTTGAATGTATTCCATTTTCCTAGACAAATAATGCATATTAGTTTCATTTATAAATAAGCAAGTTTTAATTTGTCCATGTGTTTTTGAAAAAGTTTCCCTTCTGTATTTTCTAAAAGAACGTTATGTTTATCTAAAATTTTATTAATCTTATAAGGTCCGTGATAATGGCTATCTAATTTTTTATGTAATTTAACCTCCTTTTGAACATAAACCATATCTCCTACCTTCCCTAAAAATGGTTTAACCTTTTTGTCATAATTTAATATTGAATTTTGCATGTGCTTTATTAAATTCTCTGCAGCTAATTCTTTTAATTCATTTAATCTAATAATAAGTTCTTGCAAATATGATCCATATGTCTCTAGATTTTCATTAATAGGGTAGGATATAGGGGTACGTGCTGGTTTTCCATATATTAACTCAAAAGGGGTAAAATTTGTTGACTGGTGTATAGACGTATTATAACTGAACATGGCAAAAGGTAATAATCTATCCCAATCGTCAAAATTTTTAGCATATGATCTTACAAAATCCATTAAAACTGCTAGACTTCTTTCTAATGCTCCATTTGACTGAGGTCTATATCCTGACGTAGTCACTTGCTTAATTTTAAATATTTTTGAAAGTTTTTGAAATAATATACTTGTAAATGCAGTTCCTCGATCTGATAAAATTATTTTCGGTGAACCAAATTGACAAAACAAATTTGTAGCTAATGCATGTGCAATTGTAGTTGCTGTAATATCTGGTATAGGTACAGCAATACAATACTTAGATAAATTGTCTTGTATAGTAAGAATGTGCTTATTGCCATCTGGAGTAGTAGGCAATTTTCCAACAGTATCTATTGATATTTTATCAAAAGCATCGAGAGCGGTATCTGTTATTATCATAGGCTCATGTGTTTTTGCTCTTACCAATTTTTGTTCTTGACATGTAGTGCATTTTCTTACAAATTCTGTAATTTGATCTTTCATACCCGGCCAATAATATTTTTCTCGAATTCGTCTATAAGTTTTATTCATACTTTTATGACCTCCAAATTTACTAGAATGGTTTTCTATTATAATTTGTTTTTTTAGTTCTTCTTTCGGAATTAGTACATTTCCATAACAGACGATTACATTAATTTCATGAGGTGGAAATACTTTTGACAACATGTTTAAAAATTGCCCTTTTGGTAATTCATCCGTTAAATCTCCAGAATGTGAAATTCTAAAATAATTTACTTTATCATAATTCAAAACTTCTAATAAATTTTGAAAACATCTTTCTAGATTTTCCTTACGTATTTCATCAAAATATTTTTCTTGTACTATTAAGGTATATATTTTATATTTTCCTCAAGGTGTTATTATTACTTGTCCTATTGTAGGTTTCGTATTTTTAATTTCTTGAGGATCTAACATTCCAGTTTCTATTAAAAGTCTACTAATAGGAGTGTTAAACTCACAATCGGTGGCTAAAAAATGAACATAGTTACTTTTCACATAGGTCAAATTTTCTCTACTACTATTTAATTTATTTCGTTGTTCAGTAATGTAGAGTGGTAAAGTGGAAATTTCCTTCATGGAACTTTCTATCTCAGCATGTTCAGTAATTTCAGTTTTTGTTGAGTCTGTGATTTTACTTGATGTTGGAATAATTTTCAATTTTCGAGGTAATTCTTTGCTTCTTTCAGGATGTGGTGTTGAAACTGCTCTAGGTTCAATATGTGTAGAGGGAATAGTTTCAGAAAGGAAGGATTGGATTTCTATATTTAAATTAAAAACTACACTTTTTCGTTTTGGCATTTTTATCTGCGTTGAATCATTATCACTATCTGTATTTTCTTGAAACTTTTCTTTGGGATCATGTTGTTCTTCTAGTTTCTGTTGAGTCCAATTTATAACTTTTTCAACTGGTTGATCAAATTCTTTATCATCATCAACACTTAGTTCTTCCATTGCATTCAAAATAAAACTATCTTCTTCTCCTTCTGATACACCCATTACATCTGGTCCTATTTTTTCAGTTGTTTCAAAATATTCTTTTTGCGGTTTTGTTTTTTGAAATTGTATATAGTCATCGAATTTTGAAAAAGACTCTTGTAATTGTTCTTTTGTTATGGCTGAAATTCTATCTCCTACAGATGATTGAATTTCTTCTTTTCTTTCTTCTTCTGAGCTACTTTCATCACTGTCATACAAAGGAGGGTTAATCGTCACTACATGTTCTATTTCTTCCACTGGATCCAAGAATCAATTTTTATTTGCAGAAGATTCAATAGGAGCACTCTTAGATATGGGATCATCAATAAATGTTACCTTAGGAATATCTAAACTAGGTAAAACGCTTTTTCTTCTTCTTAATATAGGTGGTGCTTCCTGATCGGTGTCTATTTCTTCAGAAGTAATAGATTCTTCACAATAATTTCGTCGAGCTACATTTTTCTGTTGTTCCATTCTTCTTTACAATAATCGTCTACCAATAGTACTCTCATTTGCAGTTTCTTTTGGGTCTGTAATTTTTATACTATCTTTATTAATTTTTTGTTTTTTATTAATAATAGTAGAATAAGTTGGTTTTTTTATATTCCCTAAAGATTTCTTACTGGAACTTTGAACTGTTACTTTTTGTTTTGGCGCAACTGTCTTTGAGGATACTCCAGATGTTGACGGTTTTTCTCTGAGATTCTTCTCTGCTTCTTCCAATTTTTTACTTTGGCGTGTAAACATTAATACTTTGGCTTGAAAGGATTGTTGTTTATCGTTGTCATTTATTTTATCAATATTATTGATTATTGGGTTTCTAGACAAAGCATCAGCATTTGTATTTAATTTTCCTGGCTTGTATTTAAAGACATAGTCGTAGTCGCGCAATTTTAACCTCCATCGTATTAATCGCTGGCCTGGTTCCTTGACTGAATTAATCCATCGTAAAGGCTCGTGGTCACTTATTAATGTAAATTTTTGTCCATATAAAAAGGGTCTAAAATGTCTAATAGCATGTAATACTGCGAGGCATTCTTTTTCTGTTGTTGAATAATTTTCTTCTGCAGGTGTCATGACTTGTGAATAATACGCTACTGGTAATTCTACTCCATATTTTTCTTGACTTAAAACAGCTCCTATTGCATAATCTGAAGCATCAGTAGTAAGTGAAAAGGGTTTATTAAATTCAGGATATTGCAAAATGGGACTGGTACACAATGCTGCTCATAAATCTTTAAAACTTTCTTCTTCTTTTTCTCCCCATGTAAATGTAATTCCTTTCTTTAAAAGATTTGTTAAGGGTTTTGCACGTTCAGAGAAACTTTTAATAAATCTACGATAGTAACCTACAAGTCCTAGAAACTGTTTTATGTTTCGAGGTGTTTTCGGTGTTGGAAAACAACTAACGGCTTCTATCTTTTTTGGATCTGGTTTTACACCTTCACTACTAATTATATGGCCCAAATACTGTACTTCTTTGAAAAGGAATTCACACTTTTCCGGTTGTAAGGAAAGATTAGCACTTCTTAATTTTGAAAATAGTCTCTTTAATTTTTTCCATGATTTTCTAAATCGGTTGCAAATACTACGATGTCGTCAAGATAGACAAATACTTCAGTTCCTTGAAGTCCTAATAGTGTTTGGTCCATTAGTCTTTGAAAGGTTGCAGGAGAATTTTTTAATCCCATAGGCATCCTTACATATTCATAATGACCGTTCAAAGTTGAAAAGGCTGTTTTTACAGAATCTTCTGGAGATAATTCTATTTGATGAAAACCACTAGCTAAATCAAATATAGAAAAATAAGTAGCTCCTCCGAGATTTTGAAGAATTTCTGAAATACACGGAAGAGGATAAGCATCACCTACTGTTTTCTCATTTAACATTCTGAAATCAATAACAATTCTCCATTTTTTCTTTCCTGTACTATCAATTTTTTTTGGAATAATTAACAATGGAGAATTATAAGGTGATTTTGAATGCCTTATAGCTCCTTCGGATACCATTTTTGTTATTACTCGTTCAACTTCTTCATTTTGTGAGGGTGAGAATCGATAAGGTCGCGTATTTATTGGAATATCATCATTTGTAAAAATGTGATGTTGTACTAAAGGAGTTACCGTTAATGGTTCACCTGGTAAATGAAAAATATCTTGATATTCTTCCACTATTTCCAAAACATGATCTTGTTCTTCTTCATTTAAATGTGAAAGTCGTAGATTATTTACTACTGCTTGATATCTATCTTGAGTAGAAGGGATGTCAGTTTCTGTATCTTCATTAGTCTTCTCCTGGTAAATTGTAATACTCAAATGGGACGAGTTCTTGTGGTGGTAATGTTATCTCAATATCCCTTTCAGTGGTATTAATTGCATATACATGACAACTACCGTTAGAATTTGTTACAATTGCTTCTCCAATAAATACTCCCTTTTGTGTTTTTATGAATGGTAAATATCCTTCATTAATTTTTTTATTTAAAATTTTTACAGGTATTACTTGTCTAGTCCTAGATTTAAGTGTGATAGACCTAATTTGTTTCTTTTCAGATTCTAATATTTTATTAAATTCTAATGATTCCTTATCTACAAATGGAATTGGATTTATAGGATTTGATTGGGTAACTATGGTATTATGCCAGAAAGATATTTGAACTTGTTCTTGTCGTAAATATTCGCTACCTAAAATTCCATCTGCAGATAAAGTAATATAAGGTGAAACAACATGAAATTGTACATCTATATCTCCAAGTTGTAATATAACAGTGCCTAAAGTATTTATTTTAGATTCGGTTATTCCAGTTATTTCCATGGCATTGCTTTCAGTAACTAATACTTCCTCATCTAAAGAATTCAATTTGATTATGTTGACATCTGCTCCAGTATCTATAAGGAAGTATCCTTGTTTGTTTTTCATGTACGGGGAAGTAAACATTTTGATGGGTGACTCACTGTTGAGTCTTGTTTTGCAGACTCGCGTTTCAATAGAGCACTGTTGTAGTTTAAAGTATCAGTTGGTCGTGGTGATAAGGGTGACTGACTTCTCGGCGGTGTCACATATCCACTCCTATTATAACTGCTACCTTGAAATGCTTGACCATTATAATTGTTACTTTTATCTGTAGTTATATTATTTCCTGGTGGATATTGTTTTGGGAAATGGCTTTTTTCTGGTAATGATGCAAATCTTACCTGAGGACTTAAACTTCGATCTCTATAGTTTGACTGAGGATATCTATAATCTTGATAACCATGATATTGAACCTGATATCGTGTTTCATATTTAATTGCAAAAGCTAAAGCATCTTCTAATTTTTTTGGATTTTGAGCTTCTACCATACTAGATATATTGTCGGGTAATCCACGAATAAATGCCTCAAGTGAACAATCGATTAATGGTTTTTCCATTTGTTGTGCGTCAATAGGATATTTATCTTTTAATGCAGCTTGCGCACCTGATAATAGTGCAGTAATTCTATCATAGAACTCGCTTACATTTTCCGTTCGATACATTCGAATTGTAGAAATTTCATGCAAATACCAAGCGTATGTTTTTCTTGGAGCAAAACGTTGTCTAAGGCGTTGAATTAAAGAATTTACAGTAATAAATTCTTTTCCATGAGTGCAATTTCTGGCTGCACCCTTAAGACGTGATAATATAATTTTTATATATTGCTTTTCACAATTGGGGGGTACACTAGCTTCTCCGTTTTGTATATCTTCTACGAAATCTCTAATAGGCATATTTTTTCCGTCAAAAATTGGTACATTTATTGTTGCTTGTTGTAGAACGAAACATTCAGCCATAGTAGCTACCATAGAATCATTAAGAGTACGATTAATTGTACCTGTTAAGTTATTCGCAGCATTTTCTGTGGAATTATTTCCAGCATTATTAATAGTTTCCTCCACGATTATTTCTTGGATCTATTGTGAGGTCTTCTCTATCTCTGTTCTCAGGATCACTATCTGATTCTTTGTCAGACATTTTGTTTAAAATAAAATTTATGAATTATCAATATATATATATATATATATATATATTTATTTATTTATTTATTTATTTATTTATTGTTGTTTTTAATTAAAATTGTCGGGAATAGGTAAGCACAATTCTCTCAAAAGAGGACCCCCAATAAAACCTGCTATATTTGAATTAGGTATGCTATCTACAACATTAAATTTAACAATTTTGTTTAACACAGCAATTTCCAATACTCCTATAGTTGATATCATATACCTTTTTAATATATATATTTTTGAATAATTAATTGGTGAAAATTTTGTTATTGTATTTTTGCTTATTAAATTTATCTTTATATCTGGATTGTAAATGAAATCTCCGTCTTTTTTAATTAAATAATCTGATGATAAAGATAGTACAATGTTAGTAGGTCGTTTTAAAATTTGTTGTGACCAATGTTTAAGCATATCTTTTAGACAAATTTTAGATTGAATTAGATTCAAAATTTGAATCAAAATCAAAAATAGATCCTAATACACCGGATAGTCGAGAGTTATTATCACAAGAAATTACTTGAAACTTTATTAAAGAATCTCCTACTTGGATATCAACTTCACCACTTGTTACTATTGTTCCACTTCTAAGAACGTAAACCTGAGATCTGTCTATGCTCACGGAGGAAGCCAACTCACTTTCCCTTATCAAATTAATTGGTAGATTAATATCTACAATAAAACTTCCTTCTAAATATTTTAGTTGTTGTGATATTATATTAATAAATGAATAAGCATATTTTCGACGATCCAAAAATGCAAAATATGATGACATTTATTATTATAAATTAGTATATTAATTTAATTTTAATTTATTTTCTTGACAAGGCAATTATTTTAACAATTTCAGGATATTGGAAATTTATCAGGAATTAAATTAAAACAATTTAGATTTGTACAACTATATATTTTAAATAAACAATTCGATACACATTTTTCGTAGTATTTATTTATTGTCAATAATTTCTTGAGTTTTATTTAGTATGGCTTCGAAAAATTGAGAAAATTCTTGATCTGAATTGAAAATTTTTAATTTTAATTTACGTGATAAAAGGTTATTTAATTCGTTAGTTTTTAAATTTGATTTATTCTCGAATCGTCTTTGAGCCTTTGAGCCTCCACGTTTCTTAATTTTTAGAATTTTGACATCAGGGCTGTCACCCATGTTTTTGATCTTAGTGTAAAAAGAAACATGATGGACTTAGAAAATTTTGAATTTAATTATATTATTTTTGTTTGTTTCTTTGTTTGTGATTTTAAATGTTTAAAATAATTTTTTTTAAAGACTTTTAAATTAAATTTTATAATAAAAATTATTATTATTTTTTTTGACTAATATATATATATATATATTTTTTAATGGATCGAAATGGTAAGAAATTTTCTTGAAAACCTTAATAGACAAGTTTGCCGGACGGCATAAAATGTCTATTGCAGTACTATAATTTGCCGAACGGCATAAGAACAGTTCTGTTAAGGCTTTAAAGAATTTTTCGAAGGGTAATTACTTTTAATGATTAAAGAATCCCAGCTTGACAAATTTGCCGGACGGCATAAGATGTCAATTTAGTACTGCAGTTTGCCGAACGGCATAAAAACAATACCTACTGAACTTCTTATGATTATTAAAATTTTAGGATTGAAGTTAACAAAGAAAGATTACAAGCTTAACAAGTTTGCCGGACGGCATAAAATGTTATTTATAGAAATGTAATTTGCCGGACGGCATAAGAACACTTCCAGCTATGCAGTCTTAATATTGTTAATATGGATAATGGATTTTATTAACACTGCAAAAAATGTAGCACGACAAGTTTGCCGGACGGCATAAAATGTCAAACGTAGAACTGTAATTTGCCGGACGGCATAAGAACAATTCCAGCCACACTTTTTAACTATGTCAATATACAATGGATTTGCTAAAAAAAATAAAAAAAAGGTAAAACAATCAATTTTTGATAATGTTTAAGAAAGAACAGAATCCCACCGCTGCCACCAAATCAGCTGTTACATCCCGAGCGGAAAGCGAGGTTATTTAGAATTTTAATTAATATTTAATTTATTTCGGAGGAATGGTAGGCTGATTAATTCAAGTTGGTAAAGCTTGACCATTTATTTTTATGTGGGTACGTTCTCTTCTATCGATCCTACGGGGGTTGTCTTGCAATTATCAAAAATATAATTGTTATATAATTACATTTTCTTAATAATTTAGTAATTTTAATGAATTTGAACTCAGTAAATGGATGATTTTTAATTCTCAATTGTAAAATATTTATTATCTTTGATTATAAGAAAATGAAATGTATAAATTTTGATTGTGTTTATAGTGTGAATTACAATTTGTTTAAAAATGGTAGTTCCAATACCTCTGTTTCGAGGGCAGATACAATGATGAATTTTTGACTAGGAATATATTTCCTGTAGTCGTTGACACTGCGAGGATTTACAACTCTTAAAAAAGAACAATTGGGACTTTGTCACAGTTTTTAGTTCTTATTCTCCGAAAGCACCCACGTCACGTTTGCAAATCGTATCTCGAGAATAGACTAGGTTACGACGGATAATCTATTAATTTTTTGAATGTACCGACTCACAAGTCTGGCGATAATGAATACTTGTTCAATAATTAGAACAACGAGTAAACTTTATACTGTTTGAAAATGCAAGATTTACGATTAAAATTATGATTACCGAAGGGTCAAGCTTAAAGATGAAGCTGTCACGACGCGAACGTAACGATGACTTTGTATCGTAATAAACTGACGGATGACAATGGATTTGCATGGGTTTTTATAGTAGCAAATCTTCCCTAGTGGGAGACAAAAGATCAAAGATCATCCCCATCCCCAAGCCTGACTCCTATATCATCCCAAGAATTAAATCACTTCTTGGAGCTTTATGACCACCTGCACCACATATAGTATATCGCGAGTATCACTATTCCATAAGATAGTAAACATTCCCAGGAAGAAAACTAAGCTCGTGCCTTCGCAACATACTAATATGAGTCAAGTCCACTCGCAATGCGTATATAACATTATTTATAATTCTTTATTAGTGTGCATCTTTATATCGAATCTCATAGCTTCAGTTCTATGAAGAGTAGATGATCGCATTCTATTTGTCAACTATGAGGATCGATAAACAGATGAACTATTTAGAAAAACATTCTACACTCTATGCAGCTGCAAAATTATTCTTAGAAAACAATGCATAGAGAGTAGAAGGATACATTTCCTTCTTAAATTCCAAAATATATAGTATTAAATTTTGAGAACATGAAAAAGCCGCGTGAGAAATGACTATCAAATTTGTTATATAATACCTCTTACTAATTTTAGTTAATATTGTATATAATTAAGGTTTAATTAAATCTATGAAATGACTGAAAGTAATAACATTCTTTCTTTAAAGATTCTCTTATTACTTTCTATCTATTGCTATTCTTTTGTTAGTTGTATATATCAAACGCAACTCTTCTAATCTCAAACTTCTTTACACGCGTTGATCTACAGTGATTCATAGCTAATGTCTTAAATTTCAAGGAGAAAATTTTGTTACTGGGATGTAACAAAATTATTAATAGCATTAAAATTTGACAATTAATTAATTGTCAACAGTATACTGTCACTGAAATAAGTAAAAAGAATTGCATCAACAACATATACATTCACTTTTACTTTACGCACTTTTGTTAATACGAAGAAAGATGCAAAAACAAAATATTTTAAAATAAAAACTTGACGAGTGCATTCTAAGTTGTGTTAAAAGTCAAACTGTAGCAGAAAGTATAAAGACGCTCTGCGCTTGCTCCTGACTACTGAAATCTAACAAACTGCCTGGTTACTACAACCAGACTTCATTTTCCTACAACTTTTCACTAAAGTTGTGCTAACAGGTGTTTGTAGTTGAAGACAAATTTCACTACGGATCATGGTTGTCACAACAAGGATTGTTTTATTTGGCAATTTTAGTTAATATAACTAAATTACTGGTTACTGTAACCAGAAAACATGTTACAAAGACAATTTTAAATTATTGGTCCAGTAACTGCATTTTATTAATAAACTTTTTCTGGTTGTATTAACCTGAGTCCATTTCTCTCACAAGTAACACTTCCCAAGTGCCATACGCCGATTTTTCTGAAAATTGGTATACTACGAAAACATCGAAAAATATTTGACACGTATTTTTTTATATTGGCCCGTTCTGAGTTTTAAGGGTGGAAAACACCCTTAATTGAATTTAAGGGAAGAAATTAGTGTCTGTGTTAAAACTTGCCAGAATGTCGCGAAACTTGTTACTCGGGGGTTCTCGGGGTCGCTAATTACGAATCCGGTGTTAGTTTTTCAAAATTAAAAATGGCGGACGATAAAATGAAAAATCAATCTTATTTGCTTAAATCTTGTTACTCGGGGGTTTTCGGGGTCGCTGATTACGAATCTGGTGTTAGTTTTTCAAAATTCAAAATGGTAGATCCAAAATGGCTGACGATAAAATGAAAAATCAATCGGATTTAGTTGCAGAGTTTCTCGCGCTTTGCCGAATCCAGGAATGACCAACGTGGAGGTGGCGAGAACTATTCCCTTCTTTTTTTTAAATTTTTATTGTATTTTTTTGTAATTTTTGTACCTTTTTAATTATTGCAAAGATTTCAGACTATGAACTAAATTGTTGAGAATATTCTCTTTTATTTAAAACTTTATTTTAAAAAAATTAAAAAACACAAAAAAATTAAAAAGGTACAAAAATTACAAAAAAATACAAGAAAAATTAAAAAAAAAGAAGGGAATAGTTCTCGCCACCTCCACGTTGGTTATTCCTGGATTCGGCAAAGCGCGAGAAACTCTGCAACTAAATCCGATTGATTTTTCATTTTATCGTCAGCCATTTTGGATCCACCATTTTGAATTTTGAAAAACTAGCACCGGATTCGTAATCAGCGACCCCGAAAACCTCCGAGTATCAAGATTTAAGCAAATAAGATTGATTTTTCATTTTATCGTCCGCCATTTTGAATTTTGAAAAACTAACACCGGATTCGTAATCAGCGACCCTGAGAACCCCCGAGTAACAAGTTTCAAGCAAATAAGATTGATTTTTCATTTTATCGTCCGCCATTTTGAATTTTGAAAAACTAACACCGGATTCGTAATCAGCGACCCCGAGAATCTCCGAGTAACAAGTTTCGCGACATTCTGGCAAGTTTTAACACAGACACTAATTTCTTTTCTTAAATTCAATTAAGGGTGTTTTCTACCCTTAAAACTCAAAACGGGCCAATATGAAAAAATACGTGTCAAATATTTTTCGATGTTTTCGTAGTATACCAATTTTCAGAAAAATTAGTGTATGGCACTTGGGAAGTGTTACTTGTCAGTGTATTCCGGTCAAAAGTACATGACACTTTTTTGTGGGGCTGTGTAATTAACGACCCTGGAAATCTACGAATAGTCTTTTTTTCACTTTTGCTAACTTATATTAACTTTTACGTTTCGCTATGTTGTAAAAAACATTCAATTTGTTTATATTGTATGTATTTTAAGGTAAAAGAATTCTTAAACATATTTTTTGATTAATTATTATTAATTTTTATTTATTAATTTACTTTTATTCTAATACTTACAGTGTGCAATCTAACATTTCATAATGAGTGACCGACGACTTTACAAAGCTCATTTAGATCATGATGACCGTGAAATACCTATAACTTCTAATTGGAGGATGAAAAAGAGACGTAAAACAACAACTAATAGTGACTCATCATCTGATGAAAGAAGTTCAGTAAGTAAAATGAATTGTAATAAAAAAAAATTTTCTTTTATTTATGATAAAAGTCAAATATTATAGAATTTTCCTTCCGTCTTAACCGATTTGTATTACAGAAATTTTACCCTGCTAGGACAAATTTCAGTACAAATAACTAAACATTTTAAATAAATGTTTAGTTAAATAACCCAGTCACAAAGCTTAAAAATAATTATACCATTGCACAGTCCATAATCCCCTTAGACTTAAAAATTATTTTTATTAAGTTATTATTATCAGTACAATAGAAAACTGGTTTTCTCATAAGTTTCAAAAAAAAATTTTTTTAAAGTGTCAAAAAAATGATTTAAAAATTTCTTATATTTATGATTAGGTGCCTATACCTTTTTAATACTCTCCCATGTAGAAAAGTTCCCGGAGTCTCCCGTGAGATTCTCGGGAGCAACTCCCGGGAGTCTCTTGGAGTCGTTTCCAGGAGTAACTCCCGGGAATTTTTTTTAGAATATTTCCAGGAACAATTTTGGGAGATTCTCGGGAACAATTCCGGGAGTAATTTTGAGATTTTTGTAAAAATTCACTTAAGAATGCAGAAAATTGTATAAATATATTATATTTACAAACCTTTCATATTTATGTAATAAAATAATATAATAAATAATAATAATAAAATAATAAACGTTTTCACAAGTTTAAGAAAAAAAAATTTGTATATAAATTTAAACGATAGAAAAATTATATTATACACGGAAAAACGTGTTGCCTAGAACAGCGATATGTTTTTCTGGAATAGCGAAAAAATGTCCGAGAATTTCCCAAAATTGTTCCTGGGAATCTTCTGAAAAAATTCCTGGGAGAATCCTGGAAGTTACTCCCGGAAACGACTCCAAGAGACTCCCGGGAGTTGCTCCCGAGAATCTCCCGGGAGGCTCCGAGAACTTTTCCACGTGGGCTTAATTATAACTTGTATTTGTTTTTGCTGTTAAAATTTGTCTAAAATAAATAAAAATAAGGTTTCAATACAGATAATTGATTGGAAATTTTCCAAGGATTGTGAATTTGAGCTCAGATTTTTTCTATATAGCTGCGTATAGGCACAAAAAGGCAAAAACCGTAAGGAAACATTGAAAAAAGTCGAATTATCTCACTATTTTGCAAAAATATGACGGCCCCTTGATAGTGTGGAGACTTTTGTAATGCTCTAAAACAAAAAATTCAAAGAAATTCTTGATTATTATTAAAGGCTTCGCTATGGTCGTCACCTTGAAAAAGAAAAAATCAAATTTTTTTTAGCAAAATGGTGACGATTTAAAAAAATGGGGGTTTTGATTCTGTTTTTTGACTTTTTTGAATTTTTTAAAAATAGTAAACAAAAATATTTTTCAAAATCCAAGGTTCGGGCCATAAACAGATATACAGAGAACATTTCTGCAAAATTTGAAGTAAATCGGTTGAGTAGATTTCGAGTTATCGTGTTAACAAGAATTTTTTTCAATTCTCACTCCACCAGTTCATAACTTTAAAAATTTTTGATTATTTTTTTCCTAATTTTTTTCTGTATTCTTTAAACATTGATCAACAACTTTCAAAAAAAAAAAAATATTAATAATGTTAAACTTTCTTTTTTATCCCACTCGGAAAAACGCCTTAAAATTGAGGCCTCTAGACCAAAATACCCCTTTAAAAAAAGGTAGAAATACTGTGTCCGAATATGTATAATCATTCTAGCAAAAAAATCAAACAATTGGATAAAAATTAGAGGTGTGCAAAAAGCTCGAAGCTCGATCGGGTATTTTCGAGCTTTTCATTTTTCGAGCCGAGCCTATTCAGTTCGAGCTCGGGTCGAAAAAATTGCGGCCCGGTTTGGTTATTCGAGCATTTTGCACACCCCTAATAAAAATGGCAAAAGCAGTGTTTCAGAAGCAGAGTCCTTATACTGTGAGAAAATACGAACGTGTTTCTCATGTCACGCGCGTGGTACGCTCAATCCTCTGATATTTTTTTTATATAAAAAAAATTACCACATTACTAGTAAAAAGAAAATTAAAAGGTTTTGAGTGTGTTATATCCCGACATATTTTACAATTTATATATTTTCATAAATTTAATAATTTCTTTAAATAATCAATTAAATAATATTATAAATGTAACATTTAGCCATGCCTAAAAACATAGTTTAAAAATATTACACTGTCATTTTAAAATTCAAATTAGAAAAGCATAAAAATAGAAAGCATAACTAAATATTTTAATATTTCATTCATGTGATTCATTAACACTTGTTACTACTCATATGAATGAAAGAGTAAGATGAATCTACGAACTATGTTTTTACGACAAGTGTAAGGCCATGAATGAAAGAGATGACGCATGATAAAAGGAAAATATAAAAAGAATAAACGCGTTCATAATGCATATACTTAATATTAATAAAAATAATTGGTGGTTGGTTTATTGGTTTGTTCAGTTGTCGATGTGTAACCTTATCACCAAATTATAAATATAAACACATTCAAATTGATCGAATCAAAGATAAATCGATTATCGACAATCGATTAATCGATTATCGATTGTTGATTCGATTAATGAACTAAATGTGCATATCGATGTTTGAATTGGACGAATAATGGATCTATTAGCAATTATAAAATTAAATAATCAATAAAATGAAGATATAATAGAATAAAAAGATCATATTACATATCGTACGTGCCTGAAATCGTGCATGGCGTACGTGACTAAAACGGTGCATGGTGTACGTGTCTAAAACGGCGCGTGGTGAAAACACCCAAAACAAAATGTTTCCACCACTTAACATCCCTAAAATGCATTAGATTAGAAACTATATAAGCTGCTGTAAAAAGCAGAACGATTGTCAAAAGTTCCGGTGTAATTCAGAGCGAATAATAGCATTGTAGAGCGACCCTTCAGTTTAAAACGCGAGTTATCGAATTCTTTCCGTAAAAGGTGCAAGTTAAATTGTTTATCACTTAGAAACAAGTTTCTTTCCCGTAAAAAGGTGCAAGATAATAATTTAACATTTAGAATTGTCAATTTTGCTGTTTTAACTGTCGTATTTGTTATACAAAATTAACAGTGTAAATTTCATTAATTCTTTCCGTAAAAGGTGCAAGTTAAATTGTTATCACTTAGAAACAAGTTTCTTTCCGTAAAAGGTGCAAGATAAATAATTTACCACTTAGATAACGTGAAACTGTTAATTTATAGCAAAACTCTTACAAAGTTGTGAAAGTTACATAAGTGTAACATAACAAACTTTAAGTTTCATTCACTTGAAACGAAACAAATCAAGAAACCAAATACAACGACTTTGCGGTACTTTGTCAACGAATATTGTGTAATAAACGTAAGTAATGAATTGTAATAATTGTAATTTTAATTAATGTTGTAAACAATAAATTCATAAAAGGAATATTATTCTTGTTTTTAACGCAAAACCCATAGTTTTGACAAGTGATCACGATCCTACTATAAAAATAAAGATCAGGCCTTACCAACCTGATTAATCAGCTAACTGGTTTTACAACCTCTTTTAACTAAATAATCAAATTTATTTAAAAGCCTTTCTTTTGCTCGGGACATAACAGCTGATTTGGTGGCAGCGGTGGGATTGTCACTTTTGTTATAAACAAATTAATTTTCAAAAAAATTTTTATAAAAAAAAAAAAAAAAAATTTTTTTTCACAATTTTAATTTTGAGTCAAAATTAACTTTAAACTCAATAACCACGTTCAACTCCACACAACCAACTCCTAATTGTTTATAATTTAATAAACAATTTCCTAATTCCTTCATATAATCCTATAATTGAGCTGTCTTTGCGCCGTCCGGCGAGATTTGGCTTAATTTAAGAATAGTTTACGCCGTCCGGCGAGACCGTTCAATAGGGATTTTCCTCTCTTTCATTTTTCAAATTAAATTGTGACATTATTATTGCGCCGTCCGGCGAATTTTAATTGATCAAACGACATTTGAGCCGTCCGGCGAAATTGTCATTTTATTTGTTCCTTTTAAAACTTCCTAACATTCCTTGATTTTCACAATAAATAATAATTTGCCTTGAGAGTATTTAAATTATTTAATAAATACATTTAATAAAAACATTAAATACATAAAAATGTCATTTGGTTACAGTTAAAAAATTATGTGCGATAAAATTCCAACACCAAAGAAAATTAAAAATCGAGGAGGAATCAAAGCACAAAGAAGATTTAATATCGAATCATCACTAGAATCAGAAAAATTTGTAGAAAATTTTCATTCAAAAAACAACCTCAGAGAATTAAAAACACAGGAAGAATTTTCTGAATTTTTCGAAAAATTACTAAATAAAACGGAGCAAATTTTAAGAAAATAAAAAGTGTACTTAAAATTCAATAAATAACAAAATAAACTCTCATTAAAATTAATGTGCTTTGTTTATTGTTGTATGATAATAGTATACCTAATATTAATTGCAATAATTTGGTATACAAGTCCAAAAAGGAAAAATTGAAATAAAAACTAATTAAATAAACAATAAGCTGATAAATAAATTACCTATTTAACAAAAACATATACATATAATCGAAATCTAGATGAATAGATACTTTGACATAATTAACAACTTTAATTATCCTCAAATCGAATTAATCTCAGGAGATTTAACATCTCACAAGGGTATATTTCTTATTGATAATACTAGTCGATTAAATATAATAAAAGAAACAGAATTGTCCTCATTTATTAACATCGATAGAAACATTCGATACACACTTCGACATAACTCAATTCACACCAACGGTAGTGCAATAGTAGAATTTTGTGATTTTTCTTTGAAATTTGAAACTATCGATTACGAAAGTAACTCCGAAATTATTGGTGTTTTAGGCGCACCATTCCTAGATCAATTATTCGAAACCAATCATTTTAGTCGAATTGCTAGAGAATACGATAGAAGAGCTCGAAGAAGAGCAAATACATTTAGACAACGATTTATTAGACGCATTTGTAGAATATTAAGGAATTCGTCTTGCCGAAAATATCCATGAATTGTTACGTCAATAATATTGAATTTAATACGGATATTTTTCAAAATATTCATATATCATCTCCCAATTTAAAGGAAAAAAGAGGTCTTTTCTTAATAAATCCTGCTTTAAACATTAATTTAATAAACGAGAGAAAATTAGCACCAGGCATTGTAATCGATCGATCAGAATCAATCACTCTAAATTCAGGTTCTTTTGTTACTTCTGGAACAACAGAAATAATAATTGCAAGTAAACCAATTAAGTTTCGAACTTATATTAATAGTAGACAAAACGAATTGACAGGTATATTGGGATTATCTTTCCTAAACACAGATCCTAGTGAGTTTGTATTATGATCATCATCGATATTAACACATGCGATACTTTTCACTAATAACAACAATTTTTGTTATAGAAATCTTTTCGTTAATTTGGTGCCTAAAATTTTGGCATATTTTCAAAAATTTTAAAATCAAAAAGTTAACAGATATATTGATTTAAACAATTTTCAAATGAGAAAAGTATTAGGAAAACATATTAATATAAAAGGCCATATTTAAATCGCGCGGTTAATATCATTAATCATCTCCTCATTTACTTAAACTACTCATTGATTTCGCGCGCGAAAGCTACAAGTAGTACGCCGCGAGGCAAGTCAGACGTACACCTTAAAGGCAACTCTCACACGTACCTTAAGCCGGTTGCGGCTTCTCTAGTGAACCACCATATCGAACTCCCTTATGAATTCATATTTTCACTTTCTAATAAGGAATAACGAATTATATCCTCAATTGTTACTAAACTCATCATTTTTTATCGGTAACGAAGGCCGATTTATACTAGATCCTTCTTTACCAATAAACTTAATTAAAGAAGACAAAGTTAACCCTTTCTTAGGAATAAATCGTATACTAAAATACTTTTTAAGAGACGGTACTATACGAACACACGGGGAAGCGAAAATTTGCATTAATCATACAGTACTAGAATTTCAAACCATAATTTGTGACGACCAATCAGATATTATCGGAGTTTTAGGACTTCCATTTTCATTTGATATTATTAACGAATTATTCTAATAAACAACGAAATGACTCGTAAAAATAAACATCAAAAAGATTATGATGATGAGGCGGATAATACCTCCGCCCCAGCCAACGATGCAACCTTTGCGACCTCTATGAATAGAACCCTTCATGACACTATGGTAAATTCTATGGCCGAATGTTTTGCGTTACAACAAGGTATAATGAATATTCCTTTTTATGACGGGCATAATATGCCAGTTAAAGATTTTATTGATGATATTTTAAATGCTGCATCATCCATTCCTAAAAACTGTGAAGATCAGTATTTGAAATCTATTCTTGCTAAGTTAAAGGGTGCTGCTAGAAGCAGTACTCAAGGTAAGTCTTTTGGAACCATTATTGAACTAATAGACCATTTAAAACAAAGATATTCCACTCATAAATCATATGCATGGTATTTGCAAGAAATATCCACAATTCGTATGAATCGCAACGAAAATGTTAGTGAATTTTATGATAGATTGTCTCAATTGTTAGCAGGGGCAAATGCGGCACTCGCTAGTTCTTATGGAGCTCCTAATGCTAAAATTCAAATGGAACCTCTAAATTTCTGTGCATTGGAATCCTTTATCAAAGGACTTCCCGATTCAATGTCAACCGTAATAGAGGCACGAAATCCTGGAAATCTTAAAGATGCTTTTGACATTGCTTTAAAATGTGAACAACGCCACGAAACTTTTAAACCGGATTATAATGCCTACCATTATTCCCGACATCAATCACAAGACTACAGAAATCGAGAAAGAAGCCCTAGTAATAGGGTACAATTCTCGTACCCTTATGAGCAAACGAGATATCGTTCTCAATCACCCACCCCCACTGGAATTTTGAGAAATCCATATCCTCCTTATATGCAAAATAATCATTACCCACAACCGTATCCTAGTCAACCTAATTTTCATTTTCCTAACGCTTATATGCCCTACACAGCATATCCTTTCTATCCATATCCTCCTCCACAAGAAGGATATTTTAATAAAAATCAAGATGGAAGTAGAACACCACCCCGTTCTCAATCCCCACATTCATTTGAAAAGAATAATTTAAACTTAAACACGACTCGACGGATAGACGCGACGACGAGTGGAGACCACAAAGAGCGTCCAGCCAATGCGAGGATTCTATCGTTACAAAACACATCTTCCACGCAAGAAATTCAAGAGAATCTCCATTAATAATTATAAATTCTCCAAGCTTTCAAACATCCTCAGCAACCTTGTTAATAGATACAGGGGCAGATGTAAACATAATCAAGGAAAACATAATATTACCAGATTTAAATATAATTCGAGAAGAAGCTATACACATAGCCGGAATCGTTCCCATAAAAATTTTAACATTGGGTACCGTTCAAATTGAACTAAACACAAAACAAATAACTTTTCAGGTAGTACCTATAGATTTCCCTATAGAATCTGACGGTATACTGGGTCGAGAATATCTGCGCGAAGAAAAGGTTGAAATTTCCTTTTGGCATAACACAATTGTCACACATTCCAATCCTATAAAACCAATATTTTTCGCAGATAAAGAATCAGCCGAAGCCAGAGAAGCATTGACAGAAAATAAGGCTAATAAAAGAAAGAATGTAACTATTAAGGCCAGAACTAGACAAGTAATACCAATCGATGTTCTAAACAAAGAACTAAAGGAAGGATATCTACCTTTAATAAAAACAGCAGAAGGATTACTAGTAGGCGAAGGTGTAGTAACCAATCAGGATGGAGTTTGTCACATCTATGCTATAAACATGACATCTGAAGACGCCGAAATCGACATACCACCTCAGGAACTAATTCCTTTCGAATTTTACAAATTACCAGGCGAAGATTCGGATGAATACTCCACAGAAGAAGAATATACACCACCAATAGATAGAGTTTCAGCAATATTAGAATATCTAAGATTGGATCATTTAAATAAAGATGAAAAAGAACATGTCCAGCAAATAGTAACAGAATTCCCGAACAGTTTTCATCTCCCCGGAGAACAACTAACTCCAACTCATAAAGTTCAACATAAAATCATTACTAAAGATGAAATACCAATTCATGTTAAACAATATAGGTTTTCCCCATCTCAAAAAGAGGAAATCGATAAAGTTATTGATAGAATGAAATCAGAAGGAGCTATTGGTCCTTCCTGTTCACCATACAACTCACCATTGCTTATAATTCCGAAAAAGATTGATGGAAGTGGTAAGAAAAAGTGGAGAATCGTAATTGATTTTAGAGCACTAAATGAGAAGACAATTGGTGATTGTTATCCCTTGCCCAATATTACCAGTATATTGGATACCATTGGGGGCGCTCAATATTTCTCCGTATTTGATTTAGCCAGTGGATTCCATCAAATCGAACTAGATCCAGTTGATAGGTCAAAGACAGCATTTTCTACCACACATGGACATTATGAATATATAAGAATGCCTATGGGACTAAAAAATTCACCATCTACCTTTCAAAGATTAATGGATCAAGTTCTGACTGGTCTCCAAGGAGTCGAATTATTTGTATACCTAGACGACATCGTGGTCTACGCAAATGATTTAGAAGAACATGGTAAAAAGGTAAGAAGATTATTACAAAGATTGAAAGGTGCTAATCTTTCACTACAACCAGAAAAATGCGAATTTCTTTACAAAGAAGTAGCATATTTGGGACATATAATAAGTAGTGATGGAGTAAAACCCAACCCAAAAACAGTAGAAGCAGTCAAAAATTTTCCAACCCCCAAAACACCAAGAAATGTCAAACAATTCTTAGGATTAGCAGGATACTATCGAAGATTTATCAAGGACTTTTCAGCCAAAGCCAAGCCATTGTCCAATTTATTAAAAAAGGATGTAAAATTCGAATGGAAACAAGAACAACAAGACAGTTTTAATGAACTAAGAGAAGCTCTATGCACCAATCCAATTTTGCAGTATCCAGACTATGAAAAACCTTTCACCTTAACAACAGATGCATCTGATTACGCCATAGGTGCAGTACTAAGTCAGGAAAAAGATGGATTCGATCTACCTATCGCTTATCTATCCAGAGTATTAAACGCGCCAGAAATAAATTATTCTACAACTGAAAAAGAATGTCTAGCCGTTCTATATGCAGTTCATCATTTTAGACCTTATATTTATGGTAAGAAATTCACTTTAGTCAGCGACCACGAACCATTGAGATGGATCGACACCATAAAGGATCCAGGACAACGATTAATAAGATGGAGATTAAAATTAAGAGATTATGAATACGAATTTCAACACAAATCAGGAAAATTAAACACAAATGCCGATGCTCTATCCAGAAATGTTATGGAAGAAGATATCGACGAAAATTCCGAAAACAGTAATGATCAAAAACAAGTAAAAATTTTGATCAACAAACGTATTGACAAAAACCCTAAAAAACCAACTAAAACTTCATCAAACATTCCTTCTAATCCTCAAAAATCGAAATTACAACCTCCAAAATCAATATTAAAACCATCCACTTCAAAATCCACTGCAGACCAAAGTATTATTGGTTCAAGAGTAGCACAACGACGAGCATTTCAACCCACTACTCTAAAGTCCACACTAGACCAAAGTACCATTGGTTCAAGAGTATCACAAAGAAGAGCATTACAACCCAGAATAAAAACAATAGACGAAAATACATCTGAAAGTAGCACTGACGAAGAAAGAGAAACACCAATTCCTCCTATTCAAAAGGCAAGTAGAAGTGTACTCCCCAGTTTGAAACTTCCGCCAGCAGCTATCAAGAATATACCAGGTCCTAAAAGTGCACCTCCAGAAACGCAATCCAAAGTTGTAAATTTCCCAATTCCAGAAACAACTGTACTAACGATAGACCCACCAATTAGTGAAAGCGAAGACAGTTCTGAAGAAGAAGATAACACAACGCTTTTAAGCAGAAAAGAAATAGCGAAGGACCTAGGAAATTCCATATCTCGTTTTAATCAATCCGTAAAACAACATGAAGATTGGCTAATGGATTCACCACAATCTCCAAGAGATTGGCTTAGTCTTTCTGATGGGAATGACGACGAAGGGATTCACAAAGCTGCTAATGAATTAATTCCAGGAGACCATACAGAATTTTCTCATAAAATGGATTTCCAATGGGATTATGCTAAAGGCGAATCCATATGGGAAAATGATTCTAAAGAAAGTTCAGATAGCGAAGTATCGATCAAAGAAATCGAAGAACCAGAACAAGAAATACAACAAACACCTCGAAAAATGGACACAGATGAGATTAAGGCTAAAAATGTAACCTTTAGGTCCACATCATTAGAACCACACACACCTGTAACTTTCAAAACTCCAAAAGCTATGTCAACGCCTTATCACACTTCATTACACGAAACAGATGTCGAATCAGAAAATGAAACAGACGACGAAGAAGAAAGCGATACAGCTGAAAATAAAATTAAGGAAAATAAAATTAAGTCAACTTCTTTAAGAACAACACTCCTAGAAAGCATTCCTCCCGATTTGCCTTCATGTTATTTGAAAACACCTGAAAAATCCTCGAATATAGCCAGTCACAGAGAAAATCTAACTTATTATCGAAATAATTACGTGCATTTTCTATCCGCTGATTGTGAATTTACCACTCCAATAAGCAGATTGCTTATAGATATTGCAGTAATAGATCCAGAAGAAATTAAAAGTAAAAAGCCCATTAAAGGACAAATTCTTGTAACTCCAAGAGGAAAACATAACGTATATTCTATAATAGTGAAAGATAAATATTACGATCCAGTATCAAGAGAAGATTTAATTTCAGGAATACAGGATTTAAAAATTCTTTTACATAAAGAGAAGGCAAAAGAAATAAGAATTTCTCGACATGGTGATTTCACTGACGAATTAAGGAAAGGAGAATTAATGCGAATAATTGAATCTATTTTCTATAAAAGCGATATTAATATAACTATCTGTTATGGACAAGTTTCTGTCCCAAAGGAAGAAAACAGAGAAGACATTATCAGCGAATTTCATAGAAGTAAAATAGCGGGACACAAAGGAATAGTAAAAACCTACAGAAGAATTCGCGAAAAATTTTACTGGCCTAGAATTAAAGAACAAGTAACAGAATTTGTGAGAAGATGTCCCACATGTCAAACTCAAAAACTAGTTAGAGCAAAAACCAGGGAACCAATGATTATAACCGACACACCTTTGGACGTGTTCGACAAAGTTTCATTGGATACAGTAGGAAAACTTCCTACGACCCCAGACGGGAATTGTCATATTTTAACTATGCAAGACCACTTATCCAAATATTGCATAGCCGTAGCAATACCCGATATTTCAGCAACTACTATTGCTCACGCAGTTGCCAAAGAATTATTTTCAGTTTACGGAGCACCTAAAGTTATTTTAACCGATAAAGGTACTTCATTTATTGGCAAATTAATGTCAAAACTATCAAAAATATTCAAAGTCCAACAAGTAACAACTTCAGGTTATAGACCACAAACTAACGGAGCTTTAGAACGCAGCCATGCTGTATTAGCAGACTATATAAAACAATACACCACA
The DNA here is from genome assembly GCA_032872475.1 of Leptopilina myrica (nomen nudum). Taxonomy (NCBI): domain Eukaryota; kingdom Metazoa; phylum Arthropoda; class Insecta; order Hymenoptera; family Figitidae; genus Leptopilina; species Leptopilina myrica (nomen nudum). Next base: position 3,315,330 of record CM065461.1, read on the forward strand.
GACTGTGACGATTGGGATAGATTATTGCCTTTTGCAATGTTTGCTTACAATACCTCTGTACACGAAGCTACTAACTTCACTCCCTACGAGTTAGTTTTTGGTAAAACTGCCCGTACCCCTAGTTCCTTTCCACAAGAAGAAAAATTAGAAACCTATGGTTCCTACTTAACAGAGCTCATAAACAGACTAACTGAAATAAGAATTCTAGCAGCTAAAAATTTGATAGACTCCAAAACAAAATCCAAAGAAAGGTACGATAAATCAATCAAGCCTTTCTTAGGAAAAATAGGCGACAAAGCTTATGTCGTAATAGAAGGTATGAAAAGAAAATTTGACCCCCATTATCATGGTCCATATACAATTGTGGATATCCTTGATAAAAACAATGTAATCCTTGTAAATAATAATGGAAATAGGTTCCAAAAACACGTAGATAAGTTAAAACTAGCACATGAATAAAATAATAATACAATTTTAATTTTTAGATGTCAAAATCAATCATTTTTACTCCACCAATCCAAGGAGAGTTGGTAAGAAATTACGTGTTCCCCAAGGGTAACATAGAAAGCATTAATTACCCAAAAGGAATATTAGAGGAACTGACTGCAGAATATAATTTGGATAAACCAACCTACACAGTTGATAAAACTACTGGTCCTGAATTCGGAAAACTGTGGAGAGTAAAATGCATTGTCACGGACGATAAAAATAGTAATGCATTCATCGTAACGGGAGAAAGTTGCAGAACCATTCGAGAATCAGAACATTCAGCTGCAAAAATGATACTAAAAGAATTAGAGAAAACGTATTATTTTAGCGAAGAAGAGAAACCACGATCGTTAAAACACAAAATTTATGTTATGACACCCGAAGAACCATCACTAATAAAATTAAAATTGTATAAATGGGAAAATTGCTGCGAGTATTGTTATAAAAGAGGACATACCAAAGAACATTGCTTTAACGTGATTAGAAATAAGAAAATCCTGCAGAAACAAAACCCATTCAATGATAAAAATGATGATTCAGACGAATTTTGGGAGCTACCTGGCCCCACATGTTCATGGGATTAAACACCCAAAATTACAAAGTTTCTCTTTAACAGTCTATAAAACAATTCAATTTCTTGTTGTACCCATCTAAAAAATCTAAAAATTATTTAAATAATTGATTAATTATAACAATTAAGAACCATTTGACATAATATTAAAGATTATTTAGTTGAATAATCAAAAAAAAAAAAATTTTATTAATAATAATCAATTCTAAATTAAAACAAAATAAAATAAAATAAAATTTTTAAAACAAATTTTCATGCTGAAAATATTATTTTATCAGGATGGTGACAGCTAGTTCTAAGGTTAAGTATTACACTAGCTTTCGATCAAATACTAAATGAATAAATTCTATCCATTACTTTCCGAAATAATCAAATTTCACCATTTTTGACAAACGTAATCCTTAATTTCACACAAATAATTTAAAAAATTATTGTAAACCGACCATAATTTACAACACAAATTAAGATCAGACTACTGAAAAACATAAACAAATTCCTAAAACAATAAATTCTAACCATTAACAGTACTCATTCAACCAGAAAAGGAGAAAACAAACTATATCTATCCTTTTCTAAAAGGTTAATTCTCATAAATAAACAAATTTGTTAAGTAAAAATTCAAAAAGCATAATTAAACAGAAACAATAAAATAAAAACTCATTAAATCAAAAAACAAAACTCAAAAATTTAGTAAATTACAGTAAATAACGAAGAAAAACGGAATATATCTGTCCTTTTCTAATAACCCATAATTACATTCATTAATAAAAAGTACACCTCAATAATAATTAAATTATAAAAAGGAAGACAATTATTAATAATTCTGTTAATTATAAGTAAATGTTATTAAAAACAGATTAAAATTAAACAATAATATGCATTTAAGTAGAATTATCGCGTATCGATATATCGAACATAAAGGTAGCAATGAGAAACTACTCAACGCAAACTTACGTAGGTTTACGCCACGCGATCTATATACATTCAATTCAGTAACCAGCAGGTTTTGAAAATATATCTAATATAACAACAAATAAGTAATAGCAAATGAACAATAAACAAAAGAAAATAAAAATTCAAATAAAGAAAGAGAAAACAACTTATACCTATCCTTGTCTTCAAATTCAGTCTCTCAAGGATGAAAACCTAAAATACGATTCACTATGCGATCTAAGTACATATAATCAATGACCAAAAACACAATTCAAAGCTAGTAACTTCAGAAACTACTGAAAACAAAAGTCCCTAGATTTAATAAAAATTCAAAATTCCCCACCCAAATTAAATTCATGCACATAAGTGCAACTAAAAACATGAATTAATAATAAAACCCATAATTATGGGCTTCTTCAAGTATGCAAAGCCCATAAATATGAGCCCAGCTTATAAAGCCCATAAATACGGGCCATGCATACATACGCCCATATTTATGTGCTCAACTTGTGGAGCTCATAAATACGGGCCAATCAAAAAAAAAAAAGAGAAAGAACTAATAAATAAAACTAAAACACAGATAATTAAATTAAAAAGAATTATTTATTATAAAAACTTAATACTAAAATACATATAAAACCTTAAAATTAACAACCAGGCCCAAAACGGGCCTGTCCGGGAAACAGGACGTACCTTGTCCCGTCCCCGGCCACAATTATTTTTAAATTTATGTACGGAGGGCGAATAAATAACCGCCCCCCTCCCATAAAACGGGTCACCAGGAAATTTTCATACCCATATTCTGAAACAAAAATTTTTATATTAATAAAATAATAAAGTAAAAAAAAAAAAGGGGATAAAACTTAAAACTAAAAACAAAAACAAAGACACTTACCACCCTCATTGGGCCCAGCAAACTCCGACCTACGGTCTTCATTTCTGTTGTTATTATTTTCTGTAACAAAAAGAGTAAAACCAATAATAAAAAAAGGGGGAATGAGAATAACAACAAAATACAAAATTAATTTAGACTAAATGTCACTTACCTCCGTTCATCTTGATGTTTTGTTTTCAAATGACTCATATTCAAAATCGCTGATCCTTGCAAATTCTAACGCGATAAAAGCCCTTAGATGAGATCATAAAAACACAGCATCCAAATCAAATTAACAACCAAAAAAAAAATAATAATAATAAAATCAATATAATAATAAAACATACAATTCAAAATAAATACAAATTAACAAAAAAAAAAAAAAAATTTTTTAAAATACCAACATTTAAAAACGAAACAATCAATTAATAAATTAAATTACCAACTATCAAAATATAGACAATATAACCACTAATTATCTAATATACCGACTGTTAATGAGAAACGAAAATTCAAATTTCGCCCTTATAATTAAGATAAATTTAAATAATTTTATAAATAATGTGATTATTGAATAATAAACAAAATGTTTATCAAGTTGTAAATAATTATGAAAATCACATTATTACAAAACATATATTCGCTAAATATTATATTTATTTTCAAATATTTACATAAAATATAAATTATAATCAATTATAATCAATACTATACTTAATCAATAATTACAAGAATTAATACATTACACCAAGAATTACATATTGATATTATAAAAATTAGGTAATACCCTTATTAATTTCTTAAATATCATTAATCAATAACAATATTAAATAATCATAACTTACTTTTATAACCTATATATTATAATCAATATTCTAACTTATTCATAAAAACCATGAAGTAGAAAAAACACTTGGATCAAATAAAAACACTACTTCAAACTTTAATTAAGAAAAATAATCAATAAATATAATAAATAAATATAATCAATATTATTAAAAATATATATATCCATTATATACCAATAAAATACAAATAATCACTATAATAAACCCTTAATCAATACTATAGCAATAAGAATATTGTAAAACCATATGTATTACCAATTAATCAATAAATAAAAATTAAAAGAAGGACGAAAGAAAATGAAGGAAGGGGATTTGGCGGTCGCCTTCTTCTTTCCTCCTCATTTTAATAAAAACTAAAATAAGAATAAAAACTAAAATAAATTTGATGTTACAGATGGAAATTCCATTTTTGGGACACATATCTGACGCTGTTAATTATATATCAATAGCTTTCAAAATATTATTATTATTGATAGCATTGATAGTAGTTAAAAACCTATACGTACTTTATAAAGTCGTAACAAAGAGAAGACAAAGATCGAATAATAATCGATCAAATGTATGAGGATTATTTGTCCAATTGGAGCTCACATACATTGGGGACAATGTAAACTCTAAGGAGGGAGGACCAGGCCCAAAAATCCCGAAAAATTTGAAGAAATAGAGCCACTAACAGAGTTGAAATAACCAGGCCACTATAAACCGCCAAGAGGCGACACAATTCAAATCAGCGCGCCGAAAACCTTAAGCTCACAAACATCGATCGCATGAATCGACCCTGAAGCTATGTATATATCGCGCATGCCTTGTTCGGCAACCATCATGAAAAAGCGGCAAATAATTCAAATTCAAAATTGTAAATTCGCTCTTCACGATGGAAATCGAATAAAAATCATAACAATATCCACATTATTGCTTATAATTACTAAATATCCTTTAAAATTTAGATTATATTAACAAAAATAATAACCATAATCAAGCTTCATTATTAATAAATAGTCAATAATTATTAATCCATACGAACATTTAATAAAGTATTATTCCATATGCAAAAATAAATGATTAAATGCATTGGAATAATAATTGTTGATTAATAAAATGCTAATAACAATTAGAATAACCTAACACTAACAACAAACAAGTTAATAAATAATTAAATAAATATAAATATATACAATAAATAAAATAAAATACAATCAAGTAATTAATTAATTAATTGACTAATTAATTAATTAAATAAAAACAACTAACAATTAACAAAAAAAAATATAATAATAATAATATATACGTATATTTTAACTAATTATTAATAACTAAACATTAATTGATTGTCAAATAATAATTAGCTAACAAACGATAATTAATTAATGTAAGTTTAAACTATGCCTATAATTCTATAAAATTAGAACTATAAGCTGTCAAAGTTAACAAGGAACATAATTATTATTATTATTAACAATTATTGTTAATAATAATTGGCTTTAAAAGTCCCAGCAAAGAGCTGAAGGTATCAAGGCAGCATGAAAGTAGAGGAGGGTCTCTCGCGACGCACGGTATACAGGCATACGCCTTCTCTCCAATAGCTATGCGGTTGGGCCCACGCCTCTCTTATACGGTAAGCGAGATCGAGAAGCATTAAAGTCTCCAACTCATGCACGTCTCGCTGTCGCTTACACTCTTAACAATCATACTTTCTTAATGCGCTTCTTCTTTAATAATGCCAATAGTATGAAATATAAACGAGTATTATTGTTTATTAACATTATAAATTATGATTGTTGTTAAATTTTGATGATTATTTAACAATAAAATTGTTAAAAAATCACATAAATCGAAAATATTAAATTAATTAATTAATCACAATAAAGTGAGTATAATTAACACTAAAAATTCAATTATTTATTAATAATCATAAATTAAATAAACAAAATATGTATGATAAATAAATAACTTTTGATAAATTATGTAAAGAAAATTGTTATATAATCAAGATGGTTGTAATTGACAATTATAATCAGCACGTCAATGAACAATAATAATAATCATAATAAACAAAAGAGAAACAAAAACAACAGTCATAGTAAAATGAAATTAGTTAAAATTTTAATAAAATAACTTTAAGAATATAAATATAGAATATTAATTAAAATATTGGTCATGAAAAAAGAAGAAGAGTAAAGATTAGTAGGACTCTCAGGCCGCATTGTCGTTGTGCCGACTTTGCCATTTTACCCAGGCGTTGAAGTCTCTCGATCTCCGCTCGAACTTGCAAATAGACTCCCTGCGCATTTATGCTTCCTTGATATTTCTCTCGCCGCACTCTACTCGAAATATCGATTTAATCAATAGATTAATCGATTTTAACAAAAATTTATATAAAAGAAATTAAAGGCAATTAAAATTTTAACAAAATGACAAAAAAAAAAAATTTTGAATATTATTTAAACTGCCAAATTCAGTCAATAAATAAATCAAATTAAACAATGAAATGTATAATTGTACAATAATTTCAACAAATAACTTAATTAATAAAAATTGAATTTTATTTAAATGCAAATTTTGTAAGCATATAATTAGAATAAAACTGATAATTATAATTTTGAAAGGGAAGTCAACGAAAAATGGTAAACACAAGACAATAAAACAAATATTAATGATTTCACGTTAATTAAATATTTATTACATAATAATATAAGGATTATAATTGTTAATCAATGTATGTGTGTGTGTATGTGTGTGTATGGAAAAGTAGAAATATATATATAAGCAAATGAAAAAAAAAAAAAAAAAAAATAATAATAATAATAATAATAATAATTTTAATAATATACAATAATAAATAAAAATAAAATTAAAATAAAATAAAATAACAATAAGTATATGTACACGTAAGATTAACTAGATACATTTACGTCGTCAGATTCAGCGTCTAAATTCAAAACACCGTCATGCCCCCCCTCTACAAAAACATCATAATAATTCGTCAAAACAGACCCACATTTACATCTCAGGTCCTGCAGGTTTTGAATGACATATCGCCCACAAGTGCATTCACGACCACACAAATCCGCATCAGCTGTCACGACGTCCGAAATTTCCACTGGTTCGATTTTTGGCAAATCTGGATCCTCCAGCACAGTCCCACAATCGCATTTCATTTCTCTCAATAACATGTTAATGAATTTTCCACAAGGACAAAATCTACCAGTAACTCCAGGAAATCTAAAAACAAAACATTAATATGAGGAAAACTCAAAGGAACAAAAGAAAACTTCCTTCTACACCACACAAAACGAAATCCATACCCTGTGCAAATTTTTTCACTAGTCATGTGAACACATTCCCGAAAGCTTGGCAAATCCTTCATAAACATTGCCACTAATTTATTCAATTGTTTTTCAATCCGGCATTTCCTACGTTTCAAGGATTTTCTCTGTGAGGATCTTCGAATTGACCATGATTCCGGAACTCGTCGTAAAGAAAAACGTCCACTACTTCTATCCTCAATTGAAACAAGTTCGTAATTTGGAACAAAACCCAAAACATTTTTCACTGCAGCAATATCTTTGGATAATCGCGATAACTCCGTTATGAGGAAAAATATTTTCGCCAATTTCCGTGGGTTAAATTGCTGTGACCGAATGAACGAAGAATGACCTAAAGCAAACAAATTACAAATCTTGAATTATTGAAATTAAAACAACGTAAGCAAAACACAAATAGAAAATTTTAAAATTAATCACAATAACATACACTAATTAGTGTTTTTAAAGAAATCCCGAGGAAAATAAAATTCACAAATAATCGATATTATATCCTCTGAAAATTAGCAACATTTTACACTTAAAAATTAACCGTTTTAAATTAAGGGTGGAAACACGCACTAAAACACCTTGTCTTTTTGCATCTAAAGCACTCACTATTATTATTTCATTTAAAGAACAGTCTATTCCTGTGACGTCTATAATTAAACGACGCACTATCTCAGCTGCTCCTTCTACGGGCATTTTCCAAATGGCAAATTGGAAAATACCCATACGTTCTTCCAATTCCATCATACGTAATCCCATAAGTCTGTGACTAGAAATATTCGTTGTTAAAGAAGGATCTAATTGTGGAATCACAGGAATATTCACTGGAAGACTCAAAGGATAATTGGTCCCTTCAGATGTAGAAGTCGAAGGCACTGGATTATTTTCCCTAACTACCACATTATTTATATTTTCCACCAACTGTCCTATGTTATTTTGCACATTTCTATCTTCATGATCTTCTAAAAGCTCAAGATCAAACGAATCTATATAATCACCAGAATCACCCATAATTACAGATTAAAAAGACGATACACAACAAAAAAAAAAAAGGAAACTAATAAACAGCACTATTATTTTACCGGGAGCAATATCTCTATTCAACAAAAGAGGGACTGGTCTCATGTTCTTGATGCAAAATTCAATTAAGTCAACCGTAGAAGCGTCGCTAACTGATCCACTATCACTCATGGTTAATGAAGAACTAATTACAAAGGACTTCAACACTATAAGTGGGGACGACAGATCCTGATATCATCAGTCAAAAATTTGATGAGCATGAAGATTCTCACGATCTTGAACAACTCAGCTGGACCGAAGGATACCCGAGAAACTATATTTTGAAAACAACTTACCTTCTTCTTCACCATTTTCAATTCTTAACACGTACTGCACATGATGTATATTTTAAACACTTATCTATTACACTTAACTCAAAATGTTCTTCGTCAGCAACATTACATCTTTTATAAGTAAAAAGCAGAATTGTAAAAATTTATGAAAAATTTATGTACTAAAAGTACAAGTCCATCGAGGACGATGAACAATTTAAGGAGGGAGGACTGTTATATCCCGACATATTTTACAATTTATATATTTTCATAAATTTAATAATTTCTTTAAATAATCAATTAAATAATATTATAAATGTAACATTTAGCCATGCCTAAAAACATAGTTTAAAAATATTACACTGTCATTTTAAAATTCAAATTAGAAAAGCATAAAAATAGAAAGCATAACTAAATATTTTAATATTTCATTCATGTGATTCATTAACACTTGTTACTACTCATATGAATGAAAGAGTAAGATGAATCTACGAACTATGTTTTTACGACAAGTGTAAGGCCATGAATGAAAGAGATGACGCATGATAAAAGGAAAATATAAAAAGAATAAACGCGTTCATAATGCATATACTTAATATTAATAAAAATAATTGGTGGTTGGTTTATTGGTTTGTTCAGTTGTCGATGTGTAACCTTATCACCAAATTATAAATATAAACACATTCAAATTGATCGAATCAAAGATAAATCGATTATCGACAATCGATTAATCGATTATCGATTGTTGATTCGATTAATGAACTAAATGTGCATATCGATGTTTGAATTGGACGAATAATGGATCTATTAGCAATTATAAAATTAAATAATCAATAAAATGAAGATATAATAGAATAAAAAGATCATATTACATATCGTACGTGCCTGAAATCGTGCATGGCGTACGTGACTAAAACGGTGCATGGTGTACGTGTCTAAAACGGCGCGTGGTGAAAACACCCAAAACAAAATGTTTCCACCACTTAACATCCCTAAAATGCATTAGATTAGAAACTATATAAGCTGCTGTAAAAAGCAGAACGATTGTCAAAAGTTCCGGTGTAATTCAGAGCGAATAATAGCATTGTAGAGCGACCCTTCAGTTTAAAACGCGAGTTATCGAATTCTTTCCGTAAAAGGTGCAAGTTAAATTGTTTATCACTTAGAAACAAGTTTCTTTCCCGTAAAAAGGTGCAAGATAATAATTTAACATTTAGAATTGTCAATTTTGCTGTTTTAACTGTCGTATTTGTTATACAAAATTAACAGTGTAAATTTCATTAATTCTTTCCGTAAAAGGTGCAAGTTAAATTGTTATCACTTAGAAACAAGTTTCTTTCCGTAAAAGGTGCAAGATAAATAATTTACCACTTAGATAACGTGAAACTGTTAATTTATAGCAAAACTCTTACAAAGTTGTGAAAGTTACATAAGTGTAACATAACAAACTTTAAGTTTCATTCACTTGAAACGAAACAAATCAAGAAACCAAATACAACGACTTTGCGGTACTTTGTCAACGAATATTGTGTAATAAACGTAAGTAATGAATTGTAATAATTGTAATTTTAATTAATGTTGTAAACAATAAATTCATAAAAGGAATATTATTCTTGTTTTTAACGCAAAACCCATAGTTTTGACAAGTGATCACGATCCTACTATAAAAATAAAGATCAGGCCTTACCAACCTGATTAATCAGCTAACTGGTTTTACAACCTCTTTTAACTAAATAATCAAATTTATTTAAAAGCCTTTCTTTTGCTCGGGACATAACAGAGTGGCTTCTTTTAGGAATTCTGACTCTTTTAAAAAATTTTCAGCAATTATTACATGAGAAATTAAAACCGAACTTCTAGTGGAATATTTAACAAAATTTTTTTGAAGAATTCGTCAATAATTCATCCGAATTTTGTGCAGAATTCGTTGGGAAAAAATTCCGTATTAAGTGTTTTTTATTAATTATATATCCGTTTTTGAACGTGTAAATCGGACGAAAACAGTTTTTTTAAAGCGCCACACGAATTCCCATCAGAATTCAACTCGAATTTTGAACAAATTCCGAATGGCATTCGTATGAATTATTTTCACCTTTGAATGACGGGAATGATATCATAAGACATGATAACATATTAAGAAGAACATAACCTTAAACCTTAGGCTTCACGTTAAGAAATAAGTATATATTTATAATATAATAATATAATGAAAGTATCTACTAAAATATTATTATCCAATTGCGAAATGCCAAGACTCCAAAACGACACATTATTGGTCCAGTAATGTCTGCCGAGAATTGGCAGTAGTTACTGGGCTATTACTGGTGTTCAAAACGTCCCATTAATGGGCCAGTAATGGCACCGATGGTTAGATTTTCAAATTTTTTAAGACTGGGCTAGCTCTCTGCCCAATATAATGGCACATTCACAGCAAAGTTGATCAATCTTTAATGGCAAAATTCAATTGCCAGTAATGTGACAAAGATCGGCCCACTAATGGCACATTAGTGTCACTTTAATGGCAAAAATTTTGTGTCTATTATGGCAAATTATAATTGCCTATATTGGGACGTAGCTCGGCCCAATAATGGCACAGTATCAGTCAGTGTAGTGTAGCTTATAAGAACCCTTTTGCTTTCTCGACTTAACGTTAGAGCAGCAGAGTGGTCAGAGTTATATTGGGCCATTATTGTTTACCGAGAATCGTCCGATAATTGGCTCCCGACGACCTACTGCGGTTAACCTTCCGACAGTCGGGCCACTATTGTATGCTAAGAGTAGGCACTAACTATGCCATCACTGGGCCAGTTTTGTGTCGTTTTTAATTTCGCACAATTGGGTATTTTTATATTGCTCTAATAATAAATAAAAAAAATTAAATGTTCAATCTTATAAATATGGGCGATTATCAATTCGCTCCCGTGAGGGAGCAATTTTATTAGACTGATATTAATTTTCAAGACTAAATTTCTTAAAATTATAAAAAAACAATTTCTTTGACTTGGGTAGGCATTATATCCTAAATCATTATTCTCATTCCTTTATGTGTTTTGTATTTAAGTCGTTTAAGTTTTGATATACTGTAAGAATTGTTTAGGTTTATAAAAAAAACTGAAAGCTATAATTTAACAGTTATTTGACTTTTATTCAATAAACAAATATATTCATGCCTTGTACTGGTATTATTTTATTTTTTTCAGTTTTCACGAGAAGAATATACACTAGAAATAGAAGCTTCTGGAATATCAACATCTCTTTTAGATATGGAGGTAAAGATGTGATTTTTTATGTAATCTATTTATCGGATTAAAAATTTGCTTTAAAGATTATTTTATTTTTATAACTTATAAAAAAATTATCGAACTTAATTAATTATAGCATTTTTATTACGATTTATATTCAGAAAACTTGTTCATCGGACTCTGATGAATATGATGAAACAGAAGTAGATGATGGTTGTTTCAACTGGCGAGAAATCATATTAGGTGAAGAAGAGTATCATGAAGATAATCCACATGAAACTAATTATGAAGAATATCTAGAAGAAGAAAATGAACTTAGAACAATCCCATCAATCTTAAAAAAGAAGTTAAGAAGCGAAACATTTTTTCAACCTCTCAATCAACCTGTACCTTGAAGTGAAGGGGAAATTTTTATGATTGTTATTAAATATAGTTTACGATTTAATCTGACTCATACAGCTGTAACTCATCTATTCGAAATGTTAAACTGTTTTTTCCAAAACCGGTACTTCCCGATACGCGATATTTAGTGGATAAAATGTTCTTTCCAAAAGATACTGCGACATATCATTCGATTTGCCCTAGTTGCGAAGCATACGCGGGAATATACAGTCATAAATGTGTGAAAAAAGTATGTCCTGTTTGTGAAAACAAAATTCAATTAAAAGACAAGGATTACGTCACCTTTTATGTTACCTTCTCATTATCAAATGAAATTAAAAGCATGATGGAACGCCACAATGAATACTACGATTTTACTGTTAGACATAGACAACATGAGATTGGAATTTATGAGGATATTTATGATGGTCAGGCGTATAGAAAATTTGTACAAAATTTGAACCCACAAGAGAAAGATAGATTTTGTACATTGACTTTTAATTCAGATGGAGCACCAGTATTTAAAAGCTCTTCATACTCTATTTGGCCATTGCAAATGATAATTAATGAAACACCAATTAATGTTAGAGCGTCTAAGAGTATTGTCTACGGTTTATGGTTTGGTAAAGGTAAGCCCGATATGGAGGTCTTTCTAAAATCTTTTGTAAATGATATGAATCAACTGGCAATAGATGGTGTTACATGTTCTATTCTTGGCGAGGAACGTAATATTAAACCTTATGCTTTGTGTTGCTGTGTTGACACTATAGCACGTGCACCGATGCAAGGAATGCATCAGTTTAATAAATACGGATCATGTAATTGGTGTAAGCATCCTGGTGAATGGGTTCCAAATAAACGAAATACTGGAAACAGTGTCAAATATTTCCATGTCAAGACTGGTTAATGATGAAATACCACAAGACTCTATTAATCGCGTGTCAGCTCTTATTAATTTACAGCACTTTAATATAGTTGAAGGATTCACACCTGATGACATGCATTTTGTGAGACTTGGTGTGGCTAAACAGTTCGCAGATTATTGGTTTCCTAATAAAAAGTCATTGTCTAAATGTATTAATAGCACTCAAATGGATGAAATTGATAGTATAATAAAAAGCATTCAAGTTCCTAATCAAGTCATGCACCTTTCACGATCTTTAAAAGATCGTCGTTATTGGACAGCCAAGGATTGGGGAAATTTGACTTTATATTTTAGCTTTCCAATTTTAAATCATTTTCTGAAAAGAAAATATGTTAAGCATTGGGCTTTATTTGTCGAAGCGTTCTATATATCTTTGCAGTCAAAAATAACACGAGTGGAACTGGAAAAGATGGATGATTTAATAAAATTATTTTTAGTTGAAGCCGAACATCTGTATACTAAGAAAGTTGCTACATACAATCTTCATCAATGTATACACTGGTTAAAAGGGTTAACAAATTGGGGACCAGCATGGACGCATTTAGGTTTTGTTTTCGAATCTGGAAACGGACGGCTACTAAAAAATATAAACAATGCAAAAGGTGTTACAAACCAAATCGCACGAACAATTGCAATGGAGCGTAATGAAATTCTTCTGTCAACAAACATTTTACCAACATGTGCGGAAAATGTAAGAAAATTTTGTACAAAATTGCAGAACAGAACGACGCAAAAATCTTGTCAATTTGGTACAAAAAGATATTTTGGATGCGCTACTCCAGTAGAGAATCAATGGAAATTACTACTTCAATTATCACATAATGCAGTTTATTATAAAAGGATGATGAAAGAAAGATGTTTATATACATCATCAAAAATTAAACGAAATCGCTCCAATAATACTGTTGCTATCTGCAACGACGGAAAATTTATACAAATTGTGCAATTCATAGTCGACAAAACCATGTCGAAAGAATTTACTATTTGTAAATTAATTATTACTGCCACCATTTTTCCAAATCATTCAGCAACATTGGAAAAAGTTACATCAATATCGAGGGAATTAATAGTTATAGATACGAACAAAATAAACAGGATTTGCGTTTTCTTCAAATTAAAAAATATAGAATACATTTGTCCAGTACCAAACTTACTTTATCTTTAAAAACATTTAATATACTTATTCATTTATTATTATTACACTGTTAAAAATGAGATTTTGTTTAACACCGAAAAGTGCAAGGTTTTGAGTATAACATCTCTGAAAGTGTAATATTTTTTAGAAATACTTTTTTAGATGAAATTGATTTGTTAAACAGTTAGGTTAAAAATATTGACAAGAAATGGAGCAAGGCATAATTTTTTTAGTTTTTGATTACATCAGATGTTTTTAAATACTTTTTTAATGCATTTTTTATACTTATTTTATATTTTAATTTTGATTTTTAAATATTTACAAAAATAAAATAATTAATATTAATTTTTATATTATAGATATAAAGTTTGTTTTGTTTTTAAAAGGTTATAAAATTATTTGAAGATTTAAATTTGACAATAAATTTTGACGTTTCAAAATCATTTATATACCTAATTTTGTATGTTCTTTTGTGTTTTTATATTTTTAATTAATAATCGCACAAATTCATTGTATGATGAAATTTTTTTTCAAATTTTTAAAAGACACTGATCATTGAAAATTTTTTATAAAAAATGTATCAAGCGGTTATTAAATAATAAACTTTCAAAAAATGTTCTTGTTCTAAACGAAAGTATTTGTATTCCTTTTGTATTTCTGCTTGGTTCATTTATAAGGGCAAAATAATTTTCTTATTATTTTGTCATTATTGTTCCTTTTTGCGACAAATATACTTATGATCAGTTTCAAATGAAATTGTAAATTGGAATGTCAAAATTTTACAGGGAGAGCATTCAAAGCGAGATCAGAAATGAAAAATATCTGAATTTGAGTTGAATATTGCGTTTTATATATTTATAACTATTTATGTATATATCAATTTCAAATTTTTGCATATTGAATAGATCATACCGTGCCAAATGTGTTAAAACTTTTATTAAATTTTGATATAAAATCAATTTTGTATTTTATTAATTACAGGTAATAATTTAGATTACAAAACTACATTTAAATATTAAAAAATAAATAAAATTGTATAAATTTGATTAAAAAGAATTAATAATGTTCTTTAATTCAATAAAATAATCGAATTTTCGTAATTTACTAAAACACATTTTTTTAGGTGTTTTATAATATAAAAAAGGGGGAGTTGGAAATTTTCCAGTTTTTGAGGTTCCACTTATAGGCATGATGACGCTAAATCAAAAGCCGTTTGATATTTTAAAATCGTTTCGGAAGAACTCGAGATATCACTCTTACCAGATGAGAAAAATCCATTTTGAGAAAAACGCATTTAAAGTTTTTTCTTGTATGTTTATCTGCATGCAAGAACATATTTGACATGGCGAAGAATAAGAATGTATAACTTTTGTTTTACTTCCAATTTTGCAATAATATTTTGTGAGAGTATTCTTGACATTGTAAGAAATCCGAAAATAAAAACAAAAAATAATATATTTTTTTGACATTTCGAACTGGAATGTCCCCTTAAAAGACATCCTAAAATAGTAATCTTACAGTTAGAGAAAAAATCCTATTCTAATATCCTCTCAAAACAAAAGTATTATTTTTATTTTTTTAAGTTCAAATGTCTCAAACATTGAATTAAAATTAAATAAATAGAGGAATAAATAAATTACCAATTATTGTAAGTAATTACTTATTAATTATATTTATTCAATTAAAAACTTCTAACTCAGTGCATCAAATTGACTTTTTTTCTTATTAGATGTCAGAGTGGTCTTATGGATATGGGTTTTGTAGTTATCGATTTAAGCTTTAATTTAAGTCTAATTAGAAGTTTTCAGCACGTGATGTTTAAAAAAAAAGAAAAATTACTAAAAACATTTAAAAATACCATTTCTATGGTTTTTACCCTTATTCAAAATCCTGAAGAGATATACAGTTTGGAATCTCAGAAACGTGATCAGTGCACAAAAATATAGTGGAAACCACTCTAAAATCCAATAAAAAAAACTTTGTTTACCTGTGTAATTTATTTATAATATCATTCTAAAATTGTTTATTAGAGGCTTACACTACCGGTCAAAATTGAGAGACCACCCATTTTCAGGCGAATGAAAAACGTTTTAAAACATAAGATTTATTGAAACTAAAATTTTTCTCTGTTCATTTGTTGATAGATGATGAAATTTGGAAAGAACAAGATATTTCAGAAGTCGTTTGGCTAATAATTTATTTAGATATTTTTAAAAAATCGTCAGTATCAATTATTTATAAAAATTTGAATATTTTCTAAAATAATGAACGCTTTTCAATGATCTTAGGCTTATTTTAAAGGCCATTTGTTACACTACAAGAATTACTTATAGGCATTAACGTGTAATTTTTTTCCTAGAAAATGCAGGCAGTCAAACTTAGACCAAAAAAATTCAAAAAATTTAGAACAATTTTTCTGTACTAAAAACTATTCTAAAAAATATTTAAAACATCATATGGTGTAGATTTTTCAAGAAAATTTAATAAAAAAATCGTTTGAATTTTAAAAATTATATTTCTGTTAATAAGATTGTTCCAAATTTTTTGAATTTTTTTGGTCCAAGTTTGACGGCCTGCATTTTCTAGGAAAAAAAATTACACGTTAATGCCTATAAGTAAGTCTTTTAGTCTAACAAATGACCTTTAAAATAAGCCTAAGGTCATTAAAAAGCGTACATTATTTTAGAAGTTATTCAAATTTTTGTAAAACATTGAAAATGACGATTTTTTAAAAATATCTAAATTAAATATTGGCCAAATAACTTCTAAAACATCTTGGTCTCTTTAAAATTTTATCATCTTTCAAAAAATATAAATAGAAAAATTTTAGGTTCCATACAATCTTTGTTTTAAAATGTTTTTCAATCATCTGAAAATGGGTGGTCTCTCAATTTTGACCGGTAGTGTACGTTTCGTAATAGAAGCATGTTTTCTGAATTCATATGGAAACTGATCAATAGCTTCCGACAATTTCAATCTGTAAAATTTAAAAATAACTTTTTGAATATTGTACTGATTTTAGTTTATTTGAGATTGAGGTAAGTATGCTTAGAAATTAATTTTTTGTAATTATTATAAATAAATAAAATAATTCCAAATTGAAATACTAACTTGTCTGTGCTATATATTAGTTTATGCCACACGTCCCTTAATTTTAGAGGGATTTCTAACGAAATTTTTTTTTCTTTTCTCTCGCTTGTGATTAATTCCTTGAGTTTCGCTGTATTAAAAAAATTAAATAGTTATTTTAAGTAATAGGATAAAAATTTTATCTAATAAATCAGAATAAATGAAATCATAGCTTTACGAAAAACAAGAATTTGCTAAGCAAAATCTTATACATTATATTTGTTATGATTTTTTATGATCTGCTGCATACATTCTTGAGTTAAATCTATTGCGTAATTATGTTGGAGATTATTAAATTTAAAAATATTGTATTATTTCTCGCAAGCGGTAAAGAAAGGCCCTATTTAGTTAGAATAATTTTCTGATTTAATTCTGTGTTAATTATTTAGAAATTAGGATTTGTTAATAAAATTGAAAATTAATTTAAATATCTAATAGAGGCATTAATAGATTCCACATAGATTTTTCTACTTAGAGAGAAAGGGCATTCTAGTCATGGTCTGATTCAAATATTTAATTGCGGTCTAAATTGATCTAGTTAGATTAAGTGCCCAATATTCTCCTAATCAGACATTTCTAGTGAGGTTGTCCTTACTAATTTCTCATCAGTGCCCTCCTTCAAATGAAGTAAAGTCAGTCAATTTTCACACAGGTATAGAGTTTTGTATTTTTAAATTGACTGCTAACAATTATAAGTAGTCAAATCAAAAGAATAGAATGTTTGACGAATAAATATGAAATGTTTATTCTTCTCAGTTGACAGCTTCGAATTTCAGAAGTGCATAATTTGTGAATGCATAAATTTTGAATGTATTGCCTCAGTTATAAGTAAAAAGTTTAATATAACAGCCCTGTGAATATTTTCTATGTTAATCTGCTTTAACTAAAGGTTGAAAATTAAACACTGCTTTCCTTTGTCATACAACTTTTAAAATGTCTGTCTGGAACTTAATCGGTTTAAATGTTAAAATAAAAGTATTAGATTTTAGTAGGACTGCTTGTAAATGAAATAAAATTATTTTTAGTTCATCGTTTTGATTTTGTCAAAGTTTACTACTAAGATCTACTGAATGTATGATTGACATAGAGCCATATCTCGTAAATGCAAGATTCGGAGTTCGAAGACTCTCAATATTGCAAGCGCTTTTAAGGCAGACCATGTCATCATTGTAAAATGACGTGAGCTCACGTTATCAACTACCAGTGCTGACGATTGGGTTGCAATGAAGGTTTCAAACGTTTTTAATGTTTTCGTGTGCACTCAAAAAGTATATACTTATAGTC
Source organism: Leptopilina myrica (nomen nudum) (assembly GCA_032872475.1). Taxonomy (NCBI): domain Eukaryota; kingdom Metazoa; phylum Arthropoda; class Insecta; order Hymenoptera; family Figitidae; genus Leptopilina; species Leptopilina myrica (nomen nudum). The sequence continues at coordinate 3,333,783 of CM065461.1, forward strand.
ATCTTTAGAAAGCTATAAAGTAAGCGTGGTGTAAGTGTCTTGCGTTTACGAGAATTAAAGACATGGAAATGTACACGAATCTTGTAATGATGAGACACGACTCTAAATCGACGGATATATTTTTCTAACAGTTTACACGAAACCTACTCGTGGTCTTCTACTAGATAAACTAGAGCTTGTTTCACACGAACATTTTTCGTGTATTTTAGGTATATATATATATATATATTAAACTACAGACTTTGTAAATTATAATTTAATCAGAATTAATAAAAAAGAGAATAATTTACCGAATAATTCTCCTGGCTTCTTAGATTTCAAAAGAGGATCTACAATTTTTCTACATAACGCGAGTAATGAATCATATTTTTCAGGTTCTGTTTGTGGGCCATTGGGAATTTTTTTAAAATTATATATTATATTCCCCGCGTTCTATATGGACCATGAATAAATACATTTTTTATTAGCATTGCCTGTTTTTAAAAAGCTTTATGAACCGTAAACAAAAATTTTCAAAAAAATTACATTAAAATATTTATTTTGAGCGTTCATGTTTTTACAAGGATTTTCAAGAAAATTGAGCTAAGAAAAAATGTGTCCCGCAAATCCCCACCTCCCTCTACAGTTGTTAAGTTAACTGATTTGGAGATATTTTAACGTATTCCACTTTTAATACAAGTACACGGAGAGAAAAATCTATCGTTTGTAGTATAATTAATCATGCTTTCAACGTATGGAATGGTTTCATAGTATAAGTTTCACAGAATATTGATATCACGGAAAAAGCTAATATGTAAATAAACATATAGTTTATAAATTTAAAATTTTAAACGTTATTAGAAACATTATTCCGAAAATATTTATCCCTTTCTATGCGGTACGTATCGGATAGGCGTGTACTAAAAGTCCCATTGCAGGAACAGCTTGGCAAAATACCGTGATGGTCTTGAAAATGTACTAAATTTGAGGTGTTTTACCTTTGAATTATAAAGGTAAAATACCTCAAATGTTTCAAAGTGGAGACATAGGACACAGCAACATAGGAAGAGGTTATAAAAAAAGAGGTTAAGAACAAATTTTGACTTACGCATGTCCGCCATCTTGGAATTAATAACCTGAAAAAATACTAAATCTGCGTTTAAACACCCGCCACCAATTTTTTTTCGACAAAATTTTTTGAGTGCGTCAAGCAAAGGTCAGTGAACAATTTCCAACACATTTTAACTTCCGGAGGGCCGCCATATTGGGCCTTATTACCCCAGGAATATAAAATCTGCATTTAAACACACGCCACCAATTTTTTTTGCGAAATTTTGAGAGAATGTTTAGAAACACTCACTGAACAATTACGAACAAATTTCGACTTCCCCAAGTCCGCCATCTTGGAATTAATAACTTAAAAAATACTAAATCTGCGTTTAAACACACGCCACCAATTTTTTTCCCGAGAAATTTTGAGAGAATGTTTAGAAACACTCACTGAATTTTTTTGACTAATTTTAATAAAGTTTTTAAGAATTATTGCATTTTTTGAAATATATGATTAAAATTGCATTAAAAATGATTGAAATGTTGAAATAAGTTTTATCATTTGTTTAAAGTAATTGTTTTCTTCAAAAGAATTTTATTATTTACAAAAATATCTGAACTTAACTAAACAATCGACTTAACTAAGTTTTTATTAAGTACATCAGAATACACTGAGAGAAATGAATGACTGTGACTACTATTTGGTTAGTAATAACGTCGCTGCTAATTTTAATTACTTACTGTTACAACGCAGTTAGTAATTTCAGCCATTTAGTTAGTAACGTAACTAATGAAATAGGTAGACCAACAAAAAAAGTAGTTGAATCAAATAATAAAATAGTTGAGTATACTAATAGAAAATGGTAACACCAACTAATAAGTTAACAGCAGTATAGTTTACTAACTAAAAATAATCCTGGAAAAAATGGTTACCACAACTATTCATTTCTCTCAGTGTAATAATAATAAGAAATTTATTTTATATATAATTTTATTAATTTTCAAAAAGCAATTATTTTTTTATATTATTAAAATTAATATTCATTACAGATTTTTTTAATGAAATTTAATATTGTGAATAATAATAGTTTTTCCATCCGCGGCGACCTCTTTCTCGTCCACGATATCCGCGCCCTCGAGTTGTGCCACTTTCCTGAAAGGAATAAAGAAAAAATATTTTGATAATTTGCTTTAAATTTGAATTTACATGTTAGTATTCATATACTAAAATCAAATATTTAATACATTTTTAGCAATTTGCTACTATTTGGATCCTTTTTTTATCCCAACAGATAGAAAAAACTTAATATAAAATTTTTTTATTTCTAGAGAACATTTTCACTTGCAGCAATTAGAGCCGCATATGGCGCTGGTGGAGCAACATATGAGGCAGGCGCTGGTGGAGCCGCATAAGGGGCTGGCGCTGGTGGAGCCACATATGGGGCTGTCGCTGGTGGAGCCGCATAAGGGGCTGGCGCTGGTGGAGCCACATATGGGGCTGTCGCTGGTGGAGCCGCATAAGGGACTGGCGCTGGTGGAGCCACATATGGCTCTGGTGGAGGAACCGCATATGGGGCTGGTGCTGGTGGAGCCTCATATGGGGTTGGTGGTGGCGGAGCAGGTGCTTGAAGATGAGCAGGAGGTGTTTGAGAAGCAGCTGGTAATTGTGGAGCCTCATATGGGGTTGGTGGTGTCGGAGCAGGAGCTTGAAGATGAGCAGGAGGTGGTTGAGGAGCTGTAGGTGCTTGTGGTGCAGGAGGAGGTTGAGGAGCTGTAGGTGCTAGTGGAGCCGGAGGTGGATCAGGAGCCGTTGGTTCCTGAAGAACAAGATAATTTTGTTGACGCCCTCTTGGTCCACCTCGTCCTCTGTTGACAGCCGAAGCGTAGCTCTCATTTGAAGATGTCTGCAAAAAAATTAATTTTTAGAGAAAATCAGGGAATTGTCGGTAAAATTACATTTCGTCAGTAAATAAATTGAGAAGAATCGAAGATTAAATAATTTCTTTACCGTAAATATAAGATTTTAAATATTACATACCAACACTTTGCTCGGAAGGTTTTTTTGTGCTTTCAATATCGTTAACTTCTTGTGTCTTAAACTTTTTATAATTCCAAACTGGAGGTTTGATTATTAATTTTGAAGTCACTGATCTACCTGAAATGAATATGTTCATCAAATCTAAAATATCCTTCGTAGTAGAAGAAGGAAAAAGACAGTGTTTAAAATAAAATAATTAAATAAACCTTATATAAATCTATTTATACAAAATAAGCATGTAATATCTTATTAATAAGGGCTTAATGTAGGAAAATATGAAATAAATTTGAGAGTCAAAGAATGAATATTTGTTAACGTTTTTGATACATAATAAAAATAATGTTATGAAATTAAGAATTTCACGCTAATAAAAAAAATCGAATTTTTAAGGGCTAATTTTTTTTTAAATATATACAATACAAAGAGCTTGGAATTTACGTGGGACTTTGATTAAGATTCTTTTCAACATACTATTACTATTGCGATCTATTGTAATATACTTACTCGGTTCATTATCATCTGAAGAACTGAAAGATTTCGGGTGTGGTTTACGTTTGTCAGGAAGTTCACACTGAGAGAAGTCCGGGAACTAATACGTCCCGTGCAAGGCTTGAGTGATCATTTTGAATGTTCTTATGTGAACCTTCGATCGGGACGTCTCAAGCCCCGATAAAAAACGTGGAACGTCGGGGTGTCTGAGCCCTAGATTCGAGACATCTCAAACGCGACAAGCAGAGTAGCTTATAGCGACGTCTAGCGGGAACTATTAAGCCCTGGACTTCTCTTAGTGCAGTTTTAATAATATTATGAATTCTTTCATCTCCACTTGACATGTTAGCAATTTGTTGCTCAGCGTCTTTAGCCAATTTTAAGTAAGCTGCAACAGAATGTAAATGTTCATTTATTTAAATTTGCACATATTTTCATTAATTATTTATTTAAAATTTACTTCAAAAATCGATTAATAATATGTATGTTATCACTACTATTAATTACTAAATATTTATTGTTAATTACCGTAAGGTCCATTAAGTTTTCGAATTTTGTGTTTGCTCCATTTTGAATCCGGTATCTTCTCTTTTTCTAAATATTGTTTAATATTTACTTTTGCTGGAGGCCAATAAACATAGGAAAAATCTCGATTTAACCAAGATTTGGGCACTGCGGAACACCAATCTTCGCAAACTGCTACGAACCAAGAATTAGAACTCTAGAAAATTTAAAAAGGAAACATTGTTAACATAATTATTAGTGTAAGATAAAGTGAAATCATGAAATATTAGTTTTGATATAAAAAAATCATTCGCACTACAAAATATCCAATAAAGTGAAATTATCGATCTTATATATATATTATAATGCATACGAATTTGAGAAAAGATTTGGATGTGTAATTACATGTGTATATAATCTGACAATATTTCTATTATAATGAAAAGGTTTCGCCGCCGGATTAAGTGCTCTGAAGTTGGTTTTAAATGTCCTCATACCCTTTGAAGTTAGTCACTCTCTGACCTTCCCTGTCCTCAAAATTTAGGGCAATTTTGACCTGAAGATCAAGACATGAAGAGAAATCTACCTATGACCTTTTGTGACCACAAAATTGTCCTACATTTTAAGGAACAATTTTGACCTACAGGTAAAGACTTGATGAGAAATATTCCTCTGGCATGCATAAGTTTTGCATGAGAAGGTCTGAACGCTCCCTCAGAGACTTACTTCTCATTTTCTCTGCACTCAAGTTTTAGGAAAATTTTAAGGTCAGTTTTGACCTACACGTATTGATGTCACACCATCACTGCCTTCAAAACTTAGGTCAAGTTTAAGGGTAATGTTGACCTACAGATTATGTGTTCACAGAAATCCTACAGATTTAGATTTGACGGGAAAACACATGTACTATTTGTAATAGTAGGTACAGGTTGAGCTGAAAGTATAAGAACTTGAGGGTGAAAGTATAGTACATTAAATAGTAGTAGTACGAAACTACTAAGAACTAAGAAGATTGGTGCATGAAGCGTATAAAACACGTAACTCACAAAAACAAATAGAAAATAAGCTTATTTAAAATGACAGTTTTTTTAAGGGTATGTAACAATTTTTAATACTTATTATTTTTAAAGTGTAAACAAATGGCAAAAAAATAATTTAATAAAATTGTTTTATTACAGCTAAATTAACTTTGAGTAATAAAAATTATTTATTTGGCATTTTATATTGGCTGAAAATAAATGGCAAAATTTTTAAAAATTAGCCTAAAAACCATTTTAGATGAATAACGCTTTTTCTATTTTTTTCGTGAGTTACGTGTTTTATAATTTCTCTCGCGAATAATGTGTTTTCATTTAGGAGCCATCGAAATATACAAGTGTTTTTTCAATTGGGTACTTTGTTAAATTTTTATGTAAAATTGTTTTTAATTTAATTCAATTTATGTTAATATATAACAGAAATGTGAAAAAATTTATAAAAGTTAGGTTGATCTTTTTGAAATAATTTTTAGTACTATGGTAGAAGCTGATAAACATTACGTTTAAAGTTGTTAACAGATATTATTCTTACTTGTAAATGAAATTTATGCTGTGTGCATGAGAGAAAGAATGTAGAATTGATTATTTATTGGAAGTACGACTGCCTTTTTTCAATTTGACTGACTGGATACGCATCAATATCTGAGAAATCTTGAGCCACATACAGTTCCAAATCTTGAGAATTTCCAGGGTAATTTGGAAAACTGGATAAATTGCGAAATTCTTTTCCTATAATGACTGGCTCTTTTCCCTTGTGTGCTATGTGTTGAATAAAAATCACTTTTCCATTCCTTAAATAGCAGCAATTGTCAGGCTCTTTGATTGACAATTTAAAATTCGAAAAGAACAATTTTGAATATGGCTTATTGCAACCAAAAGGTACATTTATCTTTAAAGGATTTGAAAAGTGTAAACTATTTAAGACTTTTTGCTTTGTAACAGATATGTTCCTACTACTTCCATTTTCCATTATTCTGCAAAAAACTTGAGCCAAAACATCTGATGGCCTGCGGATGTATTTTTTTATTGTCTGCATGTAGTTTTCAAAAGGGTAAGCAGTATTTTGGTCAAGAATTCCGTGCAGAAGAACTTCATCGGCTAAATGTTGTGCGCAGTGAAAGGTGTAAACTAATTGCCCTTCTCCGTACAAATTCTTAAAATTTTCCAAAAAAAAACTCCAAAAATCCTAAAATTTGATTTTAAAATTTTTGAAATGTTTTTGTTTGTCTAAAAATATTTTTGTATATCAACTTCAGATTTGTATTTATCAATCTTAATAAGCTACTAGTAATAAGTAGCAAAAATATTTAGCAGTTTTTTTTAAATTTACCATTCGCATACAACATAAAAATGTTCCGGGTAGGGTTTTTGAATTATTTACCGTGACACACCTTGAAATCATGTCGGGCAAAATTTTTTTATTAAGTAGATCACATAAGAAAATGAAATGAGAAAATACTTAAAAATGTCACTTTAATAGAACTTAAAAATTTTTTTTTGAAAATTTCGAAAAATTTTCCTTTTGAAATTTTTTGAAAAAACAGTTTTTTGGAATCTCTTTAATTGTCTTTTCAACATATCCAAAGCTAATTAAAATACATACAGTGGTTTTTGAGGAAAATGCGTTTTTCGATTTTTTCCCCTCCATAAGTTCCAAAAAACTCAAAATTTTGAGTTAAAAATTTGAAAAAGTTATTTTTAAGTGGGTAGGAATGAATAGGAAAAATATATTCGGGTCACTTTTTCCATACTTATTTAGCTATACCCTATCACATTAATATGGCCCATATGTATATATGTGCATTACCGTACGTGATAAATAGCATGACCATGGTTTTTGTCATTTTACTCAAAAACTATATTTTTAAAAAAATTGAAAAAATATATGTTAAAGGAGACATTACAAGGTACTTTTTACAACAAAAGAGAAAGTGGTCACTTCAAAAAATAACCCTATAAAAAAATGTTTGAAAAATTCAAAAATTTTTTTTTTTAATTTTTTTTGAAAAAAAAATTTGGATTTTTTTTCTTAAATCGTCTTATTTATATTTACAGCCTCTTAAAATTTCATAAAAATCGGTTCTTAGTTTTCGAGAAAAATAAGTTTTTTGATTTTGCTTTCCCCCTCCATAATTCCCCCAAAAAAGCGAATTTTGATTTCAAAATTGCAGAAAGTTATAGTCATGTGGATAGTAACATGTGGGCCAAATTTGAGAAAAATAGAAGCGGGGGCATTTTTTGCATAGTTAACCCCCTAAGCCCTTTAACTAGACTCTATTTTGAAATCAATTTTCATTAGAAAATTCTACGATAATTCAATTATTTTAATACAAAAATAAATAATGTATTGAATAACTAAATGTTTCTTAAAACTTAATTATGAGAATTAAATTTAAAAAATAACATTCATTTATTCAAGAAGTTTCCTTAATATTTTTGTAAAATATTCTCAATTTTTGTAAGGAAATAATTTGGCATCATTACTATTTCTCAATTACAATTGCTTTAAGAAAAATTTAAAGATTTATAAGAATAAAGGAAAAAAATGTTTATAAATTCTATTTGTCAATTAGAAAATTTAATTGAAAATAAAACTGAAAATTTTTGAATTTTTAGAAAATAAAGGAAAAGATTTTATTGAATAAAATGTTCTGTTACATTTATTTACGAATTTAATTTTAAAATTATTTAAAAACATCAATAACTTCTTTTTTAAATAACTATTTCATTAAACTTTTTGAAAAAAATTAATTCTCTAAAATTGCCAGTTGAAAATATAGAAAATACAAATTTTCAAATATTTTAATTTGAATCCTTTTTAAACTTATTCAATTATTGAAATACAAAATAAATAATTTATTGAATAACTGAATGTTTTTTAAAATTGAATTCTCAAAAAAAATCGATCGTCATTACTTCACTGGCAATTGAATTTTGCCATTAAAGATTGATCAACTGTGACAATAACGTGCCGTTTTTGGGCCAAGCTACGCCTCAATACTGGCAATTATAATTTGACATCAAAGATACAAAATCTTTGCCATTAATGTGCCAATAACGAGCCATTAATGGGCCGATAGTCGGCACATCACTGGCAAATGTATTTTGCCATTAAAGATTGATCAACTTTGCCGTGAATGTGCCATTATAGTGCCGAGAGCTGGCCCAGTCTTAAAAGTTTCGAAAATCGGACCATTGGCGCCATCATTGGCCTAGCAATGGAACGTTTTTAACACCAGTAATGGCCCAGTAACTACTGCCAATTCTCGGCAGACATTACTGGACCAATGATGGTCCGTTTTTGCAGTCTTGGCATTTCGCACTTGGGATATTCCTTTAAAAAAGATGAACTAAAAAAGTTCTAATAAAACATTGTAAAACGGTGGTTAAAAAAAAGTGTTAAGTGCATTACGTTTATTATTATTATATTGTATAAATTATTACTATATAATTCTTTTTCGCAGATATAGAAATCGAAATTTGAAACAAAATATTATAAAGTAGAAAGATGCCTACAAAACGCAAAAGAAGCATCTTTGCAGAAAATTCCTTTTTCCGACGATTTATTTGTTATAAACAGTGTTTATTATCTAACGTAACTGCTTGATAAATTTTTGTTTCTAGTTCGTAGTTTACTGTTAAATAAACAAGTATCAGAGGATGCTGAGTAGTAATATTCACAAAGTTTTACAAACGTATTTCCAATGTTATATTTCACATTATTAATAAGGTATCACATTCTCTATAATAGGAGTTAGAAATGTGTAGCCTCGTAATATTATTTAACCCTAAAAAATGTTTGGTAGATTAGGATTTGATAATGTAGTTCAAGTGTTCAACTATTTTTTCAACCACTTTGCATATACTTTATATGCAATATTTTTTATTTTAAAGAATAATATATAATTATGCTACAAATAATAACAAATTTTAATTAATTAGTTAATATTAATAATTTATTATTGTATTTTTATGATATACCTAATAATTAATAATTGATAATAAATTAATTAAATATTTGATGTTATTCTGGGTGAATAATGTTTTTAAAAATTTTGAAAATTTATGCAAGCTGACAGTGAAAAATTATTTAATTTTTCACGAATTATCGATACGAGTCTTTCTAAGTATCTAAATTCAAAAGATTTTTTGTAATTCATGCAAAAACGCGGCTGCACTATACACGGAAAGAAAGTTATTATATTAGAAGTATTAAACTTTAATAAAAATTATACTTTATTTAGTAAAGTTATATCAAATATCGAAAACTTTTAACAAATTTTAATATAACTTTACTGAATTTTATATAGGTACGTTTTGTTAAAATTTTACAGTAAAAAGAAAGTCTTATTTTAAAGCAGGAAAGCAGCCTTAAATTAAGATACAACATTTTTGTATCCTTTAACATTATAGCAGACAGTGCTGAATTTAAGACCGATCTTAAAATAAGATTTACTATGTAAGTTTTGTTGATAACAAAATTTTCGTTTGTCGCATTTTGTCCTACACTTGTAAAATACTTTTATAAAATTTAATAATAACATTTTTCCGTGTAGTGAAAATAAACACGAGTTTATAGTGAAAGAACAGTTATATTAAATTTTAGTAACAGTGTTCTAGAACACTGTAGGAACAATGTTACATCAAAAGTCTATAACTAATTTGGAACAAATGTTACATGTCTGTTATAGAACAAATACAGAACAATTGTTCCAGAACAAATTTAGAACAAAGCTCTAGAACTGTTCTATAATAAAATTGTAACACTTATTCTAGAACACTGATCTTTTTTTGGTCTAGAACAGTTATAGTACGTGCACACTGGGTAGGGTTTAAGAATAAGTTTATAGTATTACGTTTTAGGACCGTTCCGAAAATGTTTTGAAACGTTCATCAAATAATTTTACACCGGAAATTGTTAAAAAAACAAATTATTTCCTTCAAATATTTAAATTTATAATAATATATACATTTTGATAAAAAAAAGCTGTTGTAGAAAGCCTCTCAGAGAAGGCATCGTTGGATTCAAGTGTACCACACTTGTTCAGTTTGCACGCATTGGAGCCGTGAACCTGCCTTTAGTGCAATATTTGTTTGTGAATGTGTCGTAAAGGGAAACGAAAAACCGGAAACAGGAATAATATTCCTTCTTCCTCCGATCGCCGTTTTCACAGCCTGCTCGCATTAAGACGTAAACAAAATTTATAATTTTTTAATTTAATGCTGTTAATTGACAATTAATTTTGGTATTCTAATTTTGCTAACAGAAATTTCTGTCAATATTCTTGAACCGGAACAAGGACGAGCACACCATAAAAACTACATTTTCATCACAATGGTATGTGAATAATTTCAAACGTTTTTTTAGAGGTTAAATGTCAAATTCTTAACATTTCTGCGAATCAATATTTTCAATTGTGATTCATACTAAAATTTTGTTTAGTAATATTTGAAAATTGATTTCAATTTTCTAATCTTTTTACAAAAATTGTATATTTGTAATTGTTTTTTAGGGTTTAAGAATTAGTTTATAGTATTACGTTCTAGGAACGTTCCGAAAACGTTTTAAAACGTTCTTCAAATAATTTTACAGCGGAAATTGTTAAAAAACAAATTATTTCCTTCAAATATTTGAGCTTATAATAAATATATACATTTTGATTTTAAAAATTATTTTATTGACATAGTTGGAAAATATAAATTTAACATTTTATATCAGACCGGGCAAATGTCAAATTCTTAACATTTCTGCGAATCAATCTTTTCAATTGTGATTCATACTAAATTTTGTTTAGTAATATTTGAAAATTGATTTCAATTTTCTAATCTTTTTACAAAAATTGTATATTTGTAATTGTTTTTTAGGGTTTAAGAATTAGTTTATAGTATTACGTTCTAGGAACGTTCCGAAAACGTTTTAAAACGTTCTTCAAATAATTTTACAGCGGAAATTGTTAAAAAAACAAATTATTTCCTTCAAATATTTGAGCTTATAATAAATATATACATTTTGATTTTAGAATTATTTTATTGACATAGTTGGAAAATATAAATTTAACATTTTATATCAGATCGGGCAAATGTCAAATTCTTTTCATTTCTGCGAATCAATCTTTTCAATTGTGATTTATACTAAATTTTGCTTAGTAATATTTGAAAATTGATTTCAATTTTCTAATCTTGTTCCAACAATTGTATATTTGCAGTTGTTTTTTAGGGTTAAAGAATTAGTTTATAGTATTACGTTCTAGGAACGTTCCAAAAACGTTTTAAAACGTTCTTCAATACTATATTTCGTAACGAGTGGGAGCATTTGCTAATTTTTGAATGAAAAAAAGTGCTCATTTGAAAATTGGCAACTGCTAGCACAAGTTACGAACGATATTTTTCATAAAAAATATCGGTGCCCTTTTTAGCACCGCGTTATAAAAATAATTTTACAGCGGAAATTGTAAAAAACCAAATTCTTTGTTTCAAATACTTAGATTCATACTAATGCACATATTATGTACATATTCATTTTGATTTGTAAATTCAAAAGTTGATTAATTTATCTGAAAATGTTTGAAAAATTCTACATCATGCAAAATATTTGGTCTTTAACAATTTCCGCTGTAAAATTATATGAAGAACGTTTTAAAACGTTTTCGGAGCGTTAATAAAACGTAATACTATAAACTTATTCTTAAACCCTAAAAACTACTACAAATATAGATTTTTTGTAAAATGATAAAAAATTGAAATCAATTTTCAAAAATTACTAAGCAAAATTTAGTGTAAATCACAATTGAAAAGATTAATTCGCAGAAATGTAAAGAATTTGACATTTGCCCGGTTTGATATAAAATGTCAATTTTATATTTTCCAACTATGTCAGTAAAATAATTCTAAAATCAAAATGTATATATTATTATAAATTTAAATATTTGAAGGAAATAATTTGTTTTTTTAACAATTTCCGCTGTAAAATTATTTGAAGAACGTTTTAAAACGTATTCGGAACGTTCCTAAAACGCCCCGTGCAGAAAATGCCCCACTTTGCCCTATTTTAAACAGGGTTCTGGTCGGGGCCTAGACAGTTTTCCCTATTAAAATTTTTTTTAGTAAAGTTTTTAGAATTTCTTTTTGTTGTAGAAGCTATTAACAATGAAAGGCAATCATTATTTTAGTTATTTAAAAGTTTTTTTATTTTCGGGGTATAACTAGAATTCCTAGTCAGAACCCCAGGTCGGGTGTTTATTAGATTTAAGATAGGGTACTGATCAGGGCCTCGACAGTTTTCCTTGTTCAAATAAAGTGTAAAAAAATTAAATCTCTAAAATTACTTTTAATAAAAAATAATGAACATTTGAAGAATACAATTAAAGGGAGTAAATATACTATCGTTTTAATAATTTTTTTATTTTGTGGTTTTGACCAGATTTTTTGGCCAAAACCCCAAGGGAGGTGTTCACTAGACATGAAATAGGGCTCTGATCAGGGCCTTGACAGTTTTCCTCGTTTTAAAAGCATGTATATAAATTAAATTTTTTAAATAGTGGGGATGCGTAATTGCAGACTTTTTTCGACTCTTAACAGAGAGTAAAATTAGAATTAGCTTGATTCTTCACGTACTGGCTATTTGTTAAAACAAGAGGCCATTTAAACAAAACAAACAAGCTGAATTTTTCAAAGAGACAACACACCTACAATTTATTTTATGTCCTAACTACACGAAAAATATGCAATTTCAGACACTCAGACGCAAAGTAACACATTTGCGTCCGGAAATAGGGTAAGGAGACGGAAAAGTGTAGAAACTCATCTTGATTACATAAAAATTAGAGTTTACTTAATTAAAGAACAATTTTTGGAGAATTAGAATTTTCGGCAGTTAGCGTTTATAAAAAAAATCCTTATGTGTATTTTAAAAATAGTAGACCAAAATTGGTTAACATATGAGAAGTTGGCAGAATTTTGTCCAAATAAATTCCTTTGGCCACACTGTGCAACGTCTGCATTGAATGCCTCTCAATTATAACCGGTTGTTATAAAGTATATGCAAAGTGGTTGAAAAAATAGTTGAACACTTGAACTACATTATCAAATCCTAATCTACCAAACATTTTTTAGGGTTAAATAATATTACGAGGCTACACATTTCTAACTCCTATTATAGAGAATGTGATACCTTATTAATAATGTGAAATATAACATTGGAAATACGTTTGTAAAACTTTGTGAATATTACTACTCAGCATCCTCTGATACTTGTTTATTTAACAGTAAACTACGAACTAGAAACAAAAATTTATCAAGCAGTTACGTTAGATAATAAACACTGTTTATAACAAATAAATCGTCGGAAAAAGGAATTTTCTGCAAAGATGCTTCTTTTGCGTTTTGTAGGCATCTTTCTACTTTATAATATTTTGTTTCAAATTTCGATTTCTATATCTGCGAAAAAGAATTATATAGTAATAATTTATACAATATAATAATAATAAACGTAATGCACTTAACACTTTTTTTTAACCACCGTTTTACAATGTTTTATTAGAACTTTTTTAGTTCATCTTTTTTAAAGGAATATCCCAAGTGCGAAATGCCAAGACTGCAAAAACGGACCATCATTGGTCCAGTAATGTCTGCCGAGAATTGGCAGTAGTTACTGGGCCATTACTGGTGTTAAAAACGTTCCATTGCTAGGCCAATGATGGCGCCAATGGTCCGATTTTCGAAACTTTTAAGACTGGGCCAGCTCTCGGCACTATAATGGCACATTCACGGCAAAGTTGATCAATCTTTAATGGCAAAATACATTTGCCAGTGATGTGCCGACTATCGGCCCATTAATGGCTCGTTATTGGCACATTAATGGCAAAGATTTTGTATCTTTGATGTCAAATTATAATTGCCAGTATTGAGGCGTAGCTTGGCCCAAAAACGGCACGTTATTGTCACAGTTGATCAATCTTTAATGGCAAAATTCAATTGCCAGTGAAGTAATGACGATCGATTTTTTTTGAGAATTCAATTTTAAAAAACATTCAGTTATTCAATAAATTATTTATTTTGTATTTCAATAATTGAATAAGTTTAAAAAGGATTCAAATTAAAATATTTGAAAATTTGTATTTTCTATATTTTCAACTGGCAATTTTAGAGAATTAATTTTTTTCAAAAAGTTTAATGAAATAGTTATTTAAAAAAGAAGTTATTGATGTTTTTAAATAATTTTAAAATTAAATTCGTAAATAAATGTAACAGAACATTTTATTCAATAAAATCTTTTCCTTTATTTTCTAAAAATTCAAAAATTTTCAGTTTTATTTTCAATTAAATTTTCTAATTGACAAATAGAATTTATAAACATTTTTTTCCTTTATTCTTATAAATCTTTAAATTTTTCTTAAAGCAATTGTAATTGAGAAATAGTAATGATGCCAAATTATTTCCTTACAAAAATTGAGAATATTTTACAAAAATATTAAGGAAACTTCTTGAATAAATGAATGTTATTTTTTAAATTTAATTCTCATAATTAAGTTTTAAGAAACATTTAGTTATTCAATACATTATTTATTTTTGTATTAAAATAATTGAATTATCGTAGAATTTTCTAATGAAAATTGATTTCAAAATAGAGTCTAGTTAAAGGGCTTAGGGGGTTAACTATGCAAAAAATGCCCCCGCTTCTATTTTTCCCAAATTTGGCCCACATGTTACTATCCACATGACTATAACTTTCTGCAATTTTGAAATCAAAATTCGCTTTTTTGGGGGAATTATGGAGGGGGAAAGCAAAATCAAAAAACTTATTTTTCTCGAAAACTAATGAACCGATTTTTATGAAATTTTAAGAGGCTGTAAATATAAATAAGACGATTTAAGAAAAAAAAATCCAAATTTTTTTTTCAAAAAAAATTTAAAAAAAAATTTTTGAATTTTTTAAACATTTTTTTATAGGGTTATTTTTTGAAGTGACCACTTTCTCTTTTGTTGTAAAAAGTACCTTGTAATGTCTCCTTTAACATATATTTTTTCAAATTTTTTAAAAATATAGTTTTTGAGTAAAATGTCAAAAACCATGGTCATGCTATTTGTCACGTACGGTAATGCACATATATACATATGGGCCATATTAATGTGATAGGGTATAGCTAAATAAGTATGGAAAAAGTGACCCGAATATATTTTTCCTATTCATTCCTACCCACTTAAAAATAACTTTTTCAAATTTTTAACTCAAAATTTTGAGTTTTTTGGAACTTATGGAGGGGAAAAAATCGAAAAACGCATTTTCCTCAAAAACCACTGTATGTATTTTAATTAGCTTTGGATATGTTGAAAAGACAATTAAAGAGATTCCAAAAAACTGTTTTTTCAAAAAATTTCAAAAGGAAAATTTTTCGAAATTTTCAAAAAAAAAATTTTTTAATTCTATTAAAGTGACATTTTTAAGTATTTTTTAAGAATATCTTGTATAAATTTTGGCCAAATGATTTCTGTAAGGTTTTATTATTTTAAAATTTTATTGTCTTTCAAAATATAAACCGATAAAAATTTAAGTTTTCATAAATTTTATGTTAAAAATTTTTTTTATTCCTTCAAAAATGGGTGGACTGACAATTTCGGACGGTACTGTAACTAAAAATTTAGATAATATTTTTATAAACTACTTTTAGCTTTTATTGTTCACCCTAAAAAAAGCAATCTTGATTTAATGCGGATTCCTCTAAACTGAATGCCTATTTTCCTCTATATATTGTATCAAAAGTAATATACTTCGCTTTAGAGGATTTTTCTCTACAATATTATTTGCTAATTATGGTTATGAGGTAATAAATAAAAGCTTTTTTGATGCACTGAATAAAGCGTTTTTAATTAAATAAATATAATTGGTTATTAATAGTTGATTACTTACATTAATTAATATATTTATTTGTTTATTTACTTTATTTTAATTCAATGTATTTGACATTTAAACCTCAAAAAATTGTTTTGTTCTATTATTAACCACCAAAGAATAAAAATAATATACATTCAAGTTGAATACTTTTGTTTTGAGAGGAAAACTTGAGAGGATATTAGAAGAGGATTTTCCCTCTAACTATGAGATTACATTTTTAGGGTGTTGGTTGTGAACTTGTTATTATTATACGATTCAACCATAAGTAGAATATCAGAAAAATATGAAATTAAAAATTTTCAAGAAAGTTTTACGCTACATTTTCGCTTATTATAAAGTTGTCAAAAATGTAATTTAAATCATCAGGAAAGTTTGAATTTAAATTTTGGGTAAAATTTGACTATAAACATTTATTGAAGTGGGACATTTAAGGGGACTTTCTGGTTTAGAATAGACAAAAAATACACTTTTTTAAACTTTTATTGTGAAAAAGGTATTACAGTTTTTCCCAATAATTCTTTTTGGACATTGTTACACATTACTTGGAAAGAATATTAAAAACTTTCTGAAGTAAATTTAGTTATATGACGCAGATGTAGGTGGCGTCATCCAAAAGGTACCTTTTTCGGGGAGTAACTTTCCGAATGACCAGTAACTCATAAATTAAAAATTCAAATTTGATTCTGTTCATAAGTATTTGTTCTATAGGCAACAAACCTAAAAACGATTTTTTAAATGTATTTTTTAATATTTTATAAACATTTAATTTAAAAATAGGGGGTTTATCTTTGAAATTGGTTTGGTAGATTTCGAGAAAAGTTACTCCCCATTTTCAAAAATGTGTTTTTGAGAAAAACGCGTTTAAGGTTTTCGTATAATGTACCTACTACAGTAAGTTAAGAAAACGGACATAAAAATTGATAACTTTTTTCTTTCTCACATTTTTTCAGAATTGTTTTGGGAAAGTAATTTTATGATACTAAGGAACATTTTAAAGCAGAAAAAGAAAAATCGATTTTTTGAAATCCTAAACCAGAAAGTCTTCTTAAATCTTTGCACAATTTTTACTAAACTTCACAAGTAAATTTTTCAAAGTTTGTAAGTATGTAAGTCTTCAATAAATTTTTAGGAAAGTTTTAGTGCTGTGTAGGAATACTCATAGTCAGATAATTACGGTTTCATTGCGGACTTTGACACTCAATTTTGCGATTGTTAAGAAAATGTAAAAAAACCGCTGCCGAGTTGTATATTTTTTACAATTTTGGTGCTCATAGAGGTAATAATAATAAAAATATATGAATAACTTTTTATAAATATTGTAAAAGTGATTTAATTTTGGGTCAATAAATGTATTTTTAAATACCCTACAAGATAGTTATAATAGTTTAATAGTCAATCAAAAATGTTAAGAAGATGTTATTTTTCAACATTTTTTGGTTTTTAAAATACCAATAATTTCCAAATTTATTATCGAATTAGGTTCAAAAATAGGTCAATCGAAGCGTTTTTTAATGCTCTACAAGTTGGTAACGATAATTTTAAAGTTACTTCTACATTTTTCAACAAAATTTTCAAAAAAATCTTATTTTCCAAAATTTTTTATTTTTAAAAGTTTAATATCTCCGGTTAATATGGACAAAAAATGTTCAATTAGGGCTCAAAAGATGCGTCTAAAAAAACTGTACAAAATTATTGAAAAACATTTATAGGTGTCCTAACATTGTTTTAAAGTTATGGGCAAAAAACGTTTTTTTGCAAAATTAAAAATAAAAAAAAATTTAGTTAAACTTTATTAATCTGTCTCAAAGTACTCTCATCTTATGTCCGCAGGTGAGATCTACAATTTTAAAAAAATTCAACCTAAAAGCTCTTCATGATTTCGAGATATTTATGAAAATGTGATGTTTACATGTTTACACAGACACACACACACACACACATACGGAATGACATTTTTTTTGAACTCCTGAGGTCGAATAACATTAATATATGCTCTCTAAATATGAATTAGTTAAAAGTAACTAATTGTTAGTAAAATCTTACTAATTTAGAAAGCAAAAAGTCAGTCACTGATTATTAGTAAAATGTACTAATTGAAATAGTTATTTTCATTTAACTAATTGAATTAGTAACTTTTTAATGTGCTTTGTAGAGGGAAAAATTACTATTTGATTAGTAACTTCTTACTAATTTATTAGTTAATTGACAATTACGTCACCGAATCGTATATATAACCTATAAAAGTTTGAATTTTCATGGTGAAGAGCGATTTTAAAATTGCACTGTAAAATTACAATCCAAATAGCATTTGGAATAGGAATTTTACAGTTCAATTTTAGAATCGCTGCATAGTATGTACAATATTAAACCAAAATGTGTAATATTAACCTATTGGCATGTGAAAATACAGAAAAAAATGTAAAAATGACACACAGAGCATAGACAGTAAAATTATACAGAAATTTTTTTACAGTGTAGTTTACCTTTTAAAAACAAATTAATGACTTGAAAAATTAAAAACTTTTATAATAATTTAATTATTGATATATTTCTAAACTTACTTCATTAGAAATCAAAAACTTTTTTTAATCGATGGCTATTTTAGTCAATCATAGTTTTTCCAACTTAAAAACATATAGAAATATAACACTTCCTAACTAACAAATCTTTTCTTAACACATTTTCTTCACTTCTTCTGTAATATTTTGTACAGAAAATTTAATAAATCAAAAAATTATAACTGCTGTTATACAAATATACATATTTTGTCATAGAAATAGAGGTTATAATATCTAACTGACTAATTCAATTAGTAACTAACGTTGAATTACTAAATGAATTAGTAAATATTTTTACTAATTTATATTAGTAATAATCGAATATTACTAATTTTACTATTTTATTAGTGAAACTACTGTATTACAATACTTCCTCTATGAGGAAGCAATAAGAAAAATGTATGGTAAAAGTATTAAATATCTATATTATTTATTAAATTGAGAAGAAATTTGATATTACAGGTTAAATATTAATTTAAATTTTTAAAAATATGCAAAAAGTAACCTTAATTTTAACTCATTATTTTACTTGTAAATTCACTATTTACTCACTTTTTCCAATCAAAAACTCACTTTTTTCACTAGTTTTAATCTCTAAGTACGCTGGCAGCCCTGCCATATTGGATCCGCCATTTTGAATTTAAAAAAAATAACCTTAGAATTGTATTCAGCGGCTCCAAAAACCCCCGATGAACTTTTTATGGTTAAATACGATATCAGTTTCTCTAAAAATATTTTTATTTATAAAATATTACATAATAAAATAGTTTATTGTTAAAAATTATATTGAAAATTTGCAAAAAGGAATTTATAAAAATTGTTTAAGATATAATAAGTAAAGAAAAAAATTCACATATTAACAGTTGAAAGAATTAATATACTAATATACGAACTTTGGCTAATTACTCATATTTTAAATAGTCAGATTAATTATTATTAGACAATATATTATTATATTATGTAATACTTTCATTTTTCAAAGTCATTTTTTTATATAAATAAAACAACGAAAATAATTTTTATGCTGAACTACAGTATAGGTTTTTAATCCACTGCTTATTCACTGGCGCAGTGACTCATAATATTTTTGAATTTATTTTTTTTTAAAAGTAACCATTTTTTTATTAAACATGCTATTTTTTAATATGCTGCAGAGCGTAAAGTATGCAATATGATATGCGCGCAATGTTAGGTAGTTATTTTAATAAAGATTGAGAGGGAACTAATTTGATGTTAGTTCAGCAGCGGACTTTTGTCAATTATCCAAATTATCCTAATTTTTTCCGGATGCGCGTAAAGGCGATAAGGCTAATATTTTAAGTCAGACTAATACCTATTATACTACCAAGTTTTACAAAACTATATATGTGACTGTCCACGAGAAAACACGGCTTAGGTCCAAAAAATCAATTTTGAGTTTTTATGGTAATCGACAGATTTTATGTTGCTTTTTCAAATGCAAAAGTCCAAAGTTAAAAATATCAATTACTTTTGACAAAATATAGTTTTAAAGATGGGTATGTCAAGCGTAGTTAACTTCAATCGTAGTACTTCAATCGCTCGCCCTGTGAAATTCACGTTTGGGAGCTAAGCCGTCTTTTCTTGTGGACAGTCACATATGTCTTAATGTATTAAAATTTTCTTTTTAATTTATGTTTTTAGAAAGCAAAAGAAGTCGCTGTTAAAAAAGCGAAACGAATGACAGACAAGGAGAATTTAGAAAAAAAGTTAAAAAATTTACAAAAAACTTCTTTTTTGGGTAAAATTACTCCTGAAAAATAAAAAAAAATTGTGAAAACAATCAAATGAATCAATCAAATGAAAGCGATGATAGTTCATCTGAGAAAAGTTATGAAGTGGTGTCAGACAATTCACTTATGTCTAAATTTTCACCTGCAAATTCGACTAAAAGTTTAGTTGATGACAATTCTAATTCTTCAGTAGATGAATCTCCTAAAAGTTCATCAAAAAAACCTCTGTTCACACTTCGTCAGCAAAACGAAAATAAGATCTAAATAATTTGCCGATTAAAAAAGAAGTGCTTAATAAGAAAGTAGTTGATAAAGTATCACTTTCTTCAACATCAAGTTTTCAAAATGATTATTCAGATGCGTCGGATGATTTTTCAAATTCCGAGGGTAAGTTGCTTTAATTACTTTATTAAGCATAATAAAACAGAAGTGCTTATAAAATGTGATTATACCTTTGCGCCCGCTCTCGCTTAAGGGGGAGTTTGACCAAACCGGCAGTTTTTTACAATGTGTTTTTTCTAATAATATTATATGTATTTAATAACAAAAAATTTTTTACATTAAAAAAACATATGGAGAAGAAAATTAAAGAAATAAAACTTAATCTATATGTATATAAATATATGGTTTATACATATAGATATAGTAGTGATAAGTCAAAGGGTCGTTAAAATCAGCAGGAGCTCTGGAGTCCATAAAAATTGTCTAAAACATAAATTTCAAAAATTTTTGGTTACAATATAATCGTAAAATGAGGATGGACCTCAATATGTAAAAAAATAAATTTTTTACAAACATGTAAAGAAAAATAAAAAAGTGATGCAAAATTATTGGTTATTTATTTTGCTCTAACTTTTTTTTAAATTACACTATTAGAAAAATCTGACTGAATTTTAATGCACATATAGTGAAAGTTTTTTTCATTAATATCCCAGTAAAAAGAACTAATTCAAACGGATTGAAATGAATTAAGATTTTTGGTAGAAAGCGGGATTTATTCAAGCTCTTTGTATATTCGATTGAATTCGATTCAATTTGCCTAAAGTTGTGCAAACGAATTCGCATTCGTAAGAAATGACCAAGGCATGCATTGAATTCGTGCTGACGAATTAAAAAAAATTAAAGGCCCTAAAACTTGTCCATTGAATTAGTATGAATAGAAGGTTTGGAAGTTCAATATAGTTTGACGAATTCAGGAAAATTGAAACATAGCTCCAATTCGTATTTGTCACAAAGCGGGATTTACTGAAACTCTTTGTGAATTCTTTTTAATGTATTTCAATTAGTTTTTGTTTACTGGGATACAAAACATTTCATGAACACGGTGATTGAAAATTCAGTTACTTCTAACTGAAAATCCATGCATGGATGCATTAATTTTAATGTACGTGGATAAAAAAACTTTCACATAGGTGAATGAAATTTCATTTATCCATTTGACTCTCAGATATACCTTTACGAACAATTTAGGCAACTAAATGTAAAGTGTAAAATGATAATATGTAAAAAAATAGAGAATACTTTGAATTTTAAAATTCTTCGCATTGGGATTTTTATTTAATCTGTAGATATTTACATATGAGCGGATGGGAAGAAGAACTAGCTGTGACGCTCCACTGCACGCTATGTTGTCAGTCAAGAGTTCCAAATGCCGATAAAATTAAAGTTTGAAATTTTGAATTTTAAAAAGTGCTACATTATAGAAAATAAGGAGGCGCATCTTTTTTTCCTTTGAAATTTTTTTATAGGACAATTAGTTTAAATAGTAAGTGAAAAAAAACTAAAAAAATTAATTTTCATTTTTCATTTAATTTTAAAACATAAATCATCGTAGTTAAGACAAATATTGATAAAATTAATCGGTATTTAATATACAAACTCGTTAGGGTCTATAGAAGACGATAACATATCAAAAGACTTAAAAATTAATAATTGTTTAATAATATTTAATTGTTGTTAATGATCTACCAGCAATCACATTTTCTTACCTTCGTCGACAAAAAGTCAGTGGGGAAGTTTCGAATTAAAAGAACATCCAGTGAGACATTTGTTCTTCAATGTATAAAGATGTTTTCCGGAAAATTTCAAATTGATTTATTGAAAAGTTTAGAAAATATCGAAGTTTAAACAATTTGCGCGTGGCGCGCTTGCGAGTCGCCATGTACAGAGAATAATATTCTGTATATGAATGATCTGCTTCCTATAACTTTTACATATACATTTATTTACTATCGCAAGTAAATTGTTTTCAATTATATTAAACTTTTATAATAATAAATAATAAAATTAGTTAAACATTTTTTAAATGAAATATATAATATTCAAACTTTATAACGAAATAATTGAGAACTATCAATAATAATTTGTAAATAAGAAATTTAAATATTAAAAATTGAAAGTTTAAAAATATTTTTTTGTCCATATTATTATTATAGATATTTGAAAATTTTATACATAAAAATATTTTTACATAAATAATTAAGAAAAATATTTATTCATATAGATAATACCAATAATATTTTATTTGATTTAGTTAGTAAAAATTTATTAATTTAAACATTAAATCAATTTTAATTTATCAATATAAATAAATTGTAAACAATTCACTTGCGATAGTAAATAAATGTATATGTAAAAGTTATAAGAAGCAGATCATTCATATACAGAATATTATTCTCTGTACATGGCGACTCTTAACTACGATGATTTATGTTTTAAAATTGACTGAAAAATGAAAATTAATTTTTTTAGTTTTTTGCACTTACTATTTAAACTAATTGTCCTATAAAAAAATTTCAAAGGAAAAAAAGATGCGCCTCTTTATTTTCTATAATGTAGCACTTTTTAAAATTCAAAATTTCAAACTTTAATTTTATCGGCATTTGGAACTCTTGACTGACAACATAGCGTGCAGTGGAGCGTCACAGCTAGTTCTTTTTCCCATCCGCTCATATAATCTATTTCTTTAAACGTTTTAAAACAAATCATTTAGTAAAAATGGCAAAGGACTTGTATTTAATTTTTAAAGAGATTCGACGTTTAAATATCTAAAGAATAATAAAAATAATAATGTATGTCACTACAAGATCTGTTCACATTATAGTCATTATGAGACTCGGCACTAGACTGGTCTTGGACTCCGCCCAGAAGCGACTATCAATGTGTTCACCCTGGTTAAAAATGGTCAGGTTTTTGTCACCCGCAATTAGTCCGGAAAAATCCGAATTCTATACGATCTGTGAACAACTAGTGAAACCGGAATTGGTCCGATGAAGTCCGAAATTAATAAGTTAATTTTTACTGGTGAATCCGGAATTAGTTCGAAACAGTCAAAAGTTAGTCCGGACAATTTATTGAATGTTAATAAAAAAATAATTATACAAGTTTACATATTAATTATTATTACTTTGTGCTACATTCATCATATTTTTCGATTTACCTATCGCAATTTTATTTACATTAACTTAAAATTTCTAACGCTTGGGGATTCGAACCTACACCTATCTAACATTATATCGCATTGAAATCGAATACACTAACCACTATACCACGCTCGCATGGGAGTTCAAATTCATAATAAAATTTATCAAGTACCACGAAAAGAAATGACAAGAAACTAGCACATCAGTGTTAATTTTAATATTGAAACAATATAACTAATAATACCTACTAGTAAATTTGTAAAAACAAACTATTGTGGAGTTTTTTCACCATGAATTAAGTTTGAAATCTTATGTATCACTCTTATGTATTGCCATGACGACCTGCAGACAGGCAGCCGAGCTGTGACGGTGCCATTAGAAACAAATTACTAATTGAATCTCCTATAAGTTAATTTTGGTGGGGGGGGGTTAACATAAGAGTTATATATTATTATTTATTAATTTTTATTAATTATTTACCAAAATTAATTATGAATACTATTAAATATTAGTAACTAATAATCAATAATTAATGTGTAATAATAATATTATTACTTTATTTGAATTTCCCGCCATCAATTAGAGACAATTTTCATTATAAATAAAATACTTCTCCTTTTTGAAGTCAATTATATTACAAAATATGTCTAAAAATTACTGGATCAATGTGATATGCAAAAAGGTATGATTAAATTCAATTTAATACATGAAAATGAAATATTTTCGTAATTTCCCATACATTTTGAGAAAAAACGGCCCGAGAGTACAGCCTATTCTATCTACATAATAGGAGAAAATTAACTTATGGGAGATTCTACTATAATATGTTATGTTAGGTTATAATTATATAACCTTCGTTGGAGCATGTGCATTGACATCTTGAAATATTTTAATGAAATTTATAAAGTGTGCATTGAAAAATTGAAATATTTCAATGTTTCATTATATCTTTCCTGGTTCACAACTCTAAACATGGGTACAAATTTTGAGCTCTTAAGGTAGTACGCTCGCGATCGTACTTTTCTATAGAATTTCATGAAATTTGAAATCAGAATAGTTAATAACAAGATCTATGTATTTGCAAAATATTTAAAAAATTGACCGTTTCTAAAACAAGATATTTAATTTCAAAGTTTGTTATTTAACATGGTAAACCTATGAAAAGTGCATGTAAACGGCACATTTCTTCTAATAACTTCTAAAATTTTCTATAGATTGTTTTAAAAAACTAATCTATTATAAATGACTGTTTGAGAAATTTATAACAAAAAGATTTAACAATATTAACCGTTTCAGTTAGCCCTATGTACAGACACACTTACACACAAGTATACTAGTCAGGTTAGAATTCCGCTGAAATTCTCATAGAAATTTCCGTTGGAATCCAATAGAAGTTTCGATTGAATTCCGATGAAAATTACGATGGTACAAAAAAAAATTTTTTAATGTAAGAAATCATTCTCGCAAGTTCTTGCTATTAATATTATATATATATATATACCCATGTGAAAAAGTTCCCGGGAATCATACAGAGAAATTTTCGGCAATTTCTCGGGAGTAAAAAAAATTTTCTATATGGAAATTAAATTAAACAAGTTGTTCATTTCATGACCATTTAGCTTCCTCAATATATATTATTATATATAATTTTAAAAGTTAAATAATTATAATAGTTTATTAAATATAATTAATAAACCGGGTAAAGTACCCTGAATAAATATTAATTATTCAATTTTTTATTATAGAATAATTATTTTAAAGTGTTATGATAAATTGTCAAAAAATACAAAATTTAAATTTTTTGTGAAAAATTAAAATATTTTTTAATTCTATAAATTTTGATAAAATATATACTTTATATACATAAATCGATTCGTTTTTATGTCAGGAATGCAATTTTGACAGGAATTATTAAAAATTTTAATATAGAAAAAAGTTATTTCAAAAAACCAAAAAATTAAAAAAATGTTGAAAAAAATTTTTTTTTATATATTTTTGAAAATATTTCTGTCTGATTCTTGGTATTCATGACCGTAATTCACCTACAAAACCTTATCAAAATCCATCAAGATGTACAAGAGAAAATTTGTCCACAAGAATCGGCGACATACACACACACACATACATACACACATACATCCGGACATTTGTTCCTCTCGACGAATTATATATACTACACTTGAAAATTTGTAAAAATAATTGATTTTAAAAAATTCGGAAATCGACATCACTATAAAGCTTCCTTTATGAGGAAGCAATTAAATTAAAAAACATTGAATACTTAATAAAAGTGTAAAAAGCATCATTGATAGTTTAGTCTGTTATTCAAAATTAATCAATTCATCATTTCAACATTGAAAACTTGCGTATATTAATTTTTAATATATTTAAAAGTTTATTAATTATATTCATATATTCATATTTAGTAATAACATTTCGAATTTTTCCATTCTGTACAAAAAGTGTTATCAGCATTTGAAAATTTGCAAATCATCAAAAGTGTCAATTTTTTTATAAAAATTCCATTACATACAATACTGTTATGTCTAACCTTATTATTATATTCCCTAGTGTTTCTCGATTTAACTTTAATTTAGAAAAATTAAAGTTGGGACGAGGTTGGATAAATGACAAGAATAAATTTATTTGAACACAGTATATTTAAAAAGATCAAAATTATGGAAAGATGAAATGAGCACTAGCTTTCTATAAGTGAGTCTTAAGTGGTTTCTCTGTTTACCTTAGAACAGCTAGTTTTTGGTCCTGGCTGGCGCCGATGAGATACAATGGCAATTGTGCGTTAATGGGTTACTAAGTGGTGCAGGTAGGTGATTTACGACACTCGTAAATTAGGCAGTTGAATAGGTATTATGTTTCTTTCAGCTTTGTCACAACTCGAATAATCTTTCAAAACACCAAATTTGACTTTAAGATTCACTGAATTTAGAAATTTACGTAAAGATCAGGGGAACTACTATACTGGGGTTGCGAGCACTATCACGAAGAGAACCACTTGTTATGATTAAAAAGTTAAGACTAGTAGTCCAGGTGACTACTACTGACGATTACATTTTTAAGACTGAAGATTGTTTGATAGTGTGGCTCTTTTTATATCCAAATTTCCCTGTCTATTTTAAGTATTGATACCTTTTGCCATGCATTTGGAGCATCGATAGCTTTTGCCATGCATTTGAGAAACCATTGTTAGAGAAACACTTGCGTTGACTCAGCTTTTAGATCGCACGTGTTCACATCGTCTTAGTCATATGTTTTTACAATCTAATATTATAGTTTTTATGTTGTTGTTAATTATTTATAGTTATTACAATTTGTTATTACATTTTGTTATTAATTGTTATTAACATTTTGTTATTAATTTGTTAATAACTTGTTATTACAATTTGATATTATTGTTCTACATTATTATAACTTGTTGTTAATTATTACAAATTATTATTATCTTGTTATTATTAACTATTATTTGTTGTTATTTCGTTGTTACAAATTATTATTAACTTATTATTAATTGTTATTTTGTTGTTACATTTTATTATTATCTTGTTATTATTTGTTACAATTAATTATTATTTTGTTATTATTGTTACAATTAATTATTATTATTTTGTTATTAATTATTATTATTTATTGGTATTATCTTGTTATTATTAACTATTATTGTTGTTACTTTTATTACTATATTATTATTATTATTATAATTGCTTATTATTCTTATTTTTGTTATAATAATTACTACTATTTTATTATTATAAGTGATTATTCGTTCTTACACATTATTATTGTTTAAATTTAATTATTATTTTATTATTCTTATTATTACTATTTTCATTATTTAATAATTGTTTATAATTGTTAATAATATGTTAATAACAACTATTTGTTGTTATTCCTATTATTATTATTACTATTATTATTATTAATATTGAAAAATACGTTACGATGACGTAACACCTCCCCCTTTAGAAATTTGGAAATTGAAAAATGAAATTGAACAATTTCCAAATTCTAACTAATTTAAAAAAAATAAAAGTTCGGCGTAAAACATACAAAAAAAATTTTCATTGTATTCGTGAATAATTGTGTGAGACTCAGAATCGTAATTTGTTTATTTGTCAGAATACCTAGGGTCGTAATATAGTCAAATATCATTAAATTCTTCAACTTTTTCTCTTTCTTTTTCTTAAATATTAAGCGTATACTCCATGCATTCGTTTGTTTTTGTTTTTTTTACACTATCGTATAAAATAATTTTGTAGTCGTTACATTCTGTTATCGTATCAACGTTTCTTACATATAAATGTTGCATTCTTTTTATAATAAAATTTTCTAGTTCAGAAACATCTAAAATAATTTTTTTTTACAAACTACTTTATCTTTCGAAAATACTATTGCCATTATAAACTCTTTTTACACACGCATAACGTAAATATACTTTTGTATATCATTTTCGTATTCGGTTGGTTGTCTGTCGGTAGCATTTTTTGAAAAACAGAAAAAATTTAATTAATTTATTTGCATTAAAAAAAATAATTTTAGTTCATGCTTTTTCTACGATCTAATGGATTTTACATTCATTAATAATTTTTGAAATGTTCACATGCAATTAAAGAAAAATTTTATTTGACTTGACTATGTTACTTCCTATTTTGTCTTTTAAAAGTGAAAGTTGGTCCTATTCTCATTATCATGTCTTCCTTTGATACTCTAGTTTTGACAAATATTAAGGGTTATGCTAATGTGTATACTCTTCTAGTCTTGTCTGAGGTTTGTCTGTGGTGGGGTTTTCTTTTGACAAAAAAGGTACAGGGCGTATGATCAGGTGAATTTATGCATCAGTTCAGTTTCTTTTTGAGTTTTAAACAGAAAAGTTTGAAATGTCTTCGACTAGTTTTGAAAATATTATAGAAAATGTGGATTTGTTTCCTGATCCAATTGAGTTTTTTAATAAGGCTTTAGAGTCCGAAAATTGGAATATAGATTCGTGTAGTGTAAAGAGTGTTGAAGAAGATGTTAAAATGAGCAAAAAAACGGATAGTGGATGTTTAACAGAATTTGATAGTATATTACAAAAAGAAGGTGTAGTGATCTCAAATGAAGAAGAACTAAATGATATTTTAAGTGAAAAAGATGATGCATCTTTGCAATGTACAGAGAAAGATTATGGACTTACAATTTCGAGTGAGTAAAGTGATGGTGTACCTTTGGAACCAGTTTTTGTGCAAAATATTTGGGAGAAAAGAAGATGTAAAGAGAATTTTTTTATAACATTTGAAAAAATACTAATTAGTGGACCTAACTGGTGGAGTACTTTTCCAATTAATCAACAAAATGAATTAAGGAAAACTGTTGTTGATTTAATAAAAGTTGATAATTTAAAAGGGATTTATCACATGGATAATACCTTTTTTATAGTAAAAGGACGTCGCCTTGAAGTTGTAAGTAAAAAAAATATTTAAATTGTTGTATATATTTTATATTACGTATTTATGAACATATATGTATATGTATAAAAATATGTATTTTGTTTCTAGGTGGACAAACATTTGGTTAGGTTTGAGACACACACTAAATTAAGTCTTGCACAACATTCTTTCTTTAGACTAAAAGATGGCTTAAAAGTAAGACTTCCTTGTTCTTGGTTGGCCATTAGACCAACTACAAAAGCAAAATGGGTCGCACAAATAAAAGATTTTATAAAACAAAATGGAGGAGTAATTAATGCACCTTTTATTTTAAACAGTAAAAGATATAAGATATTTTTACCTTTTTAAAGTGAAGAAAAGTTTCCTTTTTTAAAAAGAGTAAGTGTTTTATGTTTGTGTTATTTATAAAAGAAGGAGAAGAGAAAAAAAAAGTAAATAAAATTTATAATTTGTTTTGTTTTTCAGATATATTATATTGGGGATTCATGTAATGTTATGCATTCTTTTGGTGTAAGATTTTGTTCTTGGTGAGTTTTGTATATTGTAGTATGTAGTTTTTTTATTAAAAAATAAGTTTTTAGTCCTATTGAAAGAATTATTAAAATTAATAACGATAGTAAAAGATAATTTAGAAATAATTGATATTTTGATATTGATAATATGTAATTTTTATTAGATTCTTGGATTTGTGTTATTAATATTAATTTTTCTTCTATTTCAGATGCTGTGATAGAAGTTTTTTTATACTTTAATAATTTTTAAAAACATTATATTTGAATTTTCAATTAATTTAGATAATGTAGTATGAGTTTAAAATTTTTTTTTATGTTGGTATGTAAAAAGAAATGTTTCAAAGATTATATTATTAGGTTTAAGATTGTTGTGTTTGAATGTAAGATTATAAATAGTAAGAATAGTAAAGAAAAGTAGAGATAAAAGAGTAAGATAACTTAACCTTAACATGCTGCTTCTTACTTTCCCTAAAAGAAATTCAATTATTTTATTTTTATTTATTTCCTTGTTTTTGGACAATTATTAATTTGTTTATTCGTATTATTATTTTTTAAAATTTAATTGTATTCGATAATTTATTCTCTACTGGGAGGTGGTTCTGGAGGCGGTCGATATGTATTGTCTAATGATTGAGTCTCTTCGATTAATTGCATATAATTTTTAGTAGGACATTTTGTACGTCCATTGTATGGAGCAACTTCCACAAACGAATTTTTTAAGGATGATTTTATTGTTGAAAGAATTTCCCTCGAAATTACATTTTTAATTTCTGCTATACGTATGTTCTGTTGATTAAAATTTTTGCAGTCTTCTTTTATTACTAGGTTATCTTCTTCTTCAGATGATTCTTCATAATTAGAGGTTTCGTAGCCTTGATCAATTTCTTCGTGTTTTTTCAATGTCGTTCTCTGTTTAATATACTCAGGATAATATTCAATTTCATTAGTATAATTTTCATTATAAAGTTTCTTATTTTTTGTATTACATACCTTTTTCTGTCTTCCTCTCTTCTTTTTTAAGGAAGTATTAAAACTTGTGCTTTGTTTCTTTGGTTTACCTTGTTTTCTTTTTTCATGTGCTTCTTCTTCTTGAATTTCTTGATTCTTCTTTTCTTCTTGAATTTTCAGTATTTCTTGATTTTTGTTTCCTTGTATTTCTACTTCTTGATTATTGTTTTCTTGTATTCTTCGTTGATTTCTTGTAACAACATTACAAGCTTCACTACGTGTATCTACGAGATTATTTATTACCTTCAAACTTGAGTAATTATTTTCACTTGATACACAATTTAAGTATTCTTTAAATTTTTCTTCGATTTTTTCTTGCACACACTTATGAATATATTATTGAGTAATATTTTTCTGAGTTTCTTGAATTTCTTCTGTTTTTATTGTTTGCACTTTATTTTCAACAATGTCCTCAATAGGATTTGTAGATAAGGCGTCAGTGTTAATGTTTTTTGTACTTGCTTTGTAGAACACGTTAATGTCATATTCGGCTACTGGTTGATCTTTATTTACTTCCTGTGATTGAATTTCTCCTACTGCAATATCTGAATCGTCTGTTTTTATTATAATTGGTTGGCAAAAGTCTGGCCTTTGTAAAGGTGGTTCCTCACAAACTTTATTTATTAATTTATTTAAAGTGTTTTCTTTATTATCAGTCGGAAAAAGGGGTATATCCTTCTGCAAAGGTTGATTAAAAAGGTTTGTGATTTTTAAAAACTTGTCATTATTGTCATCATCCCATATCTTGTTTCTACAATTAGTGGAAATATGTCCTAATTTTTTGCAGTAATTACAAATTATATTTTGATTTTTAGTTCCGAAGTTTGTTGCAATGTTAGTTCGTGGTCCCCGAGAATAATGTTGTTTATTTTGGAAAAAAATTTGTTGTTGATTTTGAAAAAAATTTTGTTGTTTACTTTGCAAAAAATTTTTATGTTGATTTTGCCTTTGATTTTGAAATGGAGTGTGAAATTGTTTTTGTGGTACGTTTCTAAATTGATTTTGTTGCGTATTTCTGTAATAATTTTGACATTGAAATCGATTAAATATTTGATTTTTGTTATTAAATTGATTTGGATTTGGATTTGCAAAATGTTGTTGAGTGCCTGAATGAAAATGGTTTTCTCCTCTAAGTCTTAGCAATTTATTAAGTTGAGAACAGTTTGATACAACATGACCGTTTTTTCCACAAGATGAACAAGTGCTTACATTGTTATGAACTATATTAATTTTTGTTGTTTCTGCAAAATTTTTATTATTTTTAAGATGGGCATTGTATTCAATATTATTCTCACTTCTTCGTAGTTCACGTTGTAATGATAATCTTCTTTCTATTTCTATAGCTTTATTAATTATCCCTTGAAATGTATCAGCTGTTCCAATTCGTAATTCTATTTCTTGTGTAAGTCCTCGCGAAAAACAATCGATAGTTGCTTCATCTAAACTTCTTCTAAATGCTTCATCCATTCTATTCCCATTACTAATAATATATGCATCTAATATTCTTTCTGCTGCTTCTGCAATTCTTGAACCGTAAGAAATTACATTTTCGTGTTCCCACATATACATTGCTGCTAAGTCTCCTTGTAATTGACATACAGATTTTATTGGTGCGTAAATTTGTTTTAATCTTTCTAATAATTCTTCTACAGTATTAAAGTTATTTCCTATTATAATTTTTCTTGCTTCTCCCGAAATTCGACTTCTTATTAATTTTACTAAATTTGTCTGAACTTGTGCTACTTCAGGAAGCATAGATTTTGCTTCTAAACAACTTTCGATAAAAATGGATAATGGTAAGTTTTTTCCATCAATAATAGGAACTATTTCTAGAGCATCGCGTAATGCGACTTGATGACTATTTGGCAGATCCATATTTTCTTTAAAATAATGTGTTTCTTTAAAAAAAATTTTAACCGAATAAAAATAAATTTTTAGTATATATGTTGTTTAATAACTTTTTAATAATATATGTGTATAAATGTTGTTTAATAACATTTTAATTATATATGTGTATAAATGTTGTTTATAAAATATTGCTATTTGATTTGATTCTAGCTTGCATCGTGTAGCACTTTTATTTATTGTTCTTGGTAAATAGTAATTATTTCAACAAAGATATGGACAGACATAAAATATGTAAATTTGGAACACATGCAGATATATTCAGAACACTTGTTATAGATAATATTTATTTTTTATAAAAATGAGTTTTTTTATTGTTAAGAATTGTTTATTTATTTAAATTTGAATATTTAAAAATTGTTTATTTGTTATAATTATTTATTATTAATTTACTAAATATTTAATGAACATGTAAAAATTTGTGAAATTGTTGGATTGTTATTGTTAATAATTATTTAATATTATAAAAAAAACGAATTGATCAAAAAGGTGAAAATTTATAAAAATGTTACAAAATGTTTAAATTTATTAATTTATTGATGATTATTTATTAATTTATTTGATTTTAAATTGTTATCAGAATTATATTATTGGATTTTAAAAAAATTTTAGAAATTTATAAAAATATTGAAAATTATTTATTTATTTTTATTTATTATTATAATTTTTAATTAGTACCTGAATTCGGTTTTAATTTTTGTTTAGACATGAAAAATTTGAAAAATGTTTTTAAAAAAACTGTTATTATTATTATTGTTAATTTATTGTTTATTTATTTTAAATTTGAATTATTTAATTCTGTTTAAAATAAAAATAAAAATTTTGTCAAAAGTGAAAAATTTGAAGAAAAATATTTTTTGTTATTATTATTATTGTTGTTAATTAATTTTATTATTATTATTTATTTTAATTTTCTAATTGGTATATAATTTATTAAGTGTGTTTAATTTAAGTTACAAAATGAAAATTCAAGAAAAATAAATTTTTAAATTTTATTATTATTATTGTTTATTAATTTATTAATTTATTTTTAATTTTTTGTTTGATTTTTCAAGTTAGTACAAAAATTATTTAGTTTTGTTTAATTTTTAAAGTTAAAAAAATGAAATTTTGAAGAATTGTTATAAATTTTTATTATTATTATTGTTTAATAATTTTTATTATTTATAAATTTTAATTTTCGTTTAATGTTTAGAATGGTATATAATTTATTTATTTCTATATAATTTGTTTAACAAAAATGTGAGAATTTAAAAATTGTTATTAATTTTTATTATTATTTGTTAAAACTAGGATGGATCGAGTAAATGAACACAGTTAATTCCAGATCACTATTATGTATTTATTTAACACAAATAAGTTTTGTCCGTAAGTAAAAGATTAACAAAATGAACGCGCGTACTGGGAGCGATAAGACGCGTTCGTACAATACACAAAAAAGAAAAGACGACGCACACTTCACAGGTTGCGCTCTAAAGGAAATCACGTGTCCGTTCCAAATCGTGTAGCGCGAAGTACAAAAATATCCGTGCTTCAATATTATTAATGTTTATTAATTTGTTATTATTAATTTTATTTTATTCTTGTTTACTTATTTTTAATTATTATGAAAAGTATTTAATAATGTTAAATTTTAGTTAAAAATGTGAAAATTTAAAAATGTTATAAATTTTTATTTGTTAAAAAAAATTTTTTAATTGTCATTAATTTAATTTATTATTTCCTCTGTATTATTTTTTATAAAAATTATTGTTATTATTATTTTTCATGAAAATTATTGTTATTATTATTTTTCATAAAAATTATTGTTATTATTTTTTATAAAAATTATTGTTATTATTTTTTATAAAAATTATTGTTATTTTATTTATAAAAATTATTGTTATTATTTTTCTTTATAAAAATTAAAAATGTTATTTATTAATATTTTCAAAAATTATTATTTTATATTCACTATAGAATATTTATAAAAAACCATAAAAATGTTATTAATTTTTACTTTGTTTTAAAAAAAATTATTTAATTGTTATTAAAAATTTAGAAATTTCGTATAATAAATTAAATTATTTATTTAAATATGTTGTATTGTTATTAGTCTCGTATTTTTTTATGTATGAAAAATGGGTATTTATTCAAATAAAATTATTCCTGTTTTTATTAATTTGTTAAATAATTGTGCAAATAAAACCTGTTTTACTAATTATTAATGGTAAATTTAGTAAAATAGAAGAAAATCTATTTTTATTAATCAATTCACGATGTTTTATACGTAAAAATAAAATTTTATTTCAAAAATCTTTAAATTTATAACTTTGGGACATATGATGCACCAAAAATAATGATACTCTTGTATGATGGTTAATTAACCAAAAATTAAAAAAACAATTTTTTTTTTAAATCAGTTCACGACGGCTGATGTACTAAAAATAATAAACTATTTTTTCAAATCTAATTTCTTTGCATTTATCCGTTTACGACGACCTTTACACCAAAAATAACGATATATTCTCAAATTAAATTATCCTTGCATTAATCTGTTCACGACGGCCAATGCAGCAAAAATAATAATATATTCAAATTAAACTACTCTTGCATTTATCCGTTCACGACGGTCAATGCAGCAAAAAATATTATATTCAAATTAAACTACTCTTGCACTTATCCGTTCACGACGGCCGATGCACCAAAAATAATGAGGTATGTTATGTCTAACCTTATTATTATATTCCCTAGTGTTTCTCGATTTAACTTTAATTTAGAAAAATTAAAGTTTGGACGAGGTTGGATAAATGACAAGAATAAATTTATTTGAACACAGTATATTTAAAAAGATCAAAATTATGGAAAGATGAAATGAGCACTAGCTTTCTATAAGTGAGTCTTAAGTGGTTTCTCTGTTTACCTTAGAACAGCTAGTTTTTGGTCCTGGCTGGCGCCGATGAGATACAATGGCAATTGTGCGTTAATGGGTTACTAAGTGGTGCAGGTAGGTGATTTACGACACTCGTAAATTAGGCAGTTGAATAGGTATTATGTTTCTTTCAGCTTTGTCACAACTCGAATAATCTTTCAAGACACCAAATTTGACTTCAAGATTCACTGAATTTAGAAATTTACGTAAAGATCAGGGGAACTATTATACTGGGGTTGCGAGCACTATCACGAAGAGAACCACTTGTTATGATTAAAAAGTTAAGACTAGTAGTCCAGGTGACTACTACTGACGATTACATTTTTAAGACTGAAGATTGTTTGATAGTGTGGCTCTTTTTATATCCAAATTTCCCTGTGTATTTTAAGTATTGATACCTTTTGCCATGCATTTGGAGCATCGATACGTTTTGCCATGTATTTGAAGCAACGATACCTTTTGCCATGCATTTGAGAAAACATTGTTAGAGAAACACTTGCGTTGACTCAGCTTTTAGATCGCACGTGTTCACATCGTCTTAGTCATATGTTTTTACAATCTAATATTATAGTTTTTATGTTGTTGTTAATTATTTATAGTTATTACAATTTGTTATTAACATTTTGTTATTAATTGTTATTAACATTTTGTTATTAATTTGTTATTACAATTTGTTATTAACTTGTTATTACAATTTGATATTATTGTTCTACATTATTATAACTTGTTGTTAATTATTACAATTTATTATTATCTTGTTATTATTAACTATTATTTGTTGTTATTTCGTTGTTACAAATTATTATTAACTTATTATTAATTGTTATTTTGTTGTTACATTTTATTATTATCTTGTTATTATTTGTTACAATTAATTATTATTTTGTTATTATTGTTACAATTAATTATTATTATTTTGTTATTAATTATTATTATTTATTGTTATTATCTTGTTATTATTAACTATTATTGTTGTTACTTTTATTACTATCTTGTTATTATTATTATAATTGCTTATTATTCTTATTATTGTTATAATAATTACTACTATTTTGTTATTATAAGTGATTATTTGTTCTTACACATTAATATTGTTTAAATTTAATTATTATTTTATTATTCTTATTATTACTATTTTCATTATTTAATAATTGTTTATAATTGTTAATAATATGTTAATAACAACTATTTGTTGTTATTCCTATTATTATTATTACTATTAGTATTATTAATATTGAAAAATACGTTACGATGACGTAACAATACAATGTTTTAGGTGCATTTAATTTAAATGATTATTAATTTTTTTATCAAAATACCATTGAAGACATTAAACATTCACAATAAATATTTTTTAATCAAATTCTTTATTATTGTTATAGTTAAACATAAATTACTACAATCGTTTAATAAAGATTAGTAAAAGTTTAATTTGGAAAATATTTAGATAAAGCAATAATTTTCACTACGCATGAGAAAATCTTTCCGAGAAATTCCTGTGAGTAAAAAAATATTTTTTATGATACGGAAAACTGTCATTTTTTTCATTAGAAATTAAATTAGAAAAATTGAAAATTCAATAAAGGTGTAAAAACCCATTATCTATTATTCAAAATTAATTAATTTATCATTATTTAATAATTAAACTGTCAAAAAAATTAAAATAGTAGTCAAAATATGCTTTGAAATTATGTTTCTTAAATAACCTATTTTTGATAATTTTATCAAATAATTGCAAAAAAGTGAAAATAATAAATTAAATAAAAACTCACAGAATAAAAAGTACTTGCGATTAACTTCTAAATTTAGTAATACTTTTTATTTTGTTAACCAATAAACAGAAAATATTCTTGATTACAAATTGTCACTTTGATGCTTTGCAAATTTTCAAATGATGATAACACTTTTTGTACAGAATGGAAAAATTCGAATCTTTATGTTTTTACTAAATATATAAATATATTAATATAATTAATAAACATTTAAATTGTGACAAAGTGATTCGTCACTGGCACGTTTATTCGTGGGACACTTAAGTGCCCTTTTTAGCTCCGCCCTTGCGCATTATTAATGGACGCTTCCGTTTTGTTGTATTTGAATGAGTACTTTATTTTTGTATAATTACGTAGTATTAAGTTGCATTTTGTACCAAGAAATTACAATCCGAGGTTTAATTTGAATTTTTATTGAAACATTATTTTGTGAACAAGTATTATTTTCTTTTTTTGTTCCGTTGGAAAGTTTTCATTTTGAGTTGTTTTCCGGTTTGAAAAAAAAAAAAAAAAAAAAACATGTGCTTGCAGCATGAGGAGAGGTTATTCATTATGCGTAGACAGAGTTATGAGAGAGTACGCGTAGAGAGTGTGTAGAGACAAAAAAAAACGGAGAGAATTGTGACGAGTCGAGTGAGTTGGAGGATTCGAGTAGAGATTTTTAGTTTTGTGAAGAGTTAAGCGTGTAAACGAACGATCAATTGAGAACCGTATTGTTCGAGAGACGTAAATTGTGAAATTTGAATTGTTGGAGTGTGGAAGTAGAGAAACGAGAACGATATTCCGAGCCGGAGTGGTTGAAATAAATCAGGAAACCAGCGTACAAATTCGATTAAAGACCTTTGGATTAACCAGCGTATTTTTCTTTGAACCTTCCCTTTAAACTTGCGGTGAGTCCAAATTCATAGTTCTTGTTAGATTGGTGCTTCAACGCCACTTGCTTTCAGTGGCGGTCTCAATCAGAATCTCACCCGTATTATTAGAGTCTCAGTATTAGTAATGTGAGTTTCTGAGTTTCTAATTTGATAATAAATTATTTTGTTATTTTCATAATTTTGGTAAACAAGTAAAATAACTGGCGCTCAACTGAGCAATTTCTTTGATTAAGTTTGATTGTTCGTGAGAGACATGAGAATTAATTGTTGATTAGATTAGAAAGATTATTTGACTAATTGAAATAAAATAGCAAATAAAATCTAGGAGATTATTAGTTGATTAATTGAGTTTAAGATCGTAGAATTTTATTAATTGATTCAAGTTGATAATTTCCCTAGGGTCACAATTTTTGGCGCCCAACGTGGGGCAACGTTGAGACTTGAAGCACATTTTTCTTTCTAGCGTCTCTTTTCTTGTGATATTTTGTGTATGTCCAGCGAAATTTTTTTTTTTTTGTGTATAATCATAATTTATTTCCAGCGATCATTTTTGTGTTATTTTCCAGCGAATATTTTTTGTTGTTTAATAAATTTCTTCCAGCGTGCTGACAATTTCCAAATTTTTTTTGTTGTTGTTTGTGATAATTATTTGAAGAATAATTGCCACCTAACCTCAAATTCGAAATTTCGGTTCTGAGTCGTGCACGTGGCGAGAAAAATTTCAACGTCGGCCATTTTATTCCGTGAAAATTTGCTTGGGGTAGCCATCTTTATTTTCAAGGAGAAAGAAGCCCATTGCGCAGGTCAGACGACGATATCGCCAGTTTGAAGTCCTGCGCGCGAAATTTTCTCGGGTTTGAAAATTCCCATGCGCAGAAACTTTTGTGAAGAGTGTTAAATTTTTCGGGAGTGTTTGAAAATTTTTTTTTGTTTGAATCATTTCGTTAAAATTTGTTTTTTAAAGTTCGAATTTAATTTCTCTTTAAATAATAAAAAAAAATTTTTTTGTTAAAAATGGAGAATTACACGGAAAGATTACTCGAGTTATTCAGATTCGATCAAGCTGAACCAGCTTGGAGAGCAATTCGGTTGTTGACACCAGGCCATGTAATACGCGGTCTTGACAGACACACAGCCAGCGTCGAAGGTACTTTACAAGTACTACGCGAACGTTTGTTTCGTGCGGAGATGCGTCTACAGTTAGAAGACAATGTTGATGTGCCGTGGGATGAACAATTTGACGAGGCAAATTCAGAATTAATTTTTAATATTGAAGCGTTGCCAGAGTTAAGCGCGGAAGTCACTTCGAAGGTTACCGAGCGAAATTTGAAAGAGAACCCAGAGACCAGCGTTCGAGAATTAGGTAGACGACTCTCCCAAATTAGTATCGATACTAATGAAAATACGGTGAGAGAAATCAATGTTACACCAGTTCCTGAAACGAGTCATTTCCCTTCGTTTCACTCTTCTACCCCCATAATGACATCCGCGAGTATCGTTACAACTTCGGTCGTTTCAACCTCGCCAAGTACACATACCAGCGCAGTGGTTCATACCACAACATCGTCGAGCATGCCGATCATTTCGTCCGAACTTGCCCCTAAAATGGCCAAATTACAACAATTTAGCTTATTATTAAACGACCCTGAATACCAAATGTTCTTGGAGTGGAAAAAGGAACAACGTCGACTTTTAGAGGAACAATATTTAAATTTTACCTCCCCAATCAGACACGATGAAATTTCTCGTCCCGAACCAGTAGTTAAAAGCAGTGTAAAACGGGAAGAAATTTCGAAAGAAGTTGTGTCGAAAAATCCGAGTGCCGAGCGTGAGTCCAAGCTAAAGATAGGGAAAGAGAGAGAGCGTGCCCAGACTAGCGAGAGGGGTTCACATCGATCCAAAGAGGGGGAAAATTCCCCTTACGCGTTTTCGTCATCCTACGATGAGGAAGAACCAGCGTCTCACCGTACGTCACAACATCGAAGAACGACCACAACAGAGAGGCGAAATAAAGTGATTAAAAGCCTCCGAGATTGGGAAATAAAATTCTCGAATAATGGAAAACAAGATCCAGAAGAGTTCCTGAATAGAGTCGAAGATTGTCAACTGTGTACAGCTATCACTGATGAGGAATTGTTGCAGGCCATACCCAGCGTCCTAAGAAGTAGTGCGAGCAGTTGGTATCGCACTATTCGAAACGATGTGTTAACCTGGCAGGAATTTCGTGAAGCGTTCCAGCATGAATTTTCCAGCGAGAGTGATGACCTGGAAGTTATGGAGGAACTAAGAAGTCGCACTCAAGCGAAAGGAGAAAAGATCACCACATATCTAACTAACCTTAAAATTATTATGGGTCATCTTCAAAAGCCTCTGACTCGCGACCTTCAATATAGAATCGCATATAATGGTCTTACCCCCGATTATCGTCGCATGTTGGTGAGTTCTAAGGCAAATTCACTTTCGCAGATGGAACGAGTCTTACGAGAGTTCGAGAAAGCAAAGGCGGTGGATCTTCGATATTCGCCCCCACTGCCAAAGGAGAAAATGAAATTTCCCACCGCAGCGGCAATTGTTCCAGGAAAAAGCGTCAAAGTGGAGGCGTTAAGAGAACAAGCGGAGAGTGAATCGGAATCCAGCGTCAAATCATCGAGGAGTTCGAAAGGGGGAAATAAAAAGAAACCGAAGAGTAAAAAGAAGGGCCAGGAAAGAAGTAAGAAGGTGGATGCACTCAAAACACAAGCACCGGCGTCGCCAAGTGTTTTAAA
Source organism: Leptopilina myrica (nomen nudum) (assembly GCA_032872475.1). Lineage (NCBI taxonomy): Eukaryota > Metazoa > Arthropoda > Insecta > Hymenoptera > Figitidae > Leptopilina > Leptopilina myrica (nomen nudum). The sequence goes on from CM065461.1 coordinate 3,374,691, forward strand.
ACCAACACCACCTCAGCTTATTCCAGCGCCATCAGCACCAACATTTGCTTCCGTTTTGATGGGAGCAAATCAGATTTCATCTCAACAGCAGAACCAACCAGCGTTGAGAAATAATCAGAACAATGGAGCAAATCCAAAGGGTTTCGTGGGAGCTTGCTTCCATTGTCAAGGTGTTGGCCATAAGGCTTCTGAGTGTCAGTTTCGTGTGTGTCATTTTTGTAAAGGACAAGGACACTATGCAAATCAGTGTCCTTTGAGACAAAAATGTCAAGCTTGTGGTACAGCGGGAGTCGTGTTCGCAAATTGTCCTAATTGCGTACAGTTAAGACAATACCAGATTGTTTTGGGAAACGAGCGTGCGGGGGGACAGAACTGTCCTGCTCCCCCCACCACCACACCGGGGCAAGCAGCATGGACACCACGACCAGTGTAAAGTTGGAGAAATTTGTGAGTGCAAATGTACCAGCGTGTAGAAGTCAGAGTGAAGGGGATTCACTCTCAGTGCAAGTAGGAGAGGGAGGGAAATTAAAAATTAAAATTAAAATTTCGTGACATTTATTTGGAAAATGAGAAAATGAGTGTTAACAATTGTGACAATAAATTGAGTTTAGAGAAAAAAGCGGATGGTGTTGAGAGTCGTTGGGGACAAAAATTTCTTTTACCTGACTTTTTAGTGAATGATTTACCGAATTCTGATCAATCGACAAATATTTATCAAAGTGCCAACGATCAGACCGGTAATTCAATCCAAGGGGAGAAGGAAGCTGTGGTGAAAACAGCTGAGCCCACCATGGATGACGAAGCTGTTGACGGAGCGAGGACTGAAAATAGATATTTCTTAAAATTAGTCATCGCCGATCAACCCTATCTAGCGTTATTTGATCCTGGGGCTATGATCTCGGTGGTAGGCCCGAAACTAGCGGAGAAATTTGAATCAAAGCTTCAATCAACTGACACGATGATCCAGAGTGCTATCGGTGGTTCTACAAATACTCTTGGAAAATTGAAATTGTGGTTAACCGTCGATGGTGTTTCTCAGCCATTCGAGTTGAGGGCAATCGATTCATTGACTCAGGAAATAATTTTAGGAGTTGATTTTTGTCGAGCGTTCGACATGGACGTGCAACTCGGAAAGGGTCTGTGGAGAGTCAACAGCAAGGAGTGGCACGAGTTTGCTAAAAATATAAACCAGCGAAGTGATAGTGACATTTTTGCAGAGTGTGCAGGAATTTCAGAAATAACTAGTGATCAACGTGAACAAATTCAAGAGTTAGTCAAGAATTTGATAATACCACCGTCGAAGGAACATGGTATGACAACACTCACCGAACATCACATTGCTATTTCTAATTCTTCACCAGTCAAACAACGACCGAGAAGAATGGCTCCTGCAATATTGGATTGGTTAATAAAGGAAATTAAAAGACTGTTGGACATGGGAATAATCGAGCGTTCAGCCAGCGAGTGGAGTAGCGCTCCAGTTGTTGCTCTAAAAGGTGACGGATCTTACAGATTGTGCTTCGATTATAGGGATTTGAATAAAGTGACGATTCATGATGCTTATCCGATTCCCAGCATCGATTCCATACTTGATAAGCTTCGAAAGGCGCGTTTTATTTCGAAAATCGACCTTAAACTTGCGTATCACCAAGTTCCTTTGTCCCCTGAAAGTAAAAAGTTCACGGCATTTTCAATTCCCGGATTTGGACTTTTTCATTTCAAGCGTTTACCTTTCGGTTTAACCAACGGTCCGAGTACTTTCCAGCGTTTGATTGACTCGCTCTTTGGTCCAGAATTCGATCCTCACGTGTTCGGATATTTGGACGACATTATCATCATCAGCGAAACTTTCGAAGATCACCTTCACTGGTTGGAACTAGTGCTAAAAAAATTGGCAGATGCAAAATTAGAGGTCAACCCCGAGAAATGTGAGTTCGGTTGTTCTAGAGTTGCATATTTAGGCTACGTTCTTGATAACAAAGGACTAAGAACTGACCCTGACAAGATTTTACCAGTGTTAAATTATCCAGCGCCAAGGAATGTGAAAGAAGTGAGAAGATTTCTTGGGATGGTAGGGTGGTATTCGAGGTTCATTGAGAAGGATAGTGAAATGAAGTTGCCACTTTTGAAACTTCTTAAAAAGAGCCAGCGTTGGGAATGGGGTGAAGAACAAGAAAATGCGTTTAATCTCCTGAAATCAAAATTGACGTCAGCACCAGTTTTGGCACGCCCCGATTTCAGTAAACCATTTACTGTTCAGTGTGACGCGAGTAATTCAGCGTTAGGAGCAGTGCTCACACAGGAGACCGAGGATGGAGAACATCCTATCGCCTATGTTAGCCGTGTGCTCACATCACACGAGAGGAATTACAGCGTCACTGAGAAGGAGTGTCTAGCGTTGTTGTGGTCCGTGAAGAAGAAGTTTCGTCCTTATTTGGAGGGCTCCAAATTCCAAGTAATTACGGACCACAGTGCTTTAAAGTGGTTGCGTAATTTGAAGGAGCCCACTGGTCGTCTTGCACGTTGGTCACTGGAACTTCAACAGTGGAATTTCGACGTGATTCATCGAAAAGGCACACTACATCAGGTTCCAGATGCCCTTTCGCGAATAGTCGAACAAGACGAAGAGGAGGAAATTGCTGCCTTCGAGACGATCAACGATCCTTGGTACTTGAAACGACGGGAATTAGTAAGGAATCACCCCCAGCGTTTTCCGGGTTGGAAGATAGAGAACGAGATGTTATACCGATCAAGAATCGATCCGCTCTTGACTCCAGTCACCGGAAATGAGGAGATTTGGAAATTGGTTGTTCCCTTAGAACATCGTGAGGAAATACTTACCGTGGCGCATGCTGAATTCTCAGCGGGTCACCTTGGAGTCGACAAAACTTACGATAGAGTGGCGAGGGAATATTACTGGCAGGGTATTTGGCATGACGTTCACAATTTCGTCACACAGTGCCCTGACTGCCAGTTCCACAAAGTTTCTCAGCTAGGACCACAAGGATTGATGGGAGAAAAAATTGTCGAACGACCTTGGTCTGTAGTGGCTGCCGACACCATGGAGTTTCCAGCGAGCAAAAGCCAGTACAAACATCTTGTGGTCTTTCAAGATCTTTTCTCTCGCTGGGTGGAGTTGAAACCAATACGTTCGGCGAACGGCAAGACAATTGCCAAAGCGTTTGAGGAACTCATTCTTTTCCGGTGGGAAACTCCAGAGTTTCTCCTCACCGATAATGGAAAAGAGTTCGACAACCGTCACTTGAAGGAAGTGCTGAAAGAGTGCGGAGTAAAGCACATAACCACCCCACCGTACCACCCTCAAGCGAACCCGGTCGAAAGGTCAAACCGAACGTTGAAAACAATGATTTCAACTTACATCGATTCTGATCATCGGAATTGGGATTTACACTTGCACGAGTTGAGACATGCCATGAATACCGCCACACAAGCGTCAACGAAGGTATCACCAGCGTTTCTCAATTATGGTCGCCATCCAAGGCCAGTCAAGAGTCTTCGGCGAGCTGTGGAAAATCCAACTTCAGTCGTGAAAATTGATCCAGCGTTGTGGACTGATCGTATGAAACGATTAGATGGACTTCGAGATATGGTTGCAAGAGTTGTCAACCAAGAGAGGACCAAGCAAGCAGCGTATTACAATCGAGGAAGGAAAAATGTTACCTTTAATATTGGAGACTTGGTGCTTTGGAGGACTCACAAATTGTCCAGTGGTGTTCGCAAATTTGCAACGAAACTGGCTCCAAAATTCGAAGGTCCTTTCGAAATTGTTCAAATATTATCTCCGACCGTCTACGTGTTAGGCACGAGCGATAATAGGCGAATTCCCAAGGTGCACGTCTCAGAACTAAAACGTTACATTCCACCACGAAATGTAAACAAGGGTTAATTTTATTTGATCAAGTATTTGAAATTTTATTCTATTTGTCACGGAAATAATTTATGTTGTTTTACTAGCGTTACCTAGCGTTGAAATAAAATTATTATCGTTATTATTTTTTTTTGTTGGTACCAGCGTTTGAGTTTTTGTTGTTTTAGAGGATGTCTGGTTCGGATAATGAAGCTCCGTCGAGGTTCCGTGGGCGAGGCTTCTCACGATTCAGAGTAGACCCATCAGAGCGTCGTCCAGGAGATAATGAGCAATCGAGTGAGGAAGAGGTTTTTCCCGAACCCGCTGCTCAAGCCAACAACAATTTGATTCAATGGGAGGAGGCTTCACCGCCACCAGTTGTTGAGCCATTCCGTCACCATCAAAACATGGCAGCAGTCGCAGGTCGAGGCCGTATTCTCCGTCCACCGTCACCGGTCCGAGTCTTGGGTGCGAGCGAGCAGGAGTGGGAAAGTAGATTGGCTGTTGAGGAGCTAATGAGATATGTTCGAGGAGAAGAAGCCACGACATCACGAGAGAAGCAACGACTTTTGGACGAGCAAACGAGAGCTATTAGGGAGATTCGTACTAACATATTGTTCCCAGAGAACTACGTAAGTCGGAATAGGACGCCTTCACCCGAGCGACCCATAAGTCCACCGGGACCACCAAATCGAGATCCAACAGCAAATTTGGAATTGGCGAGCCTACAATTGAAAGCGGGAAAATCACCAGCGAAAACCAGAGTGCAGCTTCCAATAATAACTAGGGGAGTGATGTTCGGGGGATTGAAACCAATCCCAACAGACCCGAAGATAGACCCTCCACCTAACTCTTGCATAAGCTGTTGGGAAAGGGGACATCAGCGAAGTCGTTGTCCAAATCCTTTCGTCGGCTATTGTCGTAACTGTGGGAGACGCGGGGTAACATTGACTAATTGTCCTCGTTGTGCAGAGAGGCATCGTGAGGACATGGCCCGTCAATTTGGGTTGCGCAACTATGAGTCCTTCAGAACTGAAAGGAGGAACAAGGTTCAGGAGAGATTGGCCGCTACAAATTCGACAAAGGTCGTCACTACCACAACTGCAAGTTGTTCATCACAAACCAGCGTAACAAAGGAAGCCCAAGAAGGACGAAAAAGACCATCGACTTCAAGGCACCAACCAGAGTTAGAGGGGAATAATTCGCCGGAGAGGTGTGGAAGATCGAGGGATAAATGTAGAAAGGCGGAGAAAACAGAGTTGGTTTTAGCTGAAGTACAACAACAACATGGAGAACTGGAGGAGGAGTCATTAGGAGAGGAAAGAGTTGAGACGATCGAATCGCAACAACTATCACCCGATGAACTTTGGGACCAACTCCAGCGTTTGCCACCAGCGACATTACCAGCTTTAACTTTTCCCTTGAACAATCCACCAGCTTCAATTTTCAGCGCACCTTCAATACCCTATGATTTTTCGGTACCACCTCCAGCGTTACCAATCCCATTTCAACACGATTCGTTGCAGAATGTTAATAATATGGGACTATCAACCAGCGTCGACGACTCTGATCGTTTCATAGAGCAAACTCGGGAATTAGCCCGGGCTCTACAAGGACTACCCGAAGAAGCAATCAACTTAGCGATGCGGGAATTCTTCGAACAACGACGTCGCCAGTAACAAGGATATTTTTTTTTTGTGTGTATTTAGTTTGAGTTAGTTAAGAGTGATTACTGACACTATATTTTGTTTGAAGTAAAATTTTCTTTTGGTTTAATTTTTTTTTGTGATTTGTTATGATTTTTGGCGGTACTCCGGGGTAGTACCGGCCAAGGGGGGGGAATTGTGACAAAGTGATTCGTCACTGGCACGTTTATTCGTGGGACACTTAAGTGCCCTTTTTAGCTCCGCCCTTGCGCATTATTAATGGACGCTTCCGTTTTGTTGTATTTGAATGAGTACTTTATTTTTGTATAATTACGTAGTATTAAGTTGCATTTTGTACCAAGAAATTACAATCCGAGGTTTAATTTGAATTTTTATTGAAACATTATTTTGTGAACAAGTATTATTTTCTTTTTTTGTTCCGTTGGAAAGTTTTCATTTTGAGTTGTTTTCCGGTTTAAAAAAAAACATGTGCTTGCAGCATGAGGAGAGGTTATGCAGTATGCGTAGAGAGAGTTAAGAGAGAGTACGCGTAGAGAGTGTGTAGAGACAAAAAAAAAACCGAGAGAATTGTGACGAGTCGAGTGAGTTGGAGGATTCGAGTAGAGATTTTTAGTTTTGTGAAGAGTTAAGCGTGTAAACGAACGATCAATTGAGAACCGTATTGTTCGAGAGACGTAAATTGTGAAATTTGAATTGTTGGAGTGTGGAAGTAGAGAAACGAGAACGATATTCCGAGCCGGAGTGGTTGAAATAAATCAGGAAACCAGCGTACAAATTCGATTAAAGACCTTTGGATTAACCAGCGTATTTTTCTTTGAACCTTCCCTTTAAACTTGCGGTGAGTCCAAATTCATAGTTCTTGTTAGATTGGTGCTTCAACGCCACTTGCTTTCAGTGGCGGTCTCAATCAGAATCTCACCCGTATTATTAGAGTCTCAGTATTAGTAATGTGAGTTTCTGAGTTTCTAATTTGATAATAAATTATTTTGTTATTTTCATAATTTTGGTAAACAAGTAAAATAACTGGCGCTCAACTGAGCAATTTCTTTGATTAAGTTTGATTGTTCGTGAGAGACATGAGAATTAATTGTTGATTAGATTAGAAAGATTATTTGACTAATTGAAATAAAATAGCAAATAAAATCTAGGAGATTATTAGTTGATTAATTGAGTTTAAGATCGTAGAATTTTATTAATTGATTCAAGTTGATAATTTCCCTAGGGTCACAAAATATATAAAAAATGAATGTACGCAAATTTTCAATGTTGAAATGATGAAACAACTTTTAGTTGAAAATAAATTACATATTTTAACCTGAAAAAATAATTAATTAATTGATAAACATAACAAAATTAGGTTATTTGATAAACAAAATTTTTAAACATATTTTAACTAAATTATTTTTTCAAAATAATGATAAATTGATTAATTTTGAATAACAGTCTAAACTATCAATGATGCTTTTTACACTTTTATTAATTATTCAATGTTTTTTAATTTAATTTATAATGAAAAAATAAGTGAGTTTTCTTTATCTTAGAAATTTTTTTTTCTCCCTGGAACTTTTTTACATGGCATTACTAGCAAGAACTTGCGAAAATGATTTCTTGCACTAAAAAAAAATATATTTTTACCATCGGAATTCCTGTAAGAATTCCGGCGGAAATTCCAAGGAGCACTTTCCTAGAAATCTTTCCACATGGGATCTGTTATTCAAAATTAATTAATTTATCATTATTTCGAAAAAATTAAAAAATAATTTAGTTAAAATATATTTAAAAATTTTTTTTATCAAATAACCTAATTTTATTATTTTTATTAATTAATTACGATAAAGTGGAAATAATAAAATCAACTAAAAGTTGTCTCATCACTTCAATGTTTAAAATTTGCGTATATTAATTTTTATATAATTACATATTTATTAATTATATTCATATTTTTATATATTTAGTAATAACAAAAATTCAAATTTTACATGTACCAGTTAACGATCACTCCGAGTCAAAGTTGTCGACCTTTTTATTATAAATTACACAGCCACACAAAAAAAATAAAGTGTCTTGATCTGGGGTCGAGACATATGTATTCGTAAGACTTTAAGATTATAAAAATTTATATACGATTTGTTATCAAAGGTCCCGAAAAACCGCGAGTAATAAATTAAAAAAAAATTGTTAAAATAATAAAGACCGACATATTGGATCCACCATTTTGAATTTTTAGAAACCGACATGGGATTCGTTATGAGCGACCCCGAAAACCCCCGAGTAACGATTTTCAAGCCAATCCAAACAAATTTTAATTATATTGTTCACCATATTGGATCCGCCATTTTGGATTTTGATAAACTAACACTGGATTCGTAATCAGCAATCATAAAAACACCTAAGTTGTAACTTTCATGAGCTTACCTTTTTTATTGCGCTGTGTATGGTAAAATTTATTTTTTTGGAATCTTAGATGTGTTTTTGAGGTTAGGTTCGATATATTTAATGTTTTATATGAATTTTCAATTGAAAAGCTTATAGAATAGTTTATTTAAATTAAGGAATCTGAGAAAATTATCAATATGCGGTTGGATTCAATTTTTATAAATCAAAAGAGACCATTTTAACGATTTTAAGGTTTTTTTGAGGTTAGGGCGAAACCAGGACCCATTGGCCAAATTCTGATGGCGGATTCGGGTTCAGCGCATCGAAATACATCGGAATACATATGTATCGACCCCAGATCAAGACACGTTATTTTTTTTGTGTGGCTGTGTTATTATTAAAAAAATTAAATTAAAGAATCAAAGTTCAAAAGGAGGACTTTCAGAAAAATCACTCATATATATGGGGCATTTCATGTCAAGTGATCAAGGTGGAGAAAAATTTTTCTCCAATCGTAGCAAAACTTGGGGCTTTTGTAGTACTCCTAGATAGTAATTTTTCGTGAAAATATTTTTTTTACCTAGTCTAATATTTTCCGAGGGGGAGGGGGATAAATTTTTGTGTTTTTCAGTACAATGCTTATTTCAATAATTTTTTACTCTTAAACAATTAAACATACAAATTTGACAAAGTACATTTTGGAAAGGTTTTTTCATGCTCTTTCGATTGGAAATAAGCATTTTGGAAAAAAAAATTTTTTAACCCAAAAAAATCAAAATTAAAAATAAATTTCAATTTTTGGGGGAGAAAGACCCAATTTTTTTTTTTTTTAAACGAAAGCTGAGGTTTTTTCCTAAAAGGACATATAAATGGTAAAGTGGGACTAGAATGTTTAAACATTGAAAAAAAAGAGTTTTCTACTCGCCGGAGCGCTCAAAACCCGGTTTTAAGCTCCGTTTAGGAAAACATTCTTTTTTTCAATGTTTAAACATTCTAGTCCCACTTTACCATTTATATGTCCTTTTAGGAAAAAACCTCAGCTTTCGTTAAAAAAAAATGGGTCTTTCTCCCCCAAAAATTGAAATTTATTTTTAATTTTGATTTTTGTGGGTCAAAAAATTTTTTTTTCAAAATGCTTATTTCCAATCGAAAGAGCATGAAAAAACCTTTCCAAAATGTACTTTGTCAAATTTGTATGTTTAATTGTTTAAGAGTAAAAAATTATTGAAATAAACATTGCACCAAAAGACCCCTTGATCACTTGACGCGAAATCCCCCATATATAAGTATTCAAAACATCTCTTAATAGTTTTTACATATTATGCAGATAAAACATTCTGAAATTTTAATTATGAGGTTTATATTGCACAATTTATTTCCAACTTTAACAAACTGACATTAGATTTGTAATTATTGTCTCCAGTATCTCTCGAATATAGCTTTTATAAGAGGCATTTCATTTCAAATCGCAAAGAGACCGATTTTCAAATAAATTTTATTATCTAAAAATTTAATTATTTATAATATATTATACACTGATTCGAAAGAGAACCCGTCGATTTTTATCAGAATTATATGAAAATGAAGCTTTAACTTCAACAATTTTTTCAGAAACACGTATTTTAAATAATGTTTTTCTTATTAGTCTCATTAAATGTCCATAAAATATTATACGGAAATGTAAACTAGAAAAATTAAGCTTTATTTTCATATAATTTTGATGAAAATCGACGGGTGGATGTTTCGAGATAATAACATAACAAATAAATTTATTAAATAAATGAATAAATTATTAATTAATTACGTTAAAGTTTTTTGTTTTTGTTTTTTGTTGGTGGAACAGTTTGAAATGAAATGCCTCATGTTTCCTAGATAGCACATTACCTTATGGTAAGCTTACTGTAACCTTGCCGTGTAATGTAACTAAGATTTCAACGCAAGGTTACAGCAAGGTTACCATGGGTTACCATAAGGTTAAAATGTCCTACTCTCTAAAACTGAATCACTGAAATTTGTCTTATTTTCAGTGACTCAATTCTCGCGATTTAAATTAATGAAATTTCACTGAAGATCAGTTAAAAATGATTCAAATTTCAGTCATATTTCACTGATTGGACAATTAAAAAATAACTGAAATCTTCAATACCTATGTGTAACAGAAATTTCCAGTAACTTTTTTATTTATCAATTAGTGAAAAATGACCTATATTTCAGTTATTTTTAACTGATTTTCAGTGAAATTCCACTGATTCAAATCGCGAGAATAGAGTCACTGATTCTCAGTCAAATTTCACTGATTCAGTTTTAGAGAGTACCTGTTGTAAGATTACACTGTAAGGTTCCCACAATGTTTCTCAGTAAGCTAGCTGTAAGGTTATTGCAAGGTTGCCATTAGGGTACTATAAGATTGACGTAAGGTTACAAAAAAATTACTGTTAATTTTAAAAACGAAAAATTTATAGATTTTTTAATCTCTTTTATAATTTTTATTGCTTAATACGCGCGTATATATAAAAAACCAAAATTTTGAAAATTACTGTAACCTTTCAGTGTAACCTTATGGTAATCTTTCCGACAGGTAGGACATTTTAACCTTATGGTAACCTTACTGTAACCTTGCGTTGCAATCTTAGTAACATTACACGGCAAGATTATAGTAAGCTTACCATAAGGTTACGTGCTATTTTGGTTTATCTTGTTAAAAATGTTGTGTTTGCTTAAAAAATTAAAGATAATTGATTTCAAAATGTAATGTAATTTAAAATGAGATATATTATTATTTGATTCCAGAATGTTATCGAGATTTCGTCTTTAAAAATAAGGCGATTCCATATTTGGAAAAAAACAAAGTACTAAAAAAATGTGGTACCTATATCGGCGACGAAATAAAATATTTGCGAATGCAAATGTTGAAAGGTTTAGAGAATTCAACATCGTAGGACATATTTTAGTTTTTATCTGTTTGAACGTTTTATTAAAACGAATTTTAATTTTTTTCGTTTCCAACAAATTCCTAAACTTTTTCGAAAAGCTATAAAAAAGTAACATAATTGAGGAGCTGGATGCTCAATTTTAATTAAAATGTAAAAGTGTATATAAAGCGATAACATTATATTTTTAAAATCACACATTTGCATTTTTTATTTCAAATATATGTGACGCGCTACCAAGGAAGGTACCTAAAAAGCAAACGAATTATAGTTTAGGTTCGTGTTAGATTTATGTCGATTAAAAGTTTATTTTTAATTATTAGAATTTGAAACCAATTTTTATTTAAATATTTTGGATATAATAAAACTTGAAGATCAATAATTATTAATTAATAATTGATATTTGAATTTGAAACCAATTTTTATTTAAATATTTTGGATATAATGAAAACTTGAAGATCAATAATTATTAATTAATAATTGATTCTCTTTCTGTATTTTTAATCAAAAAATTAAAAACATAAACTGAAAATGTTTGATTCTTAGGTACCTCTATTCGGAGCCTGACACATATTTACCGTGATAATATTTTATCTTTAGGGCATCCGGGAAAAAATAGTAGTTTCGCAAATTTCTTCTCATTAAAAAAAAAAGAATATTTTGGGTTGGGAATTTTTGAAAATAATATTTCGGGTTCATATTTGAAAGAATAATAAAGGAAGACCTACTGTGTAAGGCTCCTCTTTATTTTTGCAAATATATTGCGAAAAAATTATTTTAGTACCTATTGAAAGTGTAGTAATTTGAGGTTGAATAGTTCTGCAGCGGCAACTAACTCAAATTTAATTTCAGACGAATCTTACTCGAAATTCGTGAAAATTTCTTGATAAAATATCAAATTTCAATTTGTTTCAAATAAAAATAGAAAGATTCTAAAAAATTTGGACCATATTTCTGTAATTAAATTTCGGACGAATTTCAGTGGAAATTCTTTATAAAATTACAAATTTCGACCACATTTGAATGTTTAATTACTGACGAATTTTACTCGAAATTAGGGCGAAATTCTGTTTCAAATTACCGCACGAAATCGCAGGAGATTTCGCTCGAATTTCTGAAAAATTTCGGGCGAAATTTCAACGAATATCTTCCCGAAATCCGGTCGAATCATTTTCACCTGGGTTAATAAAGGTTAAAATGTGCATAAAAATAAATCATATACATTCAATGAATATATGACAATTCTGGTGCTTAACAATTTTCGTTTTTAAATATTTTAGTTAGTAATTCTTTAAAAGTGTTTCTTTATATACAATATTGCATCGAATAAGTTTGAAAATAGTTTTTTCAAACAGTTTCAAATAACTTTATTATTCTAAAATAGTAAGTAATTATATCTTTCAAAAAGTCTCCATAATTAACACACTTAGGCTACACTTACGCCTATTTTATAAAAAAATATCAATTTTTTTAATATTAATTAAATTATAAATTATTTCGCAATTATTAAACATAGTTGTGTTTTTATTACTGTGGATATTTTTATATTCAGACCGCGAAACAATTCATAACAGATGCGAAAGGATAATAGATGACGAAGTGGTTTCAAAAATGTCTTCCTGTTTTAATGACAAACGTACCTACTTTAAGAAAAATAATACTTTTTGAAAATCCTTTAATATAAAAACGTATATTTGCTAACAAAATTAGTTATGCATTAAACGTTTCCACTACTTTTCCCAATAACTTATTGTAATTGTACTGGTTTGTAGACAACAAACAAAACAGGAGGGTTATCTTTTGCAATGTTGTATTACTCTCAAAATTTGAATCAGTTTAAAATAACTGATTTAGAAGCAAAAAGTCAGTCATTAATTGTCAGTTAAACCCACAATTTTTAACTGATTCAAATAAAGTTACATAAGATGCTCAGTGGACACAAAAATCGCGATACATTTTAAAAACTTTCCTGAAACGGTTTTAGAACGTTTCATGTCCCTTACCAGACATAAAACGTTTTAAAAACGTTCTAAAAACGATCCTAATGTTCTGTGTCGACAGAGTGACTTTCATGTTTCAACATTTTTTAGTGTCCCTAGTTATATAAAATAAAAGTATAATTAAATATTTAATTATTAATTTTAAATATATGTTTTAAAATTAACAGATTTCGACAGAATTGTTTCTAGTAAACCGAAAGCAAATAATCCAGATAACAGCAAAAATAAAAGTGTAAAAGTAAACTCTAAAGGTAACGTTAAAAGATGTACACATTTAGTTTGAAAAAGTTTAACATACAAAAATAATAATATTATTGTTTTCAATTTGTTTCCTTTACTTAAATTAAAATAAAGTATTCTGAATATTCTAAATTATTTTATTCTTTTGAGAACTGAAAATTTTTATTGTAATAAATAGAATTATCAATTTTTTAACAGTGAGCAATATCGCCAAAAAACTTGATACTCAATATGGGACAGAATACAGTAGGGGAGACCGGGGCGTAATGGATCACTTTTCACTTTTTGTTGCTTAACTTCGTCCTTCTCGCTTTAATAAAAATTTCATCATGTGTGAAAACTTAGACTAACATCTCAGCTTTCTATTAAAATAAAGTGCACCCTAATATCACTTATACTTTTTTTCTAAAACAATGTTTTTGGAGAAATGCAAGGTGATGAATTTCGCCTCGGGCCGGGGCGTAATGGATCAGTAATGAAATTATAATTTAGGTCATCAAATAGTATTACAGCATTGCCAATTTTAGTTTCAATTGTACATTTATAACAAAGAATATTGAAAATGGAACATATTTTATTTAAACTTTAAACATTTCCATGTAATTTTAAAATTTTAAAAAGTTGTAGCGAAATGCAAAATCCATTTCCTTAAGAAAACTATTCTTCAGCTATTTTTTTATAAAAGGTTATCATTGGTACTTATTAATATATAAATTACAAGAAATTAAACTTGACAGGATTTTTTAAAAATATTTTAAATATAATAGGTTTTTCTTAATAAAATAAGCAAAATGATCCATTTCGCCCCGGAGGTGTTTGTTGAAAATTTTGTTATTTTTTGTCAATACCGTAATATTAAATAGCTGTAAGTAAGTATGGCTGTCAACAAATGTTTAAAGCTCAAAACTTGATATACAAAACATTTTTACAAGTAATTTTAAAAAAGATATAACAAAAAATCAAAAATTTACTTTCAAGCCTCAAAATCACTTTTTCTACCATATTTTTAACAATAATAAATGAATAACAATGAAACTTGGTACAAACTTACAGTATGTCAAGTACATTATTTTGAATAAATTGCAGTGATCCATTACGCCCTGGTCTCCCCTATCTCTCACATACATATGGCTGTTCAACACTGGGTATAGGTGGATCAGCCATATGTATGTGAGAGACAATAATATGTTTGTTTAGAACACCAATACTGTATTTGAAGAACAGATAAGGTATTGCTGTATCAGCTATACGTCCTGACTATACGAGTATAACAAAATCGACAAAATAATTTTTTTCAGTATATACACACGGAAAAGTTCTTGGGCGAGTCGCTGTACCTGTTGTGGTGGCGCTGCGTGACCAGTACGTATGGTAGAGTGACAGCCCCATTTTGGTAGCTCATTTCACCCACAGAGACTGCTGCTTTCCTACTGTGGAGCGTCAGAGCTCTCTTGTGGGGCATCAGAGCTCTCTTTAGAGAGAAAGCAGAAAACCTTTTCTGTGGGAGGCGAGTGAGAGACGTCTGCTCGCCCAAAAACTTTTCCGTGCATATATCATGTTTCATTAAAATTGGAAATCATGATGATTTATAAATATATACACATTACATTTAAATAACTTGGGAATAACTAATAAAATTACCACTTTTAAACAGAAAAAACCCATTAAAAGTTACTTTAACTGACGAAGAAGATGAGGATAATGACTTCTTAGAGGAAGACAATGATCACATTTCCATTCACGATTCTGTGTCAGGTAATATTTGATAAGAAATATAATTTTTTCTTGTGATTTAAAAATGCGCTATTAACATAATTTAGAAACAATAATAGCTATATTCATTTGTAAGATAATGAAAAAGGCCTTACAAATGAATATTTAATACGGTCAAACAAACAAAAACTACTAATAGCTATATTATTCATCTAAGTACAAAAATGGTTTATTTTCAAAAATATAGTTAGCAGTTTCAGGTACACAAGCTAGAAGTGAGTGTTTGTGAACGAAAACGATAATTATTAATTACGGGTTGAAATTACTATTTGTATGGTTGGAGCAACAAGAGAAATGTTGTTGTGTGATTCAATATTATAAAAAGGGACTCATAGAATGCATATGTGACGGTCCACGACAAAACGTGCCTTAGCTCCCAAAAAAGTAATGTCGAATTTTAATAGGACTCTATAGATTTTAAGTTCCTCTTCACGTACAAAAGTTAAAAATACTTTTTAATTATAAATTTTTTTATTATAAATGTTCAAACATGAATATAATTTGAGCTAATCAGGAAGGTCCAGCTTCTAATACGTTTCCCGTAGAATTCATATTCGGGAGCTAAGGCACGTTTTCTCGTGTACAGGCACATATGTGTTATCTATGTAAATAAAAGATGCTATAATAGTATATCGGAAAATATATGCTGCGTTTTTCTAATAAACAATGACAATAATAATGAATAAACAGTTATATCATTATATTTACAATAAACTCAAAAAACGATTATATACACTCATCAATAGACCGAAGCGATAATAATAAATTAAACCTTAATTTTTTAATGAATGACATAAAAATGATTGCACAAAACATATATCAAAACATTATCCACATCTAGTGCAACAATATAATATGGTTTACACATCCATAGTATTTAAAAATTTGCTTCTATATAGAAAGCAATCTTTCCAATTTCATTGGATAACGCAAAAATATTATTATACTTTGCAATATTCACATGGCAACTACAACTAATAGATTTATTTACGTGCATACTATTTTTTAACACACGTATATCACAAGAACAAACGCGATATTATAGTTATTCTATGGGTGGTATTGTTGTGACTAGTGGTGATATAATTACTATTAATGGTGTTTCAAATTTTTTTAATGTAATCAAAATCTTTTAAAAAGCAGAAAAATTAAAATTTATGCAATAAATAAGACAAATAAGTATTCAGTTTCAAAGTTTATTTCAACTTTTATAATTATAATATATATGTGTGACAAATATTTGAATTTTCTCTAAATCTCGAATTTATTCAAGAACTCGAAAATAACTCAATAAATGAAAAGTTCGATAAATCATCGCGCTTTTTAGAAACCTCTAGTAACAACAATATCTATGGTCCTTCAAAAAAGTTATTGAGATAAAAATACATTACATTTTAAATTACCTTCCTCTTCATTTTCAATATAAAAGGAATTCAACAATATGTCCCTTTTTCAAATATTCTATTTCAATTAATAAATTAAATTTTGTTCAATGAAAAATAAATAATGATACTATTCCTTTAAAATAAATGTAATTAAAAAAATTATCTACAATTATTTTGTTTAAATTAATTATGTTTTCTAATTCAATAAAACTATAATTATTTTTATCTACAGATGAAGTAGTAAACAAGTTTAAGAGCACCTCTACCTTACTGACAAACAAAAGCAAAACAAAACAGAATAATTTTCAACATTCTACTAATGAAAAAAAATTAATGACTTTTGGAACCCAAACAGGTAAATACCATTAATATATGAATTAGTGACATATTCTCACTTACTCATGTTCATTCTGTTCCCACAGACACCATCCTGCTGTAAGATTGCAGTAACCTTACTCTGTAAGGTTGAGGTAAGCTTACACGTAGGTTACACTGATTATATTAAAACATTCCGCCGCCGCATTATGATGATTTTTTAAACGTTCTTTTTTCCAAGGGGTCATCAAGACTTAAATTTGACCTAATTTTTAACGTACAGGTCAAAAAGAGGTGCAAAAGCGTCATTAAATTACATAAAACATTACGTCAGTAGTATAGCTAGGCCGGTTCTACGTCATTTCAGTCGGTAATGCAGATTCCTACTTACCGACCGAATTGACGTAGAACCGACCCTTGGTGGGTGGTCCTCATTTGCATATATGCAAATTAAATAACCCTTTGCATATATGCAAATTAGATAACTCTTTTAATTTACATATATGCAAATTAGTTAACCCTTTTAATTTGCATAACTCTACTTTGCATACGTTTTCTATTGCTAACAATTTAAGTTTATGCAAATACTACCCACTTTTCACCCACCTTCATTGAGTTGTATGCAAAATCAACCCTTTTAGACGTGGAATATGCAAATACCACCCACTTTCACCCCCCTTTTTTGTATTCTACCTAACCTGTATACATCTTGTACTTTGCAACTACCACCTCACACCACCCACTCACCTGTTACCTATGTAAAATACATTGCTTTTAGGTAACCACCCCCTCCCACCCACCCACTTTTTTCCTTTATATTTTCGATACTACCACCAACCACCACCCACTTTGTATAAACCAGAAATTTCAAAAATCGTATAGAGAATCGCGAGGGACCAAGAGTTCGCGAGATACCGCGCGGGCGCTGTGGGTAGTGGGAGTGGGTGGTGGTGAGTGGTGCGGTAAGGCCCAGTGCGCAGCAGAGGTGCGCGTACGGTTACCGCGTTAATTTTTGTATGTAAAATATTCAAATTGACCTGGAACCTTTAATATTTATTGTAGGAAAAATCTGATTACAGTTTTGGAATCGGCAGAAAAATGCGCATCGATTGACCCTATCATAAAAATACTTCCAACTTTCTAATTTTACAATCTTTAAACATGAAGTAGGGGAACATTTTTTGGAAATTTTCCGCATAACCTTCAAGTCTACCTGTCATTGTGAAAACTGTTCTCTTCGTGAGAATTTAGTTAAAGGATGAATCACCCTGACCCTCGTTTACATAACGGAAGACGTGTCATGACATTGAGAGCAATAGATCCAGAAAATATGAAATTGAGTAGAAAATGGATGGTATGTATAAATCATTTTACCTTATTACATATTACAATGCTTTAAAAAAACTGGTTTCGAAATAATAAAAAAATTATTGATTTTTCAGCATAATTACACTCTCGTAAATATCCTGGAGGGAGTAATTAACAATAAGCGACCATGGACAATGATCAGTAAAAGTAATTTACCGCCAAGAAATGATAATAGTCCAAATCTTAAACAAACAAGGTGGGATGAATCAACACCAAGGCGTAAAAGAACAAGGTGGGGTGAACCAACACCAGGACCATCACAATTACCACAATCACCATCACCAGAAATATTAACAATTGCTTCCCTGGATCCTGAATTATTAGCATTTCCTTCCCTGGATCCTGAACTTTTAACAATTGCTTCCATGGATCCGGAACTGATGAAAGATTTACTCGTACAATTATATACTTTGACTTACGACCTATGACCCTACTATCACCTATTCACTCTCCCCAGTATCCACCACCTTCAGCATCACCTCAACCATCAACATCAACCTCTGACTTTCCCCCACCTTTACCCATCTATCCTCCCCTCAGGACACAAACCCATCCATTTAAAATGAATAGAAAAATTTAATTTAAATATATATACTTATATTTTTATTAATAATTTTTTAAATTATATGTTAATATTTTGTTTCTTATATTTTGTAAGTAAAATATGTGTTAACATTTATTAATAAAGTAACATAATTTCCAGAATACAAAAAAAATTTATCATCTAAAAGTATATTACCTTACTAAGGTAAAATTACCATTTGTAAATAAATTTATCCTTCATTGGTATACCTACACATGCTACTAATGGATTTCTACTTTACCTTTCAAGCAGTTCTTCATGTTTCTGTTAGTCTCCGTCTACGGCGGTAGTGTAATAGTGGGTGCAGTGTTAGTGGGAGTAAGACCCATGGTAGGGAGAGAGGTTACCTCTGATAGTCCCCAAGCGAGGGAACGTCATTCTGTTTCAGGAATCACTTTCAGCAGCATCTCTAGCTCCAGCACCAACTCCGGCACCAGCAGCAAACCAGTCAGCCTGCAGTAGCTGTAGCAGCCTATCGTCAGCCGCCTACTACTTGTACGAGCATTGCAGAGGTGTACGCAGCCGTTCAGAGACCCCAGTCAGTCTGTAGTAGCTGTAGCAGCCTGTCGTCAGCCGCCTACTACTTGTACGAGAATTTCAGAGGTGGACGCAGCCGTTCAGAGACGATTCTGTTTTATTTGATTACAGTTATAGCAGTAGTCTCAGTCTACCGGCCCACCGTCGTTACAGTCGTAGCAAACTACCGTCAGCCGTCCACTGCTTGTATAAGCATTGCAGAAGTGGACGTAGGTACAAGTTGATCAGAGGTTAAAGCGGAGGTTGGCGCAGGAATGATATCTGTTATATCAACTCTTTCTTTGTGTAGGTTATTTTAGCAATATTATATGCATTGCATATATTTACACGTCAATTGTCTTCAATGATTAAAATTGGTTGCAGATTTTCAAAGTCTGTTTTTTCACATATCTCCGGTTCTTGAAGACATTGAAAAGATGAGGTGTTAGCTGTTGATGACTTCATACTCTTTCCTCCTCCTCCTATCGATATATCAGTAGCAAAGTTAGCTGTGGACAACTGTTAGCTGAAGACAACATTTTCTGTTTTATCTGTTTCAGTTTCTGCTTCTTTGATTCAGAATTTTTTTATAATTATCATTTAAAAAAAATCTTTTATTAATAACATGTCGCGAATAGTTAGAAACCCATATGCGAGAGTATCATATCAAGCGCGGGAAGCATCCCAAGACAGCATTAATGAATTTAGTATAACATCACAAACTTTCATTGATACTGTTCACGGTAAATTGCAGTCTATTAAATCTAAAGATGGCAATGATCGTTTAATAAGCGCATTTGAGTGGCATAATAATATAAAAATAATATTGCTCTATTAACAAAGTTCTCGCGACGTAGCATAATTGAGGGTTCTAATAAAAGAAGGATTGAACATTTGCTATTACAACTAAAATATTATGAATGCCAACTAAATGAGCTCATGAAACGTGGAGCTGGACAAAATATCTCACATGATAAAATTAAATGGGTAGTTACTGAAAGGGCCTTTAACATCAAACTTCAAAACGGAAGTATTATAAATATATCACATTTAGATACTAATGATTTCTTAGATGATGCTTACTCAGTTTTTAAAGATCAGGTAGAACGAGTTTTAAGAGATGGTCCACTTAAAGTTTACACAGTTTTTCAAGCAAAATATAAACAAGTTCTACCTGATGACTCGATAGCTTTTGATATAAAAAAATTTACTGCGAGTACAAAAGAAATGTATCCTTCAACTAATTTACATAATTTCTATAATGAAAATATTAAACAAATAACGATACGCCTTTTTGAAGATTTTAAAGAAAAAGATTCAAATTGGCGACTTGATTCAATTCAAAGATTAGATGTAAATTTTAGTCGATACAACCCCATGGAGGTTGGTTCTTCTATAGATTTACCTGAGTTCATTAAAGGAAAAAAAGCTTGCATTAATGTTCATAACAATGATAATGAATGCTTAAAGTGGTCGATACTTTCCGCGCTCTATCCACCTCAAACTGCGAATCTCAAGTATGTTAAAAGTTATATGGAATATAATAATGTTTTAAATATTAAGGGAATTAACTTCCCCGTTTCTGTTGCTGAAATCCCAAAATTTGAAAAACAAAACCCTATTTCCATTAATGTATATGGTCTTGAAATTCCCAAGGGAAACAGACGACTAAAAAATGATAATGAATTTAACGTAGTTCCACTTTATCTAACTTCAAATAAAAAAGAAAAGCATGTTAATCTTTTATTAATTCAAGATAATTATAAAAACCATGAGGTGGATCAAGCAAAACCTAAATATCATTATGTTTGAATTAAAAATTTATCACGACTTGTAAGCTCTCAGTTATCTCAAAAAGAACATAAGAAGTATATTTGTGATAGCTGTTTGCATTATTTTCATAGTGACGATAAACTTTCTGCACATTCATTAAGTTGTTCCCTTTTAAATAAAACAAAAATTATTTTACCAAATCCAGATAAAAATAAACTAAAATTTAAAAACTTTTCAAACAAGGAGCGTGCTCCATTTATTATATATGCAGACTGTGAGAGCTTATTACTTCCAAAAACAGATTCTTCATCTATGGGAGGTAATACAGAAATTGTTCAAAATCATAAACTTTTAAGCATTGGATATTACCTCAAATGTAGTGAACAAAGATGTAATAATACAAAATCTGTATACAAAGCATTTCCCATTGATGAAGAAAATGCAGCGAAATGGTTTGCTAATGAATTGGAGCAAGTTGCTAAGACACTTGAACCTGTATTTAAAACTATCATTCCGATGGAAGTTTTAAGTGCTAAGCAAGAGTATCTTTTTCAAAAAATTAATAAGTGTCACATTTGTAGGAAAGTGATTAAGCAGGGTGAGATTAAGGTTAGGGATCATTGTCACCTAACTGGTAAATACAGAGGTGTAGCTCATCAACCTTGTAACCTAAATTATCAGGAATTGCATACTATTCCTGTTGTTTTCCATAATTTGAGTGGTTATGATGCTCACTTCATTATAAAAGCTATTGCGAATGGGTTTGAAGGTAAAATTGATCTCCTTTCTATTACTAAAGAAAAATATATTAGCTTCACAAAACATCTCCCAAAAAATGGTATAAAATTTAAGTTCATTTACTCATTTCGTTTCATGGCATCATCTTTGGATAAATTAGCTTCATATCTGTCAAAATATACAATAGTACATTCTGAATTTGAGTCTCACGATGTTAATAAGATTCAGTTATTAACACGCAAAGGAATTTTTCCATATGAGTATTTAGACAATAGGTTGAAATTAAATAAGACACAACTACCTGCAAAAGAGAAATTTTACAGTACCCTAAATGATTATCATGTAACCGATGAAGATTATAGTCATGCACAAAAGTATGTATATGTATATTTATACATGAAAACTGACATTTTGCTACTCGCAGATGTTTTTGAAAATTTCAGAGACCAATGTCTTGATGCATATGGGTTAGATCCAGCTTATTATTATACAACACCTGGACTTAGTTGGGATGCCATGTTAAAATATACAGATGTAGAGTTGGAACTTCTTACAGATATTGATATGGTTATGTTTGTTGAACGTGGTATTAGAGGTGAGATTAGCCAATGTTCAAACAGATATGCTCATGCCAATAATCCGTACATAAAAAATTATAATGAAAATGAAGATCCATCTTACATTGTATATTTGGATGCTAATAACCTTTATGGTTGGGCTATGATTCAAGCACTTCCCTATAGTGGTTTAACTTTAATATTACTAATGATTCACTTTTTGGTTATATATTAGAAGTTGATTTAGAGTATCCACATGATCTACATGAAAATCATAGTGACTTACCATTTTGTTCAGAACACTCAAAGCCACCAGGTTCAAAACAAGAGAAATTGCTTACTACCCTCCTACCAAAACAAAAGTATATTCTCAATTATCGTGCGCTTAAACAAACAGTAGAAAGTGGTCTTGTAGTCACTCAAATTCATCGAGTTTTAAAATTTAATCAATCTCCATGGTTGAAAAAATATATTGGACTTAGCGTTTTGGATATATCTAAGACATTAATGTATGCTTTTCATTATGAGTACATGAGAAACAAGTATAGCGAAAATTGTAAATTGCTCTACACTGATACCGACATCCTTATTTATAAAATTAAATGTACAGATTTCTACTCTGATATGAAAGTGGATATTTGTAAATTTCATACATCTGATTATCCTACAAATAATGTATATGGAATTCCACAAGCTAACAAAAAAGT
Organism: Leptopilina myrica (nomen nudum); assembly: GCA_032872475.1. Lineage (NCBI taxonomy): Eukaryota > Metazoa > Arthropoda > Insecta > Hymenoptera > Figitidae > Leptopilina > Leptopilina myrica (nomen nudum). Next base: position 3,397,487 of record CM065461.1, read on the forward strand.
CTTAGGACTCATGAAAGATGAGTGTAATGGGCGAATAATAACAGAATTTGTTGGTTTACGAAGTAAAATGTATAGTACTCGTGTAGAGGAAAAAGATTTTTTAAAAAAGGCAAAAGGTGTTAAGGCGGTAGTTGTAAAAAAATCTATTACTTTCGATGATTATACATACTGTCTAAGAAATATTAAAATACAAACTAGAGTACAATATTCTATAAGATCAAAACTACACAATGTTCATACACTAAAACAGACAAAAATAGTATTGAGTCCTTATGACGATAAAAGATATTTATTAAAAAACAGTACAGATACTCTTGCTTAGGGACATTATAAAATCAGAAACGAAGCGAATGATGATGATGTTGTGATGTTAGAAGTTTAGAAATTAATGTTTTATATATTCTACGTATTTTAATATTAGATGTTAAATTTAAATTATAGTATTGTATATATTGTGAAAGATTGGATGGGTGAAATTGGGAGATTATTAATAAACCAAAAATTTGTTACCAATATTATGTCTACTTTATTTATTAAAACCTTATAAATTAGCTTACATATTATTTAATATTACATTATCTAAATAGTAAATTATATTTAAATCAGTATTATTCATTTTATAATTCATATACAAGAAAAAAATTCTTTAGCAATTTTAAACTTTCTATTTTCTAATCAAGTTAAAACCTGTTTGAAGGTTACTTAAACAATGTCTTTGTTCTCATCAACAGTCAGGATGAAACGTGTCTAAAGATTTTCTAAGAATACCATTAGTGTCTAGAAAAAAGTCAAGTTGAAACCTGCTTACAAAATTTTTTTGGACAATACATTCATCCCCTTCAAAAATCAAGTTGTAACCTGCTTAGACTACTCGTTGTAAGTATACATTCTTTTCAGTATTAAAATATATTAAAGTAAAAAAAAGTTAACTTTAACTTGTTCAGTTTGGTGTATATCCTTTCTCGAAAACATGTTTATTCTTGCTGACTCGAACTCTGTTGCCTACTTTGAATTTTGCCTTTTTAGTTAAAATTTTCCTCTGTGTTGAAATGCGTTTTAATAATTCCTTTTTATCTTTTTTTCTGACATCCTTTGGTTTCACACCAATAGTAAAATATCTTCCCATTTATAATTTCCTCTTAAGTTGAACTGTGGCCACATAATATTTTTGAGTGTTCGGTTAAATCTTTCAATTATTGATGCTTTTAAATTACTAAATGTTGAATACAGTTTAATGTCATATGACTTCATTAAATTTTCTAATATTAAATTATAAAATTCTTTGCCTCTATCGGTATGTAAATTTTTAGGTACACGTCCTTGTACAAGTATAGATTTCATAGCAGTAGAAACTTCTCTCCCACATTTACTTTTTACAGGTATTGCCCATGCATACTTGGAAAATATATCTATTACAGTTAACATATATTTGAATCCTTTGTTAACTTTCGAATATGGTATCATTTCAACCAAATCTGCTTGCCATGTTTCATCTACACCACGCAATTGTACTTTTCGACGTAGATAATTTCTCCGAGCTTGTCTATGTAATTCTGTGACTACTGTTAACTTTTTACTATCCATATTTTAAGATATATATGAATACATCAATAATCAATATAGTACTGATTTAAAGTTGATATGTATCCTCTTAATATATAATTTTAGATTGACGTAATTCTTCAAGGCTACTCATAATTTCATTGTTATGACTTGGATTGCCAGCTTCTCGTGATGCTATAAGTAGACGTAAACGATCGACAAGTTCATTTGGATCATCCCAGTAGATATAGTCTGAGTATGATTTCTTTTCTACCAACATAGATTGCGGTAATAAAAATTTTTTTGTAAGGATTCTCCGGTTTTCTGATAAAGCTTAGCAATTATGTTTGTATATTTGAAAGTTTTGTTTATACGAATAGGTTTATTTGGACTGTAATTCTTTCTGTGTGCATTTGTAGATTGTAATATTTCTTTATAGTCGGTTAAATCATTTGAACTTATACAATCTTAATTAGGTTGCTGTCTGAATAATTAATTTGTGTATTACCAATCATAAAATTTCCATTTTCAACTTTCCGCACTCCGTAAACCATATCTAAATATTTTTTTCTATTTTTATTCAACAATTTTATGAATTTATCTGTTAATTTGTGTGAATCTTGATCTTGTAGATTATTCTGCTTATCAAACTCTTGACTTGTTGAATTTAACACATCGTTTTGCTCTTGATTTGAAAAAATATCATCATTAATTATGCTTTCATTTCTTACATTTTGTAAATCTACTTCAGACACAGGATCATGAAATGTGTTATAATTATTATTATTATAAAAAGATATATCAAATGGTTCATCTTTACTAACAGCCGTCTTGAATGTTGTTTCAAAGTCTTCTTCTTCTTCTTCTTCCTTTTTAGTTTTAGGTATATTTTCACTCTTGATAGAATTATACGGTCTATTAACTAATTTTTCCAATGGAGTAACTAATGGTTGAAAGATCTCTTCAAAAAGACTAGAGACAGGAGAACCAACTCGAGTATTTCCGATGGTCCCGATTTTAACGGACGACTGGGCGTACTACCCCGAGGCGCACTAGTCTTCTGCACATCCTAACACATGCATAACTGTGTGTATTTTATATATATGTATTCCATCTGACAGTTGTAACAGCTGCAAGTTTGTTATTATCTTCTTCATATTGAATAATAAGTGTAAATATTATGTTAACTTAATATTTTTAATACAAAAGTAAGTTTTTTCCATCGAAAATAGGAACTATTTCTAGAGCATCGCGTAATGAGACTTGTTGACTATTTGGCAGATCCATATTTTTTTTAAATAATGTGTTTCTTAAAAAAAATTTACCGAATAAAAGAAATTTTTAGTATATATTTATTTAATAACTTTTTAATAATATATGTGTATAAATGTTGTTTATAAAATATTGCTATTTGATTTGATTCTAGCTTGCATCGTGTAGCACTTGTATATATTGTTCTTGGTAAATAGTAATTATTTCAATAAAGATATGGACAGATCTAAAATACGTAAATTTGGAACACATACAGATATATTCAAAACACTTGTTATAGATAATATAGTAAATATTATGAGATGAATTGTGAGAAAATTTGTGAATAATAACAATTTTATATTTATATGTATACTTTTATGCTAAAATTAAAAAAAATTATATCTTAATGATTTATTGTTATTATTTAAAAATTTTTAATTAAAATCATTAATTATACAAAAATAGTGACAATTTATAACAATTATTTAATTCTTGTTGAATTGAATTATTTAATAATATTTTATTTGCAAATCAATTTTATAAAAAAAATTTAATTATTTATTATTTATTAATTTTTTTTATCAAAAATGTATTAAAAATAAGTTTATTATTGTAAATAAATTTTTTTTTTAATTTACATTGTTATAATTTATATTTGTTATTATTTTTATAAAAATTTATAAAAATGAGTTCTTTTTATTGTTAACAATTGTTTATTTATTGAATCGTTAAAAAAATTGTTTATTTGTTATTTTTTTTACAAAAATGTTTAAATATGAGTTTATTGTTATGAATAATTTTTAATTTGTTTAAATTTACTAAATATTTTAGTTTTTTAATTTTAAATTATTAAAATGTAAAAATTTGTAAAATTTTCGAATTGTTATTGTTTTTAATAATTTTTTTTTAAATTAATTAATTAATTTTGATTAATTTTTAAATTGCTATAATTTTTCATTTAATTTTATTTCATTTATATACCAAAAACGTAAAAATTTGAAAATTGTTAAAATTTTTATTATTATTAATTGTTTATAAATTCATTATTATTTATTTTACTTATTCTTGTTTAATTATTTTAAATTGGTATTTAAATTATTAAAATTTGTTTAATTTTAAGTAAAAATGTGGAACTTTGAAAAATGTTATAAATTTTTATTATTATTAATGTTTTTTATTTATTATTGTTTATTTTATTTATTCTTGTTTAATTATTTTTTATTACCATTTAGATTATTTAATTTTAGTTAAAAATGTAAAATTTAAAAAAAATGTTATAAATTTTATTTTATTTAAAAAATTATTTAATTGTTATTAAAAATTTGAAAATTTGTTTAATAAAATGAATTATTTATTAAAATATATTTTATTGTTATTATTATTGTATTTTTTTGTATGAAAAATGTGTATTAATTCAAATAAAAATAAAAATTATTCTTGTTTTTATTAATTTTTTAAAATAATTGTGCAAATAAAACCTATTTTACTAATTATTAATGGTAAATTTAGTAAAAAATAAGAAAATCTAATTTTATTAATCAATACACGATGTTTTATACGTAAAAATAAAATTTTCATACCTTAGGCACAAAATAGGCGCTTTTAGATAGCAGCCGACAGGAACTAAAAGCTATTCATTTGTCAACTTGAATGAAAATGGCGACTTTTTTTTCCCATGGGCAAAAAAACAGCTATGGTCCCATGCGTTATTTTGCTCATGGGAAAAAAAGGCCGCTATTTTCATGCAAGTCGAACAAGTGAATGACTTTTACTCCCTGTCGTCTGCTATCTGAAATCGCCACTTTTGGGCCTTTGGAATAAAAAATATCGTAAGTAACACGGGACTTAAAGGCTGCCAATTTATTTACGATGATTTTTGTGCCACTCGTTACGGTCTCAGGGCGCCCTCGACCTCCACTCGTGTCACAAAAATCACCGTAAATAAATGGCTACCTTTACGTACCTTGTTGCTTAATATACTATTTAGTTCAAAAATCTTTAAATTTATAAATTTGGGACATATGATGCACCAAAAATAATGATACTCTTGTATAATGGTTAATTTACCAAAAATTACGAAATTTTTTTTAAATCAGTTCACGACGGCTGATGTACTAAAAATAATAAATTATTTCTTCAAATCTAATTTCTCTGCATTTATCCGTTCACGACGGCCTATACACCAAAAATAACGATATATTCTCGAATTAAATTATCCTTGCATTTATCCGTTCACGACGGCCTATACACCAAAAATAACGATATATTCCCAAATTAAATTATCCTTGCATTTATCCGTTCACGACGGCCGATGCACCAAAAATAACGATATATTCTCAAATTAAATTATCCTTGCATTTATCCGTTCACGACGGCCGATGCACGAAAAATAATGAGGTATGTTATGTCTTACCTTATTATTATATTCCCTAGTGTTTCTCGCTTTAACTTTAATTTAGAAAAATTAAAGTTGGGACGAGGTTGGATAAATGACAAGAATACATTTATTTGAACACAGTATATTTAAAAGAGATCAAACTTATGGAAAGATGAAATGAGCACTAGCTTTCTAAAAATGAGTCTTAAGTGGTTTCTCTGTTTACCTTAGAACAGCAAGTTTTTGGTCCTGACTGGCGCCGATGAGATACAATGGCAATTGTGCGTTAATGGGTTACTAAGTGGTGCAGGTAGATGATTTACGACACTCGTAAATTAGGCAGTTGAATGGATATTGTGCTTCTTTCAGCTTTTGTCACAACTCGAGCAATCTTTCAAACACCAAATTTGACTTCAAGATTCACTGAATTTAGAAATTTACGTAAAGATCAGGACAACTACTATACTGGGGTTGCGAGCACTATCACGAAGAGAACCACTTGTTATGATGAAAAAATTAAGACTGGTAGTCTAGGTGACTACTACTGACGATTACATTTTTAAGACTGAATTGTGGTAACTTCTTCTGTTGACTACATTTTAAGACTTCTGTAGTGCCGGTGACTACTTCTGATGACTTCAAATTTTAGACTGAATATCGTTTGATAGTCTGGCTCTTTTTATATCCAAATTTCCCTGTGTATTTGAAGAATCGATGCCATGTACCATGTATTTTCAACTTCGATGCCATTTGTCATGTATTTTCAGTTTCGATGCCATTGCCATGCATTTTCGAAATCCATTGTTAGAGAAACACTTGCGTTGATTCAGCTTTTGGATCGCACGTGTTCACATCTTCTGAGTCATATGTTTTTACAATTTAATATTATAGTTTTTATGTTGTTTTTAATTATTTATAGTTATTACAATTTGTTATTATTTGTTACATTATTATAGCTTGTTGTTAATTATTATTTTGTTACAATTTATTATTATCTTGTTATTGTTAATTATTATTTAATGTTATTTTGTTGTCACAAATTATTATTAACTTATTATTATTAATTATTATTTTGTTGTTACATTTTATTACTATCTTGTTACAATTAATTATTATTATTTGTTATTAATGTTACAATTAACTATTTTTATTTTGATATTGTTATCATTAATTATTATTATTTATTGCTACAAATTGTTATTATCTTGTTATTATTAACTATTATTGTTTAAATTTAGTTATTATTTTATTATTCTTATTATTTCTATTTTTATTAATTAATAATTGTTTATAATTGTTAATAATATGTTAATAACAATTATTTATTGTTATTTCCATTATTATTATTATTATTATTTATATTATTATTAATATTGAAAAATACATTACGATGACGTAACACCTCCCCCTTCAGAAATTTGGAAATTGAAAAATGAAATTGATCAATTTCCAAATTCTAATTCTTACATTTAAAACTAAAAAAATGTACAATCGTAAAAGTTGAGCGTAAAACATACATTTAAAAAAAAAATTTCTGTTTATTTTTTATTATATTTTTTTGTTTATTATTATTATTCCTGTTATTTATTATTTTTTTATTATATTTTAAAAAAAATTACTTACACACAATTTTTAAGATAGATATAATTTTTGTTAATTGTTATTATCATAACTTCAAAATGAACAAAGAAGTACACTAGAATGTCCAGGGTTCAGTTGAACATCATCTACAGGGAATTTTAGTTTTCATCATACAACTATAACTCTAAATTAACACCAGGATATCTAGAAGTTTTCATCCTAAAATGATAACTCTAAAAGAATCCCAAAGTACAACCGGAAATCTAGAAGTCATTTGAACACTACTACATTGTTGAAGCAAATATTATCGAATTCGGAATATGGATGATTTGAAGTAAAATTTCATTCCCAGACAAAAATAACACTACAAAAATTATTTTAATCTTTTATGCAATAATATTAATTTGTAAAGCTTTTTTATATATTTCAATTTACTGTGTAAATTATATATATATATATATATATATATATATATATATATTTATTTATTTATATATTAAAAACACGTTCGATTTTTTGAATAAAAATATAAAATATTTGTCCAAAATTTTTTTTCTCGCTTGTAATGTTTTTTATTATAATTGTTTTGAATTTTATTTATTGTTTCAACTTAACATTATTCTTTAATTATCTTAAATTACCATACATATAAAATTATTGGAACTTTTGGCAAAATTTGTTTAATCTTTCTAAACACTTTTATACAGCGGAAATGGTAAAATACCGTAAAGAACTTGACATTATTACCGTTGTGAACACTGTAATATACCGGAATTATAAAAAAACCGTTTTGTATATGTAGGAATATTTTTATTATTTATAAAACTGTTTTGTCCTCTCAAATTATATGCTACTTTTCAATTCTTCGCAGACACAAGTTCACCGGAGCCATTTAAACCGTTGTGAACATTGCAATACACCGGAATTATAAAAAAAACCGTTGTGTAAATGACATAATTCTTTTTCTATGTATAGAAACTATTTTAAGGGTGCCTGTTAGTCGCAAACACATTATGTAATTTAAATTTCCAGTTATCTATGCTGCTCATTTTTATAAAAATTTCCAAATTTATAGTACTCTGTTTTCGGTCTCTTTAAATTTTTAAATAGGGTTGTAATAAAAAAATCTTGTAAAAAAATTAAAACACTAGTATAAGGAGAACATAGCAGAATAAAAATGAGGAAAATGAATTTAGAGTTAAATGTTTAATGTAAAGGACTTACTGTGTAAAAGTTCCTTGTAACGAATCACTTTAACTTCATACCCATTGATCAGCACTACTTTGATATCTCAATTTTAACCACCCTTTTGAACAGTCACATTAGAGCAAGTTCACACAAAAATCAATTAAACTGGTTAGAAATTAATAGTTTCGCTTAACAACTATTTTTCCTGAGTAGGTGACTTAATGTGGAATTGCTCAATGACAAAATCACTTTATCATTACTTTGCCGCAAAATTCTACCACTACCACTTAATTACAATTATTTTATATTACTTTGTCAAATCACTTTTTACAACCCCTTTTAAACTATCACCTTATCAACATAACTTTACCACCATTTTATCATTATTACGAACACATTATCACTAACACTTCGTTATATCACTGTTATTCGGTCACATCATTGTCACAACTTTATAGCTATCAATTGTCACGTCATCGCGACGTATTGTTTTGATATTTGTAAAGTTAGAATCTGAATCCTCACTTTTTCTTGTAAACCAAACAAATCAATTGAAATGTGTGTCGTCTTGGACAGACTTTTCTTTATATGGTCATCCACGATTATCACCCTTCTATAATGTTACTGAACTGTCTAAAACAGTGACGAATCAACGCGTTATTATTGATCAGAATGATATCTTTGTCTAAGTAGCAGATGCCGAAAATTGGTCATCTGCACATTGTCAATCTTTTTATTGGTTCCCCACTTAAATGTAATAAAAATTTAACTACCTTGACCCAAAGGTAATAAATGTGTGTGGTATGTTCCCTTGTGAAAGAAACATATAAAAGGGGCCACCCTTGACGAATTCGTCAGTCCAGGAAACGCCGTCAACTTAACTAGTCCAGAAGTCATCCTCAAATCAGCAAGTCGCGTTCTTCGTGTCTGTCGCGATTCCGCGACCAAGTTAACAAGTTATATACTACCCCTAAGCGTATTCTTCGTGTCAATCTAAAATCTCTTCAAGTCTTACTCAAGTTATTCAAGATGAATTTTATCAAGGAGATAATTTCTATTGCGAGGCACATTACTAAAGACTGCATTATTTCGACTTCAATGTCAAATCAATAATTTGACACCTGGACTCCGGACCTTTCACTTTGACTGGCCCGAAAACAATTCAAAGGAAATCTACTGCATATTCAGTTTTCGCTAGACAACGTCATTTCTTCAACCTTACACTGACGGAGGTATCACCTGTTGGGTCTACGACTCTAATAATAATTTTAAAAGCTAAGTTACTAATACTTCAAAATCTTGTCCCTTTCAAATTCTCGATTGATCCCACAAAGTAATAATTTGTTACAGTATCTACTCTTTCTCTTGATTCTAATTGTAAAGGATTCAAATAAATAACTTTAATAATCTAACTTCAATTAAGCAGTTACTCATTCTAAAAAACCTGTCCCTTAATATCAGAGTTTACTGCTCTGTGAATAAATCAGGTTGAATCACCGATGCCGGCCAAATTAAATATGTAAATTATGATTATGTTTAGTTTCATTTCTTGAGACGTAACATAACCATTAATTTTTGGTGCATCGGCCGTTTTGAATCATAGGATTGAGTAATTGAAAAATTAATTTTTGATGCATTGTCACTGTGAACGATAATATAAAGTAACTGTAGAATATTGTGAAAAATAAAAAATAACTTTTATAATTCTTGATACATTTCTTTAAAAAAAGAGAGAGAGAAAGACAAACAGGTACATCCAGAAGTTTAATTAATGTTTTCATATTAAATGCTTAAAAAATAATAATATATCGAAATCACAAAATACACTTTTTACTCTAATTAAATCAAAATTATCATATTTCTAAAATTTTCAAAAACAAAAACATGTTACCAAATAATCAACAAGTGTCCCTTCGCGATGCACTCGAATTAGTGCCAATTTTCAATGGATCAAATATTCCATTGTCAGTTTTTATAGACGGTTGTAATGAAGCAAGACAGATGTTACCCGCATTACCCCAAGTTCAAGAAAATTTAGTAAAATTAATTCGGTCAAAATTAATAGGCGAAGCAAGGAAATCAATGTCATAGAGTAGTTATAGTACAATCACAGACCTCGTTAGTCATTTGAAAAAATTCTATTTACCTAACAAAAGTATTTATCAATTACAAGGAGAGTTAGGCAATATTTTTATGTGGGAAAGCGAATCAGTAATATCTTATGCTAATAGAATAAAAGATTTATCAGATCAAATTTATGATGCGCATAGGTTAAAAAATAACGGCATTTTAGACAAAGCAGCAATGGAAAGTTTAGAACGAGATGTAATTTGGGGTGATTTACATGACCCTTTCATGTTTTCGTCGTGGTTTACCACCAGAATTAGATATTCGCGTTGGAGATTGTTTAATTTTAAAAGAAGCAACAAATAGAGCTCTTGAAGCTGAAAGAAAATTAAAAGTGGTTGCTGAGCTTAGAAAAGAAAATTCTTGTAGACAAAATCAAAGTAGAATCAATTTTACTAAAGAAGAAATAATAGTGTGTGAAAACTGTGAAATTAATGGTCATACTAAACACAGTTGTCGTAGGTCAGAACAAAATCAATACCAAACGCAGTATAAAACTCAACGCTTCGTATCTCCTCAAGAATGGAGAGAACCAATCGATTTTACAAGAAGAGGGAACTCCCTTTCATTTAGACGACCATGGGGACACACTCAACGCCCGTATTTTTCTAAATCACCCCAAAATGACTTTAGAAACCAGCAATTTCAAATCAAACATAATTTTCCAAATGAAAATAATTTTGAACAATTTAAAAATCGAAATATTTTTAATTATTGTAAAAGAATAGGACACAATATTAATGAATGTAGACGCAGAGAATATAATAATCAGTATTATCAAAATCAAAATTCTCGACCACATACCCATGTGAATCAGGGGAACGAATAAAGCCATCCCAAAACAGGTGCGCTGGGACAGCCAGTAATGGAATAAAAATTCCTAATAAAAAAGCATCTACTGATTTAGAAGTGATTCAAATTAATTCTACTGAAGGAAGTGTTATACCATCTATTCTTATTCAAAATTGTTTAAAACCACTTCATTTAATGATTGATACCGGTGCAGGAATAAATCTTTTAAAAGAAAAAATGCTTGATTCCTCAATGACAGTTAACACACTTAAAAAATTGCAACTTACAGGAATTAATCAACATCCAGTTTATACAATTGTTTATACAATCCCTCTTTTAGACACCGAACCAGGACTTTACATAGGAAACGCTTTAGTCACGAATAATAATGGTAAAGCATATGTCAAAGCAGCAAACACATTATCTAATTCTGTAAAGTTAAAAGTCCCAAAAGTAATTTTAGAAGAATGTCAAATATTTCAAAATCTTGAAAAATCAAATGAAACTAAACAGAATAAATTAAACATTGAAAATATCACTGCAGAAAAAATATTAGATAATTTCATGTATTCACAAAATTCAGAATTCGGATTTTATACATTAACAGGTAAAGAAAGAATTGAACAGATATTAGATTCACTTCGATTAGATCATTTAAACCCAGAAGAATTAAAACACGTAGAAACATTAATAACAGAATATGCGGAAACTTTTCATTTACCTGGTTAATATCTTACATCTACTAATGTTCTCCAACATAATATTCCTACTAAAGACGAGGAACCAGTATTCACACGTCAATATCGATTTCCACCTGTGCATAAAGAAGAACTTTTAAAACAAACAAGTGAACTCTTAAAAAATAAAATTATTAAACCTTCTCAATCGCCGTATAATACTCCAGTTTGGATTGTGCCAAAGAAAGCTGACTCTTTAGGAAATAAAAAATTGCGGATGGTACTCGATTTTCGCAAATTAAATGAAAAAACAATTACTGACTTTTTTCCATTGCCAAATATTAATGAGGTACTTGAAACTCTTGGAAATGCCCAATATTTTTCTGTCTTCGACTTAGCTTCAGGCTTTCATCAAATAAAAATGTATCCAAAAGATTCACACAAAACTGTTTTTTCAACACCTTATGGTCACTATGAGTTTGACCGTATACCATTCGGACTGAAAAATGCCCCAAGTTGTTTTCAAAGATTAATGAATTCTTGCCTGTCAGGTCTTATTGGTACTGAATTATTTGTCTATTTAGATGACGTAGTAATTTTTGCAAATTCTTTAGAAGAACATCAAGAAAAATTTAAGAATTTTATGAATCGATTGGAAGTAGCTAATTTAAAATTGCAACTATATAAATGCAAATTTCTCAGACCTGAAGTAGTTTACTTAGGACATATTATTGATAAGGATGGAGTTAGACCAGATCCAAAGAAAATAAGTGCAGTTAAAAATTTTCCAACTCCTAAAAATGTTAAAAATATAAAACAATTTTTAGGCTTAGCAGGATACTACAGACGTTTTATTGCAAATTTCTCTAAAAAATCAGGACCCTTAACGCAATTATTAAAGAAAAATGCGACTTTCAAATGGAGTGAAAAACAACAAAAAGCTTTTGAAAAATTAAAAGAAGAACTTTGTGAAGAACCTTTACTGCAAAGACCAGATTTTGATCAACCCTTCATTTTAACTACCGACGCATCAGGTTTTACTATCGGCGGAATTTTATCTCAAGGCGAAATTGGAAAAGATAAACCTATTGCTTACGCATCAAGATCTCTAAACGAACATGAAGTCAAATACGATACTTATAATAAAGAAGCACTCGCGATTGTTTATTGTGTTTTACATTTTAGACATTTTCTTTACGGAAGAAAATTTAAAAATGTGACTGACCATAAACCTTTACTATGGTTTCAAAATTCAAGCGATCCTTGCACTCGTGTAACAAGATGGAAACTTAAATTAGCAGAATACGGTTTTGACATGGTATATAAAGCAGGGAAAATGAACGTTAATGCGGATGCTGTATCTCGAAACACAGTAAAAATTGTCAAAAGTGTGCAAAACGAAATTCAAGTATACGAAGAAGAAGACGATGAAGAAGAAGATTATTATGATAAAGAAGACGATGACGACGATTATGAAGATAAATATGGTAAAAGTGATTATAATGGTGAAAATACTAATGATGATTTATTTAGTGATGAAGAAATTAGCGAAATCGAAGAAAAATCAAATGATATAATAAATATGAACACAGTGTCTGCGGTCAGAGAATTGAATCTTATTAAAAAAATAATTAATGTGATTTCTGATACTACGAAAAATAAAGAAATTAAAAATATTTGTGAAAATTTTAGTGCGGTGAAATTACCAGTGAAAAGTGAAAAATTCTATGTTGTTACCAGAGGTAAATCAAAGAAAATTAGTCAAGAAATTATAAATTCTAGTTCGAAAAATATAAAAGAAAAAGTGAAAAATTCTAAATCGAAAACTTTTAATCAAGTTGGTGAAAATACGCGAAAGTTGCGAAATCAGAGAAATCTACCAAATCAATATGAAGAAAGTGAGGACAAATTACGAAATCCAGTTCAAGATAATGTGCGAAATTCAGTGTCAAAAAGCGTCAAAAATTTACGAAGTGTTAAACAAAATCTACAAAATCAAAAAATAATTCGAAATCAAGAAAATGTACGAAATCAAGTTCAAGAAAGAGTGCAAAACGAAGAAAAATTAAGAAGTCAAATTAAAAAAGAAATGAAGAATTCTAAGAATCAAAAATCTAGTTCAGTTCAAGAAAATGTTCGAAATCTACGAAATCGTGAAAAATTACGAAGAATAAATTATAATGAAGATATTAATGAAGATATGCCTAAAAGAAAAAGAGGCAGACCGCGTAAAAATGATATTGAAAATAATCAAAAGAAAAGAAGTAATTCAAGTGATAATTCGCAAAGTGAAAAAATGTATAAGAAAACGAAGAGAAATAGTGAAGATAACGACAGTGAATCAAGTGAAAGTGATATAGAATTTGTAAATTACGATAATATTAATCAATCAAAAAATGATACTAGTTCCGGTGAAGAATTTAGTGACAATAGTTTCGATGATTACAATGAAATTGAAAATATATCAGAAAATAATGGATTAGGGGAAATTGTAAATACAGAGAATATTGATTTTTCTATGAAAAGATAGTTCTCAGACGAAGAGAAACGTCCACCGCCCGAACCCCCTCCTGACATTCCTTGTGGTTCCCTTCTAAACGCACAACATATAAGTGACACAGAAAATTTAACAAGTGGACCCTTACATAGCAATGTAGTTGAGTGTAAGGACCAGTTAAGCATGCGAAAGGATAATTGGATTAATTGGAAAGAAATTGAATTAATTTTAAAAGAAACGTTTCAGAATTCTAGTACTACAATAATAATTTGTAAAGGTTATGTGCAATATGCGTCAAAAGAACAGAGACAAATTTTGATTGAAGAAGCGCATTCTTCTGCTTTAGGTGGTCACAAAGGTGTGACTAAAACGTACAACAGAATTAGGCAAAAGTATTTTTGGGAAAATATGAAACTTGATATTCAGAAATATATACAAATCTGTTTGCAATGTCAATTAAAGAAATTAGTTCGCGTAAAGACTAAAAATCCAATGATCATTACCGACACCCCCGGAAGTGCATTTGAGAAAATTTCAATGGATATTGTAGGACCTCTACCAGCAACTGAAAGTGGTAACGAATGTATTTTAACTATACAAGATTGCTTAACAAAATACTCGGTCGCAGTGCCTTTACCAAATCAACAAGCTAGTACAATCGCAGATGCATTTGTCAAAAAATTTATTTGCATATTCGGATCCCCTAAAGGTGTTTTAACAGATCTATTAAAACAAATAATAGTTTAACCTTCTTTTTTACATAAAAAAATAATTAAATTTCTCTGAAAATTGTTAACAAACTAAAAATTGTAATGTATTAATATTATAAAATTGAAAAATAACTATTTAAATATTGTATTTTTATTAAAAAGAAAACAAAGAGAAAATCAACTTTACAATATTAATTAAAAGTAAAATTACATAAATTTACAAACAAAAATAAAATAACTTCGTTTAAAAAAAAAAAGATTTCTCTATAAATTTTTAAACACATCTGTTACTATAAAAATAAAATTTCTATGTAAACTTTAAAAAATATTATAATTTTATTCTCTACATAGAAAGAATACTAAAAATTCTTTTTCGTATTCTTTCTTTGAGGGAAGGGAAGGGTGACTACAAATGTAAAGGAAAAGAATACTGAAAGAAATTAAATCTCTAAATAATAATTAAATAAAATTTTTTTTTCTAATATATGACTTGTGATTATAACTATTTTAAATATATATTTTTTTCAAAACCAAAAGCAAAATATAAAAATCCCATTCTATTTTCATAAAAATTAACTTAACAAATTAATATTATTCGAAAAAGAAAAATTCCAAGCCATGAAAATAAATCTTTACGCTAAATAAACATAAAAGTCTTCAAATTGTTATGTCTAACCTTATTATTATATTCCCTATTTTTTCTCGATTTAACTTTAATTTAGAAAAATTAAAGTTGGGACGAGGTTGGATAAATGACAAGAATAAATTTATTTGAACACAGTATATTTAAAAGATCAAAATTATGGAAAGATGAAATGAGCACTAGGTTTCTAAAAGCGAGTCTTAAGTGGTTTCTCTGTTTACCTTAGAAAAAGCAAGTTTTTGGTCCTGGCTGGCGCCGATGGGAAACAATGCCAATTGTGCGTTAATCGGTTACTAAATGGTACAGGTGGAAGATTTACGACACTCGTAAATCAGGCAGTTGAATGGTTTTCTTTCAGCTTTTGTCGTCACTCGAACAATCTTTCAAACACCAAATTTGACTTCAAGATTCACTGAATTTAGAAATTTACGTAAAGATCAGGACAACTACTATACTGGGGTTGCGAGCACTATCACGAAGAGAACCACTTGTTACGATGAAAAAATTAAGACTGTAGTACAGGTGACTACTACTACTACTGACGATTACATTTTTAAGACTTCTGTAGTGCGGGTGACTACTTCTGATGACTTCAAATTTTAGACTGAAGATCGTTTGATAATCTAGCTCTTTTTATATCCAAACGAAAATGCCATTTGCCATGTGTTTGAGATTTCGATGCCTTTTACCATGTATTTGGAACTTCGATGCCATTTGCCATGTATTTTGGATTACGATGCCATTTGCCATGTGTTTGAGAAACCCATTGTTAGAGAAACACTTGCGCTGACTCAGTCTTTAGGTCACACGTGCTCACAACTTCTTAGTCATATGTTTTTAAAATTTAATATTATATTTTTATGTTGTTTCTTAATTATTTATAGTTATTATTAACAATTTGTTATTAATTTGTTATTACAATTTGTTATTTACAATTTGTTGTTAACTTGTTATTACAATTTGTTATTATTGATTACATTATTATAATTTGTTAATTATTATTACAATTTATTATTATCTTATTATTAACTATTATTTGTTGTTATTTTGTTATTTCAAATTATTATTAACTTGTTATTAATAATTGTTACTTTGTTATTACATTTAATTACTATTTGTTACAATAAATCATTATTATTTGTTATTAATGTTACAATTATTTATTATTATTATTTTGATATTATTGTTATAATTAATTATTATTATTTATTGCTACAAATTGTTATTATCTTGTTATTATTAACTATTATTGTTGTTTTTTATTACTATCTTTTTATTATTATTACAATTGCATATTATTGTTATTATTGTTATAATAATTACTACTATTTTGTTATTATCAGTGATTATTCGTTCTTACACATTATCATTGTATAAATTTAATTATTATTTTATTATTCTTATTATTACTATTTTCATTATTTAATAATTGTTTATAATTGTTAATAATATGTTAATAACAATTATTTATTGTTATTCCCATTATTATTATTATAATTATTTATATTATTATTAATATGGAAAAATACGTTACGATGACGTAACAAAATTATAAAATTAAAAGTTTGAAACTTTGAATGCAAGTATGATTCAAAATTTGTACTAAGCCTTCTGACAACAAAATGTTATGCAATGAATGTATAAGTGATTCTAAAACTAAAATAACAAATCAGTAATGTATAACTTTTAAAACCTTTTGAAATTTTAACAATGTGAAACAATGAAATCATTTTTAAAAGTCTAATATCTGAATATATGTGTACGTGTGTATTTATGAACCAAAACTATTCTAAAGCAATTGTACTTGTTAAACAATGTACTAATTAGTCTTGCTAAATCTTGTATGTGTATGAGTCCAGTTTTTAATGAAAACTCTCTTAAATCATAAAAGAAATACTTTTGTACTAACGAGATATATTAAACAAATGTACTAGTTAAATTGTATATGAGTATACATGCCTTTACTAAATCAGAACTTTAATTCATTAAACAAAATACTTGTAGTAATCAGATTTGCTAAAAAAAATTTGTTGTTTCTAATATGTAATTAAAACCTTGTATGCGAATGTGTGTGCTTTTTAATCAAATTACTCTAAATCTTGTGTAAAACATTTTTGAACAAATTTTGTAATATTTTAAAAATGTGTATGTCTAACAGCCTTACTAAACAATTGTACTATTTAACATTTATATTAGAAGTTTGTATGTTATAACTAAAAAATTAATCCAAATTATATCTCAAACATATTTATCAAAATCTTGTTCTACGCCAAAATCAATTGTGAATCTATATGTGACACTACCCTTTAAGTAATAACTTTGATTGTACTACGAATTCGAATTCAGAAATTGTTCAATTACATTTTCCAATTTCCGAAATTTAAAGGGGGGAGGTGTCACGTCATCGCGACGTATTGTTTTGATATTTGTAAAGTTAGAATCTGAATCCTCACTTTTTCTTGTCAAATTTTAGCATAATTTTTCCAAAAATTGTCTCTTATAAATAAATAATTATTTCGTTTCTTTTTAATTTTTCGAAAATATGTTTATACTTACATCTGAAATATCGAATAGTATTTTTTTGCTAAATTATGCTAAAATGTAACTAAAAAACATGTTATACTCAATTATAGATCGTTTAAAAGCAATACATTAAAAATTCTAAAATTTTACAAAATTTTGATTTTTTTAAAACATTTTTATCTTTTCATCTTAGTTATAGGACACAATTTTTCAAAATTATGCTAAAATTTGACCAAATAACATGTAACAATCAATTATAGATTGTTTAAAAGCAATTCATAAAAAAATATAAAATTGGGATATTTGCGATTTTTTTATTTTTTTTTAATCATGTTTACACTTTCATCTTAGATATAGGACATTTTTGTGGAAAAACTATTCTAAAATGTGATTAAATAACATGTTATATTCAATTATACAAAGTTTGAAAGCATTTTTAAGAAAAAGATAAAGTTTGAAAATTTTGGATTTTTGAATTTTTTGAAAAAATTGAATATCTCCCATTCTAATTAATATTTTTCAAATCTGTAAATTTAAAAACCTTCCTTGGCCTAAGGTCAAACATTCTGCCAAATTTGGTTTCAAACGGTTGAGCCGTTTTTAAGTGATTCGCGAACAAAGATTCTGTGACATACGGACATACATACATACATACATACACGAAATTTTTTATTGGCATTTTTGGAATCCTGGATGGTCAAAACGAATAATTATGTGTCAAATTTTTAATTCTGAGCAATGTACAGACATAAGTCTCATCTTATATATATAGATATATTTTTGATCTTTACATTGGATTTTTTTCAATTCAATGAATTGTTAATTAAATGTTAAATAATTTGCTTATTAAAGTATTTAAAATTTTTTAATTTCTTTAATTTTTTGAACTAAGCATTTAAAAATTTTTTTTTAAATTTTTATTTCAGTTAAAAAATTAAAATTTAATAAATTTATTTTAATAAAATTTTTACCTTATATTAAATAGAAATATTAAGTCATATATTAGTGTTTGAAAAAATGAATAAGAGTTACCAAAAATACAACTGAATTTAGATTGGTAGTAATTGGTAACAATTATAATTTTTTATTCTTTCAAATTTTTTTTATTAAATTACAACTTAGTTATAGAATAGTATTTTTGCAAAATATTGCTAAAATTTGACTAAACAACGTGGAATACTCAATTATAAATGGTTTAAAAGCAATTCATCAAAAAATATGAAATTTGAAAATTTTCAATTTTTATAAAAAATTTTATACTTACATCGTAGTTATAGAATGTTATTTTTGGTAAAATTATGCTAAAATGTGACTAAATAGCATGTATTACTCATTTATAAAAAGTTTAAAAGCAGGTTTTAAAAAAATGAAAATTTTTGATTTTTTAATTTTTCGAAAAAATTACATATATTTCGTTATAATTAATATTTTTCAAATCTTTAAATTTATAAACCTTGCTTGGGTCAATGTCTAACAATCTGCAAAATTTGGTATCAAACGGTTCAGCCGTTTTTAAGTGATTCGCGGACAAAGATTCTGTGACATACGGACATACATACATACACGAAATTTTTTATTGGTATATTTGGAATCCTGGATGCTGGAAAGGAATAATTATGTGGGAAATTTAAAGTTTTGAGCAATGTACAGACAAAAGTCTCATCTTATATATATAGATTACTGTGACAAATATTTTTATCAACTTATAACATTTTGAATAGCGCAATTTTTAAACATATTTTATACTCACAAGGTTTTGGAGGCTGATATTGTTTCCTCACCTCTATTAAACTATCCAGAAACACTAAAGAAGACGATGATTTTCTGTCCGTAAGTGGTTGCTGTCAAATATTAATTTTATATTTGGATTATATCTGAAATAAAATATAAAAAATGATAATTTGCTGTAATTAGAATATTTAATAACACAAGATAATAACGGTTTTAGAATGCGTTACCTATTTATTTCTTTTAAATACTTTTTTTCTGCACATAAATGATGAAGTTCTTTTCAATTCAAAGTCGTTTATGTCCATTTGTCACTATTTTTTAAATTTTGCCTAAAATAGAGATTTTTTATTTAGTCATGAAATTGGATTTTATTAATTACATATGGTAATAAAAAAGGACGATGCATTTAGTTTTGGTGCAGGATACTAATAAAAACTACATAAAAACTAAAATATAATTTAGTTGTGTTCAAACTATTTAATACAATTTTAATAAAATTTCTCAAGAGAATACAATCATTTTTAAAAACATTAACTAAATTCGATTATTTTCAAGAATTATACTATAAATGCAATTATTTCCAATAATTTTGATAAAATTCTTTTTAAAAAAATTATTTGCAAGCTTTTTAATAAAAATTTAAATTTTTTCAACAAGTTTGATAAAAAAATCATCTAAACAATTTAATTATTTTAATAGATTGTACAATTCTTAAAACAAATTTAATTATTTTTGTAAATAATAAAATTTTAATATATTTAAACACGTTGAGAAATAAAGTAAACAAAAAAAGTAGACAGATAAATAAAGTAAATGGACCAATAAAACGAATAAGAATAAGTAAATAATATTAATTGCAATAAGTACCCGTGAAGATGCTACTTTGCTTCGATGACTCCTCTGTACAGACTCTCATTTTCCCCTTTTTCGTGAATCACATGTCGAACATGAAAAATAGAACGTCGTGCTTTTCCTTTTAATTCTGTTTTTCTCAAAAAACCGTTACTTCAGTTAATAGTCATTCAAAAATTACTAAAACAAAATTCACTTTCTGCTCCTTAAAAATATACTCCTGCGCGTTTTTCAACTCAAAGTAGACCTGAAATCGTCAAAAATCTTTTATCCTCTTGTGAATAAATATAAATACAAATAATATTTGTAAAAATATTATTTTATTATTCTATAAGAAGAAAGTTAATTTTCAACAATTTTGTTATAAATACTTTACAAGAATACAATGATTATAACGATTATTCAACGACTTTATATAAATACAAAAATTGTAAAGAAATATTTTTCATTACCTAAAAACGTTCTTTAATTCGCCCACTTTAACGTCGGGATATTGTAGACATAAGTCAGGAACTAAAAAAGCAGAAACTTGGGCCACTGGTCAGACAAAAACCGTGACGGAGACTCTCTCATGCAACTTGAGTCGAAGATTCTTTGCGTCCGTTGGAATAATTAATGCAACGTCTTCCAATTCTTGAACTCTCTGTCTCAATTATTTTAAGGCCACTTCAATTGAACTGAGTTTCACAGTTCACTTCTTTACACACGGCAATGTATAATATGCTGTCGACAAAAAAGGATGATTAAAATAGTAATTTTTAATAATTTTTAATAAAATAAACATGTAGAGATTAATAAAATAAAGTAAACAAAATATATACACTCGGGTCGTAAAGTTTCAGTACATTTGGACTGACAACATTTGAATGCTCGCTTTACTTGAAACTCAACTATTTCAGTCGGTAACTTACCCCCAATCTGCATTACCTGTCGATCGGTAAGTTACCGATCGATGTTTTAAGTTCCTGTCGTTAGATGGCGTTGCTTGGAGGGGTCTAATTTTTAAATATTTAAATTATTTAATCCTTTTTTGCATTTGCATACATTACCACCCAATTTTACCCTCTCTCTTTCAGTTTATGCAAATACCACCCACTTTTCACCCAGCTTTTTTAAGTTGTATGCAAAATCCACCCTTTTAGACGTGGAATATGCAAATATCACTTACTTTCACCCCCCCTCCCTTTTACATTCTACCAAACATGTATACATCTTGTACTTTGCAACCACCCCCTCCCACCACCCACTCACCCGTTACCTATGTAAATTACAATGCTTTTATTTAACCACCCCCTTTCCACCCACTCGTGAAAACTGTTCTTTTCGTTAAAGTGTTCTCATAGTAAAAATAATAGTTCCAGTGTAAAATATATTGAAGAATATTATTTTCATAATAAAAAGATAGTGAAAGTGGGAGAAGTGATAGTGGTGGGAATATAACTTGTGCTAGGGAGGAAGGTACCTCGGGTAGTCCCAGAACAGGGGACCGTTACTCTGTTTCAGGATCCAGCTTCAATAACATCTCTAACTCCAACACTACCTCCAGCATCAAAATTATCAACCAAACCACTATAGTACAGCAACTCATAGTAAACCAAAAGTAAAGCATTCAACAATCTCAGAGTGATAGCTTATACGAGTAGAGGTTTAACCAGGCATTTGAAAAGGATTCTGTATATTTTAATAACAGATTTCTGTATGTTTGAGAAACAAAGGAAAAGGAGTTCATTTTAATGTAGGTTTCAATAATTACTTTCATAATATAAAATATAAACAGCAACAATTTTATATATATATATAAAATTTTCTTTACAGATTCAATATTCGAAACAGATTCAGTGCAAGACGTTTGTGTAAAAGTTTCATCAACTCACTTTTATGAAAGTATTTTAAACTATATATGTATTATATTATCAATTATTTTAAATTATTAACACGGAATTTATTATTATGTTTCAGATTATCATTTATAACAAGAAAGGTTTCTTCATAATAATCTGCAGATCAACGCCTACAAGGTTCCCTTTCCTTCTTGCATTGACGTCACGGAAGAAGCACACTTAGCGGTGGACAACATTTTTTCTTTTTTTTTTTTACTTCTTTGTTTCAGCTTCTGTTTCTTTGTTTCAGGGATTAATTTTTTTAACATGTCTTACCGAAAAGATAACCGACGAAGAACAAATCATCCATACGCGAGAGTAGCATCTCAAGACAGCATTGATGAAATTTGTGAAGTCTTACAAAATTTCATTAATGCTGTTGATGTAGAATTGAGATCTATTCGATCCAGAGAAGGTAATGATCGTATCATAAGTGCATTTGAGTGGCATAATAAATGTAAGATGAATATTGCTTTAGTAACAAAGTTCTGTCAACGTGTTATAATTGAGGGTTATCAAAGTAAAAGAGTTAAAAATTTGTTATTAAAACTAAAATATTATGAATGTCACTTAAATGAGCTTATGAAACGTGGAGCTGGCATAGATGACTCAAATGAAAAAATTAAATGGGTTGTTACTGACAGGGCTTTTAACAATAGACTTAAAAATGGAAGTATTATAAATATTTCACATTTAGATATCAATGATTTCTTAGATGATGCTTATTCACTTTTTAAAGATCAGGTAGAACTAGCATTAAGAGACGGTCCAATAAAAGTATACACAGTTTTTGTTGCTAAATATAAACAAGTTCTGCCTGATAATACTACAGTTTTCGATGTAAAAACTTTTATTGCTAGTACGAAATAAATTTTTCCTACAACTGATTTAGATGTTTTGTATAATGAAAATTTTAAACAAGTAACGCTTTGCCTTTGTGAAGATTTTTAAGAAAAAGATTCAAATTGGCGACTTGATTCAATTCAAAGATTAGATGTAAATTTCAATAGATACAAACCCTTGAAGGTTGGTTCTTTTATAGATTTGCCTCAGTCAATTAAACTAAAAAAAGCTTGTATTAATGTTCAGAATAATGATAATGAATGCTTCAAGTGGTCGATACTTTCCGCGCTCTATCCACCTCATAGTAATCCCCAGTTTACTCAAAGTTATATAAAGCATAAAAATGTTTTAAATTTTAAGGGAATTAACTTCCCCGTTTCTGTTGCTGAAATTCCAAAGTTTGAAAAACAAAACCCTATGTCAATTAATGTATATGGTCTTGAAATTTCTGAAGAAAACAAACGATTTATAAATAATAGTAAATTTAACGTAGTTCCATTACATATAACTTCAAGCAAAAAAGAAAAGCATGTTAATCTTTTATTAATTCAAGATAATTATAATATTCATGAGGTGGATAAAGCGCAAACTAAATATCACTATGTTTGGATTAAAAATTTATCACGACTTGTAAGCTCTCAGTTATCTCAAAAAGAACATAAGAAGTATATTTGCGATCGCTGTCTGCATTATTTTCATAGTCAAGAAAAACTTTCTTTACATACATCAGATTGTTCCCTTTTAAATAAAACCAAAATTATTTTACCACAAGCAGATCGAAGTAAATTGAAATTAAAAAATTTTTTAAACAAGGAGCGTGCTCCATTTATTATATATGCAGACTGTGAGAGCTTATTGCTTCCTAAAACAGATTTATCATCTGTGGGAGGTAATACAGAAATTGTTAAAAATCATAAACTCATACGCAAAGGAATTTTTCCGTATGAGTACTTGGACAGTAGATTGAAATTAAATGAAACACAACTACCTGCAAAAGAAAAATTTTAGAGTACCCTGAATGATTCTCATGTAACCGATGAAGATAATAGTCATGCACAAAAGGTTTGGTCTGCTTTTAATTGTCAATATCTCTACGAGTATGTATATTTATACATGAAAACTGATATTTTGCTACTCGCAGATGTTTTTGAAAATTTCAGAGACCAATGTCTTGATGCATATGGGTTAGATCCAGCTTATTATTATACAACACCTGGACTTAGTTGGGATGCCATGTTAAAATATACAGATGTAGAGTTGGAACTTCTTACAGATATTGATATGGTTATGTTTGTTGAACGTGGTATTAGAGGTGGGATTAGCCAATGTTCAAACAGATATGCTCATGCCAATAATCCGTACATGAAAAATTATGATGAAAATGAAGATCCATCTTACATTGTATATTTGGATGCTAATAACCTTTATGGTTGGGCTATGATTCAAGCACTTCCCTATGGTGGTTTTGAGTGGGTAAAAGATATAGATAGGAATTTTAACTTTAATATTATAAATGATGCACCCTTTGGTTATACATATATTAGAAGTTGATTTAGAGTACCCACATGATCTACATGAAAATCATAGTGACTTACCATTTTGTCCAGAACACTCAAAGCCACCTAGTTCAAAACAAGAGAAATTGCTCACTACCCTCCTACCAAAACAAAAGTACATTCTCCATTATCGTGCGCTTAAACAAGCAGTAGAAAGTGGTCTTGTAGTCACTCAAATTCATCGAGTTTTAAAATTTAATCAATATCCATGGTTGAAAAAATATATTGATTTTAATACCCAAATGCAAACAAATGCAAAAAATGAATTTGAAAAAAATCTTTTTAATCTTATGAACAATGCAGTTTATGGTAAGACAATGGAGAATGTTCGAAAACGAGTTGATGTAAAACTTGTAACAAAATGGGAGGTTAGGTATGGAGCAGAGGCTCTCATCTCAAAACCAAACTTCCACACGCGAGCTATTTTCAATGAAAACTTGGTTGCTGTGGAACTTAACAAAACTGAAGTGCTTATGAATAAACCAATCTATATTGGACTTAGCGTTTTGGACATATCTAAGACATTAATGTATGATTTTCATTATGAGTACATGAGAAACAAGTATGGCGAAAATTGTAAATTGCTCTACACTGATACCGACAGCCTTATTTATAAAATTAAATGTACAGATTTCTACTCTGATATGAAAGCGGATATTTGTAAATTTGATACATCTGATTATCCTACAAATAATGTATATGGAATTCCGCAAGCTAACAAAAAAGTCTTAGGACTCATTAAAGATGAGTGTAATGGACGAATAATAACAGAATTTGTTGGTTTACGAAGTAAAATGTACAGTATTCGTGTGGAGGAAGAAGATTTTTTGAAAAAGGCAAAAGGTGTTAAAGCGGTAGTTGTAAAAAAATCTATTACTTTCGATGATTATATGTACTGTCTAAGAAATATTAAAATTCAAACTAGAGTACAATATTCTATAAGATCAAAACTACACAATGTACATACACTAAAACAGACAAAAATAGCATTGAGTCTTTATGATGATAAAAGATATTTATTAAAAACAGTTCAGATACTCTTTCTTGGGGACATTATAAAATCAGAAACGAAGCGAGTAATGATGATGATGGTGATGTTGTAATGTTAGAAGTTTAGAAATTAATGTTTTATATATTCTATGTATTTAAATATTAGATGTTAAATTTATATTATAGCATTGTATATATTGTGAAAGATTGAATGGGTGAAATTGGAAGATTATTAATAAACCAAAAAAATTTGTTACCAATATTATTTCTATTTTATTTATTAAAACCTTATAAATTAGCTTACAGATTATTTAATATTACATTATTCAAAAAGTTAACTTTAACTTTTCAAAAAGTTAACTTCAATTTGACTGGTATTAATGTGTTCTTAATACAAAGATTGTATTAAAATATACAGTATATGTATTAAAGGAAAACAATAATACCAGTCAAATCAACTTTAAGTTTTCAAAAAGTTAACTTTAACTTTTTAAAAAGTTAACTTTAACTTTTCAAAAAGTTAACTTTAACTTTTCAAAAAGTTAACTTTAACTTTTCAAAAAGTTAACTTTAACTTTTCAAAAAGTTAACTTTAACTTTTCAAAAAGTTAACTTTAACTTTTCAAAAAGTTAACTTTAACTTTTCAAAAAGTTAACTTTAACTTTTACATGTCTGTCTTTTTTATCTAACTATTATGTGAATTATCAAAACCTAACCACTTTACAAACACTTTATCACGACGATTCTTAAGAACTTTTTCTATAAGATATATATCTGGATATTTCACTTTAGAAATTTCTTCTTCGTAGAAACCACCTTCGATGGGTTCATCTTGATAATCTTTCAGCTTATAAGTTACTGGTTTTGTTGACTCAACTTTAGAGATGGTAAATATTTCAGTTGTCCAGTTTGGTGTATATCCTTTCTCGAAAACATGTTTATTCTTGCTGACTCGAACTCTATCGCCAACTTTGAATTTTGCCTTTTTAGTTAAAATTTTTCTCTGTTTTGAAATGCGTTTTAATAATTCCTTTTCATCTTCTTTTCTGACATCCTTTGGTTTCATATCAATAGTTCGATGTTTTTGATTGTTATATTTTAAAATTAGAGATGGTAAAATATCTTCCCATTTATAATTTCCTCTTAAGTTGAACTGTGGCCACATCATATTTTTGAGTGTTCGGTTAAATCTTTCAATTATTGATGCTTTTAAATTACTAAATGTTGAATACAGTTTAATGTTATATGACTTCATTAAATTTTCGAAAATTAAATTATAAAATTCTTTGCCTCTATCGGTATGTAAATTTTTAGGTACACGTCCTTGTACAAGTATAGATTTCATAGCAGTAGAAACTTCTTTCCCACATTTACTTTTTACAGGTATTGCCCATGCATACTTGGAAAATATATCTATTACAGTTAACATATATTTAAATCCTTTGTTAACTTTCGAATATGGTATCATTTCAACCAAATCTGCTTGCCATGTTTCATCTACATCACGCAATTGTACTTTTCGACGTGGATAATTTCTCCGAGCTTGTCTATGTAATTCTGTGACTACTGTTAACTTTTTACTATCCATATTTTAAGATATATATGAATACATCAATACTCAATATAGTACTGATTTAAAGTTGATATGTATCCTCTTAATATATAATTTTAGATTCACGTAATTCTTCAAGGATACTCATAATTTTATTGTTATGACTTGGATTGCCAGCTTGTCGTGATGCTATAAGTAGACGTAAACGATCGACAAGTTCATTTGGATCATCCCAGTAGATATAATCTGAGTCTGATTTCCTTTCTACCAACATAGATTGCTGTAATAAAAATTTTTTTTGTAAGGATTCTCCTGTTTTCTGATAAAACTTAGCAATTACGTTTGTATATTTAAAACTTTTGTTTATACGAATAGGTTTATTTGGACTGTAATTCTTTCTATGTGCATTAGTAGATTGTAATATTTCTTTATAGTTGGCTAAATCATTTGAACGTATAGAAGCTTGGTAGTAGTTATAAAAGTGAACCAATATGTGTAAAGAAAAGCAGTGTGAATGTAACTCGCAAGGTGTTAACACCTCAGAATCAAATATTTCTGAAGAAACTTGGTCTGCGAATCAGACATTAAAAATAAAGAAGAAGAAGCAGAAGAAGAGAGGTGAAAAATTCTATTTATTCATTTTGTGTCGTTGTTATAAGAAAAAATATTGTCTCGTCATACATGATCGTATAGTTCAGTATAAACCAATCAGTTCCGTACGAATTTTTGTGCAGAATTTTCTAAAAATTTTCCAAAATTAATTACGTACAAATTTCGTTCAGAAAGACTGAACTTTCCAAAATTTCCTGTTCTCATAATTTTTCAATTTTCCTAATTTTTATTCTCTGAATTAATGGATTTCAAAATTTTTTCAAGAGAATCGTCAGATGACTTTGCTTCGTCCTCAAACCTTTTGAATCGTCTTCCCTTGTTGGGTACGAAGCTAGAAAAATCTTTGTGAAGGTCAAAAAAAATTTTCTATTCTCAAAATTTTGGAATTTTCCTAATTTTTATGTCCTAAATTCATCGATTTCAAAATTTTTATACGAGAATCGTCGAATGACTTTGCTCCATTCTCAAACCTTTTGAATCGTCTTCTCCTACGAAATATAAAGCTAGAAAAATTATTGTTGAAGCCAAAAAAAATTTCCTGTTCACAAAATTTTGGAATTTTCCTAATTTTTATATCCAAAATTCATCGATTTCAAAATTTTTTTACGAGAATCGTCGGATGACTTCGTTCCATCCTCAAACCTTTTAAATCGTCTTCTCCTACGTAATATAAAGCTAGAAAAATTATTGTTGAAGCCAAAAAAAATTTCCCGTTCTCAAAATTTTGGAATTTTCCTAATTTTTATATCCAAAATTCATCGATTTCAAAATTTTTTTACGAGAATCGTCGGATGACTTTGTTCCATCCTCAAACCTTTCAAATCGTCTTCTCCTACGTAATATAAAGCTAGAAAAATTATTGTTGAAGCCAAAAAAAATTTCCCGTTCTCAAAATTTTGGAATTTTCCTAATTTTTAATTCCAAAATTCATCGATTACAAAATTTTTTTACGAGAATCGTCGGATTACTTTGCTCCATCCTCAAACCTTTTGAATCGTCTTCTCCTACCAAATAGTAAGCTGGTTTAATTTTTGTTGAGGGCAATAAAAATTTCCTGTTCTCAAAATTTTGGAATTTTCCTAATTTTTAATTCCAAAATTCATCGATTTCAAAATTTTTTACGAGAATCGTCGGATGACTTTGCTCCATCCTCAAACCTTTTGAATCGTCTTCTCCTACGAAATATAAAGCTAGAAAAATTATTGTTGAAGCCAAAAAAAATTTCCTGTTCTCAAAATTTTGGAATTTTCCTAATTTTTATTTCGAAAATTCATCGATTTCAAAATTTTTTTACGAGAAAAAATTTTGAAAATTTTTAGAAAATTCTGCACAAAAATTCGTGCGGAATTACGCATGAAATGTGAGCTAGAAATTTATTTAAAAAATTTTGGTCAAATTTCCATGCGAAATTCAAACTAATTACAAACGATTTTTTGAATGAAATATTTTTTTAAATATTTTCCGGTTATTTTTCCATTTCCGTGCAAAATTCTTTAAGAATATTTCATAAAATATTCGTTAGTAAATCGTTCGAATTTCGTATGGAAATTTGGCCAAAAATTTTAGATTGAAATTTGTAGCTTACATTTTTTGTCGAATTCTATATGAATTTGGGTGCAGAAGTTTCTAAAAATTTTCCAAAATTAATAACGTACAAATTTCGTTCAGAAAGACTGAAATTTTTTTAAAAAAATTGTCAAAAGAATTTCCGAGAATATAAATAGCTAAGAAAATTATTTGTTTGCTGTTCAAATTTTTTGATTCGCGTGACAATAACGTTATTTTCGGATAAAAATTTAAATATTTCAAAATTTCCATTAATATTTACAAACATTTTATTTACAAATAATTCAGTTTTTATTTTTTCAATTGTGGAATCACAATTGTTTGAAAAATTTTTTTCTGTACATCGGATTCAATGCACTTATTGGCTGTTTTCGGCGTTCACCCGGTGTTAACACCGAGTTAACGAAAGCCCAATCATAAATAATATTTATTAACATTCCGTTGGAACTATCCAATCAGGATCAACTCGGTCTTAACACCGGGTGAACGCCGAAAACAGCCATTATAAATTTAATATAATCATTCTTATTTATCACCCCGGTGGCATTGATGAGTTAAAAGTGTACCAACTGTTGAAAGTTGACACCGATGGCGCCAGCTATGCACAGGCCCTGTTTCAATTAAAATACATGGGATAATGCATAAAAATTGTATTTTCTTTAACTGAAATTAATTCAATCATATTTTTTTACATGAAATGAATCTATAAACTTTTAAACATATTTTGTAACAATTGTTACTTTATTAAAGCGTGGAATAATGTATTTAGAACGAAATTTCTACCTAAATTTTTGGCGGGATTTTCAAAAATATGTAAGTTTTTATAATTATTTTTTAATTTACTATTATTAATATTTCAAAACTATATTGAGTAGATGAGAAAAAAAAATTTATAATAAATAATAATAATAAAATTAATATTTTTTTGAAATTCCCGCCTAAAACTGAGATGAAAATTTCGTTATAAATTAAATATTCTACTCTTTTATAAGGCTATAACTATCAAAAAATATGTTAAAAAGTTTCTATATTAATATTGTGTACAAAGAAATACGATTTAATAAATTTTAATTAGTGAAAATTTAATTTTTTTGCAATATCCCATGCATTTTAATTGAAACAGGGCCCGTGCATAGCTGGCGCCAGCTGGTGTACACTTTCAGCTCTCATGTCTTTTTATACAATGGAAAAAACGAGCAATGTCACCGGGGTGTTATTTATTCAAAGGGAAAAGGAATGTTTTACATATTTATCATATTTATTAATTTAAAATGTGAAATATTTATTGTTAGTAAATTGTTGAAAATAAAATTTCACTATTATGCAATTGTTAATTGATTTGCAGGTATCAAATTATTTATATTGGTAAATAAATATATTAATTAATAGTAATAATAATATTAATAATAATACAGGAAAGAAATCTATTCTACTAAAGTTAACCTCAAAATCAGATCACAAGTTTCTTTAATTTCTTTTTTAAAAAATTGAAATTTCATCAATGTAAAAACATGACGCTCGAGGAATACAAATTGCAGGAATTTGCAGGA
The DNA here is from genome assembly GCA_032872475.1 of Leptopilina myrica (nomen nudum). Lineage (NCBI taxonomy): Eukaryota > Metazoa > Arthropoda > Insecta > Hymenoptera > Figitidae > Leptopilina > Leptopilina myrica (nomen nudum). The sequence continues at coordinate 3,428,531 of CM065461.1, forward strand.
GCCAAAAAACTTATTTCTTAGCTGTTCACATTTTTTAATTTGATTGTGAATTAATTTTTGGAAATCTTTTTCACGTTGCAATTACGTCACTTCCTGTCGAAAATTTAAATTCTTCAAAGTTTGCATTAATATTTACAAACATATTTCATTTAAAAATAATTAAGTAATTTATTTTTTTAATTGTGGAAACATAAAAAAAGTTGGAAACCGTTTTTTCTTATTAATCTTATTACTTATGCAAGCTTGATTTTTTTCTGTACGACGAATTCATTGCATTTATTAAAAATTAAAATATTTACTTTTATTTATGCAATGTAAAAAATATTTTACATATTTCTCTTGTTTATACATAGAATTTTCAATTGGGATGATATATAATAAATGTATTTTTCATTATACTATTATTTACACGCTCTTTAAAATGCGACACTATTTTGACATGTGTAAATTGTTTAAAATTAGTTTCCACTATTATATAATTAATAATTATTTAGAAATTAGGAAATTATTGATGGGTAAGTACATATATTAATTAAACAATTAATTAATTATAATACAGGGAAAAATTCAATTAAATTAAAGTTAACCTCAAAATCAAAAGATAATTTTTTATTATTTTCTTGTTTAAAAAATTGAAATTTCATCCATGTTAAATTAATACGCTTTAAATAATGTAAATGGCAGGAATTATTTCTTACCTGTTTAAATTTGTTTGACAATTATTAATTTTTGAAAATCTTCTTTTTCACGTCATCTGTGGGCTAAAATTTAAAATAAATTTTTGAAAATTCTTTTTAATATTTATAAAAACATTTCATTTAAATAACAATTTTTTCATTTTATATTTAAAATAATTCTATCGTGAATTTCGTAAAGGGCTCAACTCGGTTTTTTGAAATTTTGCTGGAAACACAAAAAACTATTCAGTTTAAACAGCTTTACTTAAAAGAATCCAGCTTTTTTTCATAGTAACTAAATGCTATTTTTTATTAAAAAATGATAAAAGAATTGTCTTTAATAACAGTGAGTTGAAGAAAATTTATATTATAGTTCACAGAGTTAAAACCTTTTCGAAATTCATGAAAAAAATTTAATTGCTTTAATCATTCAAATATAATAGTTAAATGTTTTAATATCGAGAAACAATTTATTAATTTTTTATTTAATTTTAAAATGTAATAAATGTTTTTTGAACTCCAAGGACATTTCATTTCATATTATTCTTCTTCAACTGAAGAAGATATTTTTTCGCATTGTAGAGGCGATTCAGGCGGTGTTGTATATTCTTCAAATGGTGAAGACATTGCACTGAAATAAATATCAGATGACGGTGATGCTGGAGGAGGAGATTGAGGTGAGCTGGATGGTGATGGTGATGGTGATGGTGATGGTGATGGTGATGGTGATGGTGATGGTGATGGTGATGGTGATGGTGATGGTGATGGTGATGGTGATGGTGATGGTGACTCTGGCATGGCAGGTGGTGTGGTGGTATCAGGTGCTGTTAAAAGATTTAATTTACTTATTTACTTGCATTACTCAAAATAAAATTAGGAATAATGAGAAAATTTAAGAAATTTTGACCGTCATAAGAAGTTTTTGTTTACTTTAAACTAAAGGATTTTTTATGTTGATGTTTTGTGACTACAATTGTAACGAAACTAGTCTATAATCGTTAGAAAATCTGACTTTTTCAGTTTTGTGACTTTATTTTTAATAGGGCAATTATAAAAATATTAAAAAGTACTTACATGTGTCTCTCTCAGTTCCTCTAGACATTTTGAAAGTTAAAGTTTTCTTAAAATATGGAGTTTGCTTTTTTTAACAAATATAGATTTAGTTGGAATGTCAATGAAATGGGGATTTTTATTTGTGTTTTCAAGCATTAAGCCTTTAACACAATAGTTGTGTAAAAATTTAGCCTAAAGGTCTAAACACAATTGCATCGGATAGGGTGACATGTACATACATTTTGAGGTTGGGAGGCCCTTATAGGCCAACGTAGAATAGAAACTTTAACCGTAACAGCAGTCGGAAACGTAAAGAAAAGTTAGAGAAAGAAATAAATTAACAGTTTTGTGCCCTGTTTCCACGCTCGATATAAAAGGCCGAGCGTGAAAACAGATCAAGAAATTGTCAATTTAGAGTTTTAGCCAATAAAAATCCACAATTCGTGTAAATTCCCCTAAAGGCCTAATCACAATAGATTCGCGAAAGTCGTTCGCGAACACAAAGCATGAGTTAAAAAAGGATAGAGGTATATTTGTGTCCTTTTCTATCTCATGCGTCTCGTTCGCGAACAACCTTAACGGCCGACGCACAATGGAAATGTAAAGATTTTCCGCATGAGAGAAATAAGAAAAAAAATTTTAAACGAGTTTCCTAAACAAGCTTGTTTTCCTCACAGAATTGTGCAGTGACGCATTACTCGAGGTTTTCTATATTATGTAAAATACGTATTATACGTAAAATACCCTCCCCCACTTTCTATTAAATTCCAATTTTTCATGCATAATTCACATGTATTATGCGTATAATACATCAATTATAATTCACAACCCTACTACCTCCCGTTCCTGCGTATATATATGCAGAAACGAAATAAATATATTATTTTAGAGTTATATTTTAATCACGGAATTTATTTATCACGTCTTGTATCGCATTCACTGCACAAAGGATGACCCCTAATGTTCTTTAGTGTTAGGTAAACAAAATTGCAAAAAATAAGACTGAGACTGTGTTTACATAGTTGCGTTTCAACGCACGTTTTTGCATTTTCATGTACTTCTATCCTTGTTACACTCATTGATTAATGGAAAATGCAACGTTAGAATACAAGTATATACACAACAGTAAGAGTTGATGGTAAATCTTTTTTATTTAAAATTATGAAAAGAAATGAATCCTGAAAAGAAATGCATATATTCATATTTTATAAATATATATGAATGCGTTCAAACTTAAAAATATACAACTATATACATTTCGGAATCAATGTTGTCAATTCCAATTTCGTCCTCTTTTTTCGAACAATTATGTATTGGCCTTTTCTTTTTTTTTAATTTGTTTTAATTGTGTTCCAATGGGTGACAGGATCGTTGGATAGGCAGCAGTAGTTGAATGGAACTCTGGAGAAGATGTTGTGGCTGTGGGAATTTTTTTCCAAAAAACTAGAATCTGCAGTTTCCATGGGTGACGGGATCGTTGGAGAGGCAGCAGGAATTGAATGGAATTCTGGAGAAGATGTGGCTTTGGGAATTTTTTCCAAATAACCAGAATTTGCAGTTTCCAAGGGTGACGGGATCGTTGGAGAGGCAGCAGAGGGAAGAATCTTGACTTCTTTGGTAAGAGAGACTTTATCCTTAGAGGCAGATTCTTTATGTACTAATTCCATATGAATCAAGTGAGCCGAATAAGAGGTAAAGAACTCTCCACAATGATCGCACAATGTTTCATTTTGTGAAGCCGGTTGGGAACTAATTTCTGCAAATAATCATTTAGGCGTCACAAAAAAATCAATGCTGAAAAACGTTCATAAATACACACAAACAAATAAACAAACATACATACTAACATATATACATAACATACTACATACAAACAAACATACATTGATACATACATACAGATTTACATACATTTATACATATATGCAAACAAACATATATTCAACTAACATACATACATACATACATACATACATACATACATACATACATACATACCCCTTACGTTGTGAGCATAAGGTATCCTTTTCTAATCTATGCGATTAGAAAGAGATACATTTATTCTCAGGCTGCTATCATTTCGAACTTCAAAAAACACCCTGTATTTTTATATATAGTTTAAAATTTTTACCATTGCAATAATCGTGATCAATTTTCCAAACGTTTTCATTAGATGGAATGGATTCCTCATAAGTTGGAACGGATTCTTCATAACCTGGAACGGTATTTTCGATGGATTCGGAGATTTCGATTGACGCGGAGTTTTCATAAGTTGATGAGATTTCCTCGTTACAGGAGCCTATATTTTCCCGATGGAATTCTTCCACGTGGTTCTCGAGGGCTAGTTTTGATATTAAAAACTTTCCACATTGAGGACAGTGAATGTTCTTATTCTTTCTACGTTCTTTATAACATAAATCTGAGTACAAAAATGGTGAAATTAGAAGGAAAATTCGAAATTGAGTTCTGTGTCATATTCCAATTTTATGTTTGTACGTATTTATGTCTGTACGCCTGTATATATATAAATGTATTATGTTTGTATGTGTGTATTTATAAATAAGTACGTATGAATGAATTAGTTTAAAAGTGTACCTCTGGAGGTGCCAGGAACTGGATCCTGTGGCTCCTGTTGGACAATCGGAGCTTCCGGCTCAACAACGTTGTGAATTTCATGCATGTGTTTCTTTAAAGAACTGGATCGCGAAAAATTCCGTTTGCATGTCTGGCATGTGAGGTTTGTGATTTCAATTTCGGCATCAACAACTATACATGAAACAAGTTCAAGTGTATTACAATTTTGTGTATATTTATCCTCAATTAAAAAAATTATGAATTTGTAAAGCCAGAAAGGGATGAACAACTACATGACCAATGCCGTATGGATTTTTTATTTGAAACGAAATCGGAAATCTAATTATGAAAGCGTCAATCCTAAAGCAGAATTTCATAAGAATAGTTCTCCTACAATTGTGCTTTCGTTTGATGCATTTTGCTTATATGGTATCGAACCCTAAAAATTCAACCAACCGATCTATTTCACAAATATCGAAGGTATAGAAACACCTTTAATATTCGTAGCATATGAGAAAATACAAAAGATAGAAGAAAGGTGAAAGACACATTCTCTGAATCTTCATTCACAATTGACCTAAAAGTCTTAAATCTAAAGTAGGAAATCGTAAAAGGTGTCATGAGACGGCAGCCTTAAAATGCTTTAATATCTCGTATGTTTTAGTCAAGTAATCGTCCTACATGAATTTTCAGTTCTGTCACTTGGTATGGTTGGTTGGAGTATAAATTCAACTATCAACGGTTTCTGCAATTAAGAAACTATAAAAATGGAGCCAATCAAGTTAAGTATCCCGAGATTGGAAATTCATTCAGACGATTGTTTGACACAAACACTGAAGGTATAAAAGCACCTTTATGCTACAGATCCATATGAGCAAATAATTTAATTCACTCACTTTCCTCCACTAGCTTGAACAAGCAATCATCAGTTCCCTTAACACATGTCGTTAAAAATTCATCCATTTTCTGATCAATAACGTTTTGCCTGCCAGTAATCAGAATGTCCTTAAAAAGATTCCACCCGTTTAGAATAATTTTTTCAAATTGTCTATCTTTCAGGGTCATATTTTTGTCCTTTGAAGGCAAACAAGATACATCCAATATTTCTTGATGAATGCGGCCGGTCAACTTAACGAGATTATCTGCAAAATAGATAAATAATTGAGGCAGTGATTCCATGCTCATGTTTTGACGCAACGTTTCGCGTTGAACTGTCCAACCCTGTCGAAGAAAATATGTTTAGTCCAAAAGACAACAGAATTGCGAAAGTCGTTCGCCAACGAGACAAATGAGATAGAAAAGGACTCTTCCCTTTTCTAACTCATGCTTTACGTTCGAGAACGCCTTTCGCGAAACAGTTATTCTAAGGCCTTTAGCCTTACTAGAGGAGATTTTCCAAACTTTCCGGAAATTTTAATAAGCAAGGTTGAACAGATATCAAAAAAGTGTCGCAGCAGTCGAGTAATAGTGTATGACCCATAGAGATAATATAAATAGAGTGGGGATGGTATTTACAGACGAGTCCGCTTGAAAGAAAGAGAAAGAAGATTTAACACCAGTAGGTGTCTCTCTTGCACTGGAGCAGATGGAAGAGGACAGATACTGGTGCTAAATCTTTTTTCTCTCTCCAACCCATTTTGTTTATGGCAGGACACTTCCCCCATACGCTACCGCCTATACCTTGCCTACTCTATTTATATTATCTCTATGGTATGACCTAGAGGCGCTCAATGCTCACCGATTGGCATTAGTAGGTGCCTCAAAACGTCGGATAAGTTATAAAATTGGAAGATTTAATTACGTAAATTTATAGAGAATTATGCTTATTTTACAGGATTGGTTCACTGTCTGCGGAGAGAAGAGAAAGATTTAGGAGTAAAGGAGAAGAGAAAATCTTCTTCTCAATTACTTGAATGTCGCAATCCTTGCCCGTCTTCTCACAGGCTGACAGCATAATCTGGTGGTCTATTATGTAGAATTCCGCTTTAAAGTGAAAGTGAAATGAAAGTGAAGTAACTACTCGAACTTACCAAGAAAATGGACTGGCGATGATCTTGTTTCTACATATGTATGTAGTGTCCTGTTGAAACGTTCCAGGAAATTGTTAGTTCTGTGGATGGACAGGTAGACAGAGAAGTCTTCTGCCTTTGTCCGCTTGATCCACTGATTTTCGTAATAATTTACGAAACCAGCAAGATCATTTGCTGTGACAGCCTGTAAAAGTATAAAATATATTCAGGTGAAAAGAAAGATATTATACCCAACACAATATAAGAAAATTAAGAAAAACTCAATGTATGATCACATCAAATTTTAAGAAACTATTATCACCCATCTCTTTTATAAAAAGTCATAAACGTGTTTCGATCTACACCAGGGGCCCTAACAAGGATTGAAAAAAAAATTTCTGACGCGAAAATAGAATGAACATTTGTTACACTCTCATGCGATGTTAAATCAACATTTACGTCAATTATTGAATAATAGCGGGCACTTAAAGAATAACTTCAAGTTTCATGAACTTTGCAACTAAAGGTTCTGAAAATTGCGGTCTAGGTAATAGGCACTTATGTACATAGTTTGTTTTTCCGGTTTGAAAACATATTTAAAATTCGTGAGGCTTTTATAACAAGACAACAGTTAAAGTGTAGTTCCGTGTAGGCAGAAAACGTAGAACCGAAAGCAGAATTTCATGAGAACAAGCAATAATACTATCCTCAACAACCTTAGGTCTTTTCTATAAAAGAGAAAAAATGAAAAGTCAATATTTTCAATCAAAATTGATGTATTTTGCAAAACATTAAGGATTTGCTTGAAATTCATTACTCAGAGATTTTTTAAATCGCTGATGACCAATCTGTAGCTGCTTTTTTAAATAAAAAATAGCAGATTCAAAATGAATTTTTCGAAACCAGCATCGGATGCATAATCAGAAACCCAAAAAAGCGCGAATGAAAAGTTAGAAGCCAATAATAGCGATAGATCCCTAAAATCACCCAGCTTAAAATCCCCGTACAGGATCCTTAAAGGAATCTTTTGGGATTCTGTGCAGGATCTTCTCGTGATCTTGTGCAGGTCCTGTAAAGGATTCCGTACGGGATTTTGAAACAGGGTCTTTGTGCTGGTTCAGATGCAGGAACCTTTGCAGTTTTGTAAACTGCAGGTACTTAAATGTACATGATCCTGTAAGGGTTCTTGTACAGGAAACTTTGATAGCTAAGGTTCCTGCATCGGAACCTGCACAGGAACCCCATTCCAAAATCCCGTACTAGATCCTTTAAGGATCCTGTACCTTACCTTTTAAGTTGGATGCAGAGTATGGTGAGGATAGAGTAAGAGGCCTTGTCCAAAAAGTGGGGAGTTCTTCCTCCTATATTGTGGTGCTTAGTGACAAATGAGTTGATTAGGAATCTCAATAGCCACGGATATTTTTCGCGAAGTTATGCACATGATCTCTGCATTTATAATAATAAGAGGGCACTCAATTAAGACTTTCTTGAAAATTACGGAAAGTGTACTTAAGATTGTCAAAGATTGATGCGGTATAACTGGACTTTCTATGAACCCAGAGAAAAGGAATATAGTAGTTTTCACAAGAAAATATAAGGTACTGATTTTAAAGAAGCCGGTATTGTATGGAAAAGCAATTTCTTAATTCGAAATCGACTACAAGTACCTGGGAATAATGCTGGATAAAAAGCTGAGATGGAAAGAATACTTCGAATATCAGTATTGAAGGTTAATAAAAATTTAGACTAATTTCTTATTAATTTAAATCCTTTAATCATAATTTTAACGAATAGTAAAAATTTTATCAAGTAATCTATATCATTTTACTAAAAATTGCTGTTAAATTAGTTACTATTTTAGAAATGTCCAAGTACTGGTGCTTTTACCTTCTTTTCTCATACGTATTTAGATTCTTAAAACTTGCCAACCTTCAAATTTAAATAAAAACTTCAAATTTAAACTTCGCGTCACGTAGTAGGGCTCTACAGCCGTTCTAAAGACTACTACTACACTTTATTAAAATTAATGTTACTATTATTGAATTTGAAAACAGTAAATTTAATATGCAAAATCTCTTTTTACTGCTTTCTTAAGATTTTCTTATCTTTTTTTTTGGTTTTAATGGATTAAAATATTTCATTAAAATATTTCAATTTTTCATTGCACAGATTATAAACTTCATTAAAATATTTCAAGATGCCTGTATACGCATGCTCCAACGAAGGTTTTGTAGGTTATATTGCATAACCTAACAGAACATATTAATTAGTCATTTGTTTCCAAAAAGTTAAAAATAAATAAATAATAACAAAATAATATACCTATAAATAACAATAAAATATAATAATAAATAAATAAATAATATTACACGCCTAATTTAAATTTTCCCGCTAACTTATTTGAAATATTTCAATTTTAAATATACTTCAAATTTTGCATGAAATATTTCACGGAACTAAAATTTCATAAAATTTTATATCCCTACTGCCACAGCTCTCTGCTGCCTGCGCAGGCAGCTGTGATGAGTGAGGGAATAAGAAAATTCAAATTCATGCAAATATGGTATTCCCAAAAATGTTGTCTTCTCCACGCACAGTATTTTAGTAAAAATATATTCAATTTAATATTTAATTTGTATAAAATTAAACAATAATTATTTATTTTTATAATTTCAATTGATTGGAATAATTCTCAATGAGATGTCTTTCTATTACCCAAAATATATTATTGATAAAAATAAGAAAAAATATTAAATGAAAATTATTTTAAATTGTTAAAAAGTATTAGAAGCAAAAAACTTTTAATAAAATAGGAGAAAAAAATAAAGTCTAATAGAAATAATAAATACAACTACCACTTACACAAATTTTTTACCACTTTCTTTATCAACGCCTGATTTGGAATCACGATATCAAATAAATTATTGATTAATTAGTTAAGAATTAATTTTAATTATAATTTACAAAATAAGAAACTTTATTCTTTTTAAAATTAAATTAATTTAATTAATTTATTTAAGTGACATTTATTTTCTTATATTTTATTAGAATAATTAAGTGAAATTATAATTATTAATTAATTATTTAATTAATTATTAATTATAAATAATAATTAATTTTAACCACAATTAATATTAAATTTGCTTGTGGAAATTATAATTCTTTAAAAAAAAATTAACTGTCTTTTAATTCCTCAGAATCTTCTACTAGTGTCATCTAACGAATGTTTTCCGCATTTAACTCGCCTTATTCCCTTCTCATGAATTCGTTAAGTTTTGGTGCTAAACGGTGATAGTGTTTTTTTTCCGTAAAATAATTTTCCGTAAATTGACAACCTATCATGTATAGTATATTGACAGTCTTGATTTCAATGTTTGTAAAGTCAATGTGTAATGTTATTGTTTACAACATGAGTTTATTTAAGAAATGTTTAAAACGATAAGTATAATTAATTATTAATTAAATAAAATAAGTTAATTAAAAATTTTTTAATTATTATTATTTCAATTATAAACAAATTAATTTTCATCTTCAAAAATTCTTTGTTTTTTTAATGTTGTCAAATATTAATTTAAAAAATTTTACTTTTTTAACAAATTAATTGATAACAATGTATTAACTATAGTTAAATATTGAAATTTCTTTATTGAAAAAAATTGTTTTGAGGTTATAGTTTTTTTGATTATGAATTAAAAGAAAAAAACTTTTTTGAGGTTATATTTTGTAACATTGTCATTTAAATGCAGTGAAATAATTTTTCTGTTTGTTTTTTTGCAATATTAGTTTTGAGGTTATGTATACAAAAAAATATGTTGTAAATGTTTTAACTTTGTTTTATTTTTTTACAAAATATTTTATCATTTTCTTATAAAAATGTAAAAAAATATATTTTAATAATTTTTATTTTTCAATTTCAGGTTTTTTTTTTAATTAAATGTATAAATTTAAAAAAATTTCATTTTGATGATGTCTATCGTGATAATAACGACTATCACGATGGTGATGACGGTGATCACGATGATAATGATTACGATGATGGTAACTGCGATGATGAGGATGATTCTGACGATGTCGCCTATGACTCCTGCGCCTCCGCCTAGCACGACATTTCGGACATTTTGCTGGTGTATTTTCTTTGTCCTTATCCAACTCAGGAGTTGGATACCGCAATGGAGACATAATTGCTTCTGGAGTTGGTGGGCGAATTGGAGAAAGACTCCTTTCTGAAGCTAGTTCTTCAAACTGAAAAATAGTTTAAATTTTTTTATTTTTCATACTTTAGAAAAATAAAGAATTTTCTCTTCTATATAAAAAAAAATTACATTTTCAGCTTCAACATTTTGAAGCTTCGTCTGAGTGGATGAATCTCGCATCCACACTACCCCGGAGTAATTATGAACATCATCATTAGCATGGTCAGGATCTTCCCAATTCATGTACTCCTCTTTTCCATATAAAGCGCTGCGTGATGGACTCCAGATATCATCATCATCAGAAGTCAGGATCACAGTGGCTGCTGGGCTGCTCTTCTTCTCGGTTGCTGTTCAAGTGTCCGTGGTGCTCTGCTATCATATGTGAAGTGATTCGCATCGCGGATCTCGATCTTATTGATAGCACCGTTCACTACTCCCACCATTCACGAAAGCCCCCACCACCTCTTGGTGGGTGGTGATCATGACCCCACCTCACGTGAAAGTTGATCACGTGAAAAAATGTTAGGTTAGAAATTAAAATTTTTAAATATACGCGCTATAACAGACCGCAGCGCTAGTGGCGGCCTCGCGAACTAATTTTTAAAAAAGCGCGCCATAACAGACTGCAGCGCTAGTGGCGCCTCTAGCGGCGGCATCGCGAACTATATTCCAGTAGTTACATAGCTTATCTACTTCCTAAATACGTATTAAATTTGTAAAATTTCTGCGTAATTGAAAAGAATATGCATTTCTTCCTTATACTCAAGCGAGAAAAAGTGGTGGCCAACTTACGATCGCTATTTATAAAATGTCCAAAATGCAACTTTTAATAATTTATTGTATTAAGAATATAAAAGCCATTCGATATCATTCTGAATACCACAAAATTATAGGAAAACGATCTCTTAATACTAATATATACTTGCTGAAGTGATTAAATTTCATTTTGTTACTATTTTCAACCAATTTGCTTAGGCGGACAACTTAGGACCACTCTCCCCTACAGATTTATATCTGGTAGATATCACGTCAAAAGTACACAAAAAAATGTTGTCCAATTATTCCCAAATTTTTTTATAATATTCCCTATAGTTTAGTAATTTGTCGGATTAATATTTTTGAATTTAATAAAAAATTGTCCGATAGGGAGGGGGTAGAAGTTCTGAACTTTTGCGTGACTCGCTCCACTTTGATTATTTCTCATAATTAGAAATTTTTTTTTTGAAAAAGTAGGATATGGGTTTTTAGATTTTTGCATAGACTTTCGAATGGCACAGTCTATTTTTAAAAATTTTTTTACGTTGACACAAATTTTGAAAAAATAAATATTTACTTTTCCCATCTTTGGGTCCATTTTTTATTTTTAAAAGAAAGCTAAGCTTTTTTCTGATGAAATACTTGTTTTCCAAAAAACCATTTTTTTTATTTTCGAGAAATGATTTTTTGAAAATAGCGCATCACGTCGTCGCGTCGAAATTTAATTTATAAAACGTTACATTGAACTATTTTCTGCATTTTACAGGGTTGAGGTTTTTTTTACTTTATCAGTTCTCAACTTTGTCTCTGCATTTTTTGTTTTAGTGCCCTTACTTTTTGAATCTTTTGATGCTGGAAACTCCACATGATTTGAACCAAACGAAATTTTTTTAAGGAACAATGTTTCGTCATTTGTAGGAATATCCTGTCGAGTCAAAAGATTTAAAAAATAAGGGCACTAACACAAAAAGTACAGAGACAAAGTCGAGAACAGCATAAGTAAAAAAGCCATCAAAAAGAAAAAAATACCTGTTTTGAAAATGTAACGGAATCAGTATTTTGAAATATTTAAAAATCGGAGAAAATTTGTCAACATTGAAAAATAAAAAAAATTGTAAGAAATGAAAATAAATTGTATATATTGTTATATATTATTATATTGTATATATTGTTATATTGTTGTAACATTTTTCTAGGGTGAACTTTTGACGTGATATCTACCATATATGAGTGATTTTCAAATAACTGTTATTTTTTAATAAGATGTTTGCCCTTTAAAATAGCACAGGACTACAAATTTTTTTAAAGAAAGTATTGACCGGACTATGTTTTTTATTTTTTTTGGGTCGCCATCACCTCAACCTTTGCAAAAAGTACTTGATTATCGAACACTTTAAGATGATGATTCAACATCAAACGAAGCAAAGCTTAATTTGGACAAAACAAGTTCATCTCGCAGTGGTGCGACTGAAATACTTAAATTTGTTGGTGATAGTTGGGAAATCAATTCTATTAAATCATTAAGTAGTACAGATAGTGAAAGTAGTAAGCTTTACCCATCAACTTTTATTACCGAACAATCCTCCAATTCTGAATTAAAAGTCTCAGCAGTACTTAATGAAGATGAGAAACATCACGCTATTATTGACTTGAATATTAAATTTAACATCTCACATGTTTACTTCACTTATCTTTTGTTTAATATATTTTAATTACAGGGCGTATAATAAAATAGAGTGGGAATCGATTTCGTTTTCTCCTTTACACATTTTTTATTTTTTTAAGTCTTTTTAATTGTAATTCTGTAAAAATTGTGCACAGTTTATTAAAAACACCCATGAAAAGATAATCTCTAAAATCCGCGAAAATTTCATATGTGCCATCAATTAAGGAGTTTCATAGAATAAGGGTATGTGCGTGATGTTGTAATGGATAATTGCAGTCGTAGAAGTGATCGGCTCAGGGTTTGCCATTGTTAACCGACTGGTAATATTTCGTCGGCTTGGTGGAAAACTACCATTTTAGGAATTCGTTATAAACTGTACCATTTAGGTAAATGTTTTTAAAACATTCCATTTCGAGAAAAAAAAATTTTGCTTTTTTTACAAGTTTGTCAACACTGCTGCCAGACATAAAATAAGGTAATGCATTTTTAAAAAGCGGTATCTTAAATATACTCTTGTTCATCTTTAAAATGTATTACTTAAAAATTTCTAATAATTGTTTTATAACAAACTTTTTAAATGGTATAGTTTATAACGAATTCCTGAAATAGTACAGTTTTCTACCAAGCCGACGATTTATTCCATACCGCGAGCTCGTTTGCTGTATTCTAAGGAGCCCTGCAATCTTCCACGACAAGACAACATTATAAAAAATTGAAAAAAATATTTTTTATTTTCTTTACGATTTATATTGAATTAGAGATGCCCTTTCTAATCATATAAACTAAAATGTCACATGTTATTAAAAAGTTTAATAAAAGTGGGAATAAAAAAAACGATGAATAATAAATGTGTTACGCTCCGAAGAAAGCTACCTAAGAAGCAAAAAATTTGAGGCTATTTTCTTAATTTTTTGAGTAAAAATGCAGAAAGAAAATCAACTATAAATTAAAAATTATTGTTTTTCTAGTGTTCATTATATCTAAAATATTTAATGAAAATTTGTTTCAAATTCAAATAATAAAAAATAATCTTTTAATCAAGATAAATCTAACACAAACCTAACCTATAATTCGATTGCCTCATAGGTACCTTTCTTGAAAGCGCGTCGCAAATAAATTAGTATTGTTTAAGTAGTATTTAAAATATATTTTCTGCTTTTAAAGATTCGTTTCGCACACCTTTGCAAAAAGTATCTGATGATCAAAAACGATCAGATGATGATCCAGCATCAAAAGAAGCAAAGCTCAATTTGGACAATGCAAGTTCACCTCGTAGTGATGTGAATGAAATAATTAAGCTTGTTGATGAAAGTGAGATAAACAATTCTGCTGAATCATTAATCAGCACAGACAGTCAAAGTAGTAAGCTTCTCGAATCAACTTTTATTAGCGAAAAATCCTCCAATTCTGAATTAGAAGTCTCAGCAGTACTTAATGAAGATGAGAAACATCACGGTATGTATTACGTTATTAAAGACTGAAATATTTATTTTAATATCTCCCATGTTTGCTTCACTCACCGTTATTTAATATTTTCTAATTGTTATGTTCTTTAAGATGAAAAAATAATAAAATTACTAATTAAAACAAGTTCTGAATCCAGATGTTCAATATATGTGGACGTCGACATGAAAAGGGCCTATTTTGGCACTATTGGAGTTATTTATATGGTCGTATTCCTCGCAAAATTTGAAAAATTTTGATTGGTCTTAAAACTTTTTTGGTTAAAAATTCGCTGAGTTACGGAATTTCAAAATTTAGAATGCCAAAAAACTCATTTTCAGAAAAACGAAATTAAGGTAGAATTTGTCGCGTCAATTCATTTTCGTCAGATTTTTTAAAAATTTTACATTATTATTCTTTGGATATTTACCTACAAAATAAGGCCTATTAAAATAAAATTGACCGTCTGTAAGTCTCAAAAAATGAAATCAAAGTTTCGATTATTAACATGTACGGTATAAGAAAACCCTGTATTAATTACAGACTTTTCACTTTTACACCTATACTAATCGTTAGATTTAAAAAAAACTAAAGCTTTATTTATTGAACCAAAATGAACGTTTATAAAAAAATGAAAATTTTTTACCGTATAGTTTAAAAGATATTTAATGCCAAACTTAAAAAATTATTGAAACATTTGCTGTATATGAGAGGCGAATTCGTAAACATGTCAACGTCACTTGTTAAATACTACAGCTCGTCTGCTACTTTTGGCGCGAAATTTTAAATACGGCCATATGCCAAACTTGAGACATTGCCACGATCGTTTTTCATGCGAGAGGTTATGAATATACATTTAGAACATCTGTGTGTGAAACTGTACGTCCGCAAAAGTTTTTCTGAGGAAACTCGCATTCATAATCATTTTATAAGTACAGTAATCGGATACAAACTTTTGAGAGTGACCAGTAGCGCGGCAAATACCTTAAAGATTGCGATACCAACTAATTGTTGTATCCCTGGTTCTTTTTGAAAGTTATTTAGTTAAGAATTGTTTCCAATTCAGGGCACCTTGAAGATAAAAATCCAACGGGTTTAAAATTTTTTAAATTATCCCCCGTTCTTAATTTTTAAAATACGAAAAATAGACAATATGTGCCCTTTTGTAAAAAATGCAGTTGTTCTATTTAAAAATAATTTTTTTCAAGATTAATGATTACCTGTGTGAAAAAGTAGTGTTAGCCCACGCCGAGGGCTTGCATGAGTCGCCCAAATCCATTAGGGGCCCATGTGAGTGATCCAGGTAAGGCCCTTAATGGAAACGACATGCTGATTGTTGAGGGCACCCGCTCTAACCACTATGCTACAGGACCAACTTGAAAATTATTGCTTTATTGTAGGTGACTTGCTGACTTTCTTTTGATGATTTAATAAAACATTGTGGACACTAATAAACCATAACAAAAAACGTGTTTTTCATTGTTTAAAATCATTATAATTTTTAATTTTTTGTTGTAAAAAAATATTCGTTGATTCGACTTGGAAATTATTGCTAGTGAATGATGTGGGTGATCCATGCGGGCCCCTCGTGTGGGCCCTTAAGGATTTGCCCCTAGGAAGGCCCCTGCCGGGGGCTCTCACGTCGTGTGAGCTTGATGGGGGCTTTTTCCACACGGGTAGATACAATTTTATTGTGTCATTTAAAAAAAAGAATATATATTAAATTTTTTTCACACATGCAATTCTCTTACGGTTTGTATTTAAAAAGTCATTTAAGAAGAGAATAATACATATGCACCGTTTCCTGGAAAAACCACTGAAGTCGACTTAGGTTTCTGACGAAAAAATTAATTTAAGAGGGGGGTAAGGTTTTAAAATTTTGTATGGCATTTATAATATGTTTATTTTTAAATGTGCAATATTTTCCAATACACCATTTAAAAGAACTAAGTTCTAGATCCACAATGTAAAGTAGTTAATGTAGTGAAACTATACAGATTCTAGACCGCTTTACAATGTAAAGTAGTTAGTGCACTGAGAAAAATTATCTATTAAACATAAAACCTATTTTTTTAAAGTCCTATAATGGGTAAAAGAATTAACTGTATTGTAAAAGGAATCTTTTAAATTTAAAAATATTTCACGTTTATTGACCAAATGAAAAAATGAATTAATTAGTTCAATAAAAAAAAAAGGTATTAATAATTTTAATTAACTGAGTATTAAGTTTTTTTTTCGTTTAAAATTATTAAATATTAATAGTAGTTAATTAACTAATTATTTATTAGTAATACTAATAATATTTTAATACATTAATAACCAATTTGTTAATTTTTCTTTTAAAAACCTGTTCTTTTAATAAGTATAAGGGATAAACAATAACACTGCAAAAAATGGTGTCTAAAAATAAGACGTTTAGACGTTTATAAACGTCTTATGTAAATAAGCGTCTTATTTTAGCGTCTTAAATGAAAAACATAACCTCCAAATGTTATGTTTGTAGAAGGCAAATAAGACGCTTATAAACGTCTTCAAACTGACCACGTAAACGTCTTAAACCAAGACGCTCTTTTTTTACAGTGAAAAGACTTTCTTTTTGTCGTAAAAGAAATTTTTTTTATATAAACATTAAAAGGAAAATCTGTTGAATGAATTCCTCTAAATTTAAATAGATTGTTTTCTCAGTGTGTTGTGAAACTATACAGATTCTAGACCGTATCACAATGTAATGCAGTTAATGTAGTAAAACTGTACAGAATCTAGACCATTTCGGTATAGTTTTACGTGATTAGTTTCACGAGATGTTTACGGTACAGTTTCTATCTTGTATATAGTATGACCAGACATTTTTCTACACGGGTTACGTCAAGTTTCTTCACATATTAATTTAATTTGTAAAAACTTACTGTAAACAAGATTTAAATAAAAATAAGCAGAAGATTCTATTCAAAAATAACTTTAAAACATTGAAAAAATATTAAATAATGTTTAACAATCAAAGAAACTCGTAAATATTCAAAATTTAAAATAACGGATACAATAACAATAACAAGTTTCAAGTAAATCTGATACATTTTTAAAAAATTCGACAGCCATATTGGATTTGCCATGTAGAAGATACTTGACGTGATGGCGCAAAACTGAGTTCGGATTCGAATTAAGCAACCCAAAAAAAATAATAAACATGGTCCGATAAATACTTTATTTAAAAAAATGTTTGTGGTCTTGTGTAATTAGAAAACTACAACCTTGAAAACTTTATATTTATGTATTCTAGGTCTTGTAGAATACAGTGACAACAAAATTTTAAAAAACCTCTTAAGTCGACTTAATTGGTTTTTCGAGCCAACGGCTCATATGACAATATAGAAAATTCTTTTTTATCTTTTAGATAAACATCAAGGAAACTTTGAAAACAGAATAGACAGTAATTCAATAGTGAGGTGAGTAGCTTTTGGGCTATAATGGGTGTCTTACGCTCGTTATGCTTTATTAGAGGAAGATTGTAGGGTATAAGTTAGAGTGGTCGTTAATTTGCAAAATTTTGAATTTCTTTCATTCCACCCCCTAATATATTATCATTAACATTTATAACACTTATAAAGAATAATACAAATCATTTTTTGTGTTCCGTACATGTACGTGTACCGAAGAAATCCTATTAGTGAGACTCTTGCGTCCGTAGCCAAAAATGTTACCATTCCCCCCCTTTATTTTCTAAAATGTAACAGAGAGCTAAAATTTAGCATACTTGTATATTTTAACGCAAATATTACCAGAAAAATGTAGAGAAGTTGCTATGTAATAATAACAGTAGCGTTTTGAGGAAATACTGAAAATTTCAGTGTGAGTGCAACTCTTACATGTACATTTTTTGTAATTAAATTGTAATTCCATGTTTATGTCAAAAAACAAAAATTGTTGACTTTAAAAATAGGAACACCCTCGACAATTGGTACGTTTACCCTATTTTGATTTCCGAAATTTTTAAAATCAATTATTTTCACTACAAAACAACTTTTTTTAAAAGTAACTTCGAAGATTAACATTCACCCGCTCAATTCTTAAATTACCTCTCTCTGTATTGTCAAAAAAATTCTTAAAAATATGCAATTTTTCACCGAATAAACCTTACTCCTCTCACCATAAAAAATTTAAATAACCGTTCTATTTATAAACTTTTATTTTAAGTTATCTTATAACTTTCTTAGTAACAAATTTATTTTTATTTTACAGTGAAGTCATGGTAATGGATTTACCAGTTATCTCTGATACTTCTGTGAATATGAAAGAGAAAAGTATTTTGAATATTGATGATGAAGGATTTTGTATGCCTAGAGAAGATGGTGACAGCTTGCATAAACCTTCGAATTCATATCTTCCTGGACAATTTGAAGAAGAAACAGATAATACAAGTGATAAAGAAGATGACGAGAACGATGCTTTATATGATCCGACTAATGACTCCGATGCAAATTCTACTTCACACATAGATGCAAATAACACAGTGGCTACAAATTCATCAAACAATTCTTCAGATCCTCACACTTCGGCAATTGATGACACACTATTGCATGTTTCCAATTCAAATGGCTGCAAAAGAAAAAGATATTTTTGTATTTATTGTAAGTAACTCGTGACAAAAATTTCAAGACATTTTGTATTAGTGCATAAAAATGAAGCAGAAGTTAAATTGTTTACCGAAGAGAAAAAGGGTAGTAAGAAGAAAAAGGAATCGATTCAGAAGATTGTTCGTAAAGGAAATTACCTGTATAATACGTCTGAACAATATAATAAAGATAAGGAATTATTAGTATCTCGCAGACCTAACAAAAAATATAAAAAGAATGCAAAAGATTTCGGCGCTTGCAACTCATGTAAAGGATTTTTTTCAAAGGGAAGTTTACGACATCATGTACGGAAATGCACAGGAAAAAGTTCAAAACATGATCGCAGCGTTTTTGTTAACTCGAGAAAAGTAATCGATCGAGTCCACCAGGATGCAAATTCAAGAATGGCGAAACATATTATTCCTCGTATGAAAGAAGATACTGTAGCTCGCAGAATAAGATACGACAGATTAATTACGCTGTATGGAAATACTTTAAGTGACAAATATAGATCGAGTAAACACCTTTCGCCTTTCGTTCGCTATCAGCTGCGTTTGCTAGGTCGATTTCTGTTAGAAGTTGATAAATTACTAAAGTCGTCAATAACGTTTGAAGATTTACTGGATCCAGGATATTACAAAGTAGTGGCTGCTGCTGTAGAAAATGTTGCAGTTCTAACTGAAGACAAGAAGTACTATAAGACGCCCTCAAATGCTGCAAATTTGGGTAATTTTATTAAACAAGCAGCTGAAGTACTGGTTGCTGATTGTATAGAAAATAAGAATAAAAAAAAGAAGACGTGGAAAGCTTCATATTTCTCTTGAAAAACAAATTTTCTACGACTATAAATAAAACTGTAAGTGAAACACAAATGAAAAGAAGAAGAGAAAAGACAGTTGATCTTCCCTCCAAAGAGGACATTCACAAATTTAATTCTTTCATGAAGAGAAAGCAACAAGTCGCTTTGAACTTACTCAGCAAGAAGTATTCTCACAGTAAATGGCTAGAACTTGTCGAATCGAGCTTTGTATTGGCTATGACTTTTTGTAGGAGGAGACCAGGAGAACATGAGAGGGCGACAATTGCTGAGTTTCGAACTTACGATTCTCTTAATCAAACCGTAAACAAAGAGATATTTAACTCTTTAACGGAAGAAAATAAATCAATTGCCCAAAATTACGTTAGATTTAGTGACTGCAATCGAATTATTCATAAAATTTCGAGAAATGGCGGGAGTTCCATCAAACAATGAATATATTTTTGGTTTGCCGGGTGACACAAAAGGAGATATCAAAATTCGTCAGAGGTTGTGGGCTAATGAGAAAATTTTCTGTTGAATCAGGTGTTAAAAATCCTAAATCTATCAGGGCGACAAAGCTAAGGAAACAAGCTGCAACTGAAGCAGTTGCACAGGAATTATCAGATAACAGTATATCCATGTTAGCAGAGTTTTTGGGACATTCAGAGAAAATTCAAAAAGAACATTATCGACAGCCAGTAATTGTAAGAGATGTAGTGCAAATGGCATCATTTTTAGAACAGGCAATGAAAGGTAACATTAACGATGAAAGCGACGATGCCGATAGTGACAATTCTGATAGCGATGACGAATCAGACAATCTTTGTTTACCGCAAAATGTATCAGACGTTAATGGTTTACCGCAGAAAGTATTTACCATTCAATAGGAGATTCCGTGCAGAGTTGGCCAAAACAGTTTAGAAAATAAACTATCATCCGCAGGTATGCACTTAAATTACTTAAATATTAGAGGATGCCCATATACTATTATTAAGTAAAAAATATTTATAATATTAGATATTAATTAGTACTTAATTTAAATTTAAGGGGATTTCTGGTCTAGGATTTCAAAAAAATAAATATTTCTTTTTTTGCTTAAAATATTCCTTAGTGTCATAAAATTACAGCCCCAAAATATTTTTAAAGAAATATGTAAAACAAAGAAGTTTGGAGTATTTTTTCATACTGAGTATACCAATTTCTTAATCTTTTATTGTAGAATAAGTAGGGGGGCTTCGCCCCCTGCGCGCTTCTCGCGCCAACCCCCATCTCTTTTTCTTATTTTTATAAATTTTGATTCATGTTTTCTTAATATGAATATAATAAGTTACAATTAATAATAAAAGGCAACATTAAAAGAAGAATCTTGAATTTTTAATTTAGTTATTAGCCGAATTTAATGAATTTGCGCATATGGAAGGCATTAATAGGGATTTAAATCTGACGAACCTCATGATGGAAATGTGAAAGAAAAAATATAGGTAAAAAAATAGATCAAATTTGATTTTGACGTATCGTTAAGATTTTTATTAAGACTCTTTTTGACCAGAAAATTCTAAATTACGTCAAATTTGACATAGATTTTGACGTGTAGTAAAAGCCCTTGTTAGAACTCTTTTAATATGTAGGTTAAAAATAGGTCAATTTTAACATAAATTATGACGTAATGTATTCTAACCTGTAGGTCAAAAATAGGTCAAATTACACATAGTTTTTGACGTAATATAAAGATTTTTATTAAAACTTCTTTTATATCTGCAGGTCAAAGTTACGTCAAATTTAATTAAAATATTGACGCCTTGTAAAAGCCCTTAATAGGCCCTTTTTACATGTAGATAAAAAATAGGCAAAATTTGACATAAATTTTGACGTAATGTAAAGATTTTTATTAAGACTTTTTTTATGTGCAGGTCAAAATTACGTCAAATGTAACAAAGATAATTATTATTTAGGAGTGAGACGACAAGCGGGAAATCACTTTTTGAGGCAATTGTTCTCAGATGCTGTTAAAAAATTTGAGGCGCATGAAAAGACCTAAACCGGACTTGTTAGAAATGTTATTTAAAAGAATTTTATTATTTAGAATATCATTATATTAGAATGTATAATTGTTAGAGTGATAGCTTGACTGAAAGAAAAGTAGAAAGAATTATAATCAAATTGACTTTCTGCCAGATTATAATTCAGAGGAATAAATATTCTACTAAATTAAAATTCTTTCTATTTTTCTTTCAGTCAAGCTATCATTCTAACAATTATACATTCTACTATAATGATATTCTAAATAATAAAATTCTATTAAATAACATTTCTAACAAGTCCGGTTTAGGGTCTTTTCATGCGCCTCAAAAATTTTGTTAATAAATTCGGAAATCCTAGTGTCAGATTTTAATTATTAATGACAAAATATCAGGACAATCCATTAAAACGCGTCTGAGGTAATTTGGGGTAGTTAAAATCCTGCTCTTTATTTGCGCTTATGTTGCGTTTTTGCACTTTTGGGACCAGAACCATTTTCTCATTTACATATATGTTTTTTCAAAAAGTAAAAAATTAAGTTTCTAATTATTTTTAGACGGGCCGAGTTATCCGGGTGCTAGATAAGCAAATTAAATTACCTATTTTTAAAATAAAACAAGTTCCTAGACTACAAAAATTTTTTCATTCACATATTTTATTCCAAATTGTAAAACATTAAGCATATAATAGTTTTTAGACAAGCCACTATATCCGGGCGCTAGATAGGCAATTTCAGTGAAATGGGTGCTGGGACTAATATTTAAGATAAAACAAATTTACGAACAAAGGAAATTTTAATACTCTATTAAATTACTTAATATGTTACCTATTTCGTATTCAAATAGTTTTCAAAAGGGACAGCATAACAAGGCGCTATACAGGCAAATAAAAAAACTAATATTTAATGTAATGCTAATTCCCGAACATGAAACATTTCAACACTCTGCTATACGGAGAGAAAAAGTAAGCCTTTTTAGTATGAAAATGGTTAAAGAGAGTGCCAAACATACTCTTATAGGAAGAAATTAATACTCGAAAAGCGCAGTAGCGCTACGCGAGAAACGTAAGTAACACAAGCCTACTACGATTGCAAGAGATTCATGCTTTTTCGGTATGGAAGTGACGCATGAAACTCCTCCAATCGTAGTAGGCTTGTGTACCTACGTTTATTGCTAAAATTTCCCTACTAAAATTGCGCGGAAAAGTTTTATGTATTAAACTTGCGCCTCTTCGTACTATAAACGCTTACTTTTTCTCTCCGTGTAGAATACTTTAAATGGAACATAGTTCGCTCTCCAATAGTTTTTTAAGGGGACAACCCTAATAAAGGGGACAATGTCAGATGACTTTAAAAGGGACTTTTATTTTGTTCCAATAGTTTTTAGACAGGACAACTGAACAGGGCGTTGGTCAGGCTAATCAAGATACTAATATTCTGTACCCAGGTAAAACTTTCAGACTAATTCCGGATTAAATACGGATAGATTAGTACGGATTAGTCCGAAAATTGTACGAAAAAGGTCCGAAAATGATTCGCGCTAGTATGATATCAATCAGAACAAAAACCTGAATCCGAAAACACTCCGGAGTAATCCTGAATGTCTACGAATAATAGACGGCCACTCGAATCATATTATATCTCTGATAAAAATTTCGGACCAATACGGATTAAATCCGGGTATATTAGTGTAGATTAGTTCGATAATTGTACGAAAATTATCCGCGTTAATCTAACATCAATCCGAGTGAAATTGTGAATCCTAAATCAGTCTGGAGTAAACTTAAATATCTATGAATTAATTATGTTTGTCAAAAAACTCATCTAATATAAATATGAAATAATCCGAAATCAATATGTAAATAATACGATATCAGTCCGCAATAATCCGAATTTAATCCAGTAAAAAGATTTAATCCGAAACAAGTATGGAACAATCCAAAATCTGCATGCAAAGAATCCGGTAATAGTCAGCGTCAATCCGAATAATATCTGATTAAAACACCACAGTCCGAAAATAAGTATTATTATTTAAAAATTTGTAAATATATACAATCCACTGACAGTTCAAAACAATTCATATTCAATCCAATTCAAAGACTTAATCAGGAATTATTTTGGTATAATATTGAATTTGTATATTAAAAACAATTTGTATTAAATGCTGATAAATTCAAACTAATCTTGGTTAATGACAGATACACATACAATTTTGTCCCGGTAATGGGTCATTTTGCACTTATCGGGTCTGACCTAATAAGTCTATATATGTGTAACACCACTTATCGGGTCTGAAACGTTAACGGCCTTGATTTCATTATACTGCATCCTTCCTCCAAAATACTTTATTAATAAAGTATTATGGAGTAAGGATGCAGTATAATGAAATCAAGGTGATGCATCCTTCCTCCAAAATACTTTATTAATACAGTATTTTGGAGGAAGGAAGCATCACCTTGCATTCAAGGTGATGCATCCTTCCTCCTTAATACTTTATTAATAAAGTACTAAAGAGGAAGAATGCATTATGACCTGGTACTACAAGTTACACACACACACATATATATATATATATATATATATATATATATATAATATAATATATAAAATCAAACTTTTGTCTGTACATTGCTCAGATTTTTAAATTTCGCACATAATTATTCAATTTAAGCATCAAGGATTTCAAATATACTAATAAAAAATTTCGTGTATGTAAGTGTATCGGTATGTAACAGAATCTTTGTTCGCACATCACTTAAAAACGACTTAACCGTTTAAAATCAAAATTAGAAGAACGTTAGACCTTGGCCTAAGGAAAGTTTATAAATTTACAAATTTAAAAAATATTACTTAGAACGGAAGGTATATAATTTTTTCAAAAAATCAAAAATTTTACAATTTCTTAGAAACTGTTTTCAAACTTTTTACAATTGAGTATTACATGTTATTTAGTCACATTTTAGAATAATTTTGCACAAAAAATTCTATTGTATGTGTAAAAATATTTTCTATATCAAAAATCGAAAAAATTATAATTATTATTAATAAATATCAAGATTAATTTAGTAGTATTTTTGTAGTCTCTGATTAAGATTTTTACGTCCAAATAATGCAATTCATAATTATTTATCTAAGTCATCCAATTGAAATATTTTTCAATTAAAAAAACATTAAAAATGGAGATGTTCTACGAAAAATATTTTATTATGAAAATAATATCGTCACCAGTGATACGATACTATCATTACTGGATAAAAGCTTAAGTGGTGAAAAGATTTGTTATTTTGTACATTTACGTTTCATTTTTAAAAATTTTTTGAGCAATATAAAGACAAAATTAAGCAGTGTGTCTATGTTCGTTTAACGAAATTCCCGACTTTGTCCAAATTTTACCCGGTTTATTTTATCTAAATTTTCTTGATTTTAACCATAAATAAATCTGCAGATGTCAGTATTAGTCCCAATCTTTGACGGGTTTTAGTATTTACTATAATACATTTGATATAGTGTCTACCAACTTGGCGGGGAAACCGAGAAATAGCCGGAAATTTAATTTGACTGGGAAAAACTGGGAATTTTCTTACCCAATTAAAAAAGTTGTATTATATTAATTTGTTTTTGAAAATTGCTTTTTACTTAAATTTTTATTGATGTAATATTTATGTTAACAAACCCGAACAAAATTCAAGCCTAAACATATAGGTTTTATTAAGGTTTTAACAGGGTTATGCAGTCATAACGTAGGGTCTAATTGTGACACACTTATTTGTTATTTCAAAATAGACTTTACGTTTACTCCAAAAGCTGGTAGAAATTTAAGATTAATTTTTAATACATTATAATTGCAGTCCTACAAACGCATAAAGTACTACAAATTGACAAATACTGTTACTAAAAATAAATTTGACAGAAAACACCCTGTGAATGATTGAAATAGTAATATTTTCATAATGAAATAGTTAATGGTAACTAATTATTAGTTTTTCCCATTCAAATTAAATTTGCGGCTATTTCCAGATTGGTTGACACCTTTTCCAATGCATTGGTAGAAACTTAAACCCGTCGAAAACAGGTTCGACAGCTAGTATAATATAACATAATATAATATAAAATAACCTATTTTATTTATATTTCAGGAAAAGCACCAAAAATAAAACTCGAAAAACGATCGTGGACTTTAAAAGAAAAAAGGATTGTTCTCACAGCTTTCTCATCATACTTGAATAATGGTGATAAAAACAAATTACCTAGTCTCGAAGAAATAAGAAAACTCATAAAGGAGAACAGTTTGCTTAAAAACCGAAATCCAGCTTCTATAAAAACATGGCTGCATAATCTGTGTCTGAAATTATCAAAGATTAGTTATTTGCCTCCAGTTTCATTTGCATAATAAAACTTTGCTTAGCTATTTACAGGTAATGATTATGCAATTGAATATTCTTTTATCAAGATAGTTTATAATTTTCATTATATTTTAAAATGTTATAATACCAAAGACTTATTCCAGTATTAAAACACTAAAACTGTTTACATTTAATAAAACGAAAAGTTAATTTTTTTAAACAAATTTGAATAAATCTTCAAAATAAAAATTGTTGTTCGTAATAATGTTCATATTTTTAATTCTTCTTAAAAAATAAAAATTGTAAGACTGAACTTGTGTCTTTATTTGTAACACCAATTTCATGAACATGTTTAGATAAAGAAGGTATTGAGAATGAAAAATACATTATTTAGATTTTAAAAAAATTAAACTAACTTACCTTGCTTAACAATAATTCTATATAATTCGAAGAGTCCTTATATGAAATCAGCAGATATGCAAATTAGGTAAAGAGAGACATTCTTATTGACATTGCCTTTAGAGAAAGAAAGAAAGGTAGCCGTTACCAGAGAAAGCGTTATCGGCGCCGTTATCCAGACGTTATCGAGACCGTTACCTTTGGAGTTTCTATTACTATATATATTATATATATATATATATATATATACATATAATAGACTTTTCTTTATATTTCCCTTGCGATGAAGGAAGAAAGAAAATATTACCTGGGTTCTCCGAGGTAATCCCCATTACAAAGGCTATTGTTTAAGGGTTCGTAATCCTTCTTAGGGTCGAATACAGGCCTATATATATATATATATATATATATATATATATATATATATATCTATGAGTGCGAAGAGGACACTCACGTTTAGGGCCTACCACCTAAATATAAGAACGAAAATTTAATTTAAAAATCATATCGTCGATTATTTTCCTTGGAGCACGTTCTACGTGTCTTCAACGAAATTGAAGTATAACAATTTTTTTGGGAATTCACTCACTATAGGTGAGTGAATAAAAAAGTTAAATAAGTGAATTATCAGTGAATACTTCGTGAATTAGTAAATAGTGACTTAGTGAATAGTAAGTATTAGTGAATATAATTAAATAAGTGAATATTAAATAATAATAGAAATACATTAAAATACTTTTTTCTAATTTTTTTCAATCATTTAAATAATTATGTATTTGAGTTGTGTTTAGTTTTCGAAGTTAATTAATAAAGTTAAAAAAAATTTTTTTTATGTTTATTAATAAATTAAAAAATTTGTTATCATTTGGAAATCGTATGTAATTGGAATCCAAAGGCAAAATTGGTTATATTGGTTTTATTGGATAAAAGACAAAATTGGTTATATTGGATAAAAGGCAAAATTGGTTACATTGGTTTTATTGGATAAAAGGCAAAATTGGTTATATTGGTTTTATTGGATAAAAGACAAAATTGGTTATATTGGATAAAAGGCAAAATTGGTTACATTGGATAAATATTGGTTATATTGGATAAAAGGCAAAATTGGTTATATTGGATAAAAAGCTGGAAATTGGTTAAATTGGTTTTATTGGATAAAAGGCAAAATTGGTTATATTGGATAAAAAGCTGGAAATTGGTTGAATTGTATAACAGGAATATTGGATAAAATAAAATATTAGAAATTGGTTATATTGGATAAAAGCTGGAAATTGGTTATATTGGATAAAAGGCAAAATTGGTTATATTGGATAAAAAGCAAAATTGGAAATGAATTATATTGGATAAAAAGAATGCTGGAAATTGGTTAAATTGGATTAAAGGAAAAATAGTAAATTGGTTATATTGGATAAAAGGCAAAATTGGTTATATTGGATAAAAAGCAAAATTGGAAATTAATTATATTGGATAAAAAGAAAGCTAGAAATTGGTTAAATTGGATTAAAGGAAAAATAGTAAATTGGTTATATATTGGATAAGAGACAAAATTGGAAATTTGTTTGTATTTTCTATAGGAGACAAAATTTGGTAATATCATTGAATAAAAGGAAATTATAATATTTATAATTAAATGTATAAAACTTGATCTTAAAATTCTACTGTAATATTGCTATTTTTAAATTTTTAATTCCTTGATATAAGAAAATTTTATAAAATAAAAGAACAATGTCTAACAAAGGAGAAACTGTTAATTTGACTACTGATGATTTAAGTATTGTTGTCACTGAAGGAGCAATGCTAAATAATGATCATATGTATGAATTTCAAAAGCTATTGGGAAGACAATCAAATTTTTTTTATAATATGCAAAATACTTTGTGTTTACAAACACTTGATTTGATAGTTCCAATCGAGAAAAATAAGCAGCACATTCAAATACTTTTTAGTGGATATTATAAGTCTGGTCATTGGATTTGTACTTATTATGATGGAAAAAGCCTTTACATTTTTGATAGTCTTAATAAAAAATATTTAAATGACGATCAAAGGGCTTACTTAATTAGATTATATCCTTTTGAACCACCAGTAGTTTTCACAACTGTTGATCAACAACCATTAAACAGTCTTGCTTGTGGAATATATGCAATAGCATTCGCAACATCGTTATTTTTTAATATTATGCCTGATTCTGTCAATTACTATTATTGTAATATGAGAAATCATTTAATGTTAATGTTCAAAAACAATAGTTTAAGTGAATTTCCCTCTGAACAACTTTCTAATAGTAGATCTTGCATAGTTGTGAATGACTGGAATTGCCTTTTAAATGAAAAAGATATTCAACTTAAGTATGGAGAATCAAACTTTTCTAAAAACTCTATGAAGAAAGAAATTTCTTTCCCGAGAATAATAAATAAAATAAATAAAGGGAGTATTGCATCAACAACAGTTAAACAAAGTAGGGCTGAAATTCAAAGAAATTATCGGGAAAGGCAAAAATTGAAGCGTAAAGTTGATAATCCAAATTATTCAGAGGAAGCAAACACTTCCCTTTTTTTCCGAGAGCAATAAATAAAATAAATGAAGGAAATGTTGAATCATCAACAACACCTAAACAGAGTAAGGCTGAAATTCAAAGAAATTATCGCGAAAGGCAAAAATTGAAGCGTAAAGTTGATAATCCAAATTATTCAGAGGAAGCAAACACTTCCCTTTCTTTTCCGAGAGCAATAAATAAAATAAATGAAGGAAATGTTGAATCATCAACAACACCTAAACAGAGTAAGGCTGAAATTCAAAGAAATTATCGCGAAAGGCAAAAATTGAAGCGTAAAGTTGATAATCCAAATTATTCAGAGGAAGCAAACACTTCCCTTTCTTTTCCGAGAGCAATAAATAAAATAAATGAAGGAAATGTTGAATCATCAACAACACCTAAACAGAGTAAGGCTGAAATTCAAAGAAATTATCGCGAAAGGCAAAAGTTGAAGCGTAAAGTTGATAATCCAAATTATTCAGAGGAAGCAAACACTTCCCTTTCTTTTCCGAGAGCAATAAATAAAATAAATGAAGGAAATGTTGAATCATCAACAACACCTAAACAAAGTAAGGCTGAAATTCAAAGAAATTATCGCGAAAGGCAAAAACTGAAATGTAAAAGTGATAATGTAAATTATTCAGGTGAAGTGCACACTTCAACTAAGAAAAAACTTCAAGTTGAATCTAAAATAGAATATGCTCAAAACCTTAAATTAAAAAATATAAACAGTGATGGAAGTACATTGTCAAAAACAAAAAATACTCTATGTCCAAGAAATTATTGTGAAAGAGTATTAAATCATCAAATTCAAAATGAGTTGAAACTGGTAAATAATAGTATAAATTCAAATTTGAATATTTCTGTTCCAAAGAAAATATTAAATATAGATTTAGATGATAATGAAACATTTAAGTCAAATAATGTTGAAAATTATCTAGGTCCAATGAATTATTATTGCACACATTGTCAAGCTAAACATTTTAAAGATGAACAAGTTGCTGGTAGAAAAGTTAGTTTTAATGATTGTTGTAGTCATGGAGGTGTTGTTTTAACTTCCATACAATATCCAGATGAATTAAAGCTTTTGCTAAAAGGGCTTCATGAAAAATCTGGTCATTTTAAAAAGAATATAAGGCTGTACAATAATTCTTTTTCTTTTGCATCTTTAAATGCTAATGTAATTAATTTTAATAACAGAAGAAGAGGGCCATTTTGTTATAAAATTCAAGGTCAAATTTACTATCAAATTAATAGTGCTTTATATCCGGATAAAGGTGAGGATCCATGTTTTGGTCAATTATTTATTTATGACCCTGACGAATCAATCAGATACAGATTAAAAAGTAACGAAAATTTGGACAAAGAACTTTTACAAAATATAGAAAATATTATGAGAACTTCAAACGCATACACAAAATCTTACATGATGATGTCAGAAGTAATTAAAATAGAAACTGAATTAGCAAGACAAAATAATGAAGATGTTCCAGAGTTACAACTATTGTTCACGTTGAAAAAAGGTTTTGATAAAAAAAGATATAATTATCAAAGTTACAATGAAGTTGCTGCTATTTTCAATACAAACTCAGAAGGAGAAATACCAGAATCTTATGTAACAGTTTATAATAAGTCTACAAAGGAATTGAAATTAGTTAGTAATTTAGATCCGAATGTTGAACCATGGATCTATCCCATATTTTATCCACTTGGAAATAAAGGTTATAATATTAATATGCTTCGTAGTGATAGTGATTTTAGAAGTAAAAAACATAATATTTCTAGGTCTGCCTATTGTAAATACAAAATTGCTATAAGAGATAAGGAATTTAATCAATTTTTATATGGGGGAAGATTGTTTCAACAATGGGTAGTTGACAATTATGTAAAAATAGAGAAAGATAGATTGCAATTTTGTGCAAACAATCAAGCTCAATTGATAAGTGAAACATATCAAGGATTAATCGATTATTTACAAAATAATGAGTTAGAAAATGATGTACATGTTGGAAAAATGCTTATATTGCCTTCCACTTTTATAGGATCACCTCGTAATATGATGCAACAATATCAGGATGCCATGGCTATTGTTGGTCGTCATGGTAGACCAGATTTATTTATTACAATGACGTGTAATCCAAATTGGAAAGAGATACAAGAAAATTTATTACCTCATCAAACTGCTTCTGATAGACCTGATATAGTAACTAGAGTTTTTGCATTGAAGGTGAAACAACTTTTAAATGTTATTGTTGACAACAAATTATTTGGAGAGGTTAAGTCTTATGTTTATGTTATTGAATTTCAAAAGCGAGGATTACCACATATTCATTTGTTAGTTATATTAAAAGAAAATTCTAAAATATTAACAGTTGAAAGTGTTGATCGTTATATTTCTGCAGAAATTCCTGATGAAAATATCAATCCTTCCTTGCATAACATAATAATGCAAAATAACATTCACGGACCTTGTGGAGATTGGTGTTTAATTGATGGTAAATGTTCAAAAAATTTTCCAAAAAGTTACCAAGAAGAAACTACAATTGAAGAAAACTGTTATGTTCGTTGTCGTCGAAGAAATAATAATAAAACGTATGAGCGACCAAATGGATTTGTTGTTGACAATTCTAATGTGGTTCCATATTGCCCTACACTTTCGGAAATATTTAATTGCCATATAAATGTGGAAATAATTTCAAGTATTAAATCTGTTAAATATCTATATAAATATATTTTCAAGGGTCATGATGCTGCATCCATTATTATTACAAATGCGAATGGTGAGGTAACTGTTAATCACAATGAAATTAATCATTATGAAGAAAATAGGTATGTAGGTCCTGTTGAGGCTGTTTGGAGAATTTTAAGTAAACCTTTAGGGAAAAAGAGCCATAGTATAAATCGTTTACCCATACATTTACCAAATGAACAGAATGTTATTATTCGCGAAAGGAAAGATAATAACAATGTTTCTTTTGATTTACAGAAAAATACAAAATTGCTCGATTTTTTTAAACTTAATGAGCGTGATAGTACTGCTCGTCAGTATTATTATACACAAATACCAGAACATTATACGTGGATAAAAAAAACTCTTGAATGGCAAAAAAGGAGTCGTAAAGAAAAAGTATTGGGAAGAATGTATTCAGTTAATCCACGCCAATTGGAATTATTTCACCTTAGATTATTGTTACTTACAGTAAAAGGAGTAACTTCTTTCCAAAGTTTAAGAACAGTTAATGGAGTTATTCATGAATCTTTTACATCTGCTTGTTTGGCATTAGGACTTATAGAAGATGATAGTGAGTGGATTAGGACAATGGAAGAAGCTACTTTATGGATGATGCCTCATTCACTTCGACAATTATTTGTAAGAATTCTAATTCATTGTCATCCTGTACATCCGGAAAAACTTTGGGAGAAATTTAAAGGTCAAATGTCAGAAGACTATTCAAAAATTGACAATATTGAAGCTGAAAAAATAGCTTATAGAAATATAAAATCAATGTTATTGAATGAAGGATATTGTTTAACCGATTTTCAGGGTTTATTAGATATAGATGAAAATTTTCCTGCGCAGATTGATGATATAAATATTTTTGAACATATAAAAATAGGAGAGCAGAATTATACTAAATTAAATGTTAAACAAAAAAATATAGTTGATTATATACTTGAAGTAATAAAAGATTCTTCTTCTAATAGTTCTAAATGCTTATATATTAATGGTTGTGGAGGATCTGGAAAAACTTTTTTATATACTACCTTATGGCATTTATTAAAAAGTAAAGGAATAAATGTTTGCAACATGGCATTTACAGGCATAGCTGCCACACTGCTTCCTAATGGGAAAACTGTACATAAAGTCTTAGGCTTACCTGTTCCATTGTACAATGATTCATCTTCAAATATTAAAGTTCAGTCAAAAGAAGGACAATTTTTAAAAAATATTGATGTTTTTATTTGGGATGAAGCACCAATGGCTCCAAAATATGCCTTAGAAATTATGGATAAGTTATTAAGAGATATAATGAAATCAAATGAAGTTTTTGGTGGAAAAATTGTAATTCTAGGAGGAGATTTTCGACAAATTTTACCGATAAAAGAACGAGGTACTAGATCAGAAATAATAAATTTATCAATAAAAAATAGTCATTTATGGCAACATTTCACAAAATACACATTAACAGAAAATATGAGAGCTTTACCAGAGGAAACAGAATTTGTAGAATTTCTACTTAAAGTTGGTAATGGCGAATTAAATGATATAGATGATAACATCGAATTACCAGAACATATTATTCAACAAGGAAATATAGATATTGCTGAAGAAATGTATAGTCATTTGATACAACAGAAAAAATTTAAAGATTTGTCAATGTGTGCAATTTTAGCACCAAGAAATGTTGACGTTGATGATATTAATAAGAGGGTGGTAAATCTCTTAGACAGTAAAGGTGAAAAAATATATAAAAGTATTGATTCTACTGAAAATTGTGATAATGGAAAATTTTCTGAAACTTTATTATCAGAATATCTAAATACTCTCTCTCCACCTTCTTTACCACCACATGAATTACATTTAAGAATTAATTCTGTTGTAATGCTTATTAGAAATCTTAGTATTAATGAAGGATTATGTAACGGAACAAGGTTAATTATTTTAGATTTATCACATAATGTTATTAAATGTCAAATATTAACGGGAGATAAGAGTGGAAATATTGTCTTTTTACATAGAGTAACTTTATATTGTGAAAATTTATACCCATTTACTTTTAAAAGACGACAATTTCCTATAAAATTGGCTTTCGCAATGACTATTAACAAGTCTCAAGGTCAAACATTTAACAGAATATATATAGATTTAAGAAGAGATGTATTTAATCACGGTCAGATGTATGTTGCATTGTCGAGGGTACGTTCATTTGAATCCGTAAAAATATATTTAGGAGATAGTAGAAGCAATATGTATATAAAAAATTATGTTTATAGTGAAATTTTTGAATAATTGAGGGGCCGGATATATCAACTGCCGCTACGCACAGTCGTAAAGGACTATAGCAGTCAATGAGCAGTGAGCGCCTTTAAGCCTCTCAAATTTTTTTGGGAATTCACTCACTATAGGTGAGTGAATAAAAAAGTTAAATAAGTGAATTATCAGTGAATACTTCGTGAATTAGTAAATAGTGATTTAGTGAATAGTAAGTATTAGTGAATATAATTAAATAAGTGAATATTAAATAACTAGCAGTATTGCGCGCTAAAGCGCGCCTAAAATTTCTATTTTCTTGTTTAATTGTGAAATAAAACTTTTAAATTTAATATCATGCATAGAAAATAAAAAGTGTTATTTTAGCACCGAATTTGGTGTTAAAATAACACGTATCAAATTTAACACCAGTTGGCGGCGCCACATTCTGGACAAGTGCGAGTTGCACTCACACTATAATGGCGGGTTCCGTACACTAATATTTAGATCATTTGGTACAAAAAAATTTTTTTAAATTTTTTTTCAAAACTTTTTTTATACAAATTTTTTACGATCAGACTGTAAAAATAATATTATACCAATTTTCAACTAATTATATCAAATAATGAAAAAATTGGGAAAAAAAATGTTTTTCAAAAAAATTTTAGTTTTTCCTTGACAACGCTATGGCCATTATTACATATCAAGTTCTCTATATTTTTCCTGTAATATTCGCGTTAAAATACACCAGTATGCCAAATTTTAGCTCTCCATATTGAATAGTTTAGAAGCAAATTTCACAATATTTAATTAAAAAATATTAAGGTCAACAAAAATATTTAAAAAATATTAGAATGCAAAAAAATTATGAATTTTTCAAAAAATTAGAAATTTTTTACCTTTTGTCAAACTGGTGCAAATTTATTAATTATTACTTTTTCAAGATATACATAAACAATAAACTGTTTAAATTTTTCTAATCATTTATGACAGGTTTCACGTCAAGTGACCCAAGTCAAAAATTTATATGGAATATTTTAAAAATTTGTAGTTTCTTTAAAACAAAACGAAAGACGTTTCCTATTTTGGGTTTTTCTGCTGTTTTTCAACACTTTCTAATGGTGTAAACAAATTTAGAGAAAAAAAAATTTTTGATCTTGAAAAATTAAATTAAAAAATAAAATTTCCTTTTTTTTATCAAATGGACATTTTTTATTTTTCTTAAAAAAATTTTATCATAA
Source organism: Leptopilina myrica (nomen nudum) (assembly GCA_032872475.1). Lineage (NCBI taxonomy): Eukaryota > Metazoa > Arthropoda > Insecta > Hymenoptera > Figitidae > Leptopilina > Leptopilina myrica (nomen nudum). The sequence continues at coordinate 3,463,819 of CM065461.1, forward strand.
AGCTGAGGTTTTTTCCTAAAAATATGTATAGGTCAAAAAGTGGGACAAGAACTTTTAAATGGTCAATTTAATCATTTACTTCTGCAGTGCACAGGCCCACAGTGGAATTTTTCTTACAATTTACTATTAAAAAATGGCTACAGCTTACAGTTTTTAATCGATTTGAGTGTTCTTTGATTTAAATTAAAGGGGAATAAATTCTTAAGACATCCCATGAGATCGATTTCGGGAATTTTAATTGTTTATAATTTTTTTCTAATTAAAGTTAACAAATTAATACACTTTTGAAAAAAATGAAGTTCATTTTTTATTCCGATCTAAATCAATTCAAATTTATCCAATATGACCACTAGATAATTATTAAAGCATAAAATAATTTATTTTAATTGTTATAAACAATATAAAGCCAAACAACGCGCAGGGAAATGCTGTCTTTGTTATTGAAAACTGACATTAAAGAAATAAATAAATATATATATATATATATATATATATATATATAATATATATATAATTATATATATAATATAAAATGCTCCTTTTTCTACAAATTTGTCTCTCTCTATTTAAGGAATATAAAATAAGTTCTTCTTTCTTCATCAAAACTTGATTAGAAAAAATAAATATTAAAATATCATTTTTTTCTCCCTCTGTTGTAGGATATAACTAAAGTAGGGACCCTATTTTTGTAAATTTGTGTTACTTTCTTTAAGGGACATGAAAAAAGATATATAAATTTATAAAAACTTTATTTTTGTTTTCAAATTTTCAGTTCATCTATAGATATAAAAGAAAATTAAAAATATTTTCGATAAATATACATATCAAAATTTTTTTTCTATTTTTCTGAATTAACGAATTTTATTTAATGAAGAAACTAAACTTATTTCTTCACTAAACTAAAACTACATTTTAGTGACTAAAATTAATCAACTTAATTATTATTAATTAATTACAATTGTTTGTACAATTTTTTAATAAACAAATTAATAAATTTTTATTTAACAAGTAAATGATTTTCAATAGAAAATTAATTAATTGCATTTTAATTTAATTATAATTGATTAATTAAAATTCTTTCAACAAAAAATTTGATTTTGTATTTCCCTGGGACATTATTTTCATTTAAAATAAAAAAATTCACTTTTTTTTATCAATTATTTATCATACCTTCAGTTAGAATTCTTCGAAAATTCGATTATATTTGGGTCAGAATTTCCCAAACGGATCACCTAAACTAAAAATTTTTCTTTTTGAACCAAAATATATTTTTTTTACTCTCAATATGATTAAGAAGAATCCCTGAAAATATGAAGTCAAAAAATTTTTTTTTGTAAAAGTTATTAACAATTGAAATTTTTAGTAGTGCTAAATTAAAAATTTTTTTCTCGAGTTCCAGTTGACGGATTTAAAAAACAAAATATGGGTTTTTTTCGTCTTAAATAGCACTATTTGAATATATTTTTTGTTTATAAATTTTTTTTATTTTTATAAATTTTCATTTTATTTGATTATAAAATGTTAATAAACAAATGTGTTCTTCACGTCCTAACAAAAAAATTTAAATTGTATTATATTCCTGAAATCTCTCCGATTCCAAAACCGTTTAGAAAAAAAATGAGCCTCAATAAGAAAAAAAGTTATTCATTAAAAACTGCAGCGGTGTAAGGATTTTCATGACGTTGAACTTGCGTTGCGCGTCGCAAGCATGACCGTTTACATCTGTGAGCACTGGTTCTCGCTACAAGTTTGCACAAATTTTAATGGTAATATCTAGTTAACAGTAACAAAATATAAACAAAGTAAATTTTTCATTTTTTAATAAATTATTAATAATTAATAATTTATTTACTTTTTATCCTCAAATAGTTTATTATAATAGTAATAATTTACATAATAAATTCACAATAATTCTTATTATAATCTTTGGACTTAAAAGTTCCTTAATTATTAAATAATTTAATTAATTAATAATATGTTTGTTTATTTATTATTTTTGTGCCGACGTAGAAGTAGAAATAATATTCATCACATATATTTTTATATACTACTTTTTTTGTTTTTGTGATTGCGATGGAAATTGATAGTTTAAGACTTTTATATACACAAGAATGTTTTTTTTTCCTACAAGGATTGCAGCACCTATTAGGACGCACCATTTTTTATAAAATTACCATTAAATAAGTTTAAAAAATGTCAAATGAATTGAATTTCACCGTTCGCTTTAAATTTTTTTTAAACTTCTTAACGACTAAAATTGTATAAGAAATTGCACACGAAAGTGAAAACAGACATACTCTCAATATTTATTTGTTTTCCATTAAAAAAAACATCAATTTTCATCGCAGTCACAAAAACAAAAAAAGTAGTATATAAAAATATATGTGATGAATATTATTTCTACTTCTACGTCGGCACAAAAATAATAAATAAACAAACATATTATTAATTAATTAAATTATTTAATAATTAAGGAACTTTTAAGTCCAAAGATTATAATAAGAATTATTGTGAATTTATTATGTAAATTATTACTATTATAATAAACTATTTGAGGATAAAAAGTAAATAAATTATTAATTATTAATAATTTATTAAAACAAGTTGTTTATTTCATGACCATTTCGCTTCCCCAAAATTTCATAAACCAATTGCTTAATTTAAATTTAATATGTTAAGGTAATATTTCAAAAAACGCAAAATTTGAATTTTTTGTAAAAAAGAAAAATATTGATTAATTTTATAAATTTTGATGAAATGTGCACTTTGTATATATCAATCGATTCGTTTTCTTGTAAGGAATGTAATTTTGAGAATAATTTATGAAAATATTAAAAAATAAAAAAGTTATTTAAAAAAATACAAAAAATTTTTTTTTTTCATTTCGAAAAAATTGTTTAAAAAAAATTTTGTGGATAAATTTAAAAATCCTTGTGTCAGATTTTAGGTATTAATGACTGCAATAAACCTGCAAAATTGCAGGGCAATCCATTAAAATTTGTTAGAGATAATTTGTACACAATTTTTTGTGACATACACACACATACACACATACATCTGGACATTTGCTCAGAATTTAATATACATATATCCTAGATGAAAATGAGTCCATATAACCATGTTTTGAAAAATTGAAAATCGTCACGAATGCAAAGCTTCCTTATAAGGAAGCAAAATGAAAAATTTACTTTGTTTATATTTTGTTACTGTTAACTAGATATTACCATTAAAATGTGTGCAAACTTGTAGCGAGAACCAGTGCTCACAGATGTAAACGGTCATGCTTGCGCCGCGCAACGCAAGTTCAACGTCATGAAAATCCTTACACCGTTGCAGTTTTTAATGAATAACTTTTTTTCTAATTGAGGCTCATTTTTTTTCTAAACGGTTTTGGAATCGGAGAGATTTCAGGAATATAATACAATTTAAATTTTTTTGTTAGGACGTGAAGAACACATTTGTTTATTAACATTTTATAAACAAATAAAATGAAAATTTATAAAAAATAAAAAAATTTATAAACAAAAAATATATTCAAATAGTGCTATTTAAGACGAAAAAAAGTCATATTTTGTTTTTTAAATCCGTCAACTGGAACTCGAGAAAAAAATTTTTAATTTAGCACTACTAAAAATTTCAATTGTTAATAACTTTTACAAAAAAAAATTTTTTGACTTCATATTTTCAGGGATTCTTCTTAATCATATTGAGAGTAAAAAATAGTATATTAAGCAACAAGGTACGTAAAGGTAGCCATTTATTTACGGCGATTTTTGTGACACGAGTGGAGGTCGAGGGCGCCGTAGGCGCCCTGAGACCGTAACGAGTGGCACAAAAATCATCCTAAATAAATTGGCAGCCTTTAAGTCCCGTGTTACTTACGATATTTTTTATTCCAAAGGCCCAAAAGTGGCGATTTCAGATAGCAGACGACAGGGAGTAAAAGTCATTCACTTGTTCGACTTGCATGAAAATAGCGGCCTTTTTTTCCCATGAGCAAAATAACGCATGGGACCATAGCTGTTTTTTTGCCCATGGGAAAAAAAAGTCGCCATTTTCATTCAAGTTGACAAATGAATAGCTTTTAGTTCCTGTCGGCTGCTATCTTAAAGCGCCTATTTTGTGCCTAAGGTATGAAAAATATATTTTGGTTCAAAAAGAAAAATTTTTAGTTTAGGTGATCCGTTTGGGAAATTCTGACCCATTTAAAAATACCCTAGTAGAAATTTGTCGTGGCATGACTAGATTTATTCAAGTTACTGTACAGTTTTAGTCATGGAAGTTTAATCTAGCTTAACTGGCGAATTACTAGACAGCTACTGCATAACACTGTTAAAGAAAATATAAAGTTGAACTTGATTATTACTGCATAGAAGTCCTGTACAGTTATTTTCATGGCACTATCGAGGCGTTCCGAGATATTATTTTCCAAAGTTTGTCGTGGCGTCAGCGCTACCGCCGGTTTCAGTATCTAAACAGTTGTGTATTGACATTTTCAAAATATTTTCTATAAAATAAATCTTTTGGTTTTACAGTTTATAGTTTTCATATTTTTAATTTTGTTCTTTTATTTTACTGTTGACAACTTGAAAACTTTTTTAAAATTCGCTCTAATTAATTGAGTTAATTAAAATAACTAATTTTTAAATTCAGAAGACAATTTTTTTTCAAGATTACATAATCTTATTATATGTATAAATATTAATTTAACAAACCTGTTACATACAAAAAGTTAGAAATGGTCCAATAAAGTTAGGTTATGTTTTACATTGATGTATTGACGTTGACATATGTATAGCTCTCCGATCTATATAACAGAACTGTCTATAATTAATTACAGTAGCCAGTAACAATTTATTACTAATTCCTTACGGAAAAAATAGACATAATTCTAGTTATACCCGCGAATTATTTTTTTCAGTGTATACACTGATGTATTTATGGAAAATGTCTATATAACACTGTTCAGTTGCTGGACTGACGGTAGCGCAAACGCCACGACAAACTTTGAAACATAATTTCACGGAACGCCTAGACAGTACCATGAGAATAACTGGACAGACAGAACTTCTATACAATAAAAATCAATAAGTTCAACTTTAGAGTGTTATGCAGTAGCTGTCCAGTAATTCGCCAGTTGAGCTAGAAAAGATGAAAAAGGGAACTGCTTTACCTGCCGGTAGAGTATGGTTATTATTTTTCCGGAATCGTCTATCGACTAGAACGGCCGTGATGCGTAAGCGTGCGTTTAGGTATTTCGTCCCAGTGTGACCCGAGTTCGCTCCCCGATACCGCTAGATATTTTTCGTTTGAACTGAATTAGTTCTTCATATTAGGGTTTACTTTTAAGTCTGTTGTGTGATAAAATAATAATATTTATTTCAGTGTTGTGCTTAATTCAAGGAAAAAGTAAATGTTGTTTACTGTAAAAAAAAGACATGTGTACAAGAATCAGTAATGTTCATAATTTTTTTTAATTATGTAGTTATTAAAAAATAATTTTACAGATAATTTATTATACGTAACAATAGATACACCAACAGTAAAAATATAGTTTCGTAAAATTTTAATTTATTTAATTTGTTGACAAAATAATTTAACGTTATATTTTCAAACTTGTGCGTGACAAATTAGCGTGACATCACTTTATAGTTTTTAGCCAGTTTAACTGTAAAGTGCCTCGAAATTTTCCAGTGGAACTGTCCAGTGCCCTTAAAGATACTATGACGAATTTCTACTAGGGTAGTTTTTTAAAAAAATTTTAAGAAAAATTAATTTTCTTTAAATAATAAAATTATTTCAAATTTAAATACAAAATTTATTTTAATTAAATTTGACAAAATTTCCAATTTCTTAAAAACTTAAATAAATATTTTTAATAAAATTTAACTATTCGATTCACTTTATATTCTTTTATAACCTACAAAATTTTAACTGACAATTCATTTCTAAATCCATTCTTTTTATCGCGTTTTACAAGACTTAAATTACTTAATTACAATAAGAAATAATTGATTATTTTTTAAAATCAAGAAAAGAATTTTATCAAAATTTTGGAAAATAATTTCTTTAAAGAATTTTAATAAATTTTTTAAAAATAATTACATTCTTTAAGGAATTCTTTCAAAATTTTATTTAAAATAATTGAATTCATGTAAAAATTTTATTATTCAATTAAATTAATTTTTGAGAAGAAATTTTTACAATTTTTGTTTGTTATATTTTTTATATTAAGGGCTTAGTCCTTGTACGAATCTTAAATAAATCAATATAATAAATAAATTTTTCTTAAATAATTAAATTCATTTTTAAAAGAAATTACTGAAATTGTAGATATTGAAAATATTTAAATTTCAGTGAAAAATTTCATTATTTATGAAAATAATTGAATTATTCTAACCTAAGATTTTCCAAAAACTATTAAAAATAATTGATTTGTTTTGAAAAATTTTAATATAATCTTTGAATAGAAGTAAGTACATTTTTTCGAAGAATTTATTTAAAATTTTATTTAAAATACTTGAAATTCTATGATGAATTTTTATTATTTAAAAAAATTGTTGAATTTTTTGTAAAGGAATTTGGAAAAAAATTTAGTAAATAACAAAATCCTGCTTAATATGAAACGAGTAGATTTTCAAATAAGGTAAAGAGAAACATTCTTAATTATATTGTCTTGAAGAAAGAAAGAAAGGTAGCCGTTACCTGCGCCGTTACCTTTTGAGTATCTATTACAAAGCAAAATATATGGGCAATTTCACGTGAGATTTTAGTCGACCTCCTAAAATCGGCCAAAAATATTTTTTTTCTATTCTGTATCGAAAAAAAACAGAAACGTATTTTTTTATTTTTGTTTAATTCTCAAAATTTTTGAGTTATGAATTTTCGAAATTTTGCATTTTTAATCGTAGACATATATTCAGTTGCTTATAAGTCCGAAAATATTGAGTTTAGAAAAAAGTTGTCAAAGAACAAAAGTTTTAGTTTTCTTTCGACTTTTAGGAAATGAAAACAAACATTTTTTTTTTCATTTTTTATTAAAAAACTAAAAAAATTTTATAAACAAATTAATTTTTTTTAACTTTGGGTATGATAAATTTTTAATTTTCTTTTTTTAAAACATACCTGTAAATGATAAGAAGGTTTTGCAAAAAGTTTCAGAGTGGGCCTGACAAGTTTAATGGGTTAAAAGAAATAATTAAGCTGTCCGTGCAGGTCGAACGTTTGCTGCGCAATGGGATTTTTTTACAATTTACTATTAAAAATTGTCTAAAGCCTTCAATTCTAATAATAATTAAAATCCGATAAAATTTGAAGGCTCTAGACAATTTTTAATAGTAAATCGTAAAAAAATCCCATTGCGCAGCAAGCGTTCGACCTGCACGGGCAGCATAATTATTTTTTTTAACCCATTAAACTTGTCAGGCCCACTCTGAAACTTTTTGCAAAACCTTCTTATCATTTACAGGTATGTTTTAAAAAAAGAAAATTAAAAATTTATCATACCCAAAGTTAAAAAAAATTAATTTGTTTATAAAATTTTTTTATTTTTTTAATGAAAAATGAAAAAAATTTTTTTGTTTTCATATCCTAAAAGTCGAAAGACAACTAAAACTTTTGTTCTTTGACAACTTTTTTCTAAACTCAATATTTTCGGACTTATAAGCAACTGAATATATGTCTACGATTAAAAATGCAAAATTTCGAAAATTCATAACTCAAAAATTTTGACAATTAAACAAAAATAAAAAAATACGTATCTGTTTTTTTCGATACAGAATAAAAAAATATATTTTTGGCCGATTTTAAGAGGTCGACTAAAATCTCACGTGGAATTACCCATATATAGACTTTTATCTACATTTTTCCTTGTTATAAAGGAAGAACGAAAATATTACCTGGGTTCTCGAAGTTAATTCTCATTTACAAAGACTGTTGTTGAAAGGTTCGTAATCCTTCATAGGGTCTAATACAGGCCTAATATATATATATATATATATATATATATATACCTATGAGGCATTCCAAGCCAAACCAACGTTTATCTTAAACATTTTTTATGTTTTAGTACTAGTTTCTTTTATGAAAATTCAAAAGAATAATTCAATTACTTTCAATAATCTAATTAAAATTATATAAAAATTATTGGAAACCTTGTACTGAATTTTTATTATTTGTATGAAAATGATTTATTTTTTATTAACAAAATATCGAAATTTTAAAAGATAGTAAATATATTTCAACTTGAAAATATTTTAAACAATTGATTTCTTTCGAAAATTTTTCTAGAATTATATTTCAATTAATTGAATTCTTGTGGAAATTCTATTATTCATTGGAAGTATTTGAATTTCAGCGAAAATTTCATTATTTGTAAAAAATAATTGAATTTGACAAAGATTTTCCTACATTTTCTTAATTAATTGAATTATATTAAAAAATTCTGCCTCTCAAAAGAATTTTATTAAAAATGTTGAGAATAATTATTCTTATTCTTATTTGAACTATTAGCGGATTTGAAGTAGTAAAATCGAAAAATTTAAAAAACTAAGAAAAAAGCATCTTTTATTGACACAAAATAAAAAAAATATATCCAAATAGGAACTAATAAGAGAAAAATTAGCAAATAGTAGATTTTATTAAAGGAGTGCGAAGCCTGTCATTAGTAAACTCTAAATTGTCATTAATTAATTATGATTTCTTGTTTTACCCAATTCGCATATCTATTCAATTTTTAATGTAATTTAATATAATATTATTATTATATTATTATATAACATAAACATACTATCAAAGTATTTCATGGAAAACAATATTTTTAATGTATAATTTTTCCGGATATTTTAAGTTCTTGACTACAACATTATCAAGGACTTGAATTTTTAAATTTTCTTTAGATTTGACTCTGGAACAACCAACATAAACTTGACCATGACCAAATGCAGAAATAGATATAAATATTCCTACTTTATCAAAAGATTGTCCTTGAGATTTATTGATAGTCATTGCATAAGCAAGTCTGATTGGATATTGTCTTCTAACCGTTTTAAACGGAAATATATGTTCTGAAGGAGATAAATCAACACGAGGAATACAAACTATTTCACCTTTAGATTTTCCAGTAATTATTTCTGCAGCAATAACGTGTTTCAATAAAGATTTTACAAGTAATCGAGTCCCATTACATAATCCTTGAACCAAATTCATATTTCTTAAAAGCATAATTATACATCCTTTTTTTAAGGATAATTTATGAGGAGGCATACCATCTGGTGTTAAACTATTTAAAAATTCTACTGGAACAATATTATTTACATCTTTTTCATCATCGTCAGCTACATGTGAATCAATACTATAATAAATTACTTCTTCTTCTTCTTCTAACTTTGACAAAATACGATCATTTAAGTTTAATACTTCTGAATTAGTCAATGATAGAATACAAGAAGAATAAACACTTACATCATTTGGATTTATCGATGGCCCATATATTTCATCAATTAAATTCCCATTCGAGATTAATTCCTGCGAAATTTCTAGTACATCATTTTCTTTTTCAAACGTACTTTGAGGTTTGCCATCATCAACATTCAATAACCAATTTGAAAACTTTATCTGATTCTCATGTAATCTAACGTTAATCTTTAAAGACCTAGTTTCAAAGTATTGCCACAATTTACTATTTTTTACACATACCCCAACAATATGAGTGCGACTACCATGCGGAACAATTGGCAAAGTTTGCCTAAAATCTCCTGAAAGCAAAATAACTTTACCTCCAAACGGTTTATTACATTTTGTAATATCTCTTAACATAGATTCCATTGCTTGTAAAGCATATTTTGGGGCCATTGTAATTTCATCCCAAATAATAATTTTTGCACTCCTTAAAAGTTCAGCATGTTTCGACATTCCACTTATATTACATGTTGAATCTTCATTGATTGGTATAGGGAATTATATAATATAATCTTTAAGAACTTTTAGATCGATATTTGGTAAACCAAATTGATTTAACGTAAATCTATGAAAATTAAATACTTCATTAATTAAAACTAATGATTTTTGATGCGATACTTCTACAGGTAAATTATTTTCAAAAATCATGTATACTTTAAACTTATTCCATAAATCAACAGCATTTACAGGCAAACCAAACACACATATATATGCAAATAAACGACAAAGTTCTTTAGGAAATTTCATACACACGGCTTCACTCAAACAATTATCCCACTCATTATCGTCTACCAACAAATTTCTTGCACGTGCTGCTTCTGTATAAGTATTGTATGTAATACCTTCATATGTTCTCATATCTTCAAACGATTTAGCACCCCGTACATGAAGTAGTAACATTCTCAAGAAATATCTTTCAATATCTTTTGGACTTACAAAATACATTCGACAAAGTATGGGTTTATTAATTCGTTCTCTTCTTTTCCAAATTTTAGATGACTCAACAAAAACATACTTATGTGGTATTTCTGAATATAAATACTTTCGTGCATCAGGATCTTCTCTATTTAATTGAAACCATGCTGTTAACATTGTATTTTTGAATTTCTCAATTGCAGTTTGCTCCATTCCTTCTTGAAAACATATTGATTGTTGATTAGGCAAATGTACAGCTAATCTATACGTTGCATGTAATTGCTCGTGCATATTAAATTCGTGAAGTCTATGCATTGCTTCTGGTGCACACACATAGCGCGTATTTAAATAATTTTGAATTTCATCATAATGCATTACCTGATTGTCATCTTTATAACCTATTATTGCACAATCATGACCTTTGTAACAATATTTGAACAAATATTTAATACCACCTATGCTACCACATGCTACAACGTTAATATGACATGCAAATTTTTTACTTAAATATGGATTATATGATACAACCATCGAATTATCTCCAGTACATTTAATAGATCCATCTTTATTGTAAAAAATAATTTTTTTACCATCATTTCTTCGTTTATATTCCAGAAAATTTTTTGATTCATAATTTGTTTTTGAAGAAAATGGTTTAGGATAATTTTTCATACAAACTTTTGTTTCAGGATTCATACAAGGCGAATTCATGTTTTGTTTTCCACAAGGTCCATGAATTTGAAACTGCTTTACAATATTAAAAAGTTCTGGATTCTTCTCTTCATCAGGAATTTCTGCACATATTATTTTATCTACAATTTCTGCATCACGAATAGCAAATTCTTTCTGTAAAAAAACAATTAAGGCAATCCGCGCTTTTGAAATTCTATTACATATATATATATATATATATATATATATATATATATATATATATATATGCAATGACTGGTCCAAAAATTTGTTTATCTTTTAATTCACTCATTAGCTCTTTTACTTTTTGTTGAAAAACTCTAGCAACATTATCTGGTCGATCAGATGCAGTTTCACAATCCAACAAATTTTCTGTAATCTCACGCCATTTTGGATTACATGTCATTGTAATAAATAAATCTGGTTTTCCAAATTCTTGTACTAATCTCATAGCATCCATAAAACATTGTTGATAATATCGTGGTCCTCCAGTAAATGTTGATGGTAAAATAGTAATTCTCCCCGCTCGAACATTCTCTTCTTTTGCTTTATTATGTAAATAATCCATTAATCCACAATACATTTCAACTCGAAATTTAGTTTGATTTAAATAATTATAGCTCATACGCCCACCTTCTACTTTTGACCAAATATCAACTATAAATTGTTGACTTAATTTTCCCATTTGTATACATGGATTAAATGTTCCTCTGTAAGAAAAGCGATACATATAAAATTGTAAAGCAGTAACATTACGAACACTATTAATTTGCTTGATGTTTACTGTCCATCCTCGATCACCTAAGGGAAACATTAAAGGATATATCATAGGATCAGCGTTTGTACTAAGTATGGAAATTGGAATACTTTCAGAACCTTTTGGATGTATACATATATCACGTTCCACTGGAGGTTCACCATTTTCACTGACAAATACGACTGCTATTTCATTACAGAAGAAGAAGAAGAACTATTATAAGAACGAATATTTTCCCTAAAATTTTTACCTTCAGAATTGGAATCATTTTGTAAATTTCGTAAATAAATTGGATAGTCACTTAAATCGTTTAATTTTACTTTTCCCTTATGACAACAACTACTAATTTTTTTATCTGATGGTCTTTCACACATAAAATGTAATGCAGCACAAAAGACGCACTTAACATCCATCAAACCCAAATAATTTTGTTCAAATTTACATTCATCAAAAAATTCAGGAGAAATAATTCCAACTCCTATTGTTTCTAATAATTTATTACTTTTTTTATTCATTAAGTTGTATATTTGGTGCTGCTTCTTTTTAACATCCGTTTCCAATGCTAATTTAGTTTTCTTACATTTCAAATTTTTTTGTTGACGAATTTCCCTTTCATTCAGCCTTGCTGTCCTTTTTCTTTCTCTATTTTTTATTGCATGAAGCATCTTTTTATCATTTTCTATATTGATATCTAAATATTCTGTTGAACATTTTCTGTTCATATTAGTATTGTTATTAATATTAATAACAGTATTTAAAAAAGAATTTCGTTTCTTAGGTACAAGTTCTGTTCTTCGATCTTTAAAAAGACACTCCCAATCATGCTCGATAGTCATACGTCTAACGTTGGATGTTCTTACTGACGGAAAAACAGTCAAAGTGTTCTTTTTAAACATTTCTTTTAAATGATTTCTCATTGCACTACATTCGCGAACATAATTTAAGTTATTCGGCAACACATTAAAATATAATGATGTTGCAAACGCTATTGAATATACTCCACAATCTACACTGCCAGTTGGCTGTTCATCAACAGCTACAAAAACTACTGGAGGTTTAAAAGGATATAATCTATTTAAATATATTTTTTGATCAGGGTTTAAACAACCTTTATTCAAACTGTCAAAAATATAAATTTTTTCTCCATCGTAAAAAGTACATATCCAATGACCAGATTCATTCAAACCACTAAACAGTATTTGAATATGCTTTTCACCTATTTGAATCGGAATAATATTATCAAGACAATGTAAATATAAAGTACTCTGCATATCGAAAACAGAATTTGAAACATTTCTTAACAATTTTGCAAATTCATGTATGTGATCATCCGTTATCCATCCATTTTCATTCTCTATAATTTGAAAATTTTTTTTACTCAAAGTAACACAACGTTTTCTGTTTGCCATATTTTTGTAATTTATTAGTCTTATAGAACTCATAAACTCATATAAATACTTATCAACTTTCGCATATATCTCATAAATCACATATATTGTTCATAGATCTCATGTATATAAATCATAAATCTCATATATATATATATATATATATATATATATATATATATATATATATATATATATATATATATCAATTCTCAAATGTAACTCATAAATCTCATAATTACTTATATATTTTCATTTTCATGTAATATAAACAAAAAATAACAAAAATATATAATTATATTCACTACGCATCACATTTCAGCTTAAGAAAAAATCACTGCATCTCACTCATTACAACTTAAACGTCTATTAACAGTAATTATATATTCACTACGTATCACATTTCACCTTAAGAAAAAATCACTGCATCTCACTCATTACAACTTAAACGTCTATTAACAGTAACAGAAAAATAAATTTATAAAAATAACTTCTAACACACAAATTTTTATTCAAAAACTATCACATTTTAAACATAAATCACAAAAAATTAAGAACAAAACATAATCAAATGCGCTGCATATCACAACTTGCACTAGAAACAAACTATTATTTTTATTGTTATAAGAAATAACTTATAACTAAATCACAAGTTATAAGATTTTGTAATTAAATTAAAAAATCAGAAAAAAAATCACAAATTTCACGTTAAACAAAATTTTTCACTTAAAAAACTTTCACTTCACAGCTGAAATTCATATATTAAAGATTCCCTTAAAAGTGAAAAACCCCACTTATTTTTTTCTGCACTGTCACTGAGAGATGGAAAATTATATACCAATAAGGAAACATTACCCTCTTTGGTATTTTCGCTTAAATGCAAAAGTCCCCACTTATCTCGCCCCTACTACCATTCTTGTACCCACTCCTTCTACCTGCTACTGTGAATAAGGAAAACCATGATGCCCAAGCCAAAAAAGTAGGCGTTACTTTCTTAACTATTTGTCTCTCTTTCACCCCTACTTCTAATTGAAAGAAGAGACGATACTTCCCTCTCTTTCTCCTTATCATGCTTTCTCTCTCATACTCTGACAGACAGAATTTCAGACTACGGACTTTAATATAGTTAATAATAGAAATACATTAAAATACTTTTTTCTAATTTTTTCAATCATTTAAATAATTATGTATTTCAGTTGTGTTTAGATTTCGAAGTTAATTAATAAAGTTAAAAAAAAATTTTTTATGTTTATTAATACATTAAAAAATTTGTTATAATTTGGAAATCGTATGTAATTGGAATCCAAAGGCAAAATTAGAAGTTGGTTATATTGGATGAAAGGCAAAATTGGTTAAATTGGTTATATTGGATAAAAGGCAAAATTGGTTACATTGGTTTTATTGGATAAAAGGCAAAATTGGTTATATTGGTTTTATTGGATAAAAGACAAAATTGGTTATATTGGATAAAAGGCAAAATTGGTTATATTGGATAAAAGGAAAAATTGGTTATATTGGATAAAAAGCTGGAAATTGGTTAAATTGGTTTTATTGGATGAAAGGCAAAATTGGTTATATTGGATAAATATTGGTTATATTGGATAAAAGGCAAAATTGGTTATATTGGGTAAAAAGCTGGAAATTGGTTAAATTGGTTTTATTGGATGAAAGGCAAAATTGGTTATATTGGATAAAAGACAAAATTGGTTATATTGGATAAATATTGGTTATATTGGATAAAAGGCAAAATTAGTTATATTGGATAAAAAGCTGGAAATTGGTTAAATTGGTTTTATTGGATAAAAGGCAAAATTGGTTAAATTGGTTATATTGGATAAAAGGCAAAATTGGTTATATTGGATAAAAGGCAAAATTGGTTAAATTGGATAAAAAGCTGGAAATTGGTTAAATTGGTTTTATTGGATAAAAGGCAAAATTGGTTAAATTGGTTATATTGGATAAAAGGCAAAATTGATTACATTGGTTTTATTGGATAAAAGGCAAAATTGGTTATATTGGATAAAAAGCAAAATTGGAAATGAATTATATTGGATAAAAAGAAAGCTGGAAATTGGTTAAATTGGATTAAAGGAAAAATAGTAAATTGGTTATATTGGATAAAAGGCAGCAAAATTGGAAATTAATTATATTGGATAAAAAGAAAGCTAGAAATTGGTTAAATTGGATTAAAGGAAAAATAGTAAATTGGTTATATATTGGATAAGAGACAAAATTGGAAATTTGTTTGTATTTTCTATAGGAGGCAACATTTGGTAATATCATTGAATAAAAGGAAATTATAATATTTATAATTAAATGTATAAAACTTGATCTTAAAATTCTACTGTAATATTGCTTTTTTTAAATTTTTAATGACGATCAAAGGGCTTACTTAATTAGATTATATCCTTTTGAACCACCAGTAGTTTTCACAACTGTTGATCAACAACCATTAAACAGTCTTGCTTGTGGAATATATGCAATAGCTTTCGCAACATCGTGCGTGCAATATTTTTCCGTCTTAGTTTTAAGTGTTTTGTGTATAATTTTTAATAGCGTTACATAAAGTATAGGTTTAAATAATTATTAACAATATTAATAATAATTTTGTCATTAATTAAAATAAATAAAATTGGCTAAAACTATGAAAGAAAATAAGAAAAATATTTTTTTAAAACATACTTCAATAAAAGCAATTCTAATAATTATTTAAATTTTTATTGATACAAAATATTTTATTTACTTCAAAAATATACACCTTATGCTTTAATAATCAAATAACGAGCTGTAATATAATAAATTCAGTCAGTATTAAATTTTTACCTGGGTACCGAAAACATGGGGAGAAATCCCATGACTCCGATCGGGTTCCGGCAGGGCGGCCAGATCGGGCAAAGTGCCATGGCCCCGGTCGGTTTTAGTGTTTCAACCAGGTCGGGTTGCCAGATTGGGTCCTGGTTTATCCCGATCTGGTCCCGACCTGGCCCCTGTCAAAATTTCTGCACGGGTGAGCTTATCATTGTAAAGCTTATCAAAATCCGCATCCAACAAGTATAAATACATCTATTTTTATAAATAATTTTTAAATAAATAAATAATTGAAAATTTATTTATTAATTTTTTAAAAAAGGACAATTATTTCTTCTTTTTTGCTTTAAAGGACAATTGAGGAATTTTGCCTCTCATATATATCCTAAAAAATGAGCTATGCACAAGTAGAGTCTAATGGATCATTATTAACCCGTGCCACCGAAGGGTTAAAGTTTAAATGGGGTTTAACATAGGATTAGTACACTATTTTACATTTTCTATGATAACTTTATTTTTTATTAATCTTTTGAATTGGCGACATATATATATATATATATATATATATATATATATATATATATATATATATATATATATATATATATATTTATTTATGGTTCTGAATGTGGTGAACACGAATCCGATGTCAAAAAATCTGTCAATTTTTTAAAACTATAGTTTTTGTAGGAGTTCAGACAGTTTTTGTGTTTAGTTTATTAAATTAAACAAAATTTACTCATATAAAAGTATTTAAAGAACACTAATGTGAAACTTAATACCAGTATGAAATATCGGCAGTTGACAGCTGTCAACTTATCTGTTTTTCTGTTAAAATCGATGAGAGTTTTTGACAGTTTTTTACATTAAATTTCTCTTATAAAAATACTTTCAGACCACTGAGATAAACCTAAATAGTAGAAAGTAATATTTATTTTTATTTTATTTGTTTATACACCCGCTCAGATTATCTCACGTGCCGGTAAAATCCACGCCAAATGTGCGCGAACCAAGTAACTCTTGGTCCTACAACGTCCGCCAAGCGAAGCATTTATCCAACTTAGGTAATCAGTCAGTTAGTATTATGTAATATTGACAGTTGACAACTGTCAATAAGGCTGTCCATCATTTGAATTGGAGACTTTTTACAATAAATTATTTGTATACAAGTGTTTTTAAACGTAATAAGATTAATTCTATTAGCGACATATATTCTTCACAGTTGACAACTGTCAAAAATTAATAAGGAAATTGTATTTTTTAACCATGTGGAAAAAGTGGATTTCTGTGCAAGACACCTTTCTTTTTAAAAAGCACACGGAGAAAAAAATCAAGTGTTTGTAGTATGGAGCCCTTTTATGCTAAGTTTTTATGGATGTTCCTGCTACAGTTGCATGAAACTATACCGAAAAAGCGTGGATCTCTTGCAATCGCAATATACGACGTCCCATGCGTCTAAAGGTAGAAATCTCACGCTTACTGCGCATGTGCATTCTCTTGCTAAATAAGGTTAACTGTTCATACTACAAACGCTTGATTTGTTTCTCCGTGTAGTTTGGATTTTTTTTTCGGATTTGTCAATTTTTAAATGAACTGTACGCCATTGAACGATTAACTTTTTGGAGGTCCGAATTGGATACAATCTACAGATTATGATATTTAAGATAAATTAAAAGAAAACCATTATTACTATTCTCTAAATATCTACTAAAGTAGGCAAATAATATTTTCTTCATATTTATAATAAAAGAGCTAAAAAATCTTAAAGATTGGATGGAGATTAGAAGAAGTAATTATTCTAAATGGTATTTCACTATATCATAGTATTGGTGTAAAACTGTATTCATAACATAGTATATTTTATAGTTTGAAGAATAGTAAATGGGCGCGCGTAGCGCGCAGAAGTTGTTCTAGTTATTTATAATAATAGAAAAATTACGGAGTTCGGCCGTAACAGATGCCCCCCTTTTCTTAGGCTGACGTCCCTTGGCAGCCGCTATGAATGCGTACTGTTTTATGTGGTGTTTCAGTGTAGCATCCTTGAAGTGTAGTAATGTTGAACAACTCTTTCGAGCTTTACAAAAAAATTTTTATGTCCTCTATTGTTTTACATAAATGGTTTGCTGAAAGGTAAGTATAATTGTTAAAAGCAGGGACTGACACGAACACGAAAAAACACGAAAATTTGTGTCGTGCCCGTGTCGTGCCTTGACACGACACAAATTACGCTTCGTAATTCGTGCCGTGCCTTGACACGACACAAAGTTCGCTTGGTAATTTGTGCCGTGCCAAGGCACGACACAAATGCAAATTTGTAATTCGTGTCGTGTCAAGGCACGTATTAAAGACACGCATGAAATACTGTGTAGAATTTTGCAAGCGTTATTTGTGTTTTTTTAGACACGACACGAATTTCGAATCGAACTTTGTATCGTGCCTTGGCACGACACGAATTACCAAGCGAACTTTGTGTCGTGCCCAGGCACGGCACGAATTACGAAGCGTAATTTGTGTCGTGTCAAGGCACGACACGGACACGACACATATTTTTCGTGAAGGTCCCTGGTTAAAAGTAAAAAAGAAATAAAAAAAAACGTATGAAATAAATTAAATTCCCTTATAAAAAAACAAAATTAAATAATAATAAAAGAAAATGAGCTGTATTTATTTGTAAATTTGTGGAGTTGGCAAATTTAAATTTCTGTGTCAGTATAACACCATAATACGTTAGTGTAGTGTGATATTCTGGTGTACTCTGATTCATATATAACAGAAAATTTTGATTAATTTATTTTATCTCAATTAATTAAAAGGGGGAAAAAAATTTTAGTTCTTAGCTCTTGATAGACAAAAAAATATTACAAAAAAAAAATTTGTATATATAAAAAAAATGTGACAACAGAGGTGTTGATACTGCCCCCCTTTTATATGAACTGTCGTCCCTTGGCAGTATATAGCTTTTGTATATTGTAATATTGTTGGCATTTAAACCGTATTATAACAAATTTTGGGTGTAATATTGTACTTTCAGAAAAAAAATTAGAATTCGTTTTTTATTTTTTTTTAAATAAAAGAGAGTGGTTTTTTTATTACACTATTGTTTTTATGGAAAATTTGGCAATTAAGTTTTTTCTTTAAATTAAAAAAAAATTATTAAAAGAGAATTTTATTTTTGTATCGTAGTGTGTAGTTCCTGAGGATGAGCCTATGGAGGAGAATATTGGCATATTAGGTGTCAATACTTGTTTAAGGTGGGTGTTTTTTTATATAGTTATCTATTTATATTTATTTATTAAAATTGCAGTATTCAAATAGAAAGTTTAATAATAAATTTTTTGTTTTTTAGGGGTTTTTCTGAGTTGTCCGCTTATCCTCTTCGGCTCGGATATCGTCCGAAAAATCCTGCTTTGGAGCTGGTTTACGTCCAACGATATAGGTTGGAGTGGAAGGAGATGATGGTGGTTTCTAAAGCTTGGGATGTTGTAAGTATTTTTTTAAAATGAAAATTAAATAGTTTCGTGTTTTTAGTTTTCTTTTTGTCAAATATTGGTTCCTTTTTTTAGCGCTGGAATCTACCGGTCCAAAGTGTTTGGTTTCCTTGTTAAATAATGTGTAGTTTTAGTTATTATTTTTTTTTATTTCTTTTAATTGGTGTTATAAATTCTGGTGCAATGTGTATTTTATTTGGGTTTTATGCTGATAAATTGAATAAAAATGTTTTAAATTTATATTTCCTTTTATCTTTATCTTATTCCTTTTCTATATTATTTAAATTTTATATATGTATACATATAATTCTATTTTTTTTATGTGAGAGAAAAAAAATGTTATTTTTACTAGTCTTGTATTTATTGAGGTAAGTATAATTTCTTTATCATTATTATTCTTTGTTTAATTTTCATCTCCCTTTATTTTTAGTTCTGTCTGATAGGTTGGTTTTTAATATTATTATATTATTATTATTGTTTATTATAAATAAAGAATAAAAAGAAATTTTAAGTTGTATACATCTTTTTTTTAATAGAAAGGGTATACGTTCTGCGTTTCTTTTTGAATTAATAATTGTAATTGTCGTGTGGGGTCAGCATCTCCTGGCGAGGTGCTAATTGTATTCTTTCTTTCTGTTCTTCTTCGTCGTTGCATCTTCTTATCTTCCCCCCATGTCTTTGTGTGATATGGCTATGCTTGTTAGTTTTTTTCGTGCGTCGTCATGTTGTAGTCTATTTTGTTGTTATGAGTGTATGTTTAGTGTAGTTATTTGGTTTTCGTGATGTAGTTTTTGTCTGAGGTGGATATGTGTGTGTTTTTCTTTCTCTTTCTTTTTTTTAAGTGTTTGTAAGCCAAAAGATGTTAATTGTGTTTTGTTCCTGTTTCTTGATGATCGCCACGAAGCAATGCGTTGCTTCATGCGTTTGTTCTTTGCTTCTCTACCTTTACCAGCTCCCCGGTGTTTCACCACTTTCTCGAGCACCCACAAGCTTTTGTTCATGCATAGTATTGTTAGTTTTAAAGCTAAAATTTTCACACTAAGGGGAAATATTATTAGAGAATAATTTTTTTTTAATCTCATAATATGGTGTTTGATATTCCCATATTTTAAGATTGTTTTTGTTATTCAATTATAAGAACTAAATTAATTTTATTAATTTAAAATTCAAAATTTAATTTGAAATGTTTTCTTTTATCTCAAGTGATGTTGAACTTTTGTAGTATGCAATTATTTAAGAAATTGTTCAAAAGATAAATCGTATGAAAATTCAATTTAGAAAAAAAATATCAATTATCTAATAAATAATTTTTTTTATTAAAAATAATTAGGCATTTAAAGGGAAATATTATGTATATATAGATTTTTAATTTGTCTTAAGAGTTCAACCATTTGCTAAAGTAATATATTTCTGATCGGAAATTTTATTACGGTCAAAAATTTAATTTTTATTTTATAAAAATTTTGTTAAAAATTTTGTTTATTTTTAACAACCTTTTTTAATAAACTGAAATTTTTCTTTTATATTGATTTTAATTTCGTTTCTGTTGTTCCTCTTTGTAGGTTTGTTGTTATTTTTTTGTTTGCTGTTCTGATGTTGTATTCTCTTAGTAAGTATTGTTTTGTATTAATTTTTGTAAATATTTTGGGGAGAAAAAAAGGTGTTGATTTTGGCTCTTTTTAGGTGGTTAGAAGATTTTTGGAGAGAAAAGGCATGAAGCGGTGGATTTCTTTTTATTATTCCCTATAGTTTATTTTAATGTGTAAGGATATTTTCAATTTTTGTTTTCCCTTGTTTTTAATTTTTTGTTAACCATGACTCTTTTTCAGTTATTTGAATTTTAATTGGAGGTTCCTGCTTACAAATTTTCTTTGATTTATGGGGGTTCTTGGCTTTTTAAAATTTTATCTTGGGTAAGTTTGTTAATGAATTATTTGGTTGTATGAAGTATTCTTCATTTATGTATTTTTCATTGGTTTTCTTTTCTTTTAGGTACCCTTTTATGACGTGTTTTTTTTATATAATAAATTTCTATATAATTGCTTTAAATAGATATGTAGTATTTTGAAGGATTATTTAATGAGAAAAAAAATGAATTACTTAAAGTTATTTTAATTATTCTATCCCTTTTTGTTCAAGTTCGTAAATTGAAATGTTTTTTTTTTTTACATCTATTTAATTTTTTTTTAATTATATTTTTGCTTTTTTAAATTTTTTTTATATTCTTTCCTAAACTGGTTCGCCCATATCTTGGAGGAATAATGTGAGGGGATGCTTCTATGGAGTTTGTCGGAGAATTCTACATCGTTCCCGATTTTTGGTCTACTTTTGGAGTTCCCATTCTACTATGTCTAAACCATGACATTCCTGAGAATTGGATACAATTTTCGGTTTGAGAGCGATTTGTTGCTTATCGACCGTGTAAAAATTTAAACTAGTCCCCTACAAAAGATTATTAGTTAATCTAAATTATTAACTTTTTTATTTATTAGTTAATCTTATCCCCTATTAGATTATTAGTTATTTTTTTTAATTTTTGTATAGGTATGTATAGGTGCTTTAGGGCCTGCTTGTATTTATTTACATGTTAGTGTTAGTTCATTATTATATAAAATCTTTATTCGTATTTAAATTGAATTAGTTGATAGTTAGTTAGTTTTATCCTTTAGTTTTTTTTATTTGTATATTGTCTTAGATTAGTTTAAAGTTAGTGTTTGTTTAGCTTTTTAGTTACTATATTTAAGCCTTTTTTACAAGATAGTCTATTTACATCTTTTTTTATATCGGTCTTGTCGTTTTGTTTAAGCTACGTCCACGTATTTAATTTTGGGTTCTTCTCGTATTTTGTCGCTGGTCGTAGGTTTGCTTTCTTCTTGTCGTTCACTTTGTTGTAGGATCTCTTTTTCGATAGTCAGAGGGGTTGAATATATTTTTTGGTTTATAAAATTGCTGGTATTTTGGTTGTTGGATCTTAGTCGTGTAGGGCTAGAAGGCATTGTGTACATCTGTTGCGTCTCTGTCTCGTTGATTTTTCTCTTCTTTTTTAAGCAGCATAGAAATTTTATATGGTTTTTTATACATTGTTTTACTGTTAGGTAGATTATGATTATTATTATTATTACTGTTGTTAAGGTTCCTATTATTGAATTTCTGTATTGGTATTGTTCTTTCTTTCCTAGTGTGTGTAGACTTTGTATTTCAAGTCCTTTTTCTATCTCTTGTAATTTTTCGTCAATTTCCATTTTTCTCCAAATTGGTCGAATTTCGTTTGTAATTGTTATCTCCTTTTGGGGATTTGCCGTTTTTAGAATCGGTGAAATCTCCTCTAATTTTAATTCAATTTTAGGTGCATAAATATATTCTTGAGGGTTATTGATAATCTGTAATGTAGGTAATTTTATTGTGTCGGTTTTTAAGGTACATTTCGGTGATAATTTTACTATTCCTATTCCTTTTAGCTGAAAAGTATTGACTTTTGTCTTGGGGCATATTAAATAGGCAGTTTCTTCTTTCGTTAATGAATATAACCAACTTCCTGTTGTAATTAAAGGTTCTCATAGTGGTTGTTGATTTTTCGTGATTCGGATGTCACAACTTCTTAAGGTGTTATTATTAGGTTCTCTTAGTAATTCTGATTCACAACTTGGGGCTAATATAATATTGTAAATTCCTCGTGTTGGATAACACACGTATCTTCCCTCCACAATTTAGCAAGTCCTCAGTTGTTCTTCTTCTAGGTAAAAATAATGTCTGCCCTCTATGCTGGTAGCTATATACTTGGAGTAGGGTGTAATATATGCTCTGTTTCCATTTGTCCCTATAGTTTGTAGTACGGGTAGTTCGTGCATTTTATAAAGTAAAATTTTTCTTTCTCTAACAGGGGAATATCCAATGTTATCATCAAAATTTCTCCTTTTGCTTGTATTCCTATTTTTGAAATTTCGGTAATTGTTGCGACGTTTAGGTTGTCTATATGCATTAGGGTGGTCCTTTAAAAGGTTTTTTTCGAATTTCTTTGCCCCCAGGGGCTTAAATTATTCCAAATTAATTAATAAAAAATCCCTGAAAATTTGAGCTCTTAATATTAACTTTTAGATAGTCCGCACTCAAACTTAAGTTTAAATTTTTTTTTTATTTTCTATTAATTTATTTTGATAAAATTTGGAAGGTATATCAATACTGAGGTGTATTACGGTCACAAACACCTAAAATCAGACAAAAGGGTCTTTAAAAATATCGAAACAAATATTTTTTAGCAATTTTTTAATTTTTGAAAAAAATCGATTTTTGTATTTTTTTAAATAACTTTTTTATCTATTAATATTTTCATTAATTTTTGTCAAAATTACTTTCCTGACATGAAAACAAATCTATTAATGTATGGGGCATTCCACGCCAAATCGGAAATTATTTTGCTTTTGCATCTTAAATTTTTTTTATACATTTTTTTTCTTTTAGTACTCTTTGAAATGAGCTATCTTGATTTTTTAAAATTTTTTCATAAAGCGGTTCAGGAGATACAGATTTATGAAAAATAACGTTTTTTACGTAATTTTTTTTAAATGCTTATAACTCGGTCAAAAATTTATCAAATTGTTGGACGTTTTTATAATAAAAATTTAAAAAAAATTTAAATAATTTACGATAAGATTTAAAAACTTTTTAAATAAAATTTCATTTTTAGCAATGTATCT
This sequence comes from Leptopilina myrica (nomen nudum), assembly GCA_032872475.1. Classification (NCBI taxonomy): domain Eukaryota; kingdom Metazoa; phylum Arthropoda; class Insecta; order Hymenoptera; family Figitidae; genus Leptopilina; species Leptopilina myrica (nomen nudum). The sequence goes on from CM065461.1 coordinate 3,488,021, forward strand.
ATCGATCAACTTTTTAAAAAAATTTTGTAAGAAACTAGCACTAAATTAACAATTTTTAAGCCTTGTCCGATCGTGGTCAAACGATGGGATGTATTTATGTTGAAATTTTTAATTTTTATATATGAAGTGGTGGCCAAATGACTAACTTGCCATTGACGAAATCACACAAATTTGTCACAGCGAATGTGTTTGCAGATTCAGTCTCTCCAAACTTAACCTTCTTTCCGTGTGAAATTGTGATTTGGTCAAATGACAAGTTAGGCCTACCGTTTTCACTGTGTATATAAAAATTAAATTTTTTTAAATAAATAGATCCCATCATTTGCCCACGAAAAATTTTTAAAAATATTTTTATTGAAAACTACGCGTGAAAACAAAACTTTTTATTATAAAAACGTCCAATTTGATCAATTTTTGACCGCTTTATGAAAAAATTTGAAAAAATCAAGGTAGCTCATTTCAAAGAGTACTAAAAGAAAAAAAATTTAAGATGCAAAAGCAAAATAGTTTCCAATTTGGCCTGGAATGCCCCATACATTAATCGATTTGTTTTCCTGTCAGGAATGTAATTTTGACAAGAATTAATGAAAATATTAATAGATAAAAAAAGTTACAGTAGAGACTCCATTATCCGGACTAATGGATGCAGGAACTTGTCCGGATAATCGAGTAAAGTACGAATTAAACAGATTTTTGGTTCATAATTTTATGTATTTATTTGCATATGTATTAAAATAAGACTGAAAGAATCTAAATCTATTAAAGTTAACATTAATAAATATTTACATAAACATTTTCTTAAAATAATTAAAACACTTTATTAAAACGCAACATTTTGTATAAAAATTCACGTTTTTTAATTGAATTCTATGGTATTAAATTTTTATTGTCTGTTAACAGCTTAAGACCTTATAAAATTTATATTAAAAAAATTTTTTTTATTTTAAATTTGTCCGGATAATCGAATATCCGGATAATAGGGGTCCGGATAAGGGAGTCTCTACTGTATTTAAAAAAATACAAAAATCGATTTTTTTCAAAAATTAAAAAATTGCTAAAAAATATTTGTTTTGATATTTTTGAAGATTTCTTTGTCTGATTTTAGGTGATCGTGACCGTAATACACCTTAGTATTGAATCACCTTTCAAATTTGATCAAAATAAATTAATAAACATGAAAGTCATATTATCAAGGCAAAAACCTTAAAATAAGTTCTGTGCAGCGACTGAAAGTTATCTACTGTCGGTAAAACATTTTGACGTTATCTGCTTTAATAAGGCTAGATTAAAAGTAAGTTTACTTTTTCATTTGAAAGTAAAACGTTTTACTGGGTAAATGTTTTTAATAATATATAAATAAATAATATATAAAAGAAAGAATATATTCGAAAAAGAGTAGTAATTAAGTACCTTTGATTGCTATATGCAGTGTTTGTTGCTTTAAAAATCTTGATTTTTTTCCCAAATGCTTTAAAATTGATTTTTTCCAAATCTGTTGAAGAAAATAAAATCACAATATATTATTAAATTTATTTATATAATTTAAATATATATATATGTATATATATTATATATACATATATATTATTTATAAAAACAAAATAATAATAGTAATAGATAATTTTTATCTATTCATTTCTATCTTTCTAAAAAAAAGTATAAAAAAGGCAGATAAAGTCGATAATTTAAACTCGAAAAAAATAATAAACTCGAAATGTGGAACATAAATATTCATGATAAGAGAAAACAAACCTATTTTAAATATTTTTATTTAATTATTATTTATAAATAAAAATTCATGTCACTTCCATGTTAATATTTATATATTTTTATTTTATTCACTATTATTTATTTGAAATAATTTAAATATTTGTATTTTACTATATAATAATTTATATATTTTTTTAGACAAATTATACTCTTCTACAGTAATAAATAGAAAATAAATATATTAAATTTTTTAAAATGTATATATAATAATATAATATATATTATTATTAATATAAAATAATTTATTGCTATACAAAAAATAATATATTTTTCTTAACTACTTGAAATATTATGGTGTGTGCCAAAAAGAAACCAAACCAAGTTGGTAGGTTCCAAAGGCGCAGTATATATTATGTATATTATTAATATATTAAATATATTAATAATATATATTCAAACAATTGATAAACACCAAAAAATTCTTTTAAGTATGTATTACACACAATTACTATTAAAAGTGAAAAAACACATTATATTAAGAATAACAAAAAAACGCACTATTTTTATTTTTTACGTATTAGAACATAAAATATGTAACGTTCCACGCTTAAACTTTATATGTCATAAAATAATGACTGTAGTGGTCTGTAGGGGTAGCAGACGAATAATGAAGTCAACAATTTTCTTTGCATCGACACGAACAGAGACCACTGTCAAAACGATGCGCGCGCAAACTATATTGAAATGACAAAAATTTTAGTTTTATAAATAATAAATAATACTATAATTAAGTGAATAATTAAATAAGACAATAAATTTATTTTTAATTTAGTAATTTAATTATTTATTTATTAAGAATTAATTAATTACTTCTTTAATAATAAAATTAGTCAGTAAAATATACCTCTTCTGAAAATTGTTGCGCGCGCATCGTTTTGATACTGCGTTTTGTTTGCTTTGATACATGCATGTCCAAAACATGCTCATGTGTGACGGCGCTGATAAAAGGGACCTTTTAAAAAACTGTTTTTAATCCGAAACTAATTATATTCCATTTTTGGAATCTTAAAGTGTAAAAAACGTCTAAATCTAAAAATCAAAATTTTTATTGTCAATAAAGTATCATTTCTCAGACGCGGTTACATGTATGATAATGATGATTTTTAATTAATATACATATTATTAATTAAAAAAAAATTAGATATGAAAAAAATATGTCTCTTTTTTGTATGAAAAACTCAAAAAATTGTAAAATAAATTTACGTTATATTACTATATAAATTTTTTTCTGCAAATATAAGTTTCCATGTTTAATTATTATAAGAAAAATAAAACGGAAAACGTTTAGCCAACGGCAACTTTCAAGTCACTGGCTACGCTTGTGATCTCAGAGTCGTTTCGAAATATGACGTCAGATAGTTCGATGGAAAATAAACAGACTTGCAGCAATAAAGGCATTTTCTCCAATAGGTTCCTAAAGATGCTTCTATACCTCCGGTGGATTGGTTAAGGCCAACGCAGAATAGAATCTTTAACCTGAACCGCAATCGTAAGCGTAACCGTAAGAATGAGTTAAAGAAGGATAAACAATATACCTATCCTTCTTTAACTCACATAATTCTTACGGTTACGCTTACTATTGCGGTCCCGGTTAAAGATTCTATTCTGCGTTAGCCTTTACAGCGGTTCCACATGGAGGCGAAATCGCAAAGTCGTTGCGACTGCCGTACCCCCACCAGCACTTTGAATCGTACCGACGCCAGTGGTTCTCTGCGCTGTGAAAAGTAAATAGAAAAGTAGGAGAAGAGCACCATTATATAATATTATACAATATTATTATGCAATGTAATAATAATAATATTTAATATATTAAATATATATTATATATTTATATATAATATAATAATTATATAATGTGTAAAAAATTAATTATTAAAGAAATACTTGAATTATAATTTTCCATTTTTGCTATATTAACAGAATTTTTAAACTAATAAATATTTATTATTTCAATTACATGTTAATCATTTTTATTGGTTATTAAATAAATATTTATTTATTAATATTAATTAATCATTAAATTTCACTAAAAATTTATTTTTAGGTTATGCCAAAACAAAGTTAAATTTATTTTTCCAGGTATGGAATTCTACCTGTCATATGACGGGAAAAACTTTATATGATTGTGGTTCAATTTTTCGTGCGAATTCCGGAGGTTTTTCTAAAATGAATTATGCATGTGATTTTTGCTAAAAAAATTTCTCTTTAAATTCAACCACTTTTTTATTTGAAGGAGTACAATTAATTATACCCGGAAAGAAAATAAATATTCTTTTTAATGTTATAAACAAATTTTTGACGACAAAAATTTTAACTTTAAGAAATTTATATAAATTAACGGAAATTCAAAACAATTTTAAAAAGGTAACCATTAAAATCCATAGAAATCGTAAATCATCTAGATGTGCTCAGCAAAGTTATAACTGGATATTGCGCATAAGTGAAGTATTGCCAAGAATCATAGCCAATAATATAATAAATTTCCGTTGTATACAACAAAAAATAGAAATTCTAATAAATTTTATTCAATTTCATACAATAATTATCATTGCGTTGTAATTGCATACTAATAATATCCAAAAGTAAAAATGCATATAAAAGAAACTTTCTTCATATGTATATTTAGATCAATATACATTTAGATCAATAAATATAGCATTTTTAGTTTTTGATTGTAATCATGTGCATCTCGTATGTTAAAATTATTGTTATTGATGTTGTCCTGTATGATTCTCCTTTTATCCTTATAATACGATATTGCTGCATTTTTAAACATTTTGAAATCAGTTAGAGCAGCGTCAAATGTTTTGTCTTTTGCCTTCCAATTCCGTTTTTGATTTCTAGCGAAATTATCAATCAGCGGATGTTTCACTTTAGATAAAAACATTATTATATAATAACTAACATAAATGTTTATAATAAACACAATAATTACTTGATATATTATAAATTTTACCTGTTCGAAAATAAGCTGGCTGACGATGTTTTTCATAATGTTTTGATGGTTGTGTTAAGAAACATGTCGCTGAATTAGTTATTTCTTTAGCCGTCGGAGATTTTAATAAATCACTTTTAGGTAATTCATATCTGTTTGTTTGTTTATTGAATATGTATGGTTTTTCGAGTCGAATGTTTTCAATAATTCTAGGTTTTTGTTTTATTTCATTTATCTCCTGATTTTCTGTACCGCCGAATGCAGAGACAACTTTTTTTAGAACACTGAAATCGCTTCATATTATAATCAGAATATGTAAAATTCATGAATAAATTATTACATTAAGTTTTTACAACTTAATCATAAGTTAAGAAAATGTGGACATCCACATGAAAAGGGCCCATTTTTCGATTCTAATTTTCAAGAGAACCGCAATTTAATAATTATGGAGTAGTCATAAATCTTTTTTATTTTTCATTATAAATGTACATGTTTTAACAAGTCAAATCATGAGGTTTTCATTAATTTTAAAATGAAGCAGTAGAAAAATTTATAACCTATTGGTTTTCCATCTTTAAGGTGTCCTAGACTGGAAACAATTCTTATATTAATAACTTTTTAGCAGAACCTAGAATATCACAATATTCAATTCTGTTTTTCTCGAAATGAGGTTTTGACGTTCCAAATTTTGAAATTTTGAAATTTTGTAACTCATCAAATTTTTCACCAAAAAAAGTTCTATGACCACTCAAAATTTTGCAATGAATTCTCCCATGTAGTCCAATAGTGCCCTTTTCATTTGAACGTCCACAAATAATAAAAGATATTAAACTTACTCAATTCTCTTTATAGTTTTTAATCGCCAATTTCTTGAAACGGAGTTAACATTTGTATTTCTTCGTTGAAAATAGTAAGCTATAAAATCTGCATTATCTATAGCATCGGCTATAGCCGAAGTAGTCGGAAGATTGTTTACATCTGTTGTGCGGTCTTCTTTAATATCTTTCTGCTTAAATGACATAGGGAACTTTCTAAATCTGAATTAGTTAAAAATAAAAAATTATTAGTAAAATGGAGGATAACTTTTTGCTTTAGCAATTAGTAAAAATTAACTAATTCTTCTATCACTATTATTAGAATCTATTTTATTATTTTATTATTAGAATCACTAATTAATAGTAAATAAATAATTTTAAAAATAGTCGATTTTCACTAATTGAATTAGTTAACATAAATTTCAGTCATTTTTACGTAACCTAAAAATGAATTTAACCAATAATTAATAAATATTAAATATATTATTAGTAAAATATTACTATTTGAATCAGTGAATAACTTTTTGCTATAAAATTAGTTATTTTTAACTAAGTCAAATTTAAAGAGAAGATAATTTTTCCAAATTATATATTATAAAAATTTTGCAACCTACAATAAATTAATACTTTAGGAGATGGATAAAATGTTGAAAGATGTATAACATTGAACTAACTAAAATATCAAAATATTCTGAAACAAAATTTGTATATAATTTTGGTAAGCAATGATGGGAATATTATATTAAAATACACATCGTGTGTGCAGTGTGTCAAACAATTAAAAATTTGTTACAACCTACAGTAAGATAGGCATAAAGCTTGAATATTTTAAAGTGCAAATAAACAAAGAAGGAAGACTATTATGTAATCTAATTTAACAATTTTCTCATTTTAAGCAAATTAAATTCAAAGTTTCTTAAATTTTATAACTAAATGAAAAATGTGATAAAGTAAGATAATAATATTAAATCCCATTACCTTGAAAAAGAAATATATCTCCAAAATATTTTATATTTAATAAAAGCTGTTTAAATAATTTTTATTGAATAAGTATTGTAAGGTAAAGTTTAGAATATAATATCAACATTCTGTGATATTAGAGATGTTTTATGAAATACTTCAAAAAAAAATTATTTCTTTTTAAAAAAACCGAAACTGATTTTTTCATTATTTGACTGAGTAAAAAAATGTAGAGAAACAATTACCCATTCATATTTTCATTCAATTCCTCCATAGCATTTTTACTGACAAAATCCTGGCACTTCAATAATTTCAACTCAGTTGTAAAAGATGCACCTTGAGTTGAATGTGAGATATCATACTCATTAATACTGGAGATCTGTGAACTGAAGTAAGATATTTAATTGTATTTGTCAAAGTATCAATTTACTAAATTTAATATATGAGAGTCCATACATTACCTTTGTACATTACTTTTATGTGTGATATGTGGTAAAAGAAAATTCATAAACTGCTGGTACTTGTAAGGAACACCTTTATTGTGTGCTTTGACATAAGATGTCCTCATGCTTGTCCAGCGTGTATGTATTTCTCTTTTAACTGAAAAATGACAAACAATTTTATTATAAGGATAGCATTTCTAAAAATTGTTATTACTTTTTTTCTAATGTGATGATTAAAAGCAATATTATTAATAAAACTAATCATTATTATTTGTTATGTTTTTAAGTATAACAGAAGTAATTCAAATTATATTTAAAATAATAAAAGTATGTAATATTAAGATAGTTGATTCTTATTAATTTACTTCTTATTAGTAAACAATAGATTTAATTTGAAGAAAATTTAATTAATGTGACATACATGTTTCTAGGCGTTTCTTCACTTCTTCAGCACTTTCGTCTGTAAATAAAAAAATTGTTAAAGTTTTTTACATTATTTTGAAAAATATTGTGAAACACAATTTATTGATGGCTGAGCCATCGAAACGTTAAAAAAGGATTTTTCTTAAACTAAACCTGACTTAGATTGACTGATAATTTGTTTTCATAACAATTTTTTTAATAATCCGTGACGCGATCTGAAGAAAAGGACCTCAGAAGCAAAAAAATAATAGGTTATGTTTTCAATTCAATTTTTGAAATAAAAATACAAAAAAACAATTAACTGTCAATATTCAGATCGCGTCACATTATTTTGAATATTATTTGATAACTAAAATATTTAATACTTGAAAATTTTGTATAGATCGTTGATTTATTTTCAGTAGAAAAAGAAGTAGAGTAAATAAGTTAAAAACAGTTCTACAAAAAAAATTAAAATATAAACAAACGGCTATATTCTATTGTCATAATCAATTTTTAACCTCACTAGAAAAATTAATCTTAAGAAGATTGTAAAGTACAGCATGCTTCTAATAAACACATATACAAAAACCAATGTAAATGAATTACAATTATTTTTACTCACCAGATTGAAATTGAAAAAAATCCATTTTCACTAAAAGAATGTACAACATTATTCCATGCATTATTTCTTGCCTGTACATTGCTCTTTCTGTTTTCATATAAACAGGGATGTTTTTCAATAGATTGTATTAAAAAAATATCCTTAGGGTCATTTGTTTGTTTCTGCGACATTTTCCAAATTGAATTTAAAAAAATTCCATCAGCATTCAATACCTACTGTTAATTTAATAATCATAGTATATTTCACAAGATAATGCAAAAAGGAAAAAAATAAGAAGTCCCATAAATTCGAAAAAAGTACACAAATATAGATAGTTCAAGTTCCATAGGAATGTAAACAAGAAAACTCGTTTCACTATTGGATGAAGCAGAACAAAAGGGAGCGTTCACAAATTACGTAACTTTATTAAGCTGAGTCTCCAATAGGTGCCAATATTCATGTCTACTGAAAATAAATCAACGATCTATACAAAATTTTCAAGTATTAAATATTTTAGTTATCAAATAATATTCAAAATAATGTGACGCGATCTGAATATTGACAGTTAATTGTTTTTTTGTATTTTTATTTCAAAAATTGAATTGAAAACATAACCTATTATTTTTTTGCTTCTGAGGTCCTTTTCTTCAGATCGCGTCACGGATTATTAAAAAAATTGTTATGAAAACAAATTATCAATCAATCTAAGTCAGGTTTAGTTTAAGAAAAATCCTTTTTTAACGTTTCGATGGCTCAGCCATCAATAAATTGTGTTTCACAATATTTTTCAAAATAATGTAAAAAACTTTAACAATTTTTTTATTTACAGACGAAAGTGCTGAAGAAGTGAAGAAACGCCTAGAAACATGTATGTCACATTAATTAAATTTTCTTCAAATTAAATCTATTGTTTACTAATAAGAAGTAAATTAATAAGAATCAACTATCTTAATATTACATACTTTTATTATTTTAAATATAATTTGAATTACTTCTGTTATACTTAAAAACATAACAAATAATAATGATTAGTTTTATTAATAATATTGCTTTTAATCATCACATTAGAAAAAAAGTAATAACAATTTTTAGAAATGCTATCCTTATAATAAAATTGTTTGTCATTTTTCAGTTAAAAGAGAAATACATACACGCTGGACAAGCATGAGGACATCTTATGTCAAAGCACACAATAAAGGTGTTCCTTACAAGTACCAGCAGTTTATGAATTTTCTTTTACCACATATCACACATAAAAGTAATGTACAAAGGTAATGTATGGACTCTCATATATTAAATTTAGTAAATTGATACTTTGACAAATACAATTAAATATCTTACTTCAGTTCACAGATCTCCAGTATTAATGAGTATGATATCTCACATTCAACTCAAGGTGCATCTTTTACAACTGAGTTGAAATTATTGAAGTGCCAGGATTTTGTCAGTAAAAATGCTATGGAGGAATTGAATGAAAATATGAATGGGTAATTGTTTCTCTACATTTTTTTACTCAGTAAAAAAACTCAGTATTAAATTTAATAAATTGATACTTTCACAAATACAATTAAATATCTTATTTCAGTTCACAGACTCCCAGTTTAAATGTCGATATTAGAGAAAATGAAGATATAAATGCGTAATTATTGCTTTTTTATTTCTTTTGCTTATATTAAATCTTTTTTTAATTCATGAAATAAAATAAGATACATTCATTATTAAAAGAAAAATTAACATTCTGATATAAACTTTTTTACTTTTATCTTGGCTAAACAATTTGCAAAACAATTGATTTTTAATCAAAGTCTAAACCTTATTATTTTACAGATCGCAAAATATTATTCCCAGAGTAGAAGATCTATCTAATACTATACAAGTTAGTGAAGACATCTTTCAATCAAAAAATTCTCAATTACTGAATATAGATAAGCCAGATTCAGAGAATACTCCAAAAAATTCAAATTATGAAGAAAATAATTTTGATAAAAAAATTTTTGAACAGATGAAAGTTGTAAAAAATGTGACACAAGAAATAAAATTTCCAGATAAAGCTGAACAAGATGCAAACAAAGAAGTTTCGAAGTTAGTAATAAGTTTTTCATATTTACTGAATAAATTATTTTCACTTTTTGAATTTTCTTAATTCTTCGGAAATTTTAAGATAACTTGATTAATGAAATATATTTTGAAACATTTAAAAGTTGAAACATATATTTATAATGTGAAATAAATAGTCTTAGGGTTAGACTTCAAGAAATTAACATGAAACATCAAAAGTATTTTTATTAATCGAAATATTGATAAATATTAGGAGTTTGATATTTTTATAGAATTTGTTATGTCTAACCTTATTATTATATTCCCTATTTTTTCTCGATTTAACTTTAATTTAGAAAAATTAAAGTTGGGACGAGGTTGGATAAATGACAAGAATAAATTTATTTGAACACAGTATATTTAAAAGAGATCAAAATTATGGAAAGATGAAATGAGCACTAGCTTTCTAAAAACGAGTCTTAAGTGGTTTCTCTGTTTACCTTAGAACAGCAAGTTTTTGGTCCTGGCTGGCGCCGATGAAATACAATGGCAATTGTGTGTTAATGGGTTACTAAGTGGTGCAGGTAGATGATTTACGACACTCGTAAATTAGGCAGTTGAATGGATATTGTGCTTCTTTCAGCTTTTGTCACAACTCGAGCAATCTTTCAAACACCAAATTTGACTTCAAGATTCACTGAATTTAGAAATTTACGTAAAGATCAGGACAACTACTATACTGGGGTTGCGAGCACTATCACGAAGAGAACCACTTGTTATGATGAAAAAATTAAGACTGTAGTACAGGTGACTACTACTACTACTGACGATTACATTTTTAAGACTTCTGTAGTGCGGGTGACTACTTCTGATGACTTCAAATTTTAGACTGAAGATCGTTTGATAGTCTGGCTCTTTTTATACCCAAATTTCCCTGTGTATTTGATGAATTGTTACAATTTGCCATGCATTTGAAGCAACTATACGTTTTACCATGTATTTGAGGCAACTATACGTTTTACCATGCATTTGAGGAACCTTTGTTAGAGAAACACTTGCGTTGACTCAGCTTTTAGATCGCACGTGTTGACATCCTCTTAGTCATATGTTTTTTACAATTAAATATTATAGTTTTTATGTTGTTGTTAATTATTTATAGTTATTACATTTGTTATTAACATTTTGTTATTAATTTGTTGTTAACATTTTGTTATTAATTTGTTATTACAATTTGTTGTTAACTTGTTATTACAATTTGTTATTATTGTTTTACATTATTATAACTTGTTGTTAATTATTACAATTTATTATTATCTTGTTATTATTAACTATTATTTGTTGTTATTTCGTTGTTACAAATTATTATTAACTTATTATTAATTGTTATTTTGTTGTTACATTTTATTACTATTTTGTTAATATTTGTTATAATTATTTATTATTTTGTTATTATTGTTACAATTAATTATTATTATTTTGTTATTAATTATTATTATTTATTGTAACAAATCGTTATTATTTTTGTTATTATTAACTATTATTGCTGTTACTTTTATTACTATCTTGTTATTATTATTATAATTGTTCATTATTCTTATTTGGTTATTATTAATTATTATTATTTTGTTATTACAATAATTATTCGTTTTTAAACATTATTATTGTTTAAATCTAATTATTATTTTATTATTCTTATTATTACTATTTTCATTAATTAATAATTATTTATAATTGTTAATAATATGTTAATAACAATTATTTATTGTTATTTCTATTATTATTATTTATATTATTATTAATATTGAAAAATACGTTACGATGACGTAACACCTCCCCCTTCAGAAATTTGGAAATTGAAAAAATGAAATTGAACAATTTCCAAATTCTCATTCTTACATTCAAAGCTAAAATTTACAATTGTATTAAAGTTAAGCGTAAAACAAACATTTTTAGAAAAATTATTTTTTTTATTTATTATTATTTTTTTTGTTTCTTCTTTTTTTTAACACACACACTCAATTTTTAAGATAGGTATAAAATAATTAATAATTATTATATATAACTAAATGTTTAGAAGATAGCATGCACATTTTTTATTTGTTTATTTATTGATTTATTTTATAGCGAGAGAAAAAAAAATTTGTCTTAATCTTTATATTTTTATTATTTTTCTTGTAATTTAAGCCATTTTTTTGCTACATGATATTTTCCGAAACATCTTTCACAAGAATTGCTCCATTTAATTAATTGGATTTTATCACTTCAAATATCTATTGCTTCTTTTCCTTCGTTAAAATCATATTTTTGTTTCAATCTTATTAGCATTATTTTTGTTAATTTTTTTTATTTCCTAATTTTTTATATTTACTTTAATTTAATTTTAGAATGCGTAATATAACAAAAAAATAAGGTAGTATGAATAGATTTTCTAAAGTAAATTGCTTATACTATTAGTTTTGTTTACATAAAATGATAGACGTACTAAAGGTAATTAAACAAGAATTTTAAACCAAAATTATATTTGTAAATATTATTTAAATATCTACTTTTTTAGTATTTGAATTTAGAGACTTTAATGTAACCTGATACTAAAAAGTTTGTTTGGATACAAATATTTATAAAATTTCATACCATTGTTTTTAATTTAATATGTTATTATGTCAAATTTTTGCTTGTATAAAATATTATGATATAATGGATCTCTTAAATTTTTGGACCAATATAGTATTACAAAATTTATCTAATTGTTTTAGAAATTATTAAATGATTTAATCAAATCAATTTTTATCCAACAAGTGACTCATTAGTTTTCATTATTAAATTAAATTTATTTTTTTATACTATATAAAATATGTTAATGTCCTTTTGTTACTAAATTGTAAGAAGTAAGATTTAATTTATTCATTTGAATTATAGTTGTTCTGAAATTTGGGTTATTATTTAAAGTGTATTTTTTACTAAACAAATATATTTTACTTCCTACATATTTTATTAACGATCATTTAATTTTTTTAATTCACAGGACATTCTTAAGATTATCTTTTTATCATGTACTAAAGTGGAATATATAGATTCAGATTTAACGTTTACTTGTATAAAAATTATGTTATTTGTAATTTTAAAAAGAATATTAAGAGAAGATGTTTGAGTCTTTGAGTGTAAAATTGAAAATAGAAAGAATAGTAAAGAAAAGTAAAGATAAAAGAGTAAAATAACTTAACCTTAACATGCTGCTTCTTACTTTCCCTAAAAGAAATTTTAATTATTTTATTTTTATTTATTTTCTTGTTTTTGGACAATTATTAATAGATTGATGTTAGATCGCTAAAACAGAAAAATTTATATTAGTTTAAATTCTAAAAAAAAAATTATATTGAATGATGTATGTTTTTATACATAGGTATAGAAAAGTGATTTGTTAGTTAATTTATATAATTTGTATGGTATATTTAAATTACTTTTTAATATATAACTATTCTTAATATTGCATTTTATTTGTAAGGTGGAAATTTTAATTTGTTATTGATTATATTTTATTTAGTTTATCTGTAAAAAAAAATTTTATATAATTTTGAGGTATTGTTTATTCGTATTATTATTTTTTTAAATTTAATTGTATTCGATAATTTATTCTCTACTGGGAGGTGGTTCTGGAGGCGGTCGATATGTATTGTCTAATGATTGAGCCCCTTCGATTAATTGTATATAATTTTTTGTAGGACATTGTGTACAACCATTGTACGGAGCAACTTCCACAAACGAATTTTTTAAGGATGATTTTATTGTTGAAAGGATTTCCCTCGAAGTTACATTTTTAATTTCTGCTATACGTATATTCTGTTGATTAAAATTTTTGCAGTCTTCTTTTATTACTAGGTTATCTTCTTCTTCAGATACCTTTTTCTGTCTTCCTCTCTTATTTTTTAAGGAAGTATTAAAACGTGTGCTTTGTTTCTTTGGTTTACCTTGTTTTCTTTTTTCATGAGCTTCTTCTTCTTGAATTTCTTGATTCTTCTTTTCTTCTTGAATTTTCAGTGTTTCTTGATTTTTGTTTCCTTGTATTTCTACTTCTTGATTATTGTTTTCTTGTATTCTTCGTTGATTTCTTGTAACAACATTACACGTATACGTGTATCGTACTTTTCTGTTTTGCAGCATTCATTATTTAACATTTTTTCAATATGGCGGAGATTATTTATTACCTTCAAACTTGAGTAATTATTTCCACTTGATACACAATTTAAGTATTCTTTAAATTTTTCTTCAATTTTTTCTTGCACACACTTATGAATATATTCTTGAGTAATATTTTCCTGAGTTTCTTGAATTTCTTCTTTTTTTATTCTTTGCACTTTATTTTCAATAATGTCCTCAATAGGATTTGTAGATAAGGCGTCAGTGTTAATGTTTTTTGTACTTGCTTTGTAGAACACGTTAATGTCGTATTCGGCTACTGGTTGATCTTTATTTACTTCTTGTGATTGAATTTCTCCTACTGCAATATCTGAATCGTCTGTTTTTAATATAATTGGTTGGGAAAAGTCTGGCCTTTGTAAAGGTGGTTCCTCACAAACTTTATTTATTAATTTATTTAAAGTGTTTTCTTTATTATCAGTCGGAAAAAGGGGTATATCCTTTTGCAAAGGTTGATTAAAAAGGTTTGTGATTTTTAAAAACTTGTCATTATTGTCATCATCCCATATCTTTTTTCTACAATTAGTGGAAATATGTCCTAATTTTTTGCAGTAATTACAAATTATATTTTGATTTTTAGTTCCGAAGTTTGTTGCAATGTTAGTTCGTTGTTCCCTAGAATAATGTTGTTTATTTTGGAAAAAATTTTGTTGATTTTGAAAAAAAATTTGTTGTTTACTTTGCAAAAAATTTTGTTGTTTACTTTGCAAAAATTTTTGATGTTGATTTTGCCTTTGATTTTGAAATGGAGTGTAAAATTGCTTTTGTGGTACGTTCCTAAATTGATTTTGTTGCGGATTTCTGTAATAATTTTGACATTGAAATTGATTAAATATTTGATTTTTGTTATTAAATTGATTTGGATTTGCAAAATGTTGTTGAGTGCCTGAATGAAAATGGTTTTCTCCTCTAAGTCTTAGCAATTTATTAAGTTGAGAACAGTTTGATACAACATGACCGTTTTTTCCACAAGACGAACAAGTGCTTACATTGTTATGAACCATATTAATTTTTGTTGTTTCTGCAAAATTTTTAAGATGGGCATTATATTCAATATTATTCTCACTTTTTCGTAGTTCACGTTGTAATAACAATCTTCTTTCTATTTCTATAGCTTTATTAACTATCCCTTGAAATGTATCAGCTGTTCCAATTCGTAATTCTATTTCTTGTGTAAGTCCTCGCGAAAAACAATCGATAGTTGCTTCATCTAAACTTCTTCTAAATGCTTCATCTACTCTATTCCCATTACTAATAATATATGCATCTAATATTCTTTCTGCTGCTTCTGCAATTCTTGAACCGTAAGAAATTACATTTTCGTGTTCCCACATATACATTGCTGCTAGTTCTCCTTGTAATTGACATACAGATTTTATTGGTGCGTAAATTTGTTTTAATCTTTCTATTAATTCTTCTACAGTATTAAAGTTATTTCCTATTATAATTTTTCTTGCTTCTCCCGAAATTCGACTTCTTATTAATTTTACTAAATTTGTCTGAACTTGTGCTACTTCAGGAAGCATAGATTTTGCTTCTAAACAACTTTCGATAAAAATGGATAATGGTAAGTTTTTTCCATCAATAATAGGAACTATTTCTAGAGCATCGCGTAATGAGACTTGATGACTATTTGGCAGATCCATATTTTCTTTAAAATAATGTTTTTCTTTAAAAAAAAATTTTAACCGAATAAAAATAAATTTTTGTATATATTTTGTTTAATAACTTTTTAATAATATATGTGTATATAAATGTTGTTTATAAAATATTGCTATTTGATTTGTTTCTAACTTGCATCGCGCAGCACTTGTGTTTTTTGTTCTTGGTAAATAGAAATTATTTCAATAAAGATATGGACAGATATAAAATTTGTAAATTTGGAACTCATGCATATATATTTAGAACACTTGTTATAGATAATATCGTAAATATTATGAGATGAATTGTGAGAAATTTTGTGCACATTTGTTATAGATAATTATGAAATTAATTATCAGAAAATTTGTGAATAATAACAATTTTATATTTGTATGTATGCTGAACATTTTTTAATATATATTTTTCTTAAAATTTTATATTTTTTAAACAATATTTTATTCTATATTTTATTATTACCCTTTATTTTAAAAAAATTAAATTTTTATATTGTTTATTTTATTTATTATTTATTTATTGTTTTATTTATTTATATTTTATTTTAACAATTATCAATTAAACACTGAAATTTCTACAAATATTAGATTATTATCTTGATTAATTATTTTTTATTATTATTAAATTGCAGTTAATTTATTATTATTAATTATTTATTTAAAAAAATTAATTTGACATAAAAGTAATTATTATATTTGAATTTTTTATTTATTAGTTATTTTTATTATTTTTTATTAGAAAATGTTATAAATAATATTTAATTTGTTATTAAGAATTTGTTAATTTATTATTAAATTTAATTCAATTTATTATTTGTTTAAAAAAAAAATTTTGTTTATTGTTTTAAAAAGAGTCTAATTATTAATTTTTATTTATTTAATTATATTTATTATCAATTTGATTATTTGCAAATTAATTAAAAATTATTTATTTAAAAAAAAATTTGTTATTATTTTATGTAAAAATTTATAAAAATGACTTTATTCTTATTAACAATTATTTATTTACCTAAATTTGAATAGAAAAAAAAATTTTATTATTTTTTATAAAAAAGAGTTTTTTTATTGTTAATAATTGTTTATTTATTTAGATTTGAATGGTTATAAAATTTTTTATTTGTTATTATTATTTATTATTAATTTACTAAATTTTTATTTTATTTATAAAATTTTAAATTTATTGTAAATAAATAATTAATTCTGTTAAAAAAAGAAATTGTCAAAAAGTGAAAATTTATAAAAATGTTTATATTTATTAATTTATTTATAATTATTTATTAATTTATTTAATTATAAATTATTATCAGAATTATTATTTTGGAAAAATTTAGAAATTTATAAAAATATTAAAAGATATTATTTATTTACTTTTATTTATAATTATTTATTGTTATTTATTATTTTATTAATTTATTATTATTTTACAAGAATTATTTAATTCGGTTTCAAAAAAATTTTTGCTTAGGTATGAATAAATTAAAAGATGTTTTTTTTTTTTTTTTAAATTGTTATTATTATTATTGTTGTTAATTAATTTATTAATATTTATTTATTTTAAATTTGTATAATATAATTTTGTTTAAAGAGAAGAGAAAAAAAAAATTTTGTCATAAATGAAAATTTGAAAAAACTGTTAAAAAATTGTTGTTATTATTATTATTATTGTTATTTTTTATTATATTTATTTGAATGTTTAGCAAGGTACAAAAATTATTGAGTTTGTTTAATTTTTTAGTCACAAAAAATGAAAATTCAAAATAATTTTTGCAAATTTTTATTATTGTTATTATTTATTGATTTATTAATTTATTATTAATTTTTGTTTGATTTTCAACTTGGTACATAAATTATTTAGTTTGTTAAAAAAAATGAAATTTTAAAGACTTGTTATAAATTTTTATTATTATTATTGTTTATTAATTTTTATTATTATAAATTTTAATTCTTTTTTAATGTTTAGAATGGTATTTAATGCTTAAAAAAAATTGTGAGAATTGAAAATTGTTATTTTTTATTATTATTATTAATGTTTATTATTAATTTTATTTTATTTTTAAATATTATAAAAAGTATTATGTTTTAGTTTCAAATTTTTATTTAAAAAAAAATTATTTAAATTTAATTTACTATTTTTTTGTACTATTTTTAATTTGAAAATTATTATTATTATTTTTTTTTTAAAGATTATTGTTATTATTTTTTTTTATAAAAATTATTGTTATTATTTATAAAAATTGGTGTTATTATTTTTTAAAAAAAATGTATTGTTATTATTTATAAAAATTATTATTTTTTATAAAAATTGTTATTGTTTATAAAAATTATTATTTTTTATAAAAATTGTTATTGTTTATAAAAATTATTGTTATTATTTAATAAAATTGTTATTATTTATAAAAATTGTTATTATTTTATAAAAATTATTGTTATACAAATTATTGTTATTATTTATAAAAATTGTTATCTAAAATGGTTATTATTTATAAAATTTGTTGTAAAAATGGTTATTACTTATAAAAATTGTTATTATAAAAATTATTTTTATTATTTATAAAAAAATGGTTATTATTTATAAAATAGTTATAAAAATTATAGTTATTATTTAAAAATTATTATTTATAAAAAAATTGCTATTATTTTATAAAATTTATTGTTATATATTTTTTTTAATTATTATAAAAAAATTTTATTATTTATAAAAATTGTTATTATTTTATAAAAATTACTGTTATTTTTTTATAAAAATTATTGCTATTATTTTTTTAAAAATTGCTATTATTTGTAAAAATTATTGTTATTTTTTAAAAAAAATTGTTATTATTTATAGAAATTGTTATTATTTTATAAAAATTATTGTTATTATTCATAAAAGTTGTTATTATTTTATAAATATTATTATTTATAAAAATTGTTATTATTCTTGTATTTTTTATGTATATAAAAAATGGGTATTTATTCAAATAAAATTATTCCTGTTTTTATTCATTTGTTAAATAATTGTGCAAATAAAACCTATTTCATTGATTTTAGATAGTTAATTTAGTAAAAATAAGAAAATCTACTTTTTATTAATTAATTTACTATGTTTTATATACCAAAAATAATGAGTTTTAAATATGACAATTTATATGCACCAAAAATAATTATACTCTTGTTTTTACTAATTCGCGGCGTTATTTTATCAAAATTAAGGATTATATTATTTCAAAAATAATGAACTATTTTTTCAACTCTAATTTCTTTGAATTTACCCGTTTACGACGGCCTTTACACCAAAAATAACGATATATTCTCAAATTAAATTATCCTTGCATTTATCCGTTCACGACGGTCAATGCAGCAAAAATAATAATATATTCAAATTAAACTACTCTTGCATTTATCCGTTCACGACGGCCGATGCACCAAAAATAATAATGTATCCAAATTAAACTACTCTCGCATTTATCCGTTCACGACGGCCGATGCACCAAAAATAATGAGGTATGTTATGTCTAACCTTATTATTATATTCCCTATTTTTTCTAGATTTAACTTTAATTTAGAAAAATTAAAGTTGGGACGAGGTTGGATAAATGACAAGAATAAATTTATTTGAACACAGTATATTTAAAAGAGATCAAAATTATGGAAAGATGAAATGAGCACTAGCTTTCTAAAAACGAGTCTTAAGTGGTTTCTCTGTTTACCTTAGAACAGCAAGTTTTTGGTCCTGGCTGGCGCCGATGAAATACAATGGCAATTGTGTGTTAATGGGTTACTAAGTGGTGCAGGTAGATGATTTACGACACTCGTAAATTAGGCAGTTGAATGGATATTGTGCTTCTTTCAGCTTTTGTCACAACTCGAGCAATCTTTCAAACACCAAATTTGACTTCAAGATTCACTGAATTTAGAAATTTACGTAAAGATCAGGACAACTACTATACTGGGGTTGCGAGCACTATCACGAAGAGAACCACTTGTTATGATGAAAAAATTAAGACTGTAGTACAGGTGACTACTACTACTACTGACGATTACATTTTTAAGACTTCTGTAGTGCGGGTGACTACTTCTGATGACTTCAAATTTTAGACTGAAGATCGTTTGATAGTCTGGCTCTTTTTATACCCAAATTTCCCTGTGTATTTGATGAATTGTTACAATTTGCCATGCATTTGAAGCAACTATACGTTTTACCATGTATTTGAGGCAACTATACGTTTTACCATGCATTTGAGGAACCTTTGTTAGAGAAACACTTGCGTTGACTCAGCTTTTAGATCGCACGTGTTGACATCCTCTTAGTCATATGTTTTTTACAATTAAATATTATAGTTTTTATGTTGTTGTTAATTATTTATAGTTATTACATTTGTTATTAACATTTTGTTATTAATTTGTTGTTAACATTTTGTTATTAATTTGTTATTACAATTTGTTGTTAACTTGTTATTACAATTTGTTATTATTGTTTTACATTATTATAACTTGTTGTTAATTATTACAATTTATTATTATCTTGTTATTATTAACTATTATTTGTTGTTATTTCGTTGTTACAAATTATTATTAACTTATTATTAATTGTTATTTTGTTGTTACATTTTATTACTATTTTGTTAATATTTGTTATAATTAATTATTATTTTGTTATTATTGTTACAATTAATTATTATTATTTTGTTATTAATTATTATTATTTATTGTAACAAATCGTTATTATTTTTGTTATTATTAATTATTATTGCTGTTACTTTTATTACTATCTTGTTATTATTATTATAATTGTTCATTATTCTTATTTGGTTATTATTAATTATTATTATTTTGTTATTACAATAATTATTCGTTTTTAAACATTATTATTGTTTAAATCTAATTATTATTTTATTATTCTTATTATTACTATTTTCATTAATTAATAATTATTTGTAATTATTAATAATATGTTAATAACAATTATTTATTGTTATTTCTATTATTATTAATATTGAAAAATACGTTACGATGACGTAACAAATTATAAGATTATTAACCACAAAAATGTACTAAACACTGTTAAATTAATATTTGCAAACTAAGTGTAGCATTGGTGCACTATACCATACCGCGCCAATATAATTTTAATTATTATTTTTCAAATAATTGTCGCTTTTAAACTTTGTCAATTTTTTATTCTTCGTCGAAATTTCTCGAAATCTGACCTGTTAAGATTAATCTATTAGTATTATATTTTCTTTCTTTCTTTCTTTCTATCAGTAATACAAAACTATTAATATTAATTCGGAATATAAAAATCAATGTGCAACAGGTACCAAAATCTTATTTCCTGTGAAGAAAATTCAAAACAAAATGTACAGATAATTAAGAGTGAAGAGATATTCCATTCAAAAAGTCCAGAAATACCAAAATTTTCAACACAATTCGATACACTAAATACAACAGAAGGAATAGATGTTGCAGATATTTATGTTAATAGAGAATATTTTAAAGAATTGGAAATCGAAAAGCAAAAAGAAACTTTACAGAATAATGAAGAAAATAATGCTGGAGAAATAGCTCCGATGTAAGTAATTTCTTCTCTATACACAAACTGACTTTCAATATATGAATTTTACCTTTAATTTAAAATTTCTTCACGTTACTAAATTTTTTATAAGATTAAAATTGTCTGTTAATGTAAAATAATCAAATAATGAAAACTTGTTTTAAATTTAGTACATTAAAGGAAGCACTTTTTGAATTCCTTGGAAACAGAGATGGAAAATTGATCAATGAAAAACAGCAATGTACATTTGCTGAAAATTTTGTTATCAACAAACATTGCAGTAATTCAAAACGCAAATATATTTCCGAAATAAATGTGACAACAGACGATACAGATATTGATGATCGGAATTGGGAAGAATTAAAAAAGAATAAAAAAAATACGCATTAAAAAAGAAATGGCCTCTTCTAAGCTGGAAATTAATAACAATAGTAATGAAACCGCTTTGAAAGAAAAACTGAAGATTGACACAAATTTAATAAAAAATGTTAAAACAAAAAATAAAACAGATCCAAGAAACTCGCTCATCCTAAGCGAAAAATTACAAAATTCTGAAAAGCAACGCCAGACAGCTCCTACAAGAAAAGTCAACAATCCGCCGATTGCAAATACAAACAAAAATAAAAAAATTAATTGGGAGGCAAGAGATAAAACTTTTCAAGATGCACTGACTGAATTTAAAATTTTGAATAAAGAAATCACATCCTATTATAAAGATGTAAGAGGCATTATGAATAACATGCATGTGACTAATTCTTTTAATATTAATAATAATAATAATAGTAGTAGTAGTAGTAGTAGTATACAAGAGGCAGTAAATAAAAATGCTGAAAATCTGCAAATATCATATTTATTGACGGATGGATATGAGCAAGAAATAATTAATGCATTCAGAAAAGTTAGGTCCGAAAATAGAAGAACTGTTTTTACTGCAGTATTAAATGAGATACAGAAACAAGTGTCATTAGAAAATACTTTAGACGAAAAGTATTTAAGAGAAGATGATATCATATAAAGAGTTTAATTCTATCTATTAATTTTCTTTTATGTTTAAAAACAATTGTTATTATAGTTTAAAACAATTTTGTAGATTTATATTATGAAAAACATGTTTGGTTGTCTTATTTTTAAATTTTACCATAAAAAAGAGTTTCTTTTATATGCTTAGTGTTGCAAGTATGATTCTTAAAAACATTTCTTTGCAGTTGAAAATAATTTATATATTTCTTAAATATATTGCCTATTTTAATTATTTCGATTTAAAATAATAATTTTTAAAATTAAAAATAGAAAATTTATTTTTGTACTTATTATTATTGTTTGTAAATATTTACTTTGTTTTCCATTAATTTTATTAAACTTCAAATGGAAATTGAATTGTACAAAAAAAAGAAAAAATTATTGTTTCCTGCTATATATTTTTTCAAAGTATGATGCGAGTTCTTCTCGAATTTTATTTTTACCTTTAACATTTTTATTAGGAATGGCCTCTTCATCCTCATCACTTTCGTCGATTTCAAAATCTTCAGCATTTACATTTTCTAGTCTCGCGTTAAAATAAATCTTCTGATTATCCTCTTCACTTAGTTCTGTTGACATAAGGAAATTGTGCTAGCATATCAAGCATTTGACCACATTTATTGATGTACTTAATTTACAATTAAGCATTTGGAGCAATATTCGAAATCGGCTTACTAATATTACGAACGAAATTTCAATAGGCATGCGGGCACTTGATAAACTGAAATAAGAAATATTTTAATTCAGAGTAGTCAAAACTAAGAAAAATCAAAGAAAATGTGAAAAAAAATTTTGTTGAGTTTTTTAAATTTATTATCAAGTTCTGTCTCTATAGTATATCTATATTTTTACTTAAAAACTTTTTCGAAAAAAATTTTGTTTTAAAAACTATTTTTCAAAATGTATTATATTTGTAGCTAGCTGTCGTACCCGTCTTCGACGGGTTTTAGTTTCTACAAATACATTCAATAATGTGTCTACCAGTCTCGAAAAATGGGAAATAGCAAGGAATTTAATTTGACCGGAAAAAATAATAATCAGCTACCATTAACTATTTCATTAGAAAAATATTACTATTTTAAATCAGTGATTGACTTTTTATCATCAAATAATTTATTTTTAATTAATTAAAATGCAGAGAACAATGTTTGTCAATTATTTGCCGAAATTTAATTATTGTATTATAAGTTAATCCAAAATTTCCACTAATTTTGGGATTAATAGTAAAGTCGAATTCGAACTAATTGTATCATAATTGCTGAAATCTAAAATAAGACCTATATTGCAGGCTGAATTCACCGTTTTTTTCAATTAAATTAAATTCCTGCATATTTCCCATTTTTCCAGTTGGTATAACCCCTGTTAAAAGTATTAGTAAAAACAAAAAGCCGTCAAAGAGTATTTTTATAAAATAATTTTATTTATTGTTAATACTTATCAAGAAAATTTATATTTGATGAGAAAATATACACCTGGAAAAGTTTGGACAAAGCTGAGAAAAACTGGATAAATTGTTAAAAAAGATAATAATAGACACCCTGTTTAATTTTTGCCTTTACAATGCTCAAAACATCCCTAAAAGTTAAATCTAGAATTAAAATAACAAAACTTTTTATTATCTAAGTTTTTCCCAGTAGCATAATGCAAGTATCGTATCTCAGGTATTCTTGAATTCCTGCAGTATCAATTTTATCATAAAAAATCTCCATTTTTAATATTTTCGAAGTTTTTGCAAATTGAAAATTTTTGATAATTGGATTAACAAATAATTCTAAATTCCATTATTTTGACGTAAAAAGTTTATCAGAGACTCCAAAAATACATATTTAATTATAGAAAGTTTAAAAAATATACGTTAAAAAATATAAAATTTAGAAATTTTTATTTTTAAAAATTTTTTTAAAAACATTGAATACCTCCCGTTCTAAAAATTTGTTTGAAATCTTTAAATTTATTGTTTATAGATATCTTACAAAAGTCATAACTAATTAATTTACAATCTGTCAAAATTTAAAAAAAATTTCAAATTTTTTGGAAAATTCATAATTTTCATAATTCAAATATAGCTAATATTTTAAGTTAGACTAATACCTAAAATATTGCTAAATTTTACTTCAATCGGTCAAGACGTTTTCAAGTTAAACGCGAACAAAATTTTGTGGACATACATACATACATACATACATACAGGAAATTTTCTATTACCGTTTTTGGATTTTCCGTTGTTCAAATAAATAAATTATGCTAGAAAAAATTAATTTCGTGCAATGTACAGACAAAAGTCTGATTTTATTAATATAGATAGATTGGGTAAGTGCATCAATTGCCGAGGGTGCACTAATTGTCGAGTACAAGCCAAATACAAAACGAACTTACCCGACTCTCCTCTAAATTATTATAAATTATGTACTACATACCGAAAATTAAAATTTTCCTCTCGATAACTTTTGACAAATGTTGTGCTGTAAGGACGCATTAAATAATCTTTCAGTCCAAATCCAGCATCACCTATTATAAAAAAAGGCAAAAATGTGTTTGTCCCTGGAAGACATTTTTCTTCAGGGAGAGGATAGCGACCACTTTCCAGTTCGTGATCAAAACCAGTGGCATCGAACACGCTTGAATCCGACAGGGATCCTATAACAATTTTTAAACTATAAAAAAATGTTATATACATTTAAAAAAGAGATTATTAAACTACAATATCTTTTATTAAAATCATTGTATTTATACATTATTGATAATATATATACGGGTAATTCTTCTGAAAGTGACTTTTTGATGTCTTAATTAATTTTACAAAATCGAATCTCAAATAATTATTATTAATTTCCATAGTAAAAATTTAGCACAGTAAAATAAAATTTAAATGCACATTAAAATAAAGCTTACAATCTGAAGTTTACTTTTCTCACATTTTATATATAAAAAGGAGAAAAATTAATGCTTTTATAAATAATCGAAATTTACATTTTGGTTCGAGTAAAAATTAAATTCCAACATAGAAAACTTGCTTTTTATTAAATAACTAAATATACAAGTAAGTTTTACGGAATATTTTGATGATAATATTAAATAACGGTGTGAAATTTGTATATTGTACTAAAAACTATTTTTTAATTGTGCCCTATAATGTGAATAAATAAGAAAAAAAGTATTTTTTATCTACACAGATTTTTTCTATTAATGTGTGAGTCTTTATTTTGTTTATAGTATTTACCTGCCTTTTCTTTGACAAAATGAACACAAGTAACTATCAAATCAGATATTTTACCTAAATTTATATATTTTAATCAAACTGAATATATTTGTCATTCAAATATGCAAACTTATATTTTTTAAGCATTGGAATTTTATTTTGGATTACTTGAACGATATTAGTGAAAATTTTTAATAAAAAAACTCGTGAATCTAATATAATTAATCTAATGGAACAACAAAGTCAATCTTCTTCAAAGACGAAAGACTATAATTTTTTAAGAATTAATTTTGCGCAACCTAAAAATCTTACTCTGGAATATAATATAAAGAAGTTTCAATAGAAAAAACCATACAATTAAAAAAAAATCAATCGAAAAATTGAAGTTAAAAGTGCCACTTTCTGAAAAATTACCCACACATTTTTTGACAAGCCTACCAAAATCACCGACATCAATCCAGGTGAATTTATAGTCGGCATCACACATTGCCATCAAGGAGAAACTAAAAATTTTTTTATAATTATAAAAAACACTGCCAGAATTTGGCGGTTTTTTAATTCTAATGTGCTTTCCGTCAAGAGCTCCAATGCAGTTTGGAAATTTCCACCTTTTTTTCATAAGCATCAGCAACTGCTTCCCATTCTGCTGGTGTTTTGTCTTTTAAATAAATTTTTGACAAAACATTTCAAATAATTTTGCTTACTTCAGCAATGATCTCGTACATCGTCGATTTCCCAATCATATAATATCTAGATAAGCTCTTTACACTATCTCCTTGTGCTAGATAGCTGTAATTAAAAAATAAAATTATTACTACTAACATTTACATGAACTAAACTTAATTAAGTAATTATTTAAAAACTCTTTCATAACAAACATGAGATATTTGGCCAGTAATACACATATTATAGATAGAGTTAAGTGTGGTGAAAAAGCCATGGAAAATTTTTAACTAAAATTCTTCTTTAAATCGATTATTTTTAATAATTTCCAAAAAAGTTCTTTGAAAAATTATTTTATTTATATTAATTTATATTAATTTATTAAATAAATATCTTATTATTATTAAATGAATATCTAAAAAAGTTATTGGAAAAATTTCAAATTCATTAAATGAATTTGAAATTTTTCAAAGAACTTTTTTGGAAATTATTAAAAATAACCAATTTAAAGAAGAATTTTAGTTAAAAATTTTCCATGACTTTTTCACCACACTTAACTCTATCTATAATATGTGTATTACTGGCCAAATATATCATTATTATTATTATTGAATTCTAAAAAGTTTCTCAATAATAATGTTTTTAATATTCAATTATTATCTAAAATTTTAACTGAAATTAATTTCAAAAATAATTTTTGTTGAAAAATTCTACTAGAATTCAATTATTTAAAAACAAAAAAATATTTCTTGATTAATTGTATATTTTATAAAATTGAATTCTTATTAAAAATTTTATCAATAAATTTTTAAATAATAGAATTCTTTTGGAAAATTTCATTAAAATAGTAGATATTAAAACTCATTAAATTGAGGAAAATTTTTGAAAATAATTGAATTTCGGAGATGAACTCAATTATTTCAAAAGATGATTGAAATTTTGATGAGAATTTTTAAAAATGTTTTGAAAATAGTCAAATTTCTGTGAAGAATTTTATTAATTTTGAAAATAATTTGCAATCATTTGTAACCTTCTTTAAAAAATTACTTTTACGGACTTCATGCAAATTTACGGACTTTTACGGGATTTACAAACTTAGTTTGGGACCTGTATTTGTAATATTCTAGTTTTTACTAAGATTTTTAAATTTCAATTACACATTTCCATGACTGCCCAGGTAAAGAAATTAAAATTATTATTATAAAATTAAAATATACTGTAGCATGACTGCCAGTTTCAGCTCCGACGACAATGGTTCTCGAACAGCGTATACTTTCTGAAGATCTTTTCTCAACATTTCATGCAATTGGTCAAATTGATGTTCATTCATACGATAAATTTCATAAAACTCTTCGTGATTGTTTACTTTCATGTAGGAAAAAGCTACAGCAAAAGCACCGTGGGTATTTCTTACAGTTGGATATAAATGTGGCTTTACCCAATATCTTCTCCAATGTTCTTCCTTATATTTCTGTTGCATATACCAATGCATAATCCGCATCCAAAGCAAAGAAACTTGTACTATAGGTATTATATCCATTTTCAATTAAGAATAAAGAATTATCAACTTTTAAAAGCAATGTAACATTTAAGAACAAAGAAATAAACTAAATATTACAAGAGAAAGACCGGCAATAATAACAAATATAATATAATTAATAACTGAAGAAAACGAAAATGGAAAACATAACAAATAGCCACCAGAAGAAACGCCACAGAGATAATAAGCAAGTAAATTATTGTAAACCGTGCTAACAAAAATTTAAAGTAAGTTCACATGCACCGTCTCATCAGGGTTAGGCAGTTAATAAAAATAAAATGACTTATTTAACAACTTACCTGAATGATGAGTTTTTAACATTAACAACAAAAGCACCAGTGATGTTTGTCACAATCGCATGTAATCTGTATGTCACTGTATTTAAAAAAACATAAAGGAAAAAATACATTAAACAAAGTTTTATTATAAATAAGTATGTATTATGTACCTAGATCGGTAAGAGAAAATTCTCTTTTATATGATTTTGGCTTATGATTATCGTCTCTATGTATTTACAACATAATCATAACTTTTGTACGAACTTGAAATTAATCTTTAAATATTATTTGAATTTATGTTTTTTTGGTTGCATAAAATGGAAATGTATTATATCATTGGCTGTGATTCTTTGTCATACGTCATTCATGCGCAGTATCAATTTATAACTTTACTGGACACCTCTACATGTTTTACGTTTTCTATGACATTTTGTATAGTTACACTTTTAAAATTGTTTTGAATTTCCGTTAATTTATATAAAAAAATTAACATTAACATTTTTGTAAATAAATTTTCTTCTAACATTAAAATGGAAATAGACCAGAAGCGTCAGGTGGACAATGAAGATGATAAAGATTTGTTCATTATAAATTTTATTAAAGATTATCCATACATTTATGACAAGAAGACAGACGACTACAAAAACAATGTGAAGGAGAGAAAAGTGTGGGAAAAATTGGTGACACTATATGAAGAAAAATTCAAGGACAGTGATGCTAATGGTAATTTATTTCATCTTTAAAAACACTAAAAAAATTAACAACAGTACATAACCATCAATTTTGTTTCTTGAACAAAATTGTCAAAAGCAATTAATTTTTAATGAAAATTGTAATAATAATAAATAAATAAATTTGTTTTATAGTAGGAACTATTCAATCCAGGTGGGAAAAATTGAAACGGTCGTTCAAATCAGAACATAAAAAAGTAATAAAATACATCCCAAGTGGTTCTGCAGCCCAAAAGCACCAAATTACGTTTGGTTTCTATGATGATTTGAAATTTTTAATACCTTCCATTGGACATAACTGGTACGCAGATTAACTTCTTTTTCATGAATAACTACTTTTTACTTAAAACATCTATTTTAGAGCTGTGCAAAATTCGAACAAAATCGAGTTTTGTTCGGTTTCGGGGCGCCGAAATGTCCAATATTCGACATTCAAACTAGACGACTGAAATGTCGATTTTTAGAATTCGACATTTTAGCGTTCCTAAACCAAACAAAACTAGGTTCGGTTCTGATTTTGTAGTAATTCGAATGTCGAATATTCGACATTGAAACTAAGCTAACTCGAATGTCAAAAATTCGACATTCCAGTTGTCGAACAGTTCGATTCGAATTATTTTACACAGTTTTAATCTATTTCCTTTGTTTAACTTTTTTTGTACTATACTTGTACTGGAAAAATATTCAATTTCTAGAATTTATAAGAAAATTATGAATTTTGTTGTCCAACGTAACAGAATTAAAAAAAAATAATATTAAATTTAATTTTAAATTCTTTCTATTTGTAACAATAATTAAACAAAGTATAGTTTTAATTAAATGCGTCGAAAAAATTTAAAAGAGAAAAAATTTTACATCTCATACAATAGTGAAAAATAAATCAATTTATAATTGTTTTTTAACAATATTATCACAAAACAAATTTGAATTTGTTTTTTTAAACAAAAGTGATACAAAAAGTTAAAGTTTTAAATAAAAATCAGGAAATTCTTTCAATCTTGCATGGAATAATTTATTTTCAGAGTTATTCTTTATGACCAAGAAAAATAATGCATTACCGGTAAATGACCATGAATATTTTTTTAATGAAAAGAGTGACTAATATTTTCTAAACAAATGTTTATATAATATTGTACATTTTTTCTCTTTTAGGACAAGTGGCAGTATTGAATTTCCTTCTAATAATGCATTTGCTACTGCAACATCTTTTGATTTTCAAATGGCAAAAGAATACAGTGATGATGATGAAGAAGATCATCATAATAAAGAAACAGGATCAGTTGGCGACATGCCTGTAGATAACGAAAATTTTGAAACATCAATTGATATCCTCAAATGTGGTCAAAATATTGAAGAAATGCTTCAAAAAGTTTTAGAAGTACAAAAGGAAAATTCTTTAAATCAAATCTCCGGCTTCGAAAACATTATTGTAACAACTTTCCGCAATTTGCCAGAAAATGTTAAATTAAGCAAATTTAATGAAATAATGAATATCTTGGAAAAATAAGCAGCTTCATTCAACAATATTTTAAGAGGGCAGTCTGGGTCTTTTTCACGTATTTTGAAGAATTTTTTTTCATAGTGAAATTTATTTAAACATTAAATATTACTCATATATTAAACTAAATAAAAAAAATTTTCTATATTTTTTGTTATTAATAGCGAAGAAATGGCTTAAACCTTAAACCCTTAAACTATTTTGATTTATCGGTATTCTCTTAATCCATGTTAATTTATATTATTTGAAAGGTTATGATTTCTACTAAAAAAATAAAAGAGTTTTTAATTTACCTTTTTAGTTTTACTTAGAGGAACTTTTTAATGCACATGTACCATACTTCAAAATCACAATTTTGCAGGGTAAATCCGCTCACTTTATATTTTCAAGACAGAACAGTTTCATTTAAAAAATTTTACAATTCGTCTTATTCCAGTATTAAGTATGATTTATTATTGATAAACTATGAGTTCTGTAAACAACAAATTGGTTTAATAAATAATGAATATATGTATCATGAATTACAACTATGGATTTAAATAATGTTATATTTTATTAAGAGAAAGTAAAATGTAATTACAATTATGGTTTTAACAAGTCATAAATTTTGTTATTGTTAAAATAGGGTTGCCACGCTTTTGCTAATTTTAAATTCCCTGAATTTTCCAGGTTTTCCAGGTTAAAAAACGGAATTTTTACAGGTTTTTAAAACTACATTTATATTTTACAAAATTAAATATTTAGTCATTATAATTTTTCCATAAGAATTAAGATTTTCAAAAATTTTAAATTCAAACGTTTTGAAATTTAACAACTTATAATAATTAAAGAGGATCGAGTATTAAAATCACTATTTTATATTATAAGAATACTGCTACTGTAACTTCATAAATATTATTTTTATTTTTATTCAATTATTTTGTAGAATTTAAAACCAAAATTCTCCTTTAAATTAATTATTTTTAATAATTTTTGAAAAATTTCTTTAAAAATTTTCAAATTTTTTTGTTTACAATTCAATTTTACCAAATTTTATTGATTATTTGAAAATTGTTTAATTAAATATATATTAGAAAATAAAAACTAAAAATAATTTCAAAAAAGTTCCATTAAACTTTTTTGAAAAAATTAAATCTACAGAATTTTCAGTTAAAAGTATGAAAATTTAAACTTTTAAAGATTATAAGTTGAAACCTTCTCAAAATTCAACTATTTCTGAAAATTCACGCTATAATACTTTATCTTTAAATTTCAATTAGTAAAAATATTTATTAATTGGAATTACTGACTGACTTTTTGTTTTTGAATAAGACAATTTTACAATTAAATTAGTAGAAAGGACTATTCATTGGTAAAATCTGCTAATTCAAAAGCAAAAAGTCAGTCACTAATTCAAATTAGAAAACATTTTCATTAATTCAAATTTAGAGAGTAAAATATTCAATTGTTATCTAAAATTTTAACTGTAATACATTTTTAAATCAATTTTTATTAGAATATTCTACGAGAATTCAATTATTTTAAAATAAAAATGAATAATTTGTTGAAGAATTGAATGTTTTTTAAAATTGAACTCTCATAAAGAGTTTTATCAACAAATTTCTAAATAGATAATTAAAAATATTTTTTAAACTTTTGACCATAATTAAATTTCTGCGTAGAATTATATTACTTTTGAATATAATTGAGTTGTTGCGGAGAAATTTATAAAGATTTTGTAAATAATAGAATTTCTGTGAAATTTTTATTATTTAATGAATTCATTCAAAATTGAAATTTTACAAAATTTCAAATTACAACTTTTTAAAGTTTATCTATTTATGAAAATTGTAAACACAACTCTTAAAAATTTAATTAATTTTGAAATATTTAACTAAAATTAGATTTTTTTCAAGATTTATAAAATTCCCTGACATTACCAAGTTTCCAGGTTGCGTGGCAACCCTGTTAAAATATAATACTTGAAATTATTTTATTACAGATTTTTAATTTAAAACTAAGCGAGCGGCTTTATTCCGAGTATGTTCATCACATTTCAGAATAAATTTAATTAAATCTTTTTGAAATAAGACAATTCTATATATGTACTTTGAAGGACATCCAATAGCAACAAATGTATATGAAGAAAGTTTCTTTTATATGCATTTTTACTTTTGGATATTATTAGTATGCAATTACAACGCAATGATAATTATTGTATGAAATTGAATAAAATTTATTAGAATTTCTATTTTTTGTTGTATACAACGGAAATTTATTATATTATTGGCTATGATTCTTCGCAATACTTCACTTATGCGCAATATCCAGTTATAACTTTGCTGAGCACATCTAGATGATTTACGATTTCTATGGATTTTAATGGTTACCTTTTTAAAATTGTTTTGAATTTCCGTTAATTTATATAAATTTCTTAAAGTTAAAATTTTTGTCGTCAAAAATTTGTTTATAACATTAAAAAGAATATTTATTTTCTTTCCGGGTATAATTAATTGTACTCCTTCAAATAAAAAAGTGGTTGAATTTAAAGAGAAATTTTTTTAGCAAAAATCACATGCATAATTTATTTTAGAAAAACCTCTGGAATTCGCACGAAAAATTGAACCACAATCATATAAAGTTTTTCCCGTCATATGACAGGTAGAATTCCATACCTGGAAAAATAAATTTAACTTTGTTTTGGCATAACCTAAAAATAAATTTTTAGTGAAATTTAATGATTAATTAATATTAATAAATAAATATTTATTTAATAACCAATAAAAATGATTAACATGTAATTGAAATAATAAATATTTATTAGTTTAAAAATTCTGTTAATATAGCAAAAATGGAAAATTATAATTCAAGTATTTCTTTAATAATTAATTTTTTACACATTATATAATTATTATATTATATATAAATATATAATATATATTTAATATATTAAATATTATTATTATATTGCATAATAATATTGTATATTATTATATAATGGTGCCCTTCTCCTACTTTTCTATTTACTTTTCACAGCGCAGAGAACCACTGGCGTCGGTACGATTCACAGTGCTGGTGGGGGTACGGCAGTCGCAACGACTTTGCGATTTCGCCTCCATGTGGAACCGCTGTTAAGCAATCAGCTTGATGAATTTTCACTGTCGGATAAAGGTACCGTCCCATGACGGCGTAAAGCGTCGGCGTAAAGCAGAAACTATGCGATAGAAAGAGATGAACAGATATCACGTTCTCACTCACTCACATGATTTCTTCTTTACGCCGACGCTTTTACGCCGTCATGGGACGGTACCTTAACGTAATGTGATTGGCTGTACTGAAGATTCAATTATCACACTGTTTCTAATCTTCAGAAACAGTAAAAATAGAATTTACTCTTTAACCAATCAAATTGAGTGACCCGACCGTGAACATCCAAAATGCCTGACGATAACAAGTCCACCACTAATGACCCCATGATTACTACCATGGCGGAATGTTTCGCACTTCAACAAGGAACTATGCATATTCCTTTTTATGATGGTAAAAATATGCCTTTAAGAGAATTTCTTGAAGATGTATCTAACGGGGAATCTTCTATTCCCATTAATTGTGAAACACAATATATTAAACTTGTTTTATCTAAGTTAAAAGGTGTTGCACGAGATAGTACTTATGGTAAAACCTTTAACACTCTTGATGACCTTATACAACATTTAAAACAAAGATATGCCCCGAAAAAGTCTTATGTTTGGTATCTTCATGAGATATCCACAATTCGTATGGCCCGAGGTGAAATTGTAAGCGAATTTTATGACAGACTCACCCTTTTAGTATCCGGAGCAATGTCTGCACTCATAAGTTCATATGGAGCAGATAAAATGAATAACATGTTAGAACCTTTAAACGATTGTGCTTTAGAAGCATTCATTAATGACCTACCCGATTCTATTGCGAGCTTAATAGAAACACGCAATATAAAAAACATGAAAGATGCAGTAGAAGTGGCACTACGATTCGAAATTAGACACCAACACCAAGCCGAGAAAAATAACTATACTTATCATGTATCGAGGTATCAGCAGCCGAGCGAAAATAAAACTTATGATACTAATTTTGAGCCTAGAAATAGCAGACAAGAGCGTCAAGCAACTGTGAGGATACTACAAAAACAAGAACAATCCTGCAAGCCCAACACAGCAAAGAATCCCCAGTAATAATTCTAAAATCCCCAGATTTCCTAAATTCAAAGGCATCACTACTAGTTGACACTGGTGCCGACGTAAATTTAATAAAGTTAGACATTTTACAACCAGAATTAAACGTAACAGTAAACGAAGCAATACAACTTAAAGGAATAGCCCCTGTAAAAATACCCACACTTGGAACAGTCCAAGTCAATGTAAATAAAAAACCTATTACCTTTCAAGTAGTGTCTTCAGAATTTCCCTTGCAGTGCGATGGCATATTAGGACGGTAATATCTTCGACAAGAAAAGGTCGAAATTTCCTTTTGGCATAATTCTATTGTTACTCACGCAAATCCGGTAAACCCCATCTTCTTTCAAGACACAGAATCAATCACGTGCAGAGAAAATCTACCACAAATACAAAATTATTAGACACTAGCTCAATTGGACAACGTGTCTCTCAGCGAAATAAAAACCAACCACGACCTATAAAAACCAAAATTATCGAAGATACATCTTCAAGTTCCGATTCAGAGGAAAGTGAGAAACCACCTATACGCAAGAAAAGCACTAGTGTTTTACCTAGTTTAGTCATACCTACTCCCTTGTATGATCCATATGCTCCAAAAAGTGCACCACCCGTCATACCTTTTGAACCGTACGAGATCATCGCCAAACCAACCACAGAAAATAAAGGAGTAGTAAAAATATTAAGCCCACCGATAAGTGGAAGCGAAGATAGCTCATCTGAAGAAGAACAAAATGTTCCCAAAACTAGAAAAGAAATAGCAAAGGAATTAGAAAAATCAATTGCCCTATTTGATAAATCAATGGCCCAACATGAAGATTCGTTGACAGAAGAAGAATTACCAGCAAGAGATTGGCTTAATACATCGGTTGGAGATGATGATTCTGACGTCCACAAAGCCGCAAACGAATATATACCTGGAAGCCATTCGGATTTTGCAGAAAAGCTAAACGAAATTCTAAAGGGTACACACAAGGAGATACTAGAATTAACTGACATGATTCAAAACATAGAACATAACGTAAGTAAAAAGAAGCAAACAACAGAAGAATTATATAAAGGAAAGAATGTAACTTTCGCAGACCAAACAAGAAAGTCTATAACACCTTTAAGTTTTAATCAACCTCTTGCAATATCAAAACCTTATAAACATCCTGTAATAAGAGAAGAAACATCTGAATCAGAAAAAGAAGATAGAGAAAATCAATCATCACCTAACGAATTAATAAAAAACCAAACGGTTAGGTCAAAATCAGAAACATCTATTGCTAGTATTCCACCAGAAATTCAAAAAATAAAAGACGACATAAACGAATGCTCAACAAAAACCATAAACAGTTGTAGGGAAAACTTAACTTACTATCGAAACAACTACGCTCATTTCCTATCCGCAGATTGCAAATTTGTAACCCCCATTGGAAGAGTACTCATTGACATTGGAGCAATTGATGCTCAAAAAATAAAATTAAAAAATCCTCAAAAAGGACAAATACTAATTACACTACCGGTCAAAATTGAGAGACCACCCATTTTCAGATGATTGAAAAACATTTTAAAACAAAAATTGTATGGAACCTAAAATTTTTTTATTTTTATTTTTTGAAAGATGTTAAAATTTTGAAGAGAACAAGATGTTTTATAAGTCATTTGGCCAATATTTAATTTAGATATTTTTAAAAAATCGTCATTTTCAATGATTTATAAAAATTTGAATAACTTCTAAAATAATGTACGCTTTTTAATGATCTTCGGCTTATTTTAAAGGTCATTTGTTACACTATAAGAATTACTTATATGCATTAACGTGTAATTTTTTTCCTAGAAAATGCAGGCCGTCAAACTTGGACCAAAAAAATTCAAAAAATTTGGAACATTCTTATTAAGAAAAATATAATTTTTAAAATTCAAACGTATTTTTTTTATTACATTTTCTTGAAAAATCTACACCATATTATGTTTTAAATATTTTTTAGAATATTTTTAGTACAGAAATATTGTTCCTTTGGATTTATATAAATTTTTATAAATCATTGAAAATGCCGATTTTTTAAAAATATCTAAATTAAATATTGGCCAAATGACTTCTAAAACATCTTGTTCTCTTCAAAATTTTAACATCTTTCAAAAAATAAAAAAATTTTAGGTTCCATACAATTTTTGTTTTAAAATGTTTTTCAATCGCCTGAAAATGGGTGGTCTCTCAATGTTGACCGGTAGTGTACCCCTCGAGGACAATATAAAATTTACACTTTAATAGTAAAGCATAATCACTTTGATCCACTATTGAAACAAGATGTTCTCGATGCATTACAAAACTTAAAAATCATTTTTCAAAAAGAAAATTCAAAGGAAATTAGAATTACTAGAAAGAATGACCTAACTGACGAATTAGTGAAAGGAGAATTTTCACACATGATAGAAACAATTTTCCAAAATAGCGACATAAAAGTCACTATATGTTATGGTCAAGCTACAATTCCAAAAGAAGAAATTCGAGAAGACATAATCAAAGAATACTATAACAGTAAGATTGGAGGACATAAAGGTGTCACAAAAACCTACCGAAGAATACGTGAAAAGTTCTTCTGGACCGGTCTCAAATACCAAGTAACCGAATTCATAAGAAAATGTCCTACTTGTCAAGAACTAAAACTGGTTCGAGTAAAAACAAGAGAACCAATGCTAATTACGGACACACCATTAGATGCTTTTGATAAAGTATCCTTGGATACAGTAGGAACACTTCCTACGACTCCTGATGGTAATTGCCACATACTTACCATGCAAGATCATTAATTAAAATATTGTATTGCAGTAACAATCCCTGATATTTCAACTACAACAATAGCACATGCTGTAGCTGCAGAATTATATTCCAAATATGGAGCTCCTAAGTCGATTTTAACTGACAAAGGAGGAGGCTTCATAAGTAAACTCATGAGAAAATTGTCAAAAATCTTTGGAGATCAACAAGTTACAACTTCAGGATATAGACCTCAAACAAATGGCAGTTTAGAAAGAAGCCATATAGTTCTCGTAGATTTCTTAAAACAATATTCGGAAAACTACGACGATTGGGACAAACTACTACCATTTTGTATGTTTGCTTATAATACATCAGTTCATGAAGCTACAAATTTCACTCCTTTCGAATTAGTATTCGGAAAAATAGCCAGAACTCCTACTTCCTTTCCTTCAGAAGAAAAACTAAAAACATACGGTTCCTATTTAGTTGAATTAATATCGAGGTTAACAGAGATAACAAACATGGCCGCGAAGAACCTCATACAATCCAAACTTAAATCCAAACAAAACTACGATAAAAAGACAAATCCCTTCTTAGGAAAAATAGGAGATAAAGCTTATGTCCTAAGAGAAGTTAAGAAAAGCAAATTCGAGCCATATTATCACGGGCCATACGAAATTGCGGACCCCTCAGACAAGCATACCGCAATTTTAATTACAAATGAAGGTCAAAGGTTTCAAAAACATATAGATAAGTTAAAACTTGCTTATGAATAAAAATAATAACATTATTTTATGTATTATATATGGCAGAAATGACGCTCAAAACACCTCCCTTGCACGGAGAACTCATCTGAATAAATGTTTTCCTAAAAGGAAACATTGAAGCTATTGAATTTCCAAAAGGAATTTTGGAAGAATTTACTGCGGAATACGATCTTACTAAACCTATTTACTAAGTAGAATCAGTATCCGGGCCTCCCAACAACAGACGATATAACATAAAATGCGTTGTTAAAAACTTAAATCATGATAACGTCTTTGTTGCGAGATCCAGAGACGAGAGAAAGATTAAAGACGGCGAACATGCCGCAGCCAGACTAATTCTAAAATTACTAAATAAAACATATTATTTCTCTGAACAAGAAAGAGAATATAATCAAAAGGGATGCATTTTCGTTATGTCTCAAGAAGAACCATCAGTATTAAAACTTAAATTATATAAATGGACAAACTGTTGTTAAAAATAATCAAACAATTTCATAATTGATGATTAATACAGTTTATTAATAAAAACATTAACTTTATTAAAAACTCGAAAAATAATAATGATCGATATATCGTTGTTCGAAATCAATACTGATAATACCCACTAATGATTTACATACCATAAATTATATCGTAATAACAATAAATAATATTAAATCCAATATAAATAACAAATAAATACTCTTAACTCAATATATAACCATAACAATTAAAAGTCACTAGTAAAATTAAATTCAAATTCCCTATACATATTCCTTAAATTCGGAAATAAAATGTTAATTGTAATTTATTTTTACAGATGAATATCCCAATCCTTGGATCAATTTCCGAAGCAATTGACTACATTTCAATTGCCATTAAGCTAATCTTATTATTATTAGCAATAATAGTATTCAAAAATTTATACGTATGTTATAAAGTAATTTCCATGAGACGAAGACGAACAAATCAACAAACTAGCCTTTAAAAGGACCATTGAGGGCAATGGAAATTCAAAGGAGGGAGGACAGCTCATAGAAATTCCAAAAATTATAAAGTACATCAAAAAAATATAGCAACTGAAAACACACCTTGCGCAACAACGCTAAAACAGTATGTGCGCATCGTCAAGCTTTCAAGCATGTCAAGCCCATGTACACCGCAAGACACAACGCGACGCATATGCTCTGTCTCATGCCCTGTCTTGCGCAGCAACGCCTATTCTACTAGCGCGCTGTCCCTATATATACTACTCGCTCCACTGTTTGTGTGCCGTCCGTACTGTGAATCGACCGCAACATCGATCCTACAGCGCAAGACACGACGCGGCGCATATGCTCTGTCTCTCTCTCCGCCTGCATAGCAACGACTCGCACCGATGTATCGCGCCGTCTGTGACGTCACACGTGAATCGACCACCGCATCGATTCTGTAGCGCGAGACACGATGCGACGCGCATACTCCATCTCTCTCTTCTTGCGCACCAACCTTTACGTTACTTAAACGTTTTGTTACTATACATTGAACACAGCGCCAAATAATAAGTCTGAAATATGTAACTATTAAAAATTGTCCAAATCGACACATTGTCAAACGCATAATCGACACTTAATTCAAAAGTTTTTCGGATCGATGTTGTAAAGCTATTTATTTAAACACCTAATAAATTAAAACCGACAAATAGAAAATCAAAAATTAAAACAAATTAACAAATTAAATCTCAACTATCAATAATTATTAAAATTATTTAAAAATAAACAAATAAACAAATACGATAAAAGGGTAATAATAATATTAAAATTTCAATTCCGTGAACAGATGCACATATAATAATTGATTCAGAATTAGAGAGTGAATTATCATTTATTCAAACGAAAAAATATGGGAAAGATAATTGACATTTTATTATTAATACAAATAATCATTATTATAATTATTAGATATATTTAGTTAAATATGACATTTCAAACAAAAATTCATTCAATATTCATCAAAATCACCCTCTACACACGAACTATCAAATTTTGTTTCCACACCAACATCGATTTCACTATCATCAGAATCTTCTGTTCCTCCTGATTGAAGAGAACCAATTGACGAGCAGTGGCAGGAGGATATGACTTCCACCACGCGAGTAGAAGGTTGCTCAACACAATAGCAAACTCCTGATCTTAAAAATCGTCCACATGGACAGAAACTGTTGCTCAAATCATTTGCACTGAAACAAATCCAAATACACGAATAAATTCAAGAACAAAAAAAATTTTTTTTAACAACAAGAACAAAAATTATAATAAAATAAATAAATACCCCAGGCAAATAACAGGATTATCCGTGGCGTGAATACACAGACGTGGTGGTAAAGAAAATTTTTCAAGAAGCAACCTTAATTCCTGAACATCTTTCATGAAATCTCTTTGAGTGGCATCCCTCTCTATAGAACGCGCCTGCATTATTTATTTAAGAGAAACCACCTTGCAGCCCCTCTTTGAACGACCTCTGCTCCGGTTTTCTCCTACATTGGGTTGCGATAAAATATGGTTCAAGGCTTCAACAATTGTAACGTTGTGTTCCATGCTCGTTGTTATGGTGTTCAATTTATCCAATAGAGTTGGAAGATGACAAACATTTTTTTGACGATTTCGTACCGTATCCCCTGAAGAAAAAAAAACACACAAGGAAAAATAATTTTCACCATTGAAATTATTCCCTCCCCACATAAAGACCTTCTCGTAAGAATAGAGCACTATTCTTTAAAATGTCATCCCGAAGTTTAAGAGATGATACTTGCAAAAGGACACCTCTACGACGACAATCTAACTTTTGCACCACTTTAAAATTATAAACACAAACCGAAAAACCCAAATTATTTATACAAAAATTTATCATGTGTTCAACTGCAATATCAATTTTTACATTCCAAAAGGCTATGTAAAAAATACCCAAAGTTTCCTCGACACGAGCTAAACGAAGAGAGAAACCCATCCATTTTGGTACAGAATCTACATTCAAACCGGAATTAGAAGGTGCCACAACAGTATTATCCACCCCAAGAATTGAAACGTCAAACTCTCGAATATAATTGTCAAACTCAGAATTCACTGAAGAGTCAATATTGCTGGTTAACGAGTAATCCAAAGAAACTGATTCCGTTACACTTAAGGTATTATTAAGTTTAGTAAATTCATCCGAATTGCTTGTCATTTTACCGAAGGTCTATAAGAGATAATCACTATAACATTAATGACAAAGATACTAACCAACAATAGTTCCTGATTGAGTTGTTAAATCCAGAGGATTATCCCCTCCAGCCAAATTTTCCCTGAAAATCGTCGTAGCCGATGAAGAATAACTTAATTCGGACATCTTTACTCCAGAATTATTTTATGGAAACTGAGAACTCAAGACGTGACTTATGTTAAGGAGGTCAGAAACAACGAAACTACTGAGTTAAACAAATTCCAAGGAACAAAATACAACTCAAGACATCAAAAGTTCAACAAAAAAAAATTTTTTACTTACCTCAGAAGAACAGATAAAAGTTACATAGCACGTTCCAAGCTAAAACACTACACAAGCACTTTTATATTATTTCATAAACAGAAATATCACACAACCCCAAATAATTACTCTTAAAATATTAAAATTTTATTATTAGGATGCACATTTTGTTCTTATTAAAAATAAAATTTATTGGAACAATAAATAATTTAAGGAGGGAGGACTGTTACATCCCTAGATATAACTTTTCAAAATTAATAGTAAAATAAAGTAAATAATTCCTTAACAAGGTTCTGAATATTATTATATTCATTAATTCATTATTAACAAGTAAAGCTTATAAATAAAGGGCATATGTATATATATATGTATAATCATATATCCGTTTTGATACATGTTGTGTCTCATTGCACTTCAAAGTTAACCTCAAATTAAAAGCTATCATGTTGTGAATCACACGATATAGAAAAATTTGAATGTGTGAGTGATGTGCAAAAGCATCGCGCCGACGACTTGTCGAAACGAAACACCTGGTTTAAAACAAGCTCCTGAGTCATCCTAACTACCGAAGTATTACCTCTTGTCTTTAGCCTTCTTGTCTTGATATTGATATTAAACTTACAAACTAATTTCAATTCAAAAAAATCGTCTAACATTATTTTTGTGTTTTGTTTTCTCAGTGTTGCTTGTGTAGGATATGCAAAGAAATACTTTTGCCCAAATTTGAATAGTCGATTAATAATCGATATGAATTTTTATTGTTTAAAATATTTAACATTTAAAACATGACTATTTCATCGTAGTAATTAAAATTGTTTACATTTAATGAAATATTCGATAATTAAAGTACGAGATTTTTGGTCTTACATTATCTTAATTATATAAATATTGCTTTTTTTAGACAACATTGAAAAGGTTTTCTGGCATACACAACTCTTCATCGGAGAATAGTGTATGAGAGAATAGTCACTTGCAACGACAGGAAATAAAATAGGAAAAAGTTAAATAAATTAGCAGTATATAGAATTAACTCAAGAGGGTAGGACTTAATGGGTACATCAAATTTTCTCATTTTACTTTCAGACATCATGTATTATATTTGATTTTTAATTTCTAATGCGCAAATGAAAGAACAGATATTCAAGATGACTGGTATTTTTATAAATTTACAACAACTGTCTAAAATGGGGACAAATATCCTTTCAAAATAACGTTTAAGTTCAATCATCCACATTTAAATGGCGACTACTATTTAAAATTGCGCAACGCCGTTAAGTCAATTTTTTTTAAGTCAACGAATAAAGCGTCTTGTTCTTTCTTTAATTACACTGGTTGACACGAAAAATGATTCAAATATCAGACAATGATATTCTTATAGGATTTTCATCGCTGAACACGAATATGGCCTCCAGAAGTGCCCATCACGTCGAGATTTTGAGAAAAATGGACTAAAAGTCTCAAAAAAACCCTGTTTTTGTCCTTCTTTTATCACGTGTAGAGAATGATGCCAACGTGCTAGAAGTCTTTAATTAGGCTTAAATTGAAGCTTGAACTGTCAAATATAACAATCAAATTGAAAAAGTTCTGAATCAGTCAAAAATTTTCATATAGCACAACTTTTTTATGTGTGCGCGCGCTCTACTTTTACTCATAGAGCGGTACACTATGGCACTTTTACTTATTAATTTTATTTGTGCTATTTATTGTTATTTATCCTTTTTGGGCTCGCTGAATGTTGCTGATTAAGTGTAAGGTCGTTATTAAGAAGTTCTACGGCGGTTTTAAAATGGCGAACATATACATTTTAAAAATTGATAGATTTGACTAAAACCTGGTGTTTGGGAGTTTTTGAGGTCGCTGATTACAAATTTTAAGTCAAAATTAAAAAATTAAAAATGGCGGTTTCAAAATTAGTATTAATTAGCGAGTCCATAAATGATAAATAACAATGAATATCGCAAATAAAGTTAATAAGTATAAGAGTGCCATAGACGAGCAGTTTGGTATTCAGGGCTTAAATTGAATCAATCTATGTTTTAATTAGACATGTACCTTATAACTTGCTCTTCATCTACAGTGAAAAAAATTTCTGGCACCCGTATACAAGTAATTGACTAGTTTGCCTGGTTACGAGAGGCATTCACTAGGACAAAATTAAAAGACTAAGGTCAAGCATAGTCAAAGTGACTAGAACATTAGTTAATGTGGATAAAAAATAGTCAAATTGACTAGGATTCTAAATCGAATTTCTATTATCCGATAACAAACAAAAAGTAAAGATTAAATAAAAAAATAAATAATATTGTTTAGAACACATTCATAATTCACCTTATATGTATGCGTCTTAGAATTAACACAAACTTATGAAATAAATATTTAACACGGGGAGACGCGAACACCTAACACTAACGAATACGCACATTAAAACCAGGAATGCTAACCACTACACACGCACGTGTTGCAGTAAATTTTTTATCAGATATCAGAATTTCCAGTCAAAATGTAATATTTAATCAGATATTTTATTTATTTGAAAATACAATTGTACTTGCTCGTCAAGAACTATTAATTTTTATTTATTTTTGACATTTATATGTTATTAGTAATTAATAAAAAATTAACAAACAACAAATTGTAACATCAAAATGCAAGCATTATTATAACGATACAACACTTAAGCACAGTTATTGAAATAATAAAAATTTTTGATTCCACTTGTGTTAAATTTC
The DNA here is from genome assembly GCA_032872475.1 of Leptopilina myrica (nomen nudum). Lineage (NCBI taxonomy): Eukaryota > Metazoa > Arthropoda > Insecta > Hymenoptera > Figitidae > Leptopilina > Leptopilina myrica (nomen nudum). Next base: position 3,532,213 of record CM065461.1, read on the forward strand.
AGGCTTTTAAGGTTAGCTATAAAGTTTGAACGAATTAAATTATCAAATATATGATAGCTTAATTTTAATTATATGTTTCAATTTACTCGATAAAAATGTGAAATACGCAGAAAAGATATTTTTTTGCAAAAAAAACTACGATTAACGAATATAAAAATCGTTTTACGAAATAATAATCATGAATCACAAAAGACACAGAGCCGAATACTGTTAAAAAATAAATAGACGCATGTGCAGTTCAGAGAATTTTTAAAATATCTTTTTATTCTAGTTGATTTCACAAAGGAATACACAGTTACTTTCACAACGTTTAAATTTATGGAATTGATAAGGGAAACTCACAGTTAAAAGTAACTCTTAATTTAAGATCGGTCTTAAATTCAGCACTGTCTACTATAATGTTAAAGAATACAAAAAACGTGCGTAAATTCATCATTGACTGACTTAAAAATGTTGCGTCTTAATTTAAGGCTGCTTTCCTACCTTAAAATAAAACTTTCTTTTCACTGTGCTGGTTGAATTTACTGGGAATCCAAATTAACTTTACTAGGTTAAGATTAACCCTGGGTTTATAGTTGCTAATACCATAAAGATTTTTTTCAGTGTAGTCAACTTATTCATTATATGTTTTGGTTCCATGTTCATGATGAATCCAGGCATCTGCGAATGATTCTGATGATCTTTCAGAAAATGAAATTAAGACGAAAACGCAAGACAAGAAAGAGAATGACTTAAAGGTATAAATCTAAACAAATTATATCACAGGCCTACAAAATGTAAACTCTTTTTGAAAAGAATGAATGCTACTAGGTGTTTTTGAAAGAAATTGTTGCACTGAAGAACAAAAATTAGTAAACAATCGTTTTCGAACGAGTTTTTCTCTGCACACAAGTACTTTTTTGAAAAATCTGCATCCGAACAATCGATAAAAATCTATTTTCTAGATTCCAGCTTTAATATATAACAGAGGAGTTATGATCACATAAGGATTTTTCCCGTAATATTTTTAAAACCAATGTGTAAAAAAATCCAACGCGGCCCAATACTGCCCCAAATATTGGCAAAAATGGAACGAATCTTGTCAGGCAATACATGGACGAATTCTTAAATGTTAACCACGGTTATACATTGGCGACCGCTAATCTGCAGCCGTTAAAGGTACCCATTCTTGTCCAAATCTTGGCTATAATTATTCGCATACTCTTGGCAGCCAAAAATGACAATACTTTTGTCCATTACTGGCCTAGTATTATCAAAATTAGAAAATTCACAAATAATTAGTTTAATTATTTAATTAACTAATTATTTCCTAATAAATTTGTAGAATATATCCGAAAATTTGACACAGTCTTATGAACAACGGGAATTCTTAACAATTGCGGGGATTAAACTCGCACCAAACTCACAGAATAAAAAAAGGATTAATAACATAATTAAATTGTATATAACAATTTAGAGAATGGAATATTCACTTAAATTCATTCAGAAATTATATACTTATGTGATACTTTCAGTCACTTATAAACCGTAAATATATTTTGTAATAGTTTAAGTAAATAAAATTTTTCACGATTTAAATGTAACGACAGTAATTTTTACTTATTTCAATAAGAGAGTCCTATATCTTTTGCAATATTAGTGCGCTATAATCAGGCCGAGCTTCGGCTTATAATTAGCAAAAATAAATTGACTTTAGAAAATTTGATACTTGGCCCTTTTTACGTTATGATTGGGCCGAAATTATCTTTAGCCATATTAGCAGTTCTGGTATTTCGCTTTTTTAAAGTGTCAAAAGCACTGTTTTTACGAGTTTAAACCACATTTTACTCAAAAATCGGACGCAATAAAGCATTTTTAGGCACCGGATTCGTGTTTAACGCAAAAATTCTCTTTGGAAATACCTAGTCGCATTCACTTTCCCGAATTCATGCAGGCTCGTGTATTTAAAAAATTGATTTAGAATTAATTATTAGTTAATTTAATTTATTTATTTCTTTATGCAGGTATCTTCGACTAGCCTGTCTGATAGCTCAAATTACACTGGTTTACAAATTAAAAACTTTTTTTTGCCAATCGAACAAAACATTTTTTTTTCAAATTTTTAATTTTTGAGCAGCGACGGCACTTAAATTTACCTGTAGGAAAATCAACTCGTTCAAAAATTATGAATAGGACGTCGATGGAAAGGTAATTAAATTATCTTTCAATCCATATATTACAGAATAAAATTGAATGAAAATTGAGAGAGCTACAGTGGATTCAAGATCAAATTTCATGGAAATTTCGATGATTTTTAGACACTTGACTAACTTTTGTTAATTTTTTCCACAACAAACAGTAGAAAATATTTATGTTTTAAATTTTTTATTGATAGCTTATTCCATTAAGAAACTTTTTGAGCCCTTGTGGACCTTGATTGGATTAAAAATGAAAATTCTACACTACATTTAGTGAACGAAACTTCTTTGCCATTTTAGTATACTTTTCAATATTTGCAGCAAACATGCAAATGAAATTAAGTTAAGTGCTAAAGTTACTAAAATCACACATCAAGAAATTCTAGAGTTGCTCAATTCGAATACAATGTCAAATATCTAAATAAATTATTGGCCAAACGACTTCTGAAATATCTTGTTCTCTTTAAAATTTTAACATCTATTAATAAATGAACAGAGAAAAATTTTAGATTCAATAAATCTTATGTTTTAAAACGTTTTTCATTCACCTGAAAATGGGTGGTCTCTCAATTTTGACCGGTAGTGTATATATTCATACCTACCTTTCGAATGCAATAATAAAAACTTATTTTTGACACTATAGAGAAAGATTGACAAATGTAGTTTAGAATTATTTCAGTGCGCCATCTATTGGGAGAAAAATCGTCGAAATTTGCACTATGGTAACACTTTCTATTTTTTTATGTTATCGAGCGAGCTCTCGTGGTAAATGATTATTTAACTCGCCCATTTACCTACAAAGCAAATTACTCGTTTTTCTCTTGTGTCACATTTAGAAACAAACTTTTCACTTTTTTATTTATTTCTATAAAAAGTGTTTTATTATTGGTTATTTTTTTGTTTTTAATTTATTCTATACTATAATGACTTTTAATTTTATACACTTACTTAAAGTAAGTGAATTTAAATGCTTGATTTAAAAATCACCGTGACAGTGTAAATAATCACCGACAATGTTTTTAACTTTAAAAATTATTTTTACATGATAAATTAATGTTTATTATTAAAACGCTGGCATAAATTTGTTCATTAGAATGTCCTCTTTTAATTTCTCTAATAAAAGTTGTGGTTTTATATAGTTTTTTTGGATATTATTTACAAAACGCCAAAAAATTACAAAAATTTCGGTGATTTCTCAGTGATCCCAATCCGGCAGGGTTGTAACTAGGCCATGAGTGTGAAAGAGATACAGATATATGTTTGCTCTATTTGCACTCATGGCCTAGTTACAAAACGCAACGCAAAACGCTATCATAGGACCCCAGTCTGAGACTCGTATTTATTCCCGTATTTACCGTCATATTTACGCTTGTATGTATGGTCATTTTTTCAGTAAGGTGCGTTGACAGTTCGTGGGCTGACTTTGTAAAAAGTAAATCTTTGTCTGATGCAAGATATTCGTGACCGTAATACACCTACAAAATTTATCAAAATTCGTCAAAACGTGTAAGAGAAAATTTGTCCTCAAGAATCGTGTGACATACATACACTCAGATGCATTAATGCTGTCCTTCCGGTTTGACGGTATTTTGAAAAGTCGTATGATTTCTATAAAAAGGTTTTTACTTCATGACATATAAGAACATTCGTATGTCACGAACTAAGAATATTAGATAGAAATGACACTACTTTTCAAAATTCCTTTAAACCGGAAGGACAGCATTAATGCATATGAGTATACATACACACACATACATCCGAGCATTTGTTCCTCTCGAGGAAATATAAATACTACACTTGAAAGTTTGAAAAAATAATTGATTCTAATAAAGTGGAAAATCGAGATCACTATAATAGGCTTCTTTGAGAAAAAGAAAAATTTTAATCGTTTATTCTAATAATATCACCGTCCGACAAAATTAAACTTTTTTTTGCACCTATGAACGAACCAAAGATTTTCGGAAACTAGAGCTAAAAAAAGATACCCGTGTCTGGCCGTTTTTCGAGATCAAGTCGTTTACGGTTTTTAGGGGTAAAACAACCCTTAAACAGAAAGTAACCAATTGTATTGCAAAAATGTATAAAAATGGTAAATTTAAACCTTATTGGGACTATTAAACATATCCTTACTAATATTTCAGGTCAAACCATCTACCCCAAAAAACTACCCCTATTTCGATTTATTTAAAAAAATACTAATAAAACTAAAAAATTTGGATTTTTTAAAAAGTAATCGTTGGTTAATTGTAAAAAAAACTCAAAATGGCGTATCCAAAATGGCGGACAAATTAAAAAATCATCCGATTTTTATAAAATTTAATAACCGTGGTATTTCGGAGTTGTGGAATATAATTAATAATTTTATCGCAAAAATAAGCAACCAAAATTTCCGAAAATTAGAGTTATTTTTAAAAAATTTATATTGTTTTTCAATACATTGTGTTACATATTTAAAAAATTATTTATAATTTAATTTATCACAACTCAAAAAAATAAAGAACCCACTTTTAATTAAAATTTTTTTTTGCAGTTTTTTTAAATACCACGGTTATTAAATTTTATAAAAATAGGATGATTTTTTAATTTGTCTGCCATTTTGGATACGCAATTTTGAGTTTTTAAATAACGAGTTCAAATTTGTAACTAGCGACCCCAAAAACCCTTAAATACGAAGTTTTATAAAATTCTAAAAATTGTAGGGCGGTATTCAATATATTGATTTAGCTTAGGGGTAGGTTTTGAGATAAGGGTTGGGGTGAAAAATTGAAAATGATAGGCTGTATTATGATATTACAATTAACCAACGATTACTTTTTAAAAAATCCAAATTTTTTTAGTTTTATTAGTATTTTTTTAAATAAATCGAAATAGGGATAGTTCTTGGGGTTGGTTTGACCTGAAATATTAGTAAGGATATGTTTAATAGTCCCAATAAGGTTTAAAAAATTTTTATATAAAAATTTACCATTTTTATACATTTTTTGCAATACAATTGGTTACCTTCTGTTTAAGGGTTGTTTTTACCCCTAAAAACCGTAAACGACTTGATCTCGAAAAACGGCTGGACACGGGTATCTTTTTTTAGCTCTAGTTTCCAAAAATCTTTGGTTCGTTCATGGGTGCAAAATCGTGTCGGACGGTGATATATTAGATTTAAAATTATTAAAATAAGTTATTTTTTTACGTTCGTATAATGTAATAATAACCAAATTTAAATTGACAAGTTCCACGACCGAATATCTAAAATCTGACATATATAATATGGTACTTCGGCAACACTTTTTCTTCAACGAACCTGAAAACATAAGCGATAAGGTAAGTAACTAAAAGAATATTGTAATAATTTATTAATTTCTTACCCAAAATGTGAAATATGTGGTACTTCAGCAAGAATGTTTCACCAAGAAACACAAACGCATGAACTATATAAGGTAGGTAATGGTGTAGTGCCATGATCATAAGAGCAGGAGAGATAGTGCTATTTGACTATATCTTTCTTGCACTCACGAAATTTTGAGGCTGCTTCTACAACAACTTTTTTCATCGACGCGAACAAAAATGCACTGTTAAACCCATGCAAAATAGTTGCGCGCCCTTGTTTTCTCGCTCATGTCGATGAAAAAAAGTTATTGTAGAAGCAATTTGAGGTGTAACCTCACCTTATGGCAAGGTCACGGCTGCCTGCTTGTAGGTCGTCATGGCAGCAAATAAAAGTGCGGGAGTGACCGTGCCATGAGGGAGCTTTTACATTGGTGTAAGAGAGACAGATATACAGTTTTCTCTTACTCCAAGGCCAACATACAACGCAAAACTCGTTCGCGAACGAGATACATAAAACAGACAAGGACACAAATATATCTCTGTCCTATTCTAACTCATGCTTTGCGTACGCGACGCAGCCCATCATACTACTAATCCCTGAGTAGTACTCATTACTAAAATGATTGTGCGACGGCCCTAAAGATGCAAAGTCATGACGATGAAATATGTCCATACCTTAAAGTACATTCGCCTTTGTACAGTAAGCGTCCTTCGACATGTTTATTCCTAGTAAAATTTTAATCATGTGATTTGTACCGACCAGTGTAAAATATTTTAAAATAGTGTTATTAATGCAATAATTAAATAGTAGGTAAAATTAAATTAATAATCATAATTTAAAATTATAGATATTTAGTCACGATCGTGAGGATCATAACAAATATTGTGCGTTACATTTTAACACACCATACATTAGACACACTTGTGTGTAAAAAACTTTGGGAAAAAGTTCATTTTTTATTGAATAACTTGTAATGTAGTTGGGTTTTAAAACATTCAATTTTTTACAAAGAATAAAATTTTGTGATCACTTGGTCAAAAACAATTTTTATTCATTTTATTTGATGACTATTAAATTTCTCAAAAAATTAATGTGAGAACTGTTTTGATGGTTTTTCAATTTATGTCTTCATATAGCTGAAAATTTCGTCTCAATAGAAATGTTGATACAATAGCAAAATAAATACCGAAATATTGTTTTATATCACTTGTTAATTTAATAATTGAATATGCATGTAAGAAATCTTAGTTTTTCGAACTTCGAGAATTATATTGTACTTGAAAATTTGGAAAAATACCTACTTAGGAGTCGTGTACAAATCACGTATGGCTCCAGGTGGGAGGGGGGAGGGTCAAGCTATTCCTTAAGACAAGCAGAAAAATGGCGCTAATGCATACAAATATTCTTTCGAAGGGGGAAATATAGAAGTATGTAATTTCTAATATTTTATAAAAAATATTAATACAAATTTTTTAATTTCTGACAATGTTTGAAAATTTAAAAAATATGTTATTGAATTTATTTTAAATAATAAAATTTTGAAGAATTTTCATAAATTTATTAATTATAAATTATGTAGTAAATAATTTTAATTAAAACTTCAAATTATAGTTAAATCTTAATAATGTTTCTTTTGAAATTTTTATAAATTATTGAATTTAAAGGGTTTCAAATTAAATTCATTGAAAATATTCTTGAAGCAAGAGAATAGTATGTCAAAAGAATCAATCAGGGTGTAAGACCACTGAAAATTTTCCAAATTTTGTCAGGAATTCGCCCATATAGATAAGTCCAATAGTGCCAAATTTTTTTTAAGAACAATCAATTTTTTTATAGTGAAAATTTTTTGTCTATAATTGGTTTTAATTCTGTATAATTTTTTTTGAAAAAAAATTTGTTAGAAAAAAGTAAAAAAAAATTTTCTAGGAATTTTTTAAAGTGTATCAATCCATTTCGAGATATTTTTGTGATAAATAAACCTGGTAAATTTTAGACAAATTCGTTAAAACTTCATCGAGTTATCGTGTTCACAAAAATCGGGATCCACACACGCATATATACATACATACGTCCGGACAATTGAGCCGCCGGATAGTATAACCACGCATACAATTTTAATGGACATTTTAGATGGCCTTTGTCTCGCATAAATAAACTAAGATTTTTTTATTTTAAATTACATTATATTAAGTTTCTGTAAGAAAGAAATTTAAGAAATTTTTTTTTAAAATATACTTGTGTATTTCATAGGTCAACTAAAATGACCATCAAAATTTTATGCGTGGTTGTACTATCCGGCGGCTCAATTTTTCAGGGTTTTATTTAACAATCCCGTATAGAAAAAAATTTGTTAAAATGATTTTTAAAAATTTTCTAAATTAAACGACTACAAAGCTTCCTCACAAGGAAGAAAAAATGAGTAAAATTACAAAAAATGGGGTTTTTCTCAAATAACTTATTGAAAAATTAATAGTTTGTTGTTGTTAAGGAGTCATTTTTGTAAAATTTTATTCGTTTATTGAAAATAAAAAAATAATTTTTTTAGTAATTTTATTTTTAAAGTTAAAAGATATTGAACAGTCATCAAAAAAGTAGGAGTCGTACAATTACCGTCGGTAGTGTATGTTTTTAATACTTTTATTTTTTATTAGATATTAATTCTGAATTTGTCCTTCTTGGGAGATTCGCCTGTGGATGCTTTTGTTATATTTTTGCTTAATATTCTATTAAATTTTCATTTAAACTACAATTTAATGTACATTTTTCTTTTCAGCCTAATTAGAGTTCAAAATGTCTGGCTTCACGATCAAAACAATGGATGAAAAGGAATTCGAGGTTCGATATATTTAAAACAAAAACAGAGCTGTTTTCACTACTAAACCCATTAAAAAAGGAAGCACAGTAATGGAGTATATTGGTGACTTAATAACATGCGAAGAAAAAATGAACCGACCTGAAATTTGTTATTCTGAAAATAATTTAGGATGTTACGTCCTAGATTTTCTTTATAAGGGCAAAACCTTTATAAACGGCAAACGTCGAGCTTTTTTCAAAGCCAAATATGACATTCTGAAAAATACAGAACTTGTTTGGAATTATGGAGACCGAAAGAGAGCAATTATGGAACATAACCCGTGGTTAAAATCAACAAAAAAGTCTCCAGGTATTTATTTGTCAAAATTAAGGGGGGATACTACTTTACATGATAGAACAAATCGATGTTTTTTATATCTACAGGAAAAACATTCAAGAATATGTATCTAAAGTTTTAAAGATAGTGATTTTTAAAACTTCAGATACACATTCTTGGATGTATTTAAGTAGATATAGTTCAAGTTTTTCGTTATTTTTGTCGAGTGCAAAACGTTAACCCTGGGTGTTTGACAACCATATTCAACCTTTGCTGTAACACCGTCCAACACGATTTTGCACCCATGAACGAACCAAAGATTTTCGGAAACTAGAGCTAAAAAAAGATACTCGTGTCCGGCCGTTTTTCGAGATCAAGTCGTTTACGGTTTTTAGGGGTAAAAACAACCCTTAAACAGAAAGTAACCAATTGTATTGCAAAAAATATAGAAAAATGGTAAATTGTTATATAAAAATTCTTCAAACCTTATTGGGACTATTAAACATATCCTTACTAACATTTCAGGTCAAACCATCTACCCCAAAAAACTACCCCTATTTCGATTTATTTAAAAAAATACTAATAAAACTAAAAAAAATTGGATTTTTTAAAAAGTAATCGTTGGTTAATTGTAATATCATAATACAGCCTATCATTTTCAATTTTTCACCCCAACCCATATCTCAAAACCTATCCCTAAGCTAAATCAATATATTGAATACCGCCCTATAATTTTTGAAATTTTATAAAACTTCGTTTTTAAGGGTTTTTGGGGTCGCTTGTTACAAATCTGTACTCGATATTTAAAAATTCAAAATGGTGTATCCAAAATGGCAGACAAATTAAAAAAATTATCCGATTTTTATAAAATTTAATAACCGTGGTATTTAAAAAAACTGCAAAAAAAATTTTAAATTAAAAATGGGTTCTTTATTTTTTTGAGTTGTGATAAATTAAATTATAAATAATTTTTTAAATATCTAACACAATGTACTGAAAAACAATATAAAATTTTTAAAAATAACTCTAATTCTTCGGAAATTTTGGTTGCTTATTTTTGCGGATAAATTATTCATTATATTCCACAACTCCCAAATACCACGGTTATTAAATTTTATAAAAATCGGATGATTTTTTAATTTGTCCGCCATTTTGGATACGCCATTTTGAGTTTTTAATTAACGAGTTCAGATTTGTATCAAGCGACACTAAAAACCCTTAAATACGAAGTGTTACGTCATTGTAACGTATTTTCAATATTAATAATAATAATAGTAATAATAATGGAAATAACAATAAATAATTATTCAGGGTGTCTAGCGAACCGGGAAAAACCGGGAAAACCCCGGGAATTTGGTTCGACTTCAAAAAACCTGGAAAAACCCGGGAATTTTCTATTTATAGGGTATTTTTTGAACTATGTATATAAAAAATTATAATTTTTTTCAAAGCGTAATATAATAATACGGTCACAGCTGAAATCGTCAAGGGTAAATTGATAGTATGAAGCAGTAGTAAAAATAATACCTTAAATTTTATTTAAAACTAACTTTAGTACACTTTATATTATAAAAGTTAAAGGATTTTTACTTTTATTATTTTTATATAACAATTTATAGGTATACAATACGTAACAAATTTTGTAAGAAGAAATTAAGAATCTTCTGTGATAGGAAAGGCAAAGATTTTACTTTTTAAAACTAAATATGAGGCATTCCATTTCAAAACGATCCTCCTTATAAACAATTGACAGTGTAAGGCAATTTTTAAATCATTATTTCTTATATTTATTAAAGCCAAACTTTATTTACTATTAGTAGTTTTATAACAAAAATTTCTTAACTTTATAATGGTAGAAATTTTTTTTTCTTAAATAATAGAATTCATGAAAAAAATTAAGTTTGAAAGATAACCTTTTTGAATATCTCAAAACACGTCGCATCCGATTTTCTTGAAACTTATGTCAAAATAAAGCTTAAATATTCTAGTTTAATGTAAACATTATAATTATGTAAACATTATAATGAACAATTCATGGTTTGAGAAATTAATTAAATTTTACAAGTATTTCAAAGGGTATAATGTATGTACGGAGCGGAATTTTTTTTTTAAATTTTTTCACACTTTAACCTCTGACATCTTTGTAAAATTTAATAAATTTCTTAAATTCCCCTGAATTGACAATTATATTATAAAGTTGAGAAATTTTTATATGTGTAATTTTGATATTCTATGTGAAATTTTTAGAAATTATTATATAACTTTAATCATTGTAATTTAAGAAAAACGATATTTAATTACGTAAATAATGTTATTGATAAATAAACATTCAAAAATGTTTTTAAATCCTTTGTGAATATCCGGGAAGATTATTCAAGAACCCGGGAAAAAACCGGGAAAAACCCGGGAATTTTAAATTGACGAATCACTAGACACCCTGTTATTATTAACATATTATTAAATGTTATAAACAATTATTAATTAATGAAAATAGTAATAATAAGAGTAATAAATAATAACAATTAAATGTTTAAAAACAAATAATTAATTATAATATCGAATAGTAATAATTAATGTAACAGTAATAACAACTAAGAATAATAAGCAATTGTAATAATAATAATAACAAGACAGTAATAATTTGTAACATTAAATAATAATAATTAATTGTATAAGAACAAAACAATAATTAATAATAACAAGTTAACAATAATTTGTAACAACAAAATAACAACAAATAATTGGTCGATAATAACAAGATAATAATAAATTGTAACAAAATAATAAATAACAACAAGCTCTAATAATGTAAACAACAAGATAATAATTAATAATAACAAATTAATAACAATTTGTAACAACAAAATAACAATAAATAATAGTTAATAATAACAAGATAATAAATTGTAACAAATAATAAATAACAATAAACTATAATAATGTAAACAATATTAACAAATTGAAACAAGAAGTTAATAACAAATTGTTAATTGCAAATTGTAATAACTATAAATAATTAACAAACAACATAAAAATATAATATTAAATTGTAAAAACATATGACTAAGAGGGTATGAACAGGTGCGATCTAAAAATGAGTCAACGCAAGTGTTTTTCTAACAATGGATCTCGAAAATGCATGGCAATGGCATCGAAACTGAAAATACATGGCGAATGGCATCGAAGTTGAAAATACATGGTACATGGCATCGATTCCTCAAATACACAGGGAAATTTGGGTATAAAAAGAGCCGGACTATCAAACAATCTTCAGTCTTAATTTTTTATCATAACAAGTGGTTCTCTTCGTAATAGTGCTCGCAACCCCAGTATAGTAGTTGTCCTGATCTTTACGTGAATTTCTAAATTCAGTGAATCTTGAAGTCAAATTTGGTGTTTGAAAGATTGTTCGAGTTGTGACAAAAGCTGAAAAAAACATAATACCTATTCAACTTCCTAATTTACGAGTGTCGTAAATCATCTACCTGCACCACTTAGTAACCCATTAACGCACAATTGCCATTGTATCTCATCGGCGCCAGCCAGGACCAAAAACTTATTGTTCTAAGGTAAACAGAGAAACCACTTAAGAATCATTTTTAGAAAGCTAGTGCTCATTTCATCTTTCCATAATTTTGATCTCTTTTAAATATACTGTGTTCAAATAAATTTATTCTTGTCATTTATCCAACCTCGTCTCAACTTTAATTTTTCTAAATTAAAGTTAAATCGAGAAACACTAGGGAATATAATAATAAGGTAAGACATAACAGAAAATTTAAAAAATTCCAAAAATTGTAGGGCGGTATTCAATATATTGATTTAGCTTAGGGGTAGGTTTTGAGATAAGGGCTGGGGTCAAAAATTGAAAATGATAGGCTGTATTATGATATTACAATTAACCAACGATTACTTTGTAAAAAATCCAAATTTATTTAGTTTTATTAGTATTTTTTAAATAAATCGAAATAGGGGTAGTTTTTGGGGTAGATGGTTTGACCTGAAATATTAGTAAGGATATGTTTAATAGTCCCAATAAGATTTAAAGAATTTTCAAATAAAAATTTACCATTTTTCTATATTTTTTGCAATACAATTGGTTACTTTCTATTTAAGGGTTGTTTTTACCCCTAAAAACCGTAAACGACATGATCTCGAAAAATGGCCAGACACGGGTATCTTTTTTTAGCTCTAGTTTCCGAAAATCTTTGGTTCGTTCATGGGTGCAAAAAAAGTTTAATTTTGTCGGACGGTGTAATATACGAATTTTTTATAAATTCGTATCAAGCGGTTTTCGAGGTCGCTGATCACGAATCTGATGTCTATTTTTTAAAGTCAAAACGGCGGATCCAATATGACTGACGAGGATTTAAAAAATTAATTTCAAACAAAATAACATTGTAATACATATTTATCCGATATGGTGGACAAGTTTTGAAAGAATTTGTCTTCTTATAGAATCCATCGCTCAATTTATAGATTGTTCACTACATAAGTTCTTGAGATATTTTCTATTTTTTTAATCACAAACTAAATTGACGAAGAGATCAACGATTTTCTGGTCTCATATGTTAATTTTTCCTAAGAGAAAACTGACGCTTTCTTCATACAAGGTCAACAAGTGATTGATTTTTTCTGCCTGTCGTCTGCTATCTAAAATTAGTACTTTTATGCACTAGAAATAAAAAGTATCGTAAATATGGTAGATGCACCGTTTTTAGCCATGCCACCGGTTTTGGCCAACCACCCACTTTTATTAACTTTACTAATATTCTGTTATTTTCACTGTATATTTTTTTATAAAACTTTATTTCTCAATTAATATTCGTGCCAAATCTATTGAATGTTTATAATAATTGTACTTATTATTTATGAAAATAAAGTAGTTTCAAAGGAGTATTAACAAACGGCCAGTTACTAAAAGTAAACCTTAAGACAGCGCACAAAATAAAATCGCTAATATCGTTTTTAAAGGGAATAATAATATAAATTTAAAGGTCATTAATAAGAGACGTTTAAATTATTCAGTACATATGAAATAATTTGTTTAAACCTTTTTTTTAATAAATAACAGGGTGGCAAAAAGTGAAATAACTTTTTGTTCATTTATCTAGTTTTGGCCATGCATGGACAAAACTGGATATGACAAGCTAGTTTTGTCCACCTCCTTAAAAAAGTTTATTTACATTTTTCATGATTTACACGAAAGTAATATTATTTGTCAAATATAATACACATCATATTTATTTTATTATAATTAATAATAATTATTATTGTTATTATTATTATAATTTTATTAATACTAAAATAAAATACAAATTTATATGTTTATATAAACAAATGTCTATAACTAAAAATATTTCACATAAATTGAAAGAAAAATTTATTGCAATATAAAATAATAATTAAAATATACTATAGCTTACTAGATTCTAGTAACCTGAAAAATGTGAGTACAAACAATTGTTTTTTAGAATCATTAAAATAAAATTGTTTTCAAAAAATATTATGTAGGTATCGATATAATATAATATAAAATGTAATAAAAAAACATAATATAAAAAATTATGTTATTAAGTTAAAATACTATTTTGTGTAGGTTTTTTCATGCTCTTTCGATTAGTGGAGGCCTCTCTGGCTCTCTTTCTTCTACCCTGGGCTGGGGAGATTGCACCCTGGGTATCGGCGACCTACACCGTGGCGATCTTCCTGGTGGGGTTGTAGGCAGCCATTCCAACGGTGTCGGCGACCAGGACTGTGGTCGCGTCCATACCTCAGGTCGCTCCACCAGCGCCCACGGTGGAGAAAATGGACGCCACTGGTGTGCAATCTGCCGTAACGAAAACAATTCTGGTGAATGAGGTGGTGCCCTCAATTCTACCCAGGGTGGAGGCGTCTCCGGACGATGCCACAGATACCTTGTCATCTATCGGTGACAGCCGGAACTACAATCGGTCAGTAAAACAAATTCCTACCTTATCGATCGAACCAAAATTTCTGCCAGATTCCTACTTTACCAACCGCTGATAATGTCGGAATCTGCATTATCGACCGAGTGTACTTAGCCGAGATCAGAACCTGCCCAAAATCGAAAAATTTAAAATGCATTTTTATTGAGCATTTTTATTGCAGTAGAATTCCAATTATCCGGACGTCCGATTAACCGGATTGCCGACAACGAGACATTGCACTGCAAATTAAGTGATTTTAAATAGCATATTGAAGTCTTATTATTCAAAATGTATCATTCTTATGCCCATTTCGATTATCCGGATTTTCGCTTATCCGGATCGGGTCTGGTCCCAATTGATCCGGATAATATTTGAAATTTGTTTTCTATGTTAAACTATTTTTCGCATTTTCAAAGGGCTGCCAGGGGTACTTCGCCCAAACCTAGAACTGCCAGACGTACATTTTTACACTTGTTAGAATGTAAACTTACCATTTCTGGTGTAAAAAACGCTTTTTCACCGTCAATTCTGTCCATTTGTATCTTTCGATTTCACGTATATTAACTAGACCCGACTGTGCACTGTTGATCTATTACCGCAAGATTTAGGGAGCTTTCGACGTTTGCGCTTTGAGGGCGCTGTGATCATAACTCACAGACTCACCTGGAAAATACCCTACACTGAAAAATTTTAGACCGTGACGATAACTAGTCCACAGAAAAACGCATGCGCTGAATGTCTTGGTGGAAAGAAAAACATTAGAATTTTGCAAATATAATTTTGCGGTGATCCAGTTTACTACTACTTTTTGATATATTAACTACAATTTATTTATCAAAATCATTTTTTCTGGTTTTGATGTAAAAATAAATTTTACAATTATTAACTCTTGCAGAATTCCACTTTCCTTTATACTAGAAAAAAGTTAACCTTTAAGTAAGAAAGTTTTATTTTAAGGCAGAAAGGCAGTCTTTAATTAAGACACGACATTTTTAAGGCAGTTCATAAAGAATTTAAACAATAGACTTAGTATGATTTTATATAAGAGTAGGCAGTGATGAATTTAAAACTGCTCTTAAATTAATAATTACATGTTACTGTGTTTGGTTATCCGTCAGAATATAATGTTGATCCGATGCCTGACATAGAACGAAAAATTTTTCAGTAGTAAGTTTAGTAGATACCTCAATAGGTACAGTGGAAAAAAATTTCTTTGTTTAATGTTAACTTACCTGTAGATATTGATAGAAAACTACTTAATATTTTGAAAGAACTGGAAAATTTTTATGTGATTGATGTTTAGATTTAAAGTTTACATAAAATTTTTGAAAATCACGGGAATCTCTCCTGTGAGTTTCTCCCGGATGTCACTCTCGTGAACTTTTTCACGTTGGGTTTTAACGTTTCGAAACTTCAGCAATCGCGAATTTTTCTCCCAATTTGGTCAGTTATTGCAAAATCGGAAAAATACCATATATCCTTCATTTTTGTTCGACGTTAGGAAATAAAATTAGAGTCCGAGAATTCAAATTTAATGCATTTTCTCTTTTACTCTTGTTGCTCCTGCCTACAGAAGTGTAACCAGACCCTGTATTAAAGAAGCAGTAGAACCGGGTAGAATCAGAAGCAATTTGCTTTGAGTTGGTTATTGTATTCAAACATACAAACATTTTAATTAAACTGGAAGAATTAAACTAATACAGTATTACCGTATATACCATTTTTGAGATATGTAATATTTGCAAATTCGCATTGTTATTTTTTACCACAATTTGCAAAAATGACATTTCGCCAAATAAACAGAACGTACAACAATTCGTAAAAATTTAAATTCTCAAAAATGTCAATTCATTAAAATAACAGTTCGAAACATTGCTATTTGCGAAAATAACAATCCGCAACAGTGCTAATTTGCAAAATAACAAGCAGCAGCTATATTATTATTAGTGATACGGTATCATTTATTATTTTAGTATTTTAGAATATTATTTTACACTATATAAAAAGTATTTTATCAATAAATACTTTTTGAAAATGAAAAATTTAAATAACTTTACCGACTTAAGAAGAAACTAACATAAATGTAATAAATCATAAGGTGCTGATACTTTATATAAAAAATTCAAACAAATTTTATACACAGAAATTTGAATTAATGGGGTATAAAGTTTAACCGCATCTAAGAAACTCTCTGAGCTTATGACCAAAGTATGTTTATATTGGGTTGCAAAAAATGTTTATGAAGTGTTGACTACATTTTAAGATAGTTGAAAATAAATTAAAATCCCATTAGATTTGCCTGGAACTTGTTACTATGTGGTTTTTGGGGACTGACTTAAAACTAGTTACTCAGAGGTTTTTGTGGTCGCTAATTACAAATACGCAAATAGTTTTCAAGAATTCATATGGCTTTAATATGGTTGACGAAATTTTTAAAATCTTGAATTTTTGAAAGCTATTACCAGATTCGTTATCATCGACTCTAAAAACTCCTAAATAACAATTTTTTAGTGAATTCTTTAAATTTTTGAAAATTCGTCCGCCATATTGAATCCCCGCAATTTTTAATTTTTAAAAACTAATAGCCGATTTGTAATCAGCGACCCCAAAAACCCCGAGTCCTTAGTGAAAATAATTGCAAGTGTCGATTTGAACATGTAAATACATAAGAAAAGTTCTTACACGTGTTATTACACATAATTTTTAAATAAACACTACATATTTTATTTTTATTAATGCTTTTGAAAGAAATCTTGTTGTACGTCCCAATACGGTTTTTACACGAATCCGCATTGGCACGTGCTTACTCCCAATTCAGAATGGCTTTATTTAAAACTTTTCTATTCACTGAATAACATTGTGTGAAAAGGAAGATTTGTGTAAAACATACAACAATTGCACAGGTCAACAAAAAAAGGCTTACTTTTTTTTAAAGAGATATGATAGTGGTTTCCGAAGTATTTTTTGACGCTGAAAACGATCCCGGGTTCAAAAATTGGCTATCAAGTCAGGATTTTGAGAAAAGCGGGGGTAAAGACTCCAAAAAACGTGTTTTTAAGTGTTTTCAATATTCTTTCTCCTAAACCTGACGTGATAGAAACTTCTACATAGACTTAAATTTAAGCTTGAATTGTCCACTACAAGACCCATATCCGTAAAACGAAAAAAAAAATTTTTTCAAAAAATTAAGTTGAAATTACCAAAAATGTGTATTTTTGGGTTGCTTTAAGGGATTTTTAAAAATTGTCTTGGATTCGCTTGAAAATTGTTACTTGGGGGTTTTTGGGGTCGCTGTTAACGAATCCGACATTAGTTTTTAAAAATTTTAAATCGCGGATCCAAAAACCCCCGGGTAAGAATTTTCAAGCGAATCCGATCAATTATAAATTTTGACATCCACCATCTTGGATCCGCCATTTTGAATTTTTGAAAACTAATGTCGGATTCGTAATCAGCGACCCCAAAACACCCAAGTAACAATTTTCAAACGAATCCAAAACAATTTTTAAAAATCCATTAAAGCAACCCAAAAATACACATTTTTGGTAACTTCAACCTAATTAAAAAAAATTAATTTTTTTTTGGTTTTACTTTTACATTGTTAATAAGCATTGGTAAACAATTTTAATTGTTTATTTATAACAAATTTATGTACTATTCTTATTTTATTTTTTAAAATTATTTTTGATTTTGGTCTATAACCGGAATTATTGAAAATAATAATTTCAGAAAAGTATCAAATTTTTGCAAACACCTTTCCATTTCTCACGCCAAGCGTGAGATTCGCAAGTCAGCAAAAATCTTCTCGACCAATGGGCCCAGAGTTCCAACCCCACTTTTACTCCCACACCCACCTCTTCCATCCCAAAATCTTCCCCCAGATTTAGAAGCAAGTAGTAGAGGAGTAATTAGAATTTTCAAAACTGGAAGTACAACTTTTGCTCTGCAAGTAGACTCCTCGTAGAGATACTTACGGATTGTAAAACGCCGGGACGCGCCCGTCAGTTGATCGACCCCCAAATTAAAAGACCACTACGAGATAGTGTCTAAATTCTGGGACTGACGAAAATAAATAAAAGCTAAAAGCTTCACGAAAGTGAAGCCCGACTAAATTTATTTATTTTCGCTATCTCGAAAATTAAAAATTGAAGAAATTAAATTTTTACTCGCTTATTAATAAAAGAATTGCATGAATTAATTCCAATAGTGAATTGTTTGTGTTTGTGTGTAATAAATAATGTAAAATTTTGAAATTAAAATTTTTTGGATAATTTGTTTAAGATTAAATTCTCTAAATAATTCCGGTTCGTAACACGTAAAACTTTGAAAACAGAAAATTAACTATCCAATGTGTCTTTTTACCCCTTTGAGATACCTCCAATTAATCTAAAACAGTTTCTGACTCTTTTTTGACGCTCTTTTAAATGGTTGTAGTTAAAATTTGCACAAATTTTAATTTAAACTGGTTAAAACAATTCTTGAGCTTTGAAAACGGGAAATTGACTATTAAATGTGTCATTTTGTGTTCTAATTATAGTTGTTTAATGGTTCAGAAACACCATATAATTTTGAAAAAATATAGAACAAATTTAATAAACAATTTCCCTGTAATGAACTTGAAAAGAAATAATATTCAGTTCAAGTCATTGCACGTGCGTTTGTTTGGCGGGCGAGAAAATGTATATTTAATAGTAAAAAGAGGAAGAGAAAGAAGAAAAAGAAAAATTATTTATTATCATTATAATTAATAAATAATCACAATTATTTATTAATTAAATTGCACGTAACTCTTCAAATCTTTATTTATCCGTATGTCTAATAGTGTTTAGTAGCACCAGCACACACGATCAACGGTGTACTAAACGTATATTTTTACTGGTGGAAAAAAAGTAATTTTTTAAATATACTGGTTTTCTTAAGTATATAATTAAACATAATTAAAGACAAATAACGAAATGAGTAGGAAATGATGAAAACAATATATTTATTGTTAATATAAATATATAATATATATAATTTACATATTGGGATCATAAATCACTTGATACTGACGCACCCCTAAGCCTTCTTGTGTCAATCATCTTTGTTGTTTTATCTCTTTCTTGAACGTATGTTAAAGAGAGATGAAACGAAAAGATGGTTACCAAATTGGTACGGTACTGTACAGCAGAGAAAACGTGCTCGTGATTCTCCTGTTGCAAATTTGGATAAATCGAGTTCTATTTTACACTCTCGTGTATGATTTGTATTTTGTTGAGTTATTTCAAGTGAATTCTATGGATTGACATAAGTTGAAGTTTGGATTATGTGCTTAAAGTGACTTTTTCTTCTGTTAAAGATTCTGTTCTAAAGTTCTCTCGCTTGTGTATTTACTATCCATCCTAATTATATTGACCTGTGGGTCAGGTGCGTGTAGTGCCTTATTAGAACCCTTTACCAGCCTTATTCTATCTTGTTTTGAATATGTCTACTCCCCGTATTTGTGCTGGTGTTAGTTGCGGTTCTGTTATTGCTGGTGATGCATTTTCATGTCCATGTGGGGTCTTTTATCATCCTGGATGTGCTAACCTTGATATTAGTAAGACTACAGGGAAGAGAAAATGTTGCTCCCATAAAACATCAAGCAGATCCTTATCACCAAATGCTTCAAGTAATGTTACTATTGAACAAATTAGTCAATTGTTAGATGATCACTATGCCAAGGCCAAGAAGGAGTCCGAAAATTTTATCACTGATAAATTTGATGCTGTTCTGACCCCCTTTGCAGCTAGACTAAGTGAAGTTGAAGATAGAGTCGATAGTCTAGAAGTTAAACTTCAAGAAGTTCTAGATGTTATTGACAAACCTAGTGCGAGTCTCGATTCAGTTTCTGAAAATGCTATCTCTACTAAATGCGTGGCTGAAATAACAGATAGACAGAATAGAAGGCGTAATTTAATTATGTTTGGATGTCCTGAGATTTGCGATGATGGTAAGCTAACAAAGGATTCTTTAATTAACTTAGAATCTGACCAGGTAAATGGTCTCATTAAAAAGTTTCATTTATCACATGATCCGAACTCTATCACCTGCTCACGCCTCGGTAAACGTCCACAGAACCCGGCCCCTCCTCGTCCTATTCGAATAATGTTCAACAAGGAAGACACTATGTGGGATACCCAACGAGCATTTTTGAAAGAAAGAGTGACATTCGCTTTGGACAACCCACGGATCTCTCTTGTCAGAGACTTAACCCCACTACAAAGAGCCCAGCGGAAGGAGAAACATGTGGAACTCTTGGATCGCCAGAAGAGAGGGGAGACAGATTTGGTAATAAGGGAGGTAAGAGGGGAGCCACGAATAGTGAAGAGACGACAAGTGGGGAATACTCGTGCAGTCAACTAGATTCCACAGTATTACGAGATGCGAATAATTGTAGTTTTAATTGTACGCATGTTGTGGATTTAGATATTCTCGATGAAATTATAATTTATTATCAGAATGTCCGTGGAATAAACACTAAACTTAATGTTTTGCGTTCTGGGTTGGATGTATCTGAGTATGATCTATTGGTATTTTCTGAAACGTGGTTGAAATCTAGTGTACATAACTCAGAAGTTTTTGATACTGATCTATTCAATGTTTATCGAGATGACAGAATATCGGGAAAAGGTGGGGGAGTTCTCATAGCCGTGAAATCTAAATTTGAATCAATTTGCCTTAGCATTCCGCTTATTATCTCCTCAGCACCCAATATTAATATCATTGCAGTTAAAGTTTCTTTTGAAGGCAATTCCTTTGTTGTCATCTCGGTATACATTCCACCGCAAGTGTCTTGGAGAGATCTTGATGAGTTTTTTGATTCAATTACAACTTCGTTCTTATGTGTAAATCATAAAGTTATTTTTGTGGGTGATTTCAATATACCTAATTTAAAGCAATTTATTAAAAGTAATATCCCTGACCGTAAGTCAACAATACTACATAATTTTTTAGTTTTAAATGGTTTGAATCAGTACAATGACGTTAATAATTTTAATGATAGATACTTGGATTTAGTAATGGCTTCTTTTCCTTGTGAAGTTACTGATAATAATCTTCCTTTGTTATCAGTTGATAAATATCATCCACCACTACTTATTAAATTTGAATATGTTACCCCCTACAATGGTAATAATGATAAGTTTAATTTTAATCCAAATATATTATCATACAATTTTAAAACCTGTGATTATTCTAAGTTGTATATCTCGTTACTAAATGTTGATTGGACTAATCTTCGAAACCATTATGATGTTAATGTAGTACTACAATTGTTTTATGATAAAATTTTTATGATTTTGGATACTGAAGTGGGTTATGTGAAAAACACATCAATCACTACCTCTTATCCCCAATGGTACACCAAACAGATTATTACTCAAATTAAATTAAAAAATAAGTTTAGAAAAAAATTCAGGATTTCTGGTAATACGTACTTTCTCGAGGCTTACAAAAGCTTAAGAACAATAATCAAAAATCAAATTCACAAACAACATAACTCATATCTTAAAAAAATTGAAAATGAAGTTATCAGCAATCCAAACTCAATATGGACACATGTAAACAGGTCTAAAAAAAATCTAGAATTCCAGCTACCGTTCATTATAATAATTCTGAAATAAGCGATCAGCAGGAAATAGTTGACGCATTTGCTAATTTGTTTATGAATGTTTATAAGACATCTACTTTTGATCAAAATACATTTTGTTCGGACAATTTTGTTTATTTGGGGGATGGAATGCTGGTACACTCTACACAAATTAAATCCAAAATAAAATCTCTAAGTAATAAACTTACTTCTGGTGTGGATAGAATACCAAACAAACTAATTCGTAATTGTGGCAATGCTTTTGTTGAACCTCTACTTGTAATAATTAATTTATGTTTAAAGACTGGTGTATTTCCAGACATTTGGAAGAGAGGAAAAATTACTCCTGTTTTTAAGAACGGAGACAAATCTTATGCAGTAAATTACAGACCAATAACTATTTTATGCAATTTTTCTAAAATTATCGAATCAATTATTGGTGATATTCTATGGTCATATTTTTCTCCCTTCCTTTCTTTAAATCAACACGGTTTTGTTCCTAGACGTTCAACAACAACAAACTTGCTAACTTTTCTGAATAAAATAGAGACTTTTCTTTTATTTAATCAACAAGTTGATGTGATTTTCACTGACCTATCTAAAGCATTCGATAGTGTTAGTCATGAAAAAATCCTGAATGATTTAAAGGATATTGGTGTACCTGAGAAAATATTGAAGCTTATGTGCTCATACTTATGTGATAGAGTTATGACTGTTAATTATAATGGATACACATCTTTTGAATTTGTACCAACCTCGGGAGTTCCTCAGGGTTCCAATCTTGGACCTATGTTATTCGTCATTTATATGAACGAATTACATTTTATTTTAAAAAATGAATTTTTGTTGTATGCCGACGATGCAAAGTTGTTTAGACCGATTAATTGTACTAAAGATTGTGAAGACCTTCAGTCGGATGTAAATAATTTTCATAAATGGTGCAATGATAACTCCCTTGATGTTAATGCAAAAAAATGTAAAGTGATGACCTTCACGAGAAGAAAGGAGGCAATTGATTTCCAATATACAATTGGCAATAATTCTCTTGACAGAGTTTTCATGATTAAAGATCTAGGTGTGCACTTCACATCTAATTTAAAATTTAACACCCATGTTGACACTATAGTGTGTGAGGCTAATCGAACTCTGGGGTTTCTATTCAGGATTTGCAAAAGCTTTAAGAATGAATGCGCCTTAAAAACTTTATTTTATTCTTTAGTTCGCTCCAAATTTATCTACTGTGACATAATTTATAATAATCTACCTGAATACTTATCTGATGCTATTGAAAAATGTCAAAAGCGGTTCCTAAAGTTTTTGCATTTTAAAAAACAAGGTAACTTTTTGCCCCCGGGTTCTGATTATGCACTCTTGTGTCGGAGATTTAATGAAAGCTCACTTGAAAGTCGTAGAACAATAGACACAGTTTTATTTATATTTAAAATTATCCGCGGTTTAATTGACAGTTCATATTTACTTGCTGAAATTCCTATCAGTGTTCCTCAATTCTTCTCACGTAGGTCTCAACCACTATATACGGCAATTATGTCTGCAAATAGGACTACACCTATTTTAAGAATGTGTGATACGCTGAACGTAATGTATTCAAGTAATTCTACACTTTTTGATGTGTTTGATCAATCGTTTCAATCATTTTTGACGGCTGTTGTTGGTTTTGTAAAGGAGAATCCGATTTATAATTGATCTGTATAATGTATCTTTTCATACTTTTTATATTTTATATTGTTTATTACCTGATAATCCTGTAATTGGTCTATGTGACTGTTGGATTTATTACAATAAATTAAATACCAGATAGCGTATCGTAATATTTCAGATCCCTGATGAGGTTAAATTTGGCGAATTCCTACATGGATGAAACCCAGATAACAATCGTGCGTTACTATGTTTAAAAATACCAAAATTGTATGCCTAACTTTTACTCCTCGGACGATTTGGGTCGCTGCTTACGAATTCGATGAAGATTACAGCAAGAGTTCAGTCTTTTGTCTAAACTTTTGCTGTAATGGTCGTTGTTGTAATGGACTAGTTTCATGATGAGGTGGTATGTGGGGAAAAGAAGGTGCTGAGCTCGGCAACCTAGCGCCACCAACAAAATATTTTCTAAAGAGGGTGCACAGTTCCCTACATAAAATCTCTCTGTATAAATATCTGAAAAGTCCACGAACCTGAGTGGGAAACATTTTCCAAAATTATGTTTCCACTTCTTAATTACTTGTTTTTAGTTTAAAATTTGTACATTTAAAATTTTTTTTCTAAATAATTTAGAATCTATGTTTTAAAACTTTAGAGGACTCTAAATGTTGTTGTAACCTTGCTTCAAGGGTACTCTTGCTACAGTGGACCACAGCACATTCGAGTCCATTACATCAAGAGTTTAACGTAGTCAATAGTGAATCTAGGCCTTTCACAGCATAAATTAAAAAAAATTTTGTTTGCTACAATATTTAATTTGCCGTTTTGGATTTTTAAAAACTAGCATTGAATTCGTAATTAGCGACCCTGAAAACTCCGAGTATCTAAAATAAGGTTTATTGTATAAGTTATAAACATTTTTGTCCTGCATATTGGATCCGATTTTTGAATTTTTAAAAACTAATATCGGTAATTGTTTACTTATGCGGCTTTTTCCAATTTTGCATATTTTTATCATTCTTTTTGGAAAAGCTTTCAATCAGCTAGAAAATGAAAAATTCTTTGGGGGAGTGTTATATTTTGTAGTGTATTCAAATATGATTGCGATTCGCGGGTGATCTTAATACGCCATCTGGTTGTTAAACTTTACATAATGAAATCTATTTGGTTCTCTCGAATGTCTTTGAGTGTCTTATACGTATCGTGAAAACTCTTTTTGCTATCTGTAGTTATTTAATAAATCCTCAGTACTTGTTATTTAAATCATTGTCGTTACTTTGCTCATCCACCACTGTGATCTGCTCAATAGGTTATGGGCCCAGATCGAACGTCGGGAAATTGTGAGCGAACGAAATAAAAGGACGCGTACGCAAGTGTACATTTTGAGGTTAGGCACGTGTTGAATTTTCGAAAGCAAAATGAGTGCGTCTGGTTTTGCAAGAATCGAAACTCTTCGGAAAGACAATTTCGACACGTGGAAAATGCAAATGGAGGCGCTATTAACTAAAAACGATGCGTGTGACTTTGTTAAAGGTGACAGAATAAAACCGGAAATTTCAGCTCGTAAGGCTACTTTACTAAAGCAGCTGATTTTGCAACGTATGAACGAGGAAGATGATGTGCGCGAACACATACGTAAATTTTTTGACGCGGTCGACAAACTCAGCGAGATGGAAGTCGACATAAACCCGGATATGCTCGCTATTTTCCTCCTGTATAGTTTACCAAAAAATTTTGACAACTTTCGGTGCGAGATCGAATCGCGAGACACGCTTCCAACACCTGAAATGCTTCGTATCAAAATAATAGAAGAAAACGACGCTCGAAAAAATGATGTTGGATGTGGAATACAAAATGCGATGGCCGTGAAAAATCGATGGAATTCAAACAAAAATAAATCGGACAACAGTGAATCAAAACGGACTGATTTTAAATTTCGGTGTCATCAATGCGGAGTAATCGCCCAGCTAAAAAAGTTCTATAGAATTTCTATAGAATCATTCTATATAAATTCTACAGAATATTCTATAGAATTTTACTAGAATTATTCTATAGAATCATTCTATATAAATTCTACAGAATATTCTATAGAATTTCAATACAATGATTCTATAGAATTTCTATGTGAATTCATGAGGCTGAACTTCAAAACGTTTATGAAAACGAAAAATAAAAAATAAAAAAAGGAAACATTTTTCAACGTGAGTTCGATTTAAACAATAAGACAAACCTAAGAACGAAGTATGGTCACCCTACCTCCTTCGGCTTCCTAATTTATGGGGTAAAGTGGTCAAAAAGAAATTTCTTAAAAATGGGAAAAGACGAAAGTAAAAATTTTATTTCACGAATGGGATGTATTCGATGCCAGGAAGATGTAAAAAAAATTTCATCCCCCTACCCCCTTCGCTTCCCTCCATTTATGGCGTAAAATAGTCTCAAAAATTAAAAAAAAAATTCTTAAAAATAGAAAAAAACGAAATGTAAAAATTTTATTTCACAAATGGGTTGCATTCGATGCCAAGAAGGTGTAAAAAAAATTTATCCCCCTACCCCCTTCGCTTCCCTCCGTTTATGGGGTAAAATTGTCTCAAAAATTAAAAAAAAATTCTTAAAAATAGAAAAAAACGAAATGTAAAAATTTTATTTCACAAATGGGTAGTATTTGATGCCAGGAAGATGTAAAAAAAAATTTATCCTCCAACCCCCTTCGCTTCCCTCCATTAATGGGGTAAAATAGTCTCAAAAATTAAAAAAAATTTCTTAAAAATAGAAAAAAACGAAATGTAAAAATTTTATTTCACAAATGGGTTGTATTTGATGCCAGGAAGATGTAAAAAAAATTTCATTCCCCTACTCCCGTCGCTTCCTTCCATTTATGGGGTAAAATGTCTCAAAAATTATAAAAAATGTCTTAAAAATAGAAAAAAAGGAAATGTAAAAATTTAATTTTAATTTACTTACATAAGTAATAAAACTTTTAGCACACATTTAATTATTGTTAATATTAAAATTTCTCGCTTATTATTATATTAATAATATTGTTTTTAATATTCATAAACTACTTATCTTTTGTACGGTGTATAAGTGAAAATAAGTGCTTTATTAATCATCAGAAGCAAGTTTTTTACCAATTTCACTGAGAAAAATAGAGTTTGAAAAACTGGGAGTCAATATTGAAAAAACTGGACTCAGTCCAGTAAAAGTACATTAATTCATTTCCATCAAGCATCTTAGGGTATTGCGTATAGTGTATAGAGGGCCTTAGTTCCAAATGTCACTGTAAAGAGCATTGAAACACAGGCGAAGATTATAAGGCGCGTTGCAGTGTGCATAGTAGAGAAACTGGACTAAGTCCCCTACTTCGAAATTTTCACAATAAAGGAACACAGGCGCGGAACCTGTCAAAATAAATGGCCGACGCGACGCAAAACGAGTGTTTCCTTGTATTCACTTAGTCAATTTTAATTTTAAAAAAACAATAACCAATCATTAAAAATAAGAAAAATATGTTAAATGCACTCTTCATATATTCATATTCATTTATTCACAAGTTTTATTCTTCCCATATCTACATACTTACAATTAACAACTTAAACATATCGGAAAATCTTACAATCATACGGGATTGAAACACCTACCTAACCATACAAACTAAATATACCCATAATTATAAATCACACGCTTTTACATTAAGCATTAAGCCTTTTGGCTACGCAATCGATAAGGGAAATTTCCTATTTAAGATACATCCCTTTCTATTGAAATAAATTACGTCATGAGTGTATTTTAATATGTAATTAATGTAAGTATGAATATCAACAATATTCATAATATAGACTATATAATATTGTCAACTAGTTTAAAGTTGCTACGGTTATTAGAATTTAATAATAAATAAATAAAAAACATTAATATTTTCTTATTAACCTTAAAACCTTTTTTTAAGTTTGACACTCCTCATGGTAAAGACTATTTTTTTTCGTGTACAAAATAGTGAATTGACCTTGAATGAAATGTATAATTAACTATTCTCAAAGCAATATTTAATACTTTAATTTACTTAACTGTACTGCATAATAGTTGAGAGTAGTAAAAGTAAGTGAACGACTATTAGTGAGAGAGAGAGAGATAGAATAACTTGTCGTTTTCGAATAGATATCTACTTTATATGCACGGCGTTCATCTTTCGAAAGAACTGGACTGAGTACTATTTGTTCAATATTCGCTTCTATTATTGACTTGTGTTTTGTAAACTGCCGCGTTCTTTTAACAATTACATGAGAAAGTAATCACTCTTTCCAATTTTTTATACTCTTATTCCCTCTTAGACTATATAAACAGTCTTCTTTAGGCTGATGAATGGAATTAATTGTGTTGAGTCCCAAACTGTTCAGCTATGAAACTTCTAATACTATAGTGTGTACCTGTCATATATTATTCCATAAGGGAGTACTACACTGACTGCATAAATCATTTTTCCATTTTTCTCCGTGTTGTTCTTAATAGTTAAATATTAATAACAAATTGGTAAAAAACATTTAAATAACTAAATTTCTTGTTAATTTATTCTATTTTTGTAAGTAATTATCGTAATTAAATTGTTGTTCATAATTTTATCAAAAATTTTGTTAAATAATT
Organism: Leptopilina myrica (nomen nudum); assembly: GCA_032872475.1. Taxonomy (NCBI): domain Eukaryota; kingdom Metazoa; phylum Arthropoda; class Insecta; order Hymenoptera; family Figitidae; genus Leptopilina; species Leptopilina myrica (nomen nudum). The sequence goes on from CM065461.1 coordinate 3,560,696, forward strand.
AAATTCTGTTAAAAATTCGTGAAATAATTGTAATTTTTAAAATATTTTTTATAAATATTTAAATTTTAAAGAAGAGGTTTATTATTCATTAAGATCAATGAAATTTTTAAGAGAATTGTTTTAAAAATTCATACATAACCTACGAATTTTACTGAAGTTAAATTTTAAGTGTATTTTCTTTAAGGAAATAACACAAATAGCGTGTTCGTGAAGTTTCTTGTTTCACTCTTAACTTTATTTTATTTATTTCATTCTGTTAAGCATGTTATGTTTTAAGGTTGAGTATTGTTTATAGAACAGCGTGAATGCAAATGAGATGATCATGGAAGGTATGTTTATTACATTATTTTTGACTAATTAAATATCCAAAATAAATTACATTGAATTACAATTTATTACTTGTTTGTTATTTTGTTTCTAATAGTTTTCTACTCCAAATTAATAGTATTTTCGTGTCATTAACTAGATCTATCTTAGAAACTATTACAAATTGCAATTTGAATTAGGGGTCGTTAATATGCCACGTGGACAGTTTAGGAGTTGAAGTGGAGGGGGGTGGGTGGGTGTAAGAAGTTCATGATTGTCTACGAGGGGGGTCAATGCAAATTTCCATGTGGACACAACAAAGAAATAATTTTATCTCTTTTCTTTACTATTATTATTAGATTGTTAGATTTTTAATTACAGGATACTTATTTATAATTCAAAAGTTTTGAACTTTAAAACGAAATAAAATTTTTTTTTAATTTCTATAAAAAAAAATCTGCACCGTAAATGTACAAATATGAAATCTGTGATAATGGAACATGCACATTTGGCAATAAAGAATGCAAAACAACCTCTAAATATTAGTAATGTTTTCAATATTCTTAATAATTTCCATTTTTGTTTACTTAAATGCTAATTTTGCATAAAATGTCATATTTGTAACTTCAAAAAATAAATTGATTAAATTTTTTTTACTTCAGATTCAGTTTACAAATGATTAAATCACTTTGTTCCGACAAATTCCTGTTGCAAATAAAAAAAAACTAAAAAATTTCTTACAAAAAATTTTGACTGCTTTGCTTATTTTACGAAAAAATCCATTTTTTATTTTAGGCCCCCCAATAATAAATTAAATTTTGAACAAATTATAACTGATTGGATAAATTTCATTATTTTTCAAAGTAATAAAATTCCTTGTAAATATTTAATTGTGTTAAATAAAATTTCAATTTACTGCACTAGAAAGACATGCATCAAATATCATAATTTTTGTCGAATAATTGTTGATAGTGTTGTCGGAAGAATAATAAATTACAGTGTAATATCACTTTTTACCAGAAACTATTAACTTCTCATACTACACCCTAAAATCTTGACTTGATGCGGATTCCTCTAAACTAAATGCATATTTTCCTCTTATATATAGTATCAAAAGTAATATACTTCACTTTAGAGGATTTTCCTCTCACATATTATTTGCTAATTATGGTTTTGAGATAATAATAAAAAAATATATTTTTATGCATTGAATTAAACGTTTTTAATTAGATAAATATAATTAGTTATTAATAGTTAATTACTTACATTAATTAATGTATTTCTCCCCCTGTTTATTTCATTTAAATTCAAAGTTTTTTATGTTTGAACCTCGAAAAATTGTTTTGTTTTATTAATAACCACCAAAGAATAAAAATAATATACATTCAAGTTGAATACTTTTGTTTTGAGACGAAAACGTGAGAGGATATTAGAAGAGGATTTTTCCTCTAACTATAAGATTACTTTTTTAGGGTGTACAGTTGTATGAAATTCATACCGAAAAAGCATAAATCTCTTGCAATCGTAGTATGCTGATGTCCCATACGTTTAAACGGAGAACTTTTCATGCTCATATCGTACAAATTTATACAAATACAACAAAAATTTACGCCTATGGCGCATGTAAATACTTTTGCGAAATAAGTATAGCTGTTTATACTGCAAAAGCTTGGTTTTTCTCTCCGTGTACTAGGAATCTTATAACGAATCTATGATGTACACTATAAAAAGCTTAAATTTGATCGTGATTTCATTCTCTAAATTGGAGTCTTCTTATAATAAGTTCTAGAACACTTTCACATGTTTTATAATTTATAATATCAACAAGAAAAAGAATTTTTAAATCAAGATGTAAATGAAAATTTAAAAAATATTATATAAATTTATTTAAAAAGCAATTGAAAAAGTTAGAAATTTAGAAAAATCCGGCTTTTTTTAGTGATCAGTAAGCATCCCTTAAAAAATACGATAAAAAATTGCCAGAATTTGCCCCTTTATGTTTTACATGTATTTTTACTCACTACTACTATTGCAGTATATAATCTTTATTGAATTTTCTGTTTTATATCTTCTATATTAATAAAAACAGACTTTTGTCTAGTCTAACTTAAAATATTAGCTATATTTAATGAAAAAATATTGAGCTGAACAAAAGTTATGAATTTTTTTAAAAAATCAAAAATTTTTTTTTAATTTTTGCAGATTGGCATAAATTTTTTAATTTATTAATATCTAATATAAACAATTTTAAAGATATGTAATAATAAATTGAATTAAAAAATAATACTATTATGAAAAAAATTATGAATTTTCCAAACAATTCGAAATTTTTTTAAAAATTTTTACAGATTGCTGTAAATTAATCAGTTATGATTTTCGTAAGATATATATATAATAAATTTACAGTTTTTAAACATATTGATTAGAACTGGAGGTATTCAACTTTTTTAAAAATTTACAAAAATGGAAAATTCCCAAATTTTATATTTTTAATGTATATCTTTTAAACTTTTGGTAATTAAATCTTACATGTTATTTAACCATATTTTAGTATAATTTAAAAAAAAATACTGCCCTATAACGATCCAAAAGATGGAAATAAGTATAAAAATGTTTTTAATATCAAAAAATTGAAAAATTATAATTCACATACCAATTACTATCAAGTAAATTCTATGAAAGTTGTAAATAAATTGAATTATTTCAAAGAATTTATAAATATTTTGAAAAAAAATTCAATTATGATTGAGTGGTAGTATTTAAAATTTAATAAAAATAATTAAATGTTTCTGATGAATTTTCTCCAAATTATTTGTCCAGGTAAAGAATTAAAGCCTACTTTAAATAATAAACATCTTTAAATTGCTGTAACGAGATTAAGATTAAAAGAAAATTTTAAAAGTATTATTAAAAGAAGATTCTAGCAAAAGTATAATTAAAAACAAATATACTTTCATTTAAATTATAAAATGGTATATTACACATTTCTTTAATCAATTCATTATCTTATATACATATATAAAATACAGTCATAAAAATAATTAAAAGAAAATAAATCGCTAGTTTTAATGAAAAAAACATTTTATTTAAAAATAATTTTTATGAAACTTTAATTGAATGGAAATATCCTATGGCCGGTTTGCCCCACCGAAAATAGTCCGGTTTGCCCCACAGGCTCATTTTAAGAATAAATGTTTGTCAAAAAGAAACGCTTTGCAAATTCATCAAAGTTTTTGGTGATAAATATTCCTGAGGTGTGTACCTTTAAAACCCAAGACCTAATATTTGGAAATATTACACGATTTCCTCAGAATTTCCTTAAGAAAAAATTCGTAAAAGTGTAGAAAAAAACTAAAAAAAAACTTTCCCTCCCAGCGTTGCACAAACAAATGTACAAAATGACAAATTTAAAAAAAAATAAGGTATACTTTACATGGTTGTTTCAAATTTCTAAATAGCACTTTTGACAATTTCTCCATTTCGGAAATATTGAGGTGGTCCGGTTTACCCACCGGTCCGGTTTGTCCCACTCTCCCCTATTAAAAAATATTAATTCAAAGCATTAAAATTATTTTTTAATTATTAAAAATAGAGATTTTTTATAATAAAATTGATACTTCAGCAATTCAAGAATACCAGTGACAGGATTATTAAATTATGCTACTGGGAAAAACTTAGATAGTAAAAAGTTTTGTTATTTTAATTCTATAGGTTTAACTATTAGGGATGTTTTAAGCATTGTAAAGGCAAAAGTTAATCACTTTGGCCGGGACGTATTGGCTCGCATATTTTATTAAGAAAAACTTATTGTATTAAAAATATGAATAAAATGATATTCAATTTTAACCCTTTATAAAAAAAATAACTGGAGAATAGAGTTTTTTAAGTAAATGGATTTTGCATTTCGCTACAACTTTTTAAAATTTGAAAATTGCATTAAAATGTTTAAAGTTTATATAAAATATTTTCCATTTTTAATATTTTTTGTTATAAATAAACAATAGAAACCAAAAATGTCAATACCGTAATAATATTTGATGATCTAAGTTATAATTTCATAGTTGATCCAGTACGCCCCGGCCCGAGGCGAAATTTCTCCAAAAACTTTGTTCTAGAAAAAAAAGTATAAGTGATATTAGGTCGTACTTTTTTTAATTGAAAGCTGAGATGTTAGGCTAAGTGTTCAACGTGATGAAATTTTTATTTAATCAAGAATGACGAAGTTAAGCAACAAAAAGGGAAAAGTGATCCATTACGCCCCGGTCTCCCCTATTTATGAAAATGTGATGTTTACACACACATACGGAATGACATTTTTTAACTCCTGAGATCAAATAACATAAAGATATGTCAAAAAATCGAAGTCAAAAAATTTTTTTTTGGTCAAAAATTTTAACAATTAGAAAAAATGTTATAACAAATGTTTAAGCTTAAAATAAAATTTTATCTCAGTGGCTAACTGTGCTAACATTAGATCAGTACTGGACATCCTTTACTAGCACTACAGTATTGGCGCTATATTTATATATTGTTGCAGCCATTACCGCGCCAATGTCGGCAGACAAGGTTGGTGCGATACTGTACCTATTGTCAGCAATTGTACTAATATAGAAATTTTCCATTGTCTTAGAAATTATTTAATGAAATTTAAATAGTACTCAAACATTTAATTATTTTCATAAATATTAAAAATTACACAGGTATTCAATTATTAAATTCTTTTACAAATTTCATAGCAATAATTCAATTAATTTAATAAATAATAAATTTTTTTTATAAATTCAATTATTTTAAAAAATAATAAAGCTCATCGCAGAATTTAAATTATTTTTAGTACAATTTTAATCGAATTAATTAAAGAAAAATTATAAGAATTAAATTTTAAGAAACATTCGATTATTTAATAAATTACTTACTTTTGTACTTAAATAATTGAATAATTTTAAAAAGGTTTGAATTTCTAATATTTAAAATTCTTAATTCCTGTGGAAAAATAATTGGCCAATAGAATACGTATACATTTTTTCTTTATTTTAAAAAATTTTTGAATTTTATTAAAGCAAAATTGTAATTAAGAAATAGAAATGATGTAAATTATTTCCTTATGAAAATAGAGAATTTTCCACAAAAATATTAAGAAATAGAAATATGTAATTTTTTTTCCAAAGTATTTATGAACATCATTGCTATTAAGAAATAAAAATTATGCATAAAATAGTTATATTATTTTCTATTTCTTAATTATAATTTTCCAACAATTAACAATTTTCTAATATTTTTAATAAATAAAAATGAACAAAAAATTGCTTAATTTAGATTAGTTAAATGGAATTTTTTATAACAATGCATATAAAAAACGAAATTTATTTGTTAAACATAATTTTTTAAAACTTTCTAATTTCAAGTACTATTTTATTACAAATCATGAAAAATACCTGCCCATTTTCGATTTATTAAACAATATTTTCTAAAGAAAAAAAAATGGCATGCGTTACCATAGAAACATATATCTATTGAACGTATTCTTTAATGAATTGGTCAACTATCTGCGGCGATCAAAAAAAGTTTATTGGATACATACGGATAGTAGATATATAGTGGATACGAATATGGATACTTATAATTCTGTAAAAGAGGTAATAAATTCGTTTATATACCTAAAAATATATTAAACAACATTAAATTACCTATTATTTTATTTATTAACCTATTTGAAAATTGAAGTTAATATATATTATTACATTTCAGTATGACGAAAATGCTGAAGATCTTGAATTTGGGAAGTTTCAATACGAGAGGAATAATTTGCCCCATAAATTTTCTCGGTTGCAGTTGAAGCAGGAGGTAATTACATTTATTAAAATAAAACATTATTAATTAATTATGTCAAAAAATTAAATTACAAATTAATTTAAAAATTAAAATTAAAAAAAAATAAATAACAAATTAAAAATTAAGATGAAAAAATTAATAAATAACATAAATTAAAAATTAATTTAAAAATTAACCTCAACATTAGAATATTAAATTAAATTAAAAATTAAACTAAAAAATAAAATTATAAAATTAAATATTAAAATAAATTAAAAAATAAATTAATAATTAAAATAAAAAGTAAAGTAGACATTAAATTAAAATAAAAATAAACCTAAAATTTAAATTAAACGGTAAATTATAAATTAAATTGGGAATGTTATTGAATTAGAAAATGAAATATTAAATTAAATTAAAAATTACCATAAAAATTAAAATATTAAATTAAAATTTAAAATAAAAATTATGTTAAAAATTAAATTGCAAATTAAATTAAAAATTGAAATTAAAAATAAATTAAACAACAAATTAAAAATTAAGATAAAAAACAAATAAATAATAATATAACTTAAAATTAATTTAAAAATAAAAATAAACCTAAAATTTAAATTAAACGTTAAATTACAAATTAAATTAGGAATTTCATTAAATTAAAAATTAACCTAAAAATTAAAATATTAAATTAAATTAAAATTATAAAATATTAAAATGAATTAAAAAATAAATTAATGAATAAAATGAAAAGTAAAGTATAAATTAAATTGCAAATTAAATTAAAAATTAAACTTAAAATTAAAATACTGAATTAAAAATTTTGATTAATTTAATAAATATTTAATAATTTAAAATTAAAATATTAAATTGATTTAAAATTTACAATATTAATTTAAAGTAAAAAGTAAATTACCTTGCTTTTTGTGTCCTTGAATACAATATATATAATATAATATACAATATAATTTTAATTCTTTGCAGATGAAGAACGATAATATTCCCGTCGTTGACTTGATAGATGAACCTCCTTTTCCTCAAAGTACAAGGATGTATATTCCTATTTCAACTCCAGTTCTGATTCATCCTCCAATTCCGTTTCAACCTGCGATTCCCTTTCGACCTGTAATTCCGATTCAACCACCGATTTCAAATCATCCACCGATTCCGAATCAACCTCCAAACTTGATTCCCTTGCCACCTCCGAACAATGAAAATCAGCCAATTCAGCAGCAGATTCCGATTCAATCTCAAAATCAAATTTATTTACCACCTCAAAACAACGAACACCAGCCAATTCGACAGCAGATTCCGATTCAACCTCCGATTCAACCTCATAATCAGATTCCTTTGCCACCTCAAATCAATGGACACCAGCCAATTCGACAGCAGATTCTGATTCAAACTCATAATCAAATTCCTTTGCCACCTCAAAACAACGAACACCAGCTAATTCGACAGCAGATTCCGATTTAACCTCATAATCAGATTCCTATGCCACCTCAAATCAATGAACACCAGCTAATACGACAACAGATTCCGATTCAACCTCCGATTCAACCTCATAATCAGATGCCTTTGCCACCTCAAATCAATGGACACCAGCCAATTCGACAGCAGATTCCGATTCAACCTCATAATCAGATTCCTATGCCACCTCAAATCAACGAACACCAGCCAATTCGACAGCAGATTCCGATTCAACCTCCGATTCAACCTCATAATCAGATGCCTTTGCCACCTCAAATCAATGGACACCAGCCAATTCGACAGCAGATTCCGATTCAAACTCAAAATCAAATTCCTTTGCCACTTCAAAACAATGTACACCAGCCAGTTCAACAGCAGATTCCAAATCAACGTTATCGTCAACAACTCCGTCAAAATCGACAACAGTCTTATGTTCAACAACAACCCCCTCTTCACAATCAAGATGCTCCTCAACAACAGTCTTTATCTCAAGAAGGTAGTTAATAAATTATTCTTTCATCAATTTTTTCTTTAAAAAAAAACAATATTAATCTATTTCTTTCTATAACAATAAAAAAAACCTATCCCAGATAGCACGTAATCTTGAAGTCAGCTTGTCGCAAGCATACGGCAAGCTTACTGGAAGATTGCAGTAAGTTTATAGTAAAATATTTTAGTATAAAATTAATATATATCAATTTATCATAAAAAATTTATCTTCATATTTAAAACTATGTTCCTGTAAGCTTACTATACAATATTGCAATTATATGACTATCAAGGTATTTTGTATTTTGAATATTTATAACTAAAAATTAGAAAATGATTTTAATTGAATAAATTTTTTAGGTGGCAAGTGGAAGAGAAGAGGAGGAAGATATATTCGATATTTAAAAAACAAGATTGCAAGACAAGAATCCAGAGATAAAGCTGAAATATTAGGGAAGATCTTGTCCAGCATGGTGAATGGTGTTTATGAATCCACAAGAAGGAATTGATGTTCTCTAAATTATATTTGTATTAATTAGATTCTAATTAATTTACAAAGTATTAAGTTTTGAAAAATAATTCTTACAAAATCTTTACAAAATTTATTCTTTAATTAATTATTTTCTTTATTATTATTTTTATTACTTTCATACTATTTTAATTTTATTTAATTAATATTTTTATTAATAATATTATAAATATCTTACTTAATTTCAAAATTGTAATTAATTAATTACAGTAAACATTAAAACTTAAATTTACTATATGCTGTGTTATTATAAAATAGTGTTTCCTCGACTGCTTCTCGAATACATTTAATTCATTCATCTACTCTAATTCAACATGTTTCTTTATTTAATTTTGTATTGTTTATCAATTGTTCTCAATTATCATTTTTACATTTCAATATCCACTTGGCGGTGAATTTCTCCCAATACGTTTTTGAATAAAAAGTCTATTTAGGAGTTGTCGACAATTCTGCATTCGTTCTTATTTTTATTGTCAATAATATATTTTTTAAATAAATAAAATATAAAATAATAAGAATAATTAATAAACAAAAGTACTAAATATCATGTAGATATAGAAATTCTAAGCAAATGTCCAGATGTATGTGTGTGTTTATTTTACACAATTGTAATGTATTAAATCTTCAGATAAAACGCGTTTCACCATTACCATAACATCAGAAAATCGGATACTGAGGTTACAATTTTTTTATAACAAACTTGAAAAAAGTTAGAAACAATGTTTTCTAAAACAACACGACGTTTTGAAAACAAAATTCCTTCTCCATTATATTTTCACCGGTAAAAAAAAGGAAATACTTTTAAAAGATAAAAATATTGTGTCCATGGATCCTCTACAACAAAAACCTGAGGCGAATAATTTTTGCTTAAGTTGGCGGACGCAAATATGGATGCTAATTCTCAAAAATGATAAAAAACAATAAAAACCAAAATTTTTGAAAAAGGTTTAATATTCTCGAAATTCGCAAGTAATTTTTGAAATAAGTATTCAAAAACAAAGTTAAAAAATTGCACTTTTGGCTAAAGTGAGAGACAATATGACGACGAGCACACAGACAAGTTGATCTATGTGTCAGTGGTAAAGGAAGGTGGCATCAATTTTTGGTAGTGGCTGCGACTGAACTAATGAAATGACACAACATCAAATTACTCCGGTTTCAATCGTTAATAAAATAATTCTCTGGCAAAATTAATGTAAAAAGGGAAATGGCAAAACCTTTACCTCCATCTGCCTTTTATTCAAAGGATTTAATTACATGTAAATAATCATTTTAAAAATGGTTAAATATTTTTTTTAATTTAACTTCTTTATTATATTTACACGAATAGGGAAAGGTGGGGCAAAAGAAGGAACCGGCCATATTTAACAAACGAGTTAACTAATCGCGATTATTTTTTACAAAATACTGCACCGTGACGAATTTTTTTTGTTGAATCTTTTGTTGAATCGTAAATTGTAGTGATTAATTTTTTTCTTCAATTTCGTATGTAAGGGCAAGATATGATAGGGGAAAGTGGGACAAGACAAGGTTCACAAATTAAGCGAAAGAAAAAAGAAATAAGAGAAGTTAAGAAAACTACGTAAATCAAGACTGAATAAAAATCATGAATTAGCGATGGTAAAGTGGTTCGTACACCTTGTCTCTACTGTAATGGTTATTATTTAGACTCAAATAAAAGCTGGGCTGCTTGTTCTGTCTGCAGCCAATACTGGACAAAAACAATGCTCTATCAAAATTTGTAGACAGAATGGTAGTAGTGAAAAAGGGAACAAATTTTAATGTAGACTAGTAAAACCATCGTTAAACTTTAAAAAACTTGAAATTACTAATTCAATTCAACTTTTCGACCCTTTCCGCCGCCTTTAATGTTTTGACAGGAATATTTTCTGACTCTTTTTTTGACGCTCTTTCGAATGGTAGTAGTGAAAAAGGGAACAAATTTTAATGTAGACTAGTAAAACGATCGTTAAACTTTGAAAAACATGAAATTACTAATTCAATTCAACTTTTTGACCCTTTCCGCCGCCCTTAACGTTCTGACAGGAATATTTTCTGACTCCTTTTTTGACGCTCTTTCGAATGGTAGTAGTGAAAAAGGGAACTAATTTTAATGTAGACTAGTAAAACGATCGTTAAACTTTCAAAACTTGAAATTACTAATTCAATTCAACTGTTTGACCCTTTCCGCCGCCCTTAATGTTCTGACAGAAATATTTTCTGACTCCTTTTGTGACGCTCTTCCGAATGGTAATAGTTAAAAAGGGAACAAATTTGAACGGACTCTGATAATCACCTTTTTATTTTCGTTAAGGTTTTAACGTTACGTTCTTCAACTCAATCTATACAAATTCTTTTGTGTAGTGTAGTGTTTAATTCTCAGAGAAAAATATTATTTGAGTCAAATATATTTTGAGTTCAAAAAAAGTATATTTATTTCAGAACCAACTCGACCTTTTATTCGTTACATAAATATCAAATTTAATTAATTAAAATAATATTTATTGAAATTAATTAAATAATATTTATTTCAAATATTGAAATTTATAGTTCAAACAACACTTAAATGGGGCAGTGTCCAAGATAGTCCCGTGAGGGGAAGCAGCTTATCCCCACCATGCGGAACACCAAGTCGAAACGGGCAGTGTCCAAGATAGTCCCGTGAGAGGAAGCAGCTTACCCCCACCATGCGGTACACCAAGTCGAAACTGAGTCCCTCGCGACCCTCGCAGCGGGGGCTCTCGGGCCCTCAACCCTTATTAAGGAAAACTCTTAATGACTTTTTATATAAAACTATAAATTTTTTAAATATTAACATTTTTAATTTTTTATTAACATATTCAAATTCCTTATTTTTTTACGATTTCATACATATGTTGTAATACAAAAAACTACATTTTGACAACTGTCAGTCTGTTTGTGACTTTAAACCTGTCGAGATGGATCCTAACTAGGATAAAAATTCTATAAAAAAGATTTTTTTTTGTTGTAGGGGGGGTTGGTTATGGGTTGGGTACCTTCCAGTACCAACTAGGAAGTAAATTTGACTCCCATTCTATATTAAAAAATAGCATTAAATTGATAAAAATTCTATAAAAAAGATTTTTTTAATGTTGTAGGGGGGGTTGGTTATGGGTTGGGTACCGTCCAGTACCAACTAGGATAAAAATTCTATAAAAAATATTTTTTTTGTTGTAGGGGGGTTGGTTATGGGTTGGGTACCTTTTGGTACCAAGTAGAAAGTAAATTTCACTCCCATTCTATATTAAAAAATAGCATCAAATTGATAAAAAAAAGAAATTTTTGAATTTTAACATTTTTTTGTATCATAACATATGTATGAAATCGTGAGAAAATAAGGAATTTGAATATGTTAATAAAAAATTAAAAATGTTAATATTTAAAAAATTTATATTTTTATATAAAAACTCATTAAGAGTTTTCCTTAATGAGGGTTGAGGGTCCGAGAGCCCCCGCTTCAAAAAAAGTATATTTATTTCAGAACCAACTCGACCTTTTATTCGTTACATAAATATCATATTTAATTAAATTAAATAATATTTATTGAAATTAATTAATGTGAGCAGATACGCTGTGGGTTTTAAATAAAACAAAGTTTAAGACACACTAATATATATATTAAAGTAAAAGATTAATGAACATGTATCTCGTACAAGTAACAAAAAGGAACTGAAGGCGGAAGTACGCGAGCATCCGCGTCGTATACAAAATATAGAGGGCGGTATTAGTGTTCCTATAGAAAGACCGCGAATCGTTTAAAACATAAATAACACCTATTTATTTACAACACTTCCCCTCGAAGCGGGGTCGATTCACTTAACGCGCACTCAAAAGTCCAAGTCCAAGCATATTTGCACATCGTCGAAGTTTTGGCACAGGTAAAGCCTTTGTCAACATATCCGCAATCATATTTTCAGTCGAAACATATTCAAGAGTTAATTTTTCGCCCATTAATACCTCTCGAATAAAATGATGCCTTATGTCTATATGTTTACTCCTTGCACGGTAAACTGGATTCTCTGCTAACCGTTGAGCTCCCATGTTATCATTGAAAATTCTGGTCGGCGTAAAATCTCCAAAACCCAATTCCGTAATGAATCCTTGAATGTGGATGATAGGGCCACTGTTCTCTGCTTTTTCGAATCCCAGGACACTGCAGAGCTGCCGAGAATAAACACGTATCCAGTATAAGACCGTCTATCAATTAAACTCCCCCAATCAGCATCGACATATCCTTGTAATGATTCTCTGATTGGTTTGAAGACGAGCCCAAGATCGGCTGTTCCTTTTAAATATCGTAGCACTCGTTTGGCGGCTGTATAATAGATATTCCCGAAGCAAGTGTTAAATTGGCTCAGTACACTTACATTATGAGATATGTCAGGCCTTGTTCCCACTGACAGATACATCAATCCGCCAATCAATTCTCGATACGGCAATTTTTCTGTTTCTTCGTTCACATCTTTATCCAATTTTGTGAGTTTGACGTTTACATCCATTGGAGTGGTCACTGATTTAGCATCCGTCATCCCGAATCGTTCCAGCAAATCTCGAATGTATCCTGTTTGACGAATGATGACGTTGTCTTCGCCTCGAGCGAATTCAATACCGAGACAGTATTCCGGTTCGCCTAGATCTTTGATTTCCAAAAATAGCGATAAATGTTTTGACAATTTAGAAATTTTTCCTTGATTTTTCGAAAAGAGAAGGATGTCATCGACGTACACAATTATTAAGAGTATGTCTTCCCCTGAGCCATGAGAATATACACTAGGAACTGCGTTGGTCGGTTTCGCTCCGAAATCTCTTAATATTTCGTTTAATTTCTCGTACCACATCCTTCCTGCCTGTCGTAATCCATATATTGATTTCTTTAATAAACAGACTTTTCTTCTTTTTTTAAAATTCTTTGAGCATGATATTCGCCTCTGTTTTCACATCGTTGCATTCCTTGTCCTCCTCGACGATCATCTCTAAAATTTGCATCAGATACTCCGGAGTCTCCATGAATATCTCTTCCCTGATGTTACCATTGAGATAAGCAGACGTTACATCCAATTGTCTCATCGACATTTTGCAATTAATAGAAAGAGCGAGGAGTAGTCTAATAGAACTTAATCTCGCCACTGGTGCGAAAGTTTGATTAAAATGTGTACCTGGTTGTTGAGAAAACCCTCGAGCGACGATTCGAGCCTTTCTCTTGTCCAATGATCCATCCGGTCTAAATTTGTTCCGTAAAACCATCCTGCTTCCTATGATCTTCTTGTCTTCGGGACGGTCAACCAGCACCCAGGTTTTCTTCTTTAGAATTGATCGTACTTCATCACTCATTGCTAAGAACCAATCATCCCGGTCAGGACCAGAAGTTGCACTCTTGATTGGAACTTCGGCAATAAGAGCTTCTTGTGATTCGATGAAAGCTACATTGTCCTGTGAAACATAATGATACTCCTTCTTTGGTCGTCCAACTTTTCCCGTAAGAATTTTTCGTGGTCGTCCTACACCTCTTTTGACATTTTCAGCAGGTTGGTCGATTTGTTCGTTTTCAGCCCGTTCATTCTCTTCGTTTCCGGGTCCTATATCTTCTTCGTTTTCCGTTGAAGTATCTTCGTATTCACTTTGTACATCTTCGTCGTCTTCGATTTGTATATCGTCTTCGATTTTTGCTCGTTGATTGATAACATTGTTATTATCTCCTGTCTTCTTTACTGATTTAATTTCGATGTTCACGGTAGAACTTTTGTCGAGGTTCCGATTCATGAAATCTTGACGTAAGAAATCTTCATATTTTCCAGAAGATGTTTCTGGTAATCCGTGGAATTTTACGTCTCTTGAGATTTCTATCTTCCTATCGTCAGGGATCCAAATTTTGTATCCTTTAGATTCACTCGAATATCCCAAAAAAATCCCTCTTTTCGTTCGTTCATCGAACTTCCCCTTCTTCGGATCTTTATCCAAGATGAAAACTTTTGATCCAAATTCCTGAAGATGGCTGACGTCAGGAGTTTTTCCGTGCCATGCTTCAAAAGGAGTACGTCCGTCCAAACTTTTTGTTGGGCAACGATTACGAATGTAATTTGCAGTTGAGACTGCTTCCGCCCAGAACGATTGAGGTAAGCCCGATTGTATGAGAAGACATCTGGCTGCTTCTAGGAGAGTTCGATTTTTCCTCTCAGCTGTTCCGTTCTGTTCCGGAGTATAAGGAACCGTCAGTCTTCTCTGAATTCCGTGATGCTTCAAATATTTCTCGAATTCTGAAGACAGATATTCCCTTCCGTTATCGGACTTTTTCGTTTTTTTTCGTTTTATAAATCCAATAATATTGTTTCAGAACATCAAGCAATATCCATTTTGATTGCCTGGAAAAGAAAGATGAGTCCAAATCACCTAATGAAAATGTTGAAATTATTGATTTATCTTCTGAAAATGAGACTGCAGAAGAAATGGTGTTTAATGAAAGTAAGATTTAAGTTAGAAATATTAATAATTGATATTGTTTAGAAATATAAGTAATATACATAAAAATATTTTTACTTTTAAAAATGAATAACATTCTAATAATTACTTCCTCATAGAGGAAGTATTTTTTGTCTCTTTTATTTATACAAATTTAAATTTTTTAAATATATTAACGTTTTATTTAATTATATATTAACGTTAAAAATATATGCAATAATAATTCAAATACTTCCTCTATGAGGAAGCAATTTATTTTAGATAGTACGAATTGTACATCCAACAACACACCTTCTTTCTTTGATCAAGTCTCACATACAGAAAGTCAAACAGTTCATCAAACTGGACTGATTATAAAATCTTTAATGGAGCAAATAATTAACAAGAATAAAGAAAACATGTTGCACAGCTATGAGAGAATTATTATAGAAAATTTTCGAAAAATTCCTGAAGTTCAACAAAGAAGAGTTTTTGATAAACTGATGGATATAATAGAACTAGAGTTAAATGTTTGATTTGCTTAGAAAAAGTTATGAGTTACATAATGAAATTCTTTGTTACGTTTCAGTTGCTCTTAGAGTTATTTCTTTACATTTTTATACAGTTTTAATTTAATATGTTGTATCATGAAAAGAAAAAGTGTTTATGAATAATAATAATTAATAATTCGATTTTTCCAACAAAAAAAAATATATAATATTAAACAGGTGTAATATTTCTCTAAATGTATAACAGAAAATACAAGTTTTAAATAAACAAATCTATTAAAAAATCTTTTGTTAAAGTTATAAAAATGTTATAAAAAAATTATATTTCTTCCATTTTTTAATTAAAAAATAAATTTTTTAAAGCAATAGACCACTGGAATGTTTGATTTAAAATAAATCTAATTATTGTCAATAATATTTTATCAAGAAATATAATATGCAGCTACTTTCTCTCTTAATATATAACAAAAGAAATTAGTGTTATCTGCGTTGATTGATTGTGATATTTTTTAATTTTGCATTTTAAAACTAAAATTAAAAATTTTCAAAAATGGACATAGCTGGTCTTATGTTAGTTGCACTTGCTTGGTTGGAATTGTGTAATTTGCACCAGCAATCATCAGGGAAAAGAATACATAGAAGATGGTGGGTGAAACCGCATATTCGGGAAAATGTCAGACGCGAATTTGGAGCTTATTCAACTCTATTTACATATTTCTCATTAAATGATCATGAAGAATTCTATAAAATGTATAGAATTAGTGTTGAACAATTTAAAGAATTGCATGAAATGCTGCGACCACGTTTAGAAAAATGTAAAATTTGGAGAGAGCCATTACCAACTGAACTTCGATTAGCATTAACGATACAGTATGTATACCTACTTTTTTAATGGTAATTTTTTTATTATCAAATTTATTTAATTCATTTTTTAAAAAGATAAATTGATGAGAAGATAATTTTAAATTTAAGAAAAATTACTACGCAATCTCAATTTTTGAATTAGTAAACACAAATATTTTTAATGTTCAACTAAATATTTATTAAGAGTGAGTAAACAAAACGTGAATATTTTCCTAATAAATAAAGAAATATTTACAATTTACAAATGGTATATTTTAATAACTTTTATTGGATTCGGAGAAATTCATGGATTTTCGGACCTTCTTGAAATAATGTTTTCACCTTTTTAAAGTATCAGAATTTTTCTCGTTTCCACCTTTGTCATGTTTTATTTATTCATTCTGTATAGGTTTTTAGCACATGGGGACAGTTTTGAAACTCTAAGTAAATTTTATTATATTGGTAAGTCAACTGCATATGGTATAGTAAAAGAAGTGGTGTATCATGTTTGGGAAGTTTTGTCTCCAAAATTCATAAAAATAAAAGGGGTTCAAGATTGGGAAAATGATGCAAATGTTTTCGAAAAAAATGGAATTTTCCAAATTGCATTGGTGCCTTAGATGGCAAGCACATCAGGATTTGTAAGCCTCCACGCTCTGAAAGTACTTTCTATAATTATAAAAAGTTTTGCAGTTTTGTCTTAATGGCTATATGTGACGCTGAGTACCGCTTTAGTTGGGTCGACATCGGCGATTATGGTAAAGTATAATTACACTTCAGGCAAATCTTAAAAATATAAATTTAACAAAATAACAATTTTATGAGATTAAAAACTTTTTTACTTTGTATTAGAATAATTGAAAAATTTGTTATTAATACTATACAATTTTAGGCTCTCTAAGCGATAGGAGTGTCTTTAAAGAAACTCACTTAGCAAAAGCTTTAGAAGAAAAATTATATTTCTTGCCTCCTGCAAAAAATTTACCAGGCACAGAAGATAAAGTTCCATTTTTCTTCATTGGTGATGAAGGGTTTACTTTGAGACCTTATTTAATGATTCCTTACCCAGCGAAAAGAGTTGCTCATCAGAAAGAAGAAATATTCAACTATCGGTAAGTTATATTGTTATTACGACAAATATAATTCTAAGTGGAGAAAAATATTTTCGTCTTATTATTTTTAAATTTTATTCCATAATAATTATAGTAATATATTCATTAGTATTTCCTACATTAATTTTAAAAACATTGAAAATTACAATAAAGAAATAACTCAGGGTAGCCACGCTTTTGCTCACTTTAAATGCTCTGACTTTTCCAGGTTTTCCTGATCAAAAACGGAATTTTTCCAGGTTTTAAAATTAAATTGATATATTTTATCAAATCAAATATATCCCTGATTTCCAGACAAACCTTTGACTTTTTCCCTAAATCTAGAATAATTTTTTAAAAAGTTCTTTGAGGATTTTAAAATTCTTTTGTTTACAATTTCATTTTACGAAATTTTGATTATTCTGATATTTTTCTATGAAATATATTAGAAATTAGAAACTTCAAATAATTTTAAAAAAGACATATGTTACTGATAAATTGTTAACAACAATAAGGAAAAAATACAATGCCGCAAAAAATGATGAAAATGAAGGCGACGACTTTGATATTGTTGAGAGCGATGATGAAGATAATGATGATGGTAATTCCAATGATGAAGATAATGATGATGGTAATTCCGATGATGCTGATGAGCATGATGAAAATGATGAAAATGATGAATCATGTGATCTACCAAGAATATAATTAAGGGAAAAGCTGGCAGAATATTTTCTTCTCCAATATATTTGATTAAAATGAATGTTCTTACTTTCTTAAAAAGTCAAACTTGCTTTAAGACTTTCTAATTAACAAATGTTTTTAAAATTTCTTTTATTATTATTAATATTTGTACGTGTTATTATTTAAGTATAAATAAATTTTTGAGATTTTCTTTTAAACATTGGTTTATTATTCAACATTGTTTATTTATACTCAAATCGATTGAGCAGAATTGTATTGACAAACTTAGTCTAAACCCAATAATAACAAATAAAATTTTTATGGAAATTTTCTTTTTTGTAAGTAGTGAATTTTTTTTAATTATAAGAAATTGTAGTAAATTACAAAGAAATAATCTTATTAAAATTCTTATTATCATTTATTGTTAAATTTCATACTCAAATTCTTCAAAAATAGTGAATTCATTTTTAGCTTTTAATTATTTAAAAATTTTATTAACTACGAATAAATAATCAATAGGTTAATAATTTTATAAAAAATTCTCAAAATTCTATAAAATTAAATAATTTAATTTCTCATACCTAATTTCTATTATTTTTCATTGTTAATTTTTATGCTCTATTTTATGCTTGTTATCAATTTTTTAAAATTATTTTTAAATGAAATAATTTAAAGTAATTTGAGATTTAAAGTAATGCTATAAGAGCAAATAAAATTATTAATTATTAATTTACCACACACTTTAATTATAAATGTGTGTATTTAATTGCCATTGATAATCTATAATAAATAAAAATTTTAATAGAATTGTACATCCATTTAATAATTAAATTTATGTTTTTATTATTATTTGCACTGTTAAATGGTATCTATATTTTTTCACTTTTAATACATTCTCAATTCACAAAACTGTGAAATATTTGCAATATACAAAATAGAAAATAAAAACATAACCCATCATGACAGATAACATCAGTTTCTTCTGTCAGAACTTTGTGTTGGCATTACTGCGTACGCCCCGTTTATTCGTCACGTAAATTCGTCCGTTCTTGATTTCACGTAACTAGTGTGGATTCAGCATGTCATTTTCGAGACAGATAACAGATTCGTGCGTAAGTCAGGTACGTATAATACATCCGTTAGACTGACGTTTTTAACTGTTCCTTCACATCCCGCGACGAAAGATACTGTCCCCTTGGCTGCAATTTCCGTCGAATCATTGCTAGCCAAATTTAGTTTACCACGTTTTGAATTGTCGATTTCCGTAAGTGAGCCTTTCTCGTGACATAAATGTGACGTAGCACCACTATCCACGCACCACTTTGAAACATTGTTTGAATTTTCGACACGAAAAGCTTCTTGATCATATTTTTCCGGAAAATATTCCACGGCACACAAAATAACGTCTTCGGTATTTTTCGCCATCTGTCGATCACTATTGTTTTTCGACAGGCATTCGCACAGTGGGGCAAAATGTAGTAAGAGGCGTCAAAATTCTGTAACCACGTCAATTTTTAATGAAAATGAATGCAATTTGGTGGCATGAAGCTTCAAGTATCACAGAATTTGAAACCCTTGCCGCATTTCCAAAATTCAAAATGGCGTCTGTACTGTAAGGGCCTAAATCTCGTTATTTTCGTATTTTTTAAAAGTTATGAACATTGAAACTGAAACAACTTGCACAAATAAATTCTAGAAATGTTGCTAAAGGTATAGTTTGGGACAGAGGCCTATACTCGTTTAGAATCTGCATTGAAACTTTCAAAATTCAAAATGGCCGATCCAATATGGACGATCAAACGACAAAAATCCTTATAAATGCATATTAAAATGAATTATTTTCAAGGAAGTCTATACTCCAAGGCTATTTTCGCCGCTGATTACGAATCTGAGGTCAGATTTTCAAAATTCAAAATGGCCGATCCAACATGATGTACATCATACTCAAAAATTTATAGTATTTAAAAAAAATTATCTAATGTTTCTTGATTAAATGATTACGAATCTGAAGTGAAATGTGCAGTAATTTTAAATGAATTTGTTTTAAAATCGAAAAAAGAAATGTAAAAGAATCATTCCTGTTATATAGCTTTAACAATACTTTTTTAACCAGTTTAATCAGCTTATTCGCTTTCCGAGTCATTCTCATCACTTGTGTCATCTACTTTTAATAAACTTTTTGCCCCACTACTTAATTCTTTAGTTTTCTTTTCTTTTTGAACACGCAATGCACTTATTACTGGGTCAGACGAGATAAGCATGAAGTGAATAGTGTCTTCATTTGATTTTGATCTTGAAATTTTTCGACTAAAATTTGCTCGAGCTCCTTTAAAAACTTTATTATTTGCTTCTTGAGCTTCCTCCGATAGACAGCCAATAGGTAAACCAAAAAATCGAATGATCCTACTGCCATGGATCAGAACTTTATGAACTGAAGGAGGCATCTTATACCAACCATATAATTCAACAAACAATTTAGCTGTACTGAATGTGTATTCTTCAAACTTATCACAATCGATGTCACGTCCACAAGTCAAAATTTGCAAAATATCTGCAAAGCGTTCAACTAGTTCAAGGTTAATTCCAGTTACTTCAGCTACGACTTTCGGATTCTCGAAAAAACGTCTGGCAGTATTTCCGTCATTCGTACTTCCATGACCCTGTTTTACTACATCTACGAGAATTGATAATTTCAATTGAAGACCTTCCTGAATAAGTTTTTTCCGGGATTCTTTTAACACCTTATCACTACCTGAAGCATACGTTTTTTTAAAATCCAAGTTATACGAAACATGTAAAATGCACTCCATAAATCTGATTCGGCAATGAAGAGTTGACAAACCATAGTAATAATTTTTTTCCCGAATGGTCAACTTTTTTAAGCCATTTAAATCGTTCATTTGGTTTGGTGTTGCACGACATATATTGCATGAAGCAGAAGATTTTTGCTCAGTCAGAACGTTACAAACTTTTCCATCAATCATAGTAGGATACAGCTGATGAGAAATATTATACTTTTTCTTTTTAATGTCAATTGACGTCTTCTTTAAGTGAGATATTTCCGACGAATAATGATCATAAACTTCTTTAGTTTTTTCTGCGGTTTCCTTCGTAAATTGAAATTCAACAGGCCTACATAATCTTACAGAAGATGGTCGCTCATTTCTCCATAATACCTCTCCTTCTGAAGAGGTAAGTTTGAGAGGTACATACGATACCATAAAAACTGAAGAATCGCTATTTTTTGTATTTATCTCTGCTTCTGACCACTTCTGTTTGAAGACTTGTTGACTTGAAGCACCATCTAAACCCCATTTTCCACATAATTCAGCTGCATTGTGACTTATTTTCTTTAATTGTTCGGTTGATAACAATGACAAAATTCTACTTGAAGTGTGATCAAGCAAGGACTGTAATTTAATTTTAGCTCCACTTTCATTAATTTCAATATTACCTGGATAACAAACTAATTTTGCAGATGAAAGTTTTTTGTAAGGAGGTAACTGTTTATTTCCGGATAAAACGTTATTATGGACTCGCAGAGTCTCATATTTTGATTTTGTCAAACCAATATCCATGTACATAGCCAAAGATTTATTTATATAATCAACATCATATTCTTCAACAGCAGGAACTTCAACTTCAGCCTCTTCTTGTAGAAAAGGTGAAACCGCTTTTAATAAAATATTCGGGTTATAGTCACTGCGAAGTTGTTGAGCTCGCCTTTGTTGTGTTCTTTGACTAGAATCTTCATCCTTTGAGCGTGGACGACCAGCACGAGATGTTGAACTTTTTAATAATAAATTGTCAAATTTTTGTTCAGATGAACTCTTAAATTTACATTCCAATTCTTCATCCATAAAGTCTTTGTACTTATTTTCGAACCTTTCACGCATTCGGTGAACATCAACCCAGTACCTTTTATATCGCCTGATAAAATGTGTATTTAAATATGTACGTAATTGATGTGTAGCACCAGAATCGTAATTAAACGTCTTTTCAATTCTACTCATTATCACGTCTATCGTTGTTTTACTTTTATTTGTATCATTCCATATCCATTCACATAACTCTTTCACTTGTATAGTGAAAACCGCCATTTTGAAGCAGACAACCACAATAACAACGGAATAAATTTAATTTATTATACGTGAATTATGAACTGACGATTGACAATTTTATTTAACTCTTCACCATGGTAACAAAATAAGTGAAAAAAAGAATGTCTACATAGCTATTTTTTATTTGTATGAAACTTCATGTATTCAGACAGTCTTTTTTCTTAAACTAGAGTAGACTTCGTTGATGCTGTTCACGTTTTTAAATTTTATTTTCCATTTTCTCATTTGTGCTATTTCTTAATTACAACCTATCTTCAATTATTTTTTGTTAATATTTATTACTTTGTTCTTTTTCATCATATTATGTTCGGAATTATTTTATTTTCAAAGTAAAGCTTCTCAATGTTTACTGCTTACTTTTTATTGTTTCTATTCTGATTTAAAAAAAAAAATATCGGAAGATATTCTAATGGAAAAATTATAATATAAATTCATCTGTATACAACTCTGAAAATTTTTAATCTATCATTTTTGTTATTCATGCAACAAATGAAAATGATGTACTCAAACAACGTAACAAAGATCAGTTCGACAAGCTCCATTAGTGTAGAAACTGATTCTTAGAAATAAATATCAATACTCAACAAATACTTTCTTTAAGTTCTATCGGACATTTTGAATTTTGAAAATCCGACCTCAGATTCGTGATCAGCGACTCGAAAACTGTTGAAATACTGAGTATCAGAATGATTTGCCTAATTTTTAATAATTTCGACCGCCATATTGGATCGGCCATTTTCAATTTTGAAAATCTGACCTCAGATTCGTAATCAGCGACTCGAAAACTGTTGGAATACTGAGTATCAGAATGATTTGCCTAATTTTTCATAATTTCGATAGCCATATTGGATCGGCCATTTTGAGTTTTGAAAATCTGACCTCAGATTCGTAATCAGCGGCGAAAATAGCCTTGGAGTATAGACTTCCTTGAAAATAATTCATTTTAATATGCATTTATAAGGATTTTTGTCGTTTGATCGTCCATATTGGATCGGCCATTTTGAATTTTGAAAGTTTCAATGCAGATTCTAAACGAGTATAGGCCTCTGTCCCAAACTATACCTTTAGCAACATTTCTAGAATTTATTTGTGCAAGTTGTTTCAGTTTCAATGTTCATAACTTTTAAAAAATACGAAAATAACGAGATTTAGGCCCTTACAGTACAGACGCCATTTTGAATTTTGGAAATGCGGCAAGGGTTTCAAATTCTGTGATACTTGAAGCTTCATGCCACCAAATTGCATTCATTTTCATTAAAAATTGACGTGGTTACAGAATTTTGACGCCTCTTACTACATTTTGCCCCACTGTGATTCGGCAGCATTGTGGCCAATTTTTCGACACTTATGGCACTTATATTTAAATTCACCTTTGACTACATTATTGTTCACTTTCGTCTTCCGTTTGTCCCAACGTTTGGCAACCATTGCATTTTGAGAAATTCCGCGAAAATCGTTCTTGCGCGCGTCATTTTCCTAAATCACTTTCACACGGAGAATTTCAGGTGATGGCAACTCATCCCTTGATTCTATTGCGCACCTAAAATTCTCAAATGTTGGAGGTAAACTATACAAAAGCATAATCGCTTGCAGGTCTTGATTCACGTCGACGTCCATTTCTTGTAATTTATCGATGGTGTCGAAA
The DNA here is from genome assembly GCA_032872475.1 of Leptopilina myrica (nomen nudum). Lineage (NCBI taxonomy): Eukaryota > Metazoa > Arthropoda > Insecta > Hymenoptera > Figitidae > Leptopilina > Leptopilina myrica (nomen nudum). The sequence continues at coordinate 3,584,641 of CM065461.1, forward strand.
AACTTCCGCACGTGTTCGCGAATATCGTCGCCATCTTCCATCCGATGAAGCAGGAGCTGCTTGAGCAGGGGTGCCTTCCGGGGAGGTCCCTTCGATTGGTAAATTGTTTCAAGCTTTACCCACACTTCGCGAGATGTTATACAACTCTTGACTTGTTTTAATTCTGAAGGGTGTATTGACAAAATCAGATCGGATTTAGCTTTACTGTCGGCGTCGTCCCAAGCCTGTTTCGTTAACGTAGCCCCATGCGTCGTTCTTGATGAGCAACGCTTCTACCTGCATTTTCCAGGTATCGTAATTTTCTTTATTGAGGGTCTCTATTCGCGAAAAACTGTTACTACTCATCTTAGTTCGATTTCACAACGATCGCGTCGTGTTCACTCGATTCACAATGTCACTAAAAATCCCTTCGTTCTTTCCCGTTTCCTTTTTGTTTCACTTCACTACAAATTCCAGCTATCTGGGCCCATAACCTGTGAGCAGATACGCTGTGGGTTTTAAATAAAACAAAGTTTAAGACACACTAATATATATTAAAGTAAAAGATTAATGAACATGTATCTCGTACAAGTAACAAAAAGGAACTGAAGGCGGAAGTACGCAAGCATCCGCGTCGTATACAAAATATAGAGGGCGGTATTAGTGTTCCTTTAGAAAGACCGCGAATCGTTTAAAACATAAATAACACCTATCATCAAAAAATATAACCGAGGAAACTTAAAATATCAACTGGTCATTAGAAAAAATACAGTTATTACACTGTTGAAAAAGCAAGATCACATTCCAGCTTTCAGAAGTTCAGAATCAGCTCTAATCACTTTCGACGACTTAAAAACTGCTAATGGTCGTATAAGTTATAATAATATTATTATACATAATAAATTAATTGATTTAACTATTAAATATATAATAATATTTTCATACAAACTTTCCTTTCATATTCAATAAAAAAATATAGATTTTTAATATAATAAAAAAAATATTCGATTTGATTTTCAGAAATTCAAGGATTCGTCAAATCAAGCTTTCGATTGCTGAAATATTGGATGCGAGAGGAGTTAATAAATTACGGCATAGGATCAATCACAGATGGACGATTCAAACTAGTTATAAGAATTCAAAACTTCACTGATGATGTAAAAGTTTCGAGAAAGGCGATCACGTCGAAGTAAAAGGAATTATAAAAGTTATTAGTAATTATATTTTATTGATTATTTTATTTTATATAATATTTATTATTATATATTTTGATTATCATAAAATTATATTTTATCTACGATTTATGACTATATAATATATATTGTTTATATATTATTAATTATTTAACTTGCAAAATAAATTCATTAAATTATTTTATAAAAATACAAAAATATTTATAATTATGCTTCTTTTCAGACAGGACCAAGATGGCTTATTTGAAAATTGAAAATCTGGATTCAATTACTTTGATGGACGAAAAAAAATGAATTTGAAGGACTTGTTAAAAGTTATAAAAACTATAAAACAAGAGTAAACTTTCAAATCTCTTTCTTTATTTCAATTAAATATTTCTGTTTTCAATCATATTAATTTTCACAGTTACAATTAATAATATGTATAAATTGAAATTTATTAATTTTAATAAATATAAATCAATAATTATAAACTTGTTATTTTTCTTATTCCTTTTTTCTTTAATTTTTAAATATAATCAATATTACTTTTTCTAATTAGAAATAAGTCATATTATTTCTTTAAAAAAAATTTATTGAAAATTGTAAATAAAAAAATATTAATTTATTTGAATTTAACTCTCGGAGAACACACATTTTTTTACTATTTTTAAAAGTTCAACCAATTTTAAACTGCTCATCTAATAAAACTAAATAATTTTTTTAAATATAGTTTAAACTCTGTAAAATAAGTATGTTTATTTGAAAATCCTTATTAAAAATATTAAATAAAGTTAAAAAAAGCTTTTCGAAAAAAAGCGTGTGTTCAAAAAGACCCCATGTGTTCTCCGAAGGTTAAAAATAATAATTTAAATTAAAAAAATTTTGAATTTCGCGGCTAAACTGATCATATTTTTAAATACTTATCTTTTGTTTTGAGAAATAATAACATTTCCATAGAAACGCTAATTGGTTTTATAAAAAAAGAAAATAATATAAAAAGTATCGTTTGTTTCATCCGTTTTCGTACTCTGTAATTTTTATTATATTCATCATTCGCGTTTAAAAAAATAAGAAAAAAATCATGTTGGAAGGAGCGGATTATTTTGAAAGAAATAAATTAGAATATACTACTAATGACATGTTAAAAGATGTTTTCGTTGAAGATTCTACAGTGTAAGTATAATAAATTTATCTATTATATAATATTGAATAAAAACTTTCTAATATACTGATTAATAATTAATAACTATTATATTAACAATCTGTAAATTAAATTAAAATTTTTTTATTCTATATATTTGATTTTAATATTTCAGCGAATTGATTGCATACGTCGAATCGTTGTCATCTCCTAAACCAGCGGGAAAACAAATGCTGCAAACCTGCATTTTTAATAATGCAAGTGGATCCAAAATTTTGGTCAAAATTTGGAACGAACAAATCGATCGCGTGAAAGGATTTATTCGACCAAATTTTGTAAGTAATTTTTAATTAAAAAAATTACATTTTGAAAAATATTTATTTATTATTTACTAAATTATATATTTTTTCTGTTTTAATTGCTTTTTTATTAATTAAATAAATTGACTGATTTAAAATGAATAATTATTTTTTAAAGATTCTTCATGTCGATGCAGCATCAGCGAGAAATCTCACGAACTACAGCCAAGAAGGGAATGTCGGATTTGAATTATCAATCCAGTCAAACACTAAAATAAATGTTTTAGGCATTCGCGAGGAACATATGGATTCCGAAAAAATTGAGGCTAAAATTTAGAGTTTAGAGAGTCTTGGGAAATCAAATTCAACATTAATTAGTAAGTAGTTTCATTAATAAAATAAAATAAAATATTTATTTATATTATTATAAGTAATAATTATAAATATAACTAAATACGCAATAACTTACTAATTTAATTTAATTGCTAATACTAATTGTCATTTTATTTATTTGTTTTAGAAACTACTGGCCATTTGAAAACGAATTTTCAAACTATTTTTCAAGTGAACAACATAACTCCAAAGTTTATTTGTGCCTCAATAACGGATGGGATCTTCAAACTTGAAGTGCGGGTAAATTCAGTTGTAAATTCAGTTCAATTAAAATTTCTAAATTTATTATATTTATTAAATTCAATTTAAATAATTAAGAAATGCAATACATGCACGCGCGCTTTAATAATATATTCAAATTAATTATACCTAATTTGTTTTCTGACAGGACAGAAGAAACTAAATATATTTTTATTAAACTGAATTTTCAAGGTTTAAAAATACTTACACTGAAAAAAAATTTATTTGATTCAAATAACCGATTATTTGTCTATAATCAAATAAATATTTACTTGAATCAAATATTTCAGTATTTGAAGCAAATACTAATTAATTGATTCAAATAAAAATTATTTGATTCAAGTAAATATTTATTTGATTATAGACAAATAATCGGTTATTTGAATCAAATAATTTTTTTTTCAGTGTACAATTTCAAATTGTTTATTACAAAATTACGTCATTAATCTTTTTAAAACTGTTAAATAAAGTTTTATTAGATATGTGGGAAAATTGTAAAAATGATATAGGGTAAAGTATTGTATGAAAACAATGTGTAAATATTTAATAATAATGAAGAATAAGAAAAGAGATGAACTATGATGATTGATAAATACAAGAATAATAAATCATGTACCTTTCGATAATAAGAAGCACTAAAGGACCCAGCACAAAATGCATTGGAATTGGCTTACCGTTAATTTTGTTCAAATTTTCAGAACTAGTAGTTCTAAGTGTCCTAATTAAAGATATAATTTTGTTAAACTCAAAACTTCACTTGTTTGGCTGAAAACAGGGGGTGAAAGTACCCCCTGTCTAAGGCATGAAATGAACAGTTCAGTGCTTTAAGCCAAATAAACCATTATTTTTGGTAAGTTTAATGTCAGAAGTCACCAATATACATAAAGAGAGAACTCTTAATGTTAAACAAATAAAAATGTAAAATATCAACCCTCAAAAACTACCCCTTGTACAGTTAAAACCATATAGAAAAGGAAAAAACTATTTTAATCACAGAAAATGTTTTTATAAATAAAATATTGACTTTTCATTTACTAATACATATGAGATGTCATATTTACCCTTACAAACAACCCCAACAACAACAACAAAAAGCAACCCCTTTTATATTTTAAATAAATCCAGTAAACCAGATAAATGAACAGTTTAAACAGAGAAAGACTTTTGAAAATCGACTGGAAGTAATTATTTAATCTTCCGTGATTTTCAGTGCAATGTTCAAAATAAAAAAGTACCCTTATGAAAAAAACAACCCCTTAAGATTTAAAGTGAAAAAAGTAAAAAATCCATTTCAACCAAAGAAAACTATTAAAAATAGTAAACAGTTTATTATGTTTGTAGTTGTTAAAGAAACTACCTCCTACATGTAACAAAAATAAAATATTATTTTAAATATTCGACGCTATTTATAATAAACATCCCTCTAAGTATTAGGCTCATAGAAAGAAAATAACTCATTGAAGATATTGCATGTCTTTAGGCTTGTGAAAACTCTCAAATGTTTTGTTTCAATCTTATTATATTGTTCAAAAACATGCCTGCATTCGCTAGAAAAACATTTTCTACCCAGAGTACGCCACGTGGAGGCTGCAGGTACAAGATTTTGTACTCCTTTTCTTGTTAAAAAAAATCTCACCTATTTACATATCTCACCTATTTACATATATACAAGTTGCACTTAGTAGCAAATCTTATTTTAAGGACTTTGCTGCAATGCATCCAAAAAAACTATTCATTGACAGGGTTGTTTCTGTTTCCTGCATCTAACACGCTGTCCAAAAGATCCGTCCAAGGGTATTTCACGTGTTCTTCGTGACGAGCATATCCGAAGTACCATAAAACACTTACAACGTGAGCACAAGTACCTAAAGTTCTTGCACCCGACTTACAAGTGCAATTGTAACCACGGATAGGTTGCTGCTGTTCACCTCTATTTTCTTCAAGATCATAAAGTATCCATAGCTGATGTCGCGTAGCATTTCGAAATCTGGAATAAATGCGCATTCTTATTAAACCAGGTTCATTCATCAAAGCATCTAGTTGTAATTCTTCATTACCATCTCTATGGACTTTATCCTGAATATAAGATGGTGCCAAGTTTACTTGGTATACCCCGAATGTCAAGTGACGCAAATACTCCATAGAAAGATGAGGAAAATATGGAAGATCGTTTTCGTTTAAATGCACCCACTGTGCGTTTCTTCGGAAAAGTTCCTCTTCATCAACCCTTGTTTTTAATTCATTTGCTGTTTCAGCTTTTAATAACATTTCTGTTGCTAATTCAACTGTAGCTACTTCCATTTCTATTAAACCACGATATTTATTTATTATCGCGCCATCAATGCGATAAAAATCACCAAGATGAGGAACATGTGTCATTGATATGGGTTAACCAAATATTTTAAAAATAGATTACAAGTGCCCGTTTCGCGATTCTACTAACCATCTTATTTTTGTGATTAACCGAGCTTCGTTCGCATCCTCAGTAGAGAATTGTCGTTCATTACGACCCAACAACGGTGGCATTTTGGGTATATTAAACCCATCCGTTCAAGAAAAGGAATCGCATCGCGATACCCTCTATCAACAATAATTATATCGCCTTCGTCTAACCATTCTCTGATTTGAGCACCATCTCTTTCACATTCTTGTATTAAAATGTTGGCGTCGTTATTTCGTGCGTCTGAAAAGTATGGTCCGTGAATGTCAAGAATGTATCCATTCGTTGACACCAAAAGAATGGGCTTAACAAGATGACAACTCTTGTGAAGATTAAACGATTGTCGTAAAGTCGATGATGACAATTGCTTTACGATTTTCTGGTGTCGGATTGTATAATGTATTTGCAAAATCAGGTACATATCTCTCTATGAATTCTTGTCTCGTTATTGCGTTAAGTCCAATGTTTTGAGGAACAAATGATTCCATTAAAAATATTCTTACTTTACTAACAGCCATACTAACACTTTGTCTGCTGGGATAATTAAAAACAACTGAAAGAAATTCATCTGGTAGACCTTGCCGCATTTTGCATAAAAATACTAAAAGGTCTTTCTTTGAAATATATCTCTGACCTGGTACCAGTTGCGCTGGATCGAATAGAGAATATAAATCTCGAAATTGTTCCTTAGTTATTGGAGAAAATGATTTGAACTGATCGTCCGAAAAATCGCTTTCATCTACGAATTTTTTTTTCGAATTTTTTTTCACAGAACCGCTGAGACCATTTAAAAACTTTAATAACTAAGGACCTTTAATACAATAAAATCTATTCATAAAACGAAGATGTTGCATGAGATCTGCAGGGATGAAACCGTGTTCATCTAAATGCTCTGGACAACACCTAACATTTTCTTGAACGTAAATGTCTTTCAGGACAAAAATGTTAACACGACATTCGTCTGAAAGTCGTACTACATTATCTATCCGATTGCAAATAAGGCACGTACGGCTCGATGTTTGCGTTAAGACATTAAATCTTAAACAAGATGGATTATTTTCATTTTCATTAACTTCAATATTAATAAGTCGCTTGCATGTTATGCATACACGTGTATTAATACCAATTGCAAGCGGTGGAAAGCCTCTTTCTTCTCGCCAACGAATTGCAATTTCGCTCTTAACAACATTTTCTTCTCCTTCAATAGATGACATTTGTCTAGGTTGAAAAACTGCATTACAAACATAGCAACGCATTTTGTTTGTATTATTATTTACTTCAAGGTAGGAACACCAGTGCAATTATCGAAATGTACAATAGTATAAAGTAAGTATTGCAAAATACCCGCAATCTGAAACAACGATGCTATGCTAATATCTTTGAAAAATCAATCAAACTCTAAAAATGTGTTTAAATAATGTACTCTACAATATTTTAAACAATGATTAACATATTCTTAATCCAGATATTGTAGGATATACAGTAAGCTGGTAACAAATGTTGCCTTTCAAGCGATATCATGAGCTGATGAAAGAAATCATATATGTGACGCTCCAAAGCGAAAGGGACCATCTTCAAAATAATATCAGGCGCAGTCTTCCGTGCGCAGAACACAACACAAAGACGGAGCCATATGATATTAGGAAGATTGTATGTACTGCTTATGCTATACTTACTTTATACTATTGTACATATCGATATTCGCACTGGTGTTCCTACCCTTTCACCATTTGGCGTCATTCACACGAAAACACATATATAGTCAATACAGTTTAAAGGCAAGAATTACATACTATAAGATTTTTAAACATAATAAACTGTTTACTATTTTTAATAGTTTTCTTTGGTTGAAATGGATTTTTTACTTTTTTCACTTTAAATCTTAAGGGGTTGTTTTTTTCATAAGGGTACTTTTTTATTTTGAACATTGCACTGAAAATCACGGAAGATTAAATAATTACTTCCAGTCGATTTTCAAAAGTCTTTCTCTGTTTAAACTGTTCATTTATCTGGTTTACTGGATTTATTTAAAATATAAAAGGGGTTGCTTTTTGTTGTTGTTGTTGTTGTTGGGGTTGTTTGTAAGGGTAAATATGACATCTCATATGTATTAGTAAATGAAAAGTCAATATTTTATTTATAAAAACATTTTCTGTGATTAAAATAGTTTTTTCCTTTTCTATATGGTTTTAACTGTACAAGGGGTAGTTTTTTAGGGTTGATAATTTACATTTTTATTTGTATAACATTAATAGTTCTCTCTTTATGTATATTGGTGACTTCTGACATTAAACTTACCAAAAATAATGGTTTATTAGGCTAAAAGCACTGAAATGTTCATTTCATGCCTTAGACAGGGGGTACTTTCACCCCCTGTTTTCAGCCAAACAAGTGAAGTTTTGAGTTTAACAAAATTATATCTTTAATTAGGACACTTAGAACTACTAATTCTGAAAATTTGAACAAAATTAACGGTAAGCCAATTCCAATGCATTTTGTGCGGGGTCCTTTAACATTTTCAATTCCTGTAGATGTGTCTGCAATAATTTTTTCAGCAGCCTCTAAAAATTTAATGTCAGCCATTATGGCGTGCAAAAAATTTTAGCCACAATAATAAATCTTTCTAACTTGTATCAATATCGAATATTTTTGAAAAAAGATTCACTTTTTGGTACAAATTATTCTCCTTTTTTTAATAACAATCACTTATATGCTTTTTCTTTTTTGCGATATCTTTATTATAGAAACTTCTCAAAAACCAGAAAAAACGTTGTGTGACGTTAAAAACTTTAACGCCACCTGAATGCCTAAATTGCTGTCGGTCTGCTACAACATTTTTTTGCGCATTCTGTAGTGCGCACAGAAAATTTGAATTCGTATACTGGCGCTAAATCCATTTACGTTGGTTAGAAGCGAGTTTAAATGAATTTGTTTCGAGTCACGTGACACCGATAAAAGCGATTTCTTCTAACAAATTAAAGGATTTTCTTTTCAATTAAAAAGATAAGTAAAATCTTTTATTTTCAAATTATATTTAATTTTATTGCAGTTAATTTTCTATTTTCCTGATTTCTAGAAAAATTATCCACTGTTTTTTGTCATACCGATAAAAACTTCAATAATACTTTTTTAACAAATTAAATAATTTTCAACATTGTTTGGTTAGAAGGCAACGAAAATTAAATTACTTTGTTTCAAATATAAAATTTATTTCAAAAAAATTTGACAAAATATTTAATTGATTTAATTTTCCATTTAAAAGTTAAATAAACATTTTTAATTTTCAAGTTAATGTGCTTATATTCATGGAAATGAAATTGAAATTTTGCCAAACATTATTTTCTTAATAATTTCTAAATTACATTGGTTTTACTGGAGAAATGTTTATTCTAAAAATATGCAATATCAACTTCTTTTCAAATGAATATTTTTGAAAAAGCTATATAAACATTTACTTATTTAAATACAGAAATAAATAATTTAAAGAAAAATCAAGTATTTCTTGAAATGGAATTAAAATTTTATAAATATTTTTAAAAATATTTAAATTTCAAAACATTTCCTTTAAACATTAAAAAATATTTGAATTATTTTTAAAAATTAGTAACAATTTTTTTTTAAATCATCAATTTCGTTGAAAATGTGTAATGAACAATTTTATTATTAATTATTGAAACTTATAAAGATATTGCTAAAAAATTTAATTGTTTTGAAGAGTTTTATTACATTTGTCGAAAGTAATTAAATTCGTTTAACTAAATTCTTTAAATCTTTTAAAAATAAATATTTTTTTGGAATTGCTGGTAAAAAAATGTTTATTAATGAAAGTAAATTTATTCTTGTACAGAATTTAATTAAAATTTATGAAAATAATAAAATTTGTTTCCTAATTTATTTTAATATTTTGAAAATAGTGTAGGTTATTCTATTATTTTTCTTCTATTTAAGTAACAATGTCAACCAATATCTCAAAATAATAGTGTTTGTAAGTGATTGGAATAAAACATTTTATAATAGCATTAAAAAATATTTGTTTGGAAAATAATTTAATTCTATTAAAAAATTTTATTAGCTTTTAAATATCGATTAATATTGTCCATTATAATAATAATAATTTTTTCCATTTACAGCGCGAGGACCATCAAATCCACCGCGGTAACCTTGTCCTCTGCGTTGAACTCGCCCACCCCGATGTCCTCGACCTCCCTGATGTCCTCGTCCTCCCCGATATCCACGTCCGCCGTGTTCAACACGCACACCTTCACCACTGCGTGCACCACCTCTACCACGGGCACCTCGTCCACCACGTGGATATTGAAATCTATTAGAATCTCTCGGCCCTTGCAAGCGAGATATTACAGACTCCACAATTGTTTCCACATGCTAAAAATAAAATAAAGAATTAGTTATGAAGATAATTATATTGTTTAAAAAAAATTAAACTGATTGGAGCAACTTCCAGGAGTCTCTAAAAGTCGTTTCCGGGAGTAACTCCTGGGAATTTTTTTAGAATATTTCCAGGAACAATTTCGAGAGATTCTCGGGAATTTCTTTCGGAAAATTCCCGGGAGTAATTTTGAGACTTTTTGTAAAAATACCCGGAAGTTACTCCAGGAAACGACTCTGAGAGGCTGCCGGAAGTTGCTCCCGAGAGTTTTCCGGGAGATTCTCGAGAACTTTTCTACATGGGGTAACAATTATTGGTAATAAAATTTTAATCAAATTTCACTGAAAATATTATTATTAAATATATTATTGAAGTTCGATGACAGAGTTAATTTTTTAAAAAGTGAGTAAATAAAATTTTTTATCAGAATTTAATTGTAATTTTCTAATAAGAATAGACTACAAAATTAAATTGAATTAAATCGCTAGTTAAGTTTTTTAAATTCAAACCATTTTTTTATATATTTACAGTGATGTTAATAAAACCATTTCTGGAAATTTAATTATTTCCAAAAAAATTTAGAAAAATTTAAAGCCAAATTACAATCATTTCAATAATTTTTGAACAGAATTTAGGTTATTAAAATAATTTTTGATTAAATTGTACGCAAAAATGTAATTGTGATAATTACTTTTATAAATATAATACATTTTTAGGAATTAATTTATCTACCAATTGGTTATTTCAACTAAATACTTTAATAATTTATGAAAATAATAAAATGCATTGACCACTCCCATGCACAAAAGTTCCCTTAGATTCTCGGCAGCAACTTCCAGAAGTCTCTTGGAGTCGTTTCCGGGAGTAACTATCGGGAATTTTTTTCAGAATATTTCCAGGAACAATTTCGAGAGATTCTTGGGAATTTTTTTCGGAAAATTCCCGGGAGTAATTTTGGAACTTTTTGTAAAAATTCGCGGGAGTTACTCCAGGAAACGACTCTAAGAGACTGCCGGAAGTTGCTGCCAAGAATCTCCCGGAGATAAAATAAAAATTTTTTAACTTACATTAAATATTAGAGGAAGAAGATCATCCCGTCGATCAACTCGTTCATTATCCGGTGCACGATGTATTTCTTGTTGGAGGTTATTCCCTGCCACCGGGTCATGACGTATATTACCCTCCACGACGACGTCCTCCTCTAAAACTTCCCGCTCTTCAATATCGTTCCTGTCCTCAACGATCTCTTCCAGGTGTGCACGCTCCTGATTCTGATGGTCGGCACCCACGTGTGCATGATCAACGACATGTGGGGCCGGGTGAAGGAAGATAATTTGCCTTGGCGGAATATTCATTGGATTAATGAAGTTCATTTTTCTGAAAACAGTAAAAAATAATAATTACTTTAAAGAAAAACGAAATTGTAATTGAACCGCTGGCAACCAAAAGGGCCAACGAAAACCATGCGTATGCTTTTTTGGCCACCGGCGGTGCAATTGTTGTTAAATTTTGAGATAAAATAAAATTTTTAATGATAATATAATTATTTAATTAATTCTGAAAATTATAATGAATTAGAAGTATTTCATTTTTAAACTTTAATTAATTTACTTACCATTAAAAGGACGATTTAAATAAAACTTGTTGCACATTGGCCGAATCGCATGGGTCACGTGAGAAACTGCTGTAGCAGTTGATCACGTGACTTATAGAGAAAAATTCAACGATTCCTAAAAGTCACGTGAGGAAGCGTCTGTTTGTTTAAATTTTTGGCCTATGAAAATTGCCGAATTTTCGCGCTACATTAATAACGAAACTTACGTGTATTAATCTGTTTTTAGCAATTTATACGTGCAAACGTGGCGAGGAGAACACTTCACCAAATTTATAGCAAAATCTCGTGTTGAACTCTTTGTAGTGCAAAGGAAAAAATTTGTTAAAAGAGCAAAAATATTCAGTTTATTTTCCTAAAAAGAAAAAAAAGAAAAGTTATTGAGACAATGGAGAATTCGAAATTTCTAGAAATAGCTGCAAAAATAATTGTAAGCCAGTATAAAAGTTCAGAAGAAGTTAAATTCACTACTTCTTACTTGAAACAGGTATTATTTAATGTTTTCTTTCTACATTAATTGTTTACAGGTTAGCTAACTGTAGAAACAGGAACTTAAAGAAGTTTATTTCTTTTATTGTTAATATTACTATTACTAGTCCCTAAAATGGCGCGCTATGCGCGCCTAAATTTCTCCTCTATTTTGCAATGCAATTTTTAGTCCTAATACACTTACATCACGGAAAAAAATGAATTAGCTGCAGCAGTAAACAAATGTTTGCTGTGAAATCTCAGAAAGTTAGTTACCACAGCAAACAATTTGCAGTGGCGAACTTTTTCGCTGTCCCTATTTCAACGAACAAGTTTGCTGTGGCAGGAAACTACTCGCTGCCACAGCAAAACCTTTCTATGCGTGCAACATATCATATTATTACAACGTTAAAATCAAAACTAACTCTAGCTCTCTAACTTCAACTCTATTATGAAAATTAATTGTATTTCTTAATCTTTATAATTTATTATAGAGGTAAAAAATTTATTTAATGATATCAAAATTTACTGAAAAGAGAACATGTGATTAGAAAGTTTTTTATCAAATTTGCTTGTATGTATTATAAAATTACACTGTAAATCAGCAGTAAGCTAAAAATCATTTTTACGAATTGTAATTTTTGCGAAAATTGGTATGGTGAATTGTTACAGGCATACAAGTTTACTATAGTAATTGAACAAAAATGACAATTCCCAAAAATGAGTTTTCGCAAAAGTGCAGTTCGGTAAAATGACATTTCGAAAAAATGACATGAATAATCATGCGTCCCTAATATTACAGTGACATTTCAGGAACATTAATGTAACATTACATGGTAATGTTACTGTAACGTTACCTATAGTACTACCTTAGGGCTGACATCTTAATATTACTGCAATGTTACTGCAATGTTACACTGTAATGTTACTAACATTACATTTAACATTACTGCAACATTCCAGTAATGTTACGTGCTACTTGAGTTGTGAAGTCACAACAAGCTTTAAAATAACCTTTATGTTTTATTTATTATAAAATATTAATTTTTTAACAAAGCACTTTCGATTTTCTTAAAAAGTGTTGTACTTTTAATAGCTAGTTTGACTCTCGAGCTAAGATAAGGGTAGTTTTATTACAAAATAAAAAAGAGATAATTCGCTGATTTATCAAGTTGGTAATTCTTGACATTTATTTTTAAGTGTGGAATCGTTTTACTTTGAAGAAATTACGGGTTTAAAAATAATTATGATACAATTCTTAGATAAATATGAATATTTATAAAGAAAAAAAATTGTTGAACATCTAATAATAAATAAAAAATGTTTTCTTTAGATTATACGAAGAATAATATTTATTTCTGGTCTAAGTCCTCGCGAGAAACAATCGACAGTTGTTTTATCTAAATTTGTTTTAAATGCTTCATCTACTGTATTTTTATTACTAAGCCCATGCGCGTCTAATATTCTTTCTGCTGCTTCTGCGATTCTTGAACCGTAAGAAATAACATTTTCGTGTTCCCACATATATATTGCTCTTAGTTCTCCTTGTAATTGATATACAGATTTTGCTGGTGCGTAAAGGGCTTAGGGGGTTAAGTATGCAAAAAATGCCCCCGCTTCTATTTTTCTCAAATTTAGCCCATATGTTACTATCCATATGACTATAACTTTCTGCAATTTTGAACTCAAAATTCGCTTTTTTGGGGGAGTTATGGAGGGGGAAAGCAAAATCAAAAAACTTATTTTTCTCGAAAACTACTAAACTGATTTTAATGAAATTTTAAGAGGTTGTAAATATAGATAAGACGATTTTAGAAAAAAAAATCCAAATTTTTTTTTCAAAATAAATTTTCAAAATTTTTTTTTTAATTTTCAAAATTTTTTTAGGGTTATTTTTTTAAGTGACCACTTTCTCTGTTGTTGTAAAAAGTACCTTATAATGTCCCCTTTGACATATTTTTTTCAAATTTTTTAAAAATATAGTTTTTGAGTAAAATGTCAAAACCATGGTCATGCTATTTGTCACGTACGGTAAGGTAAATATATACATATTTGCTATATTAATGTGATAGGGTATAGCTAAATAAGTATGGAAAAAGTGACCCGAATATATTTTTCCTATTCATTCCTACCCACTTAAAAATAACTTTTTCAAATTTTTAACTCAAAATTTTGAATTTTTTGGAACTTATGTAAGGGAAAAAATCGAAAAATGCATTTTCCTCAAAAACTACTGTATGTATTTTAATCAGCTTTGGATATGTTAAAAAGACAATTAAAGAGATTCCAAAAAAAAATTAAAAATTTTTTTTTCAAAAAATTCCAAAAATTTTTTTTTTCAAAAAATTTCAAAATAAAAATTTTCGAAATTTAAAAAAAAAAATTTTTTTAGTTCTATTAAAGTGACATTTTTATGTATTTTCTCATTTCATTCTCTTATGTGATCTACTTAATAAAAAAATTTTGCCCGACATGATTTCAAGGTGTGTCACGGTAAATAACTCAAAAACCCTACCCGAAACATTTTTATGTTGTATGCGAATGGTTAACTAGTTAATTATTTATTCAATTACAAAATAATACTTAGGGGTTTTCTGAATACAAGCCTGAAATCGATGTCAAGAAAATTATTTCCAAAGAATAATCCAAAAATTTTTATTTTTACATTTTTTTCTTTTTGGATCGTTGAAGCGGTACATCACACTTTTTTTATTTAACTTCTTTAACAGTTGTGACGTATTTCTTTGAGCGATTGATGTCTTCGCTCAAATTTCTGCTTACGTCAGGCAAAATCTGACGCTTTCAACATGCAAATAAAATTGAAATTTAAACGATTTAAACTTCGCCGTCAGGTGCCAATTAATTTTTTTAAAAGATAATTAATAAACTTTACTCTACTCGGCCCAACAAACTCAAAACTCTCACACCTCCGAGTTTCTCTCTCGCTCAGAGGAGATTCTGCCCAAACAAAATTGGCAGCAGAAAAGCCAACGGCGAGACACGACTGGCACGACACTGGCTCGATACTGACTCACCCAAAGACGCTTCTCGAGATCCCTCTTTCTGGCTGGTTCCTCAGCGGTTATCTCCTTCGGGGATAACTAAGGGAATAATCCAAGAAAACTCACTTTACTTCCAATCACACTCTTTATTAATTCTTCGATTAACACAAAACTCTGGTTTATCGACACACTCAACTCGACCGACCATAACAACTTTTCCGACTCTATGTTTTCACACACTATCTCTTTACACGTCTCTTATGACAACTCCCACAACAGAATTGCACCCGATTACACAAGATTACTCTATGGCCGCGACAATATTCCTCTCCTTATGTCTTGGCTCTCTTCCCACGTGCTCGTCTTCGTCATCTCTTTTTCTCTCTCGTTCCACTGGCTCTTCTCTCTCGGTCTCGTACTACTCACTTGGGCCCTGCCCTCTACCACTTTCTCTCCTACTAACTAGCCGCGCGACACACATTCACCACTGATAGTGGGTCACACGGCAGTTTTGACTTTCTGAATTACCATATCAATTAACGATCACGGTTCAGGGATAAATCCGACAGATGACATGACGATTCAGATTGTCGACCCACAGGAGACGACAATCCCCTATTTACTAATCTTAATACAGAATGTATTTTAATAAATGCACCATGCAAGTTAAAAGAAATTCTATAAGTTAAAAGGATTCGAACCTCTATTCATCAATACCAATTTATGAATGCACCTTGCGACTTAAATCTTGTATAATATTATCATTTATCATAAAATGTACTATATACATTAAAAATATTTTTTATTTATTAAATATTACTGATTATTTATTTTTTACTATTATATGTTAATATTTGTTATTATTTATCACTTTAAAAATAATTCTTCTTTTTCTTTAACAATTGGTATTCTCATTGATTTATTTATTTTTATTTAATTGTTTCATTAATATATTCATTAAAATTTTCGAATTTTATTAAAAAATTTTGACAAAATTATGGCTGATCGACTGTATAATTTTCCCGGGTCGATGCACCGAAATTTAAAAGTGTAGATGCAGCGTGACGTCACCGGGCCACCTTCGACGGGACTCGATAAGACGTTTAGCACAGGGGTCTGGTATAGATGTTTCTCTATAGTTTTTACGGGATTTGATAAGACTCTCAGGACCTGGGTTGGTATCATGTCTTTCTCTCTTCCTCCTGATGTGTGGTCTAGTAACGGTTTGCCGTATTGATGCGTAATCGTTATTTCTTTTACATAACTTTAAAATATAAACTTCTCTTTCTTGGATTTGATATAACGTATCATGTTGTTTCAAATACATAGAAAATATAAAATAAGAAATACCATACAAATAGAAAATGTACTGGATATAATGCAATAATATATGACATACAAATAAATCACACATACACATACAAGTAAATATAAAAATTGTATAGTTAATTCAAGAATATTAATAAGAATTACACATATAATTTAGGAATAATAATAACAAAATACATAATAAAATCAAGAATATTTGTAAGGAAATATTTAAGTATTTAAAGACTATTAATAAGAAGTTACGGACGTAACATTACTTTGAAAAAAATAAAGACAATTAGGTGAATTTTTTTTAAAATTAAAGCTTAAAGTCTATACTTTAAGGATTAAATAAAGCGATTGCTAAAAAATGAAAATTTATAATTGTTATTAACAATTGAATTGCGAATTTCGAAAAGGGCTCAACTGGTTTTTTTTTTAAATTTTACAGGAGTGACAAAAAACATTTTATTACAAACAGTTTTAATTAAAAGAGTCTAGTTTTTTCATAGTAATTAGATGCTATTTTGTGTGAGAAAATGATAAAATAATTGTCTTAAATTAAATTTGCATGGAGAAAATTTATATTATAGTTGTCAGAGTTGAGCCCTTTTCGAAATTCATGGAAAAAAATCAATCGTGTTAATCATAAAAATATATTAATTAAATATTTTACTATCGAGAATCAATTCAATTATGTTTTTATTTAATTTCAAAATATAATAACTTTTTTTTGGGCTCCAAAACATTTCAGCAATAGGTTAGAAAACAAAAAATCTTATGTTAAAAGTCAAAGAAAAACTCAGTTTAATACATTTTTCTCCGTTAAAAGTACCACAGATGAAATTTTCCTCTTAAGATAATGTCACTAAATATATAATAATGCAAAAAATACAAAAAAGTGAAATTTGAAAAAAAATCCGAGTTGAGCCCTTTCCGAAATTTGCAATTTAATTCTTTTAAACAATTGCAAATTGAAGAATGTTGTCAATGTTTTTGAAAGATTAAATTACGATGTTATGATGCGTAAAACTCCAAGGATTAATTTAAAAAAAAGAAAAATCAGTATGCTCCAATATTATAGAAATTATGTAGATTTTTTTGACAAAATGCAAGCGAAATTGGACTCGAATTACTGGAAAAAGATAAAATTGCAAATAGTATAGACTTTAAGCTTTAATTAAAAAAAATTTACCTTATTGTCTTCATTTTTTTCAAAGTAATAATAAAATGAAAATAAAATAAAATTACAGTTTTCAGGCTTGTCTGTTTGTAGCAACTCGCTTGCGAATTCGAGTTTTAAAATAAATTCTTTGTTTATTTATTTATAAAGTGGTTCTAAGCAAAGAATATAATATAAAATAGTTCATTAATATAAAATAAATTAAAGAATTCAAAGATTTGGTTGTTTTTAATCACGATGTCCGATTCAGCCCCACACCGTCATCTAATAATTAACCTGCAATATATTTTTTCTTCTTAATGTTTTCCATTAAACTTTTTTTCTACTAAACTCAGCACACCTTGAGCTAAAAGAAAATGGCCGTATGATATTTGCACTTTAATTTTAACGATAAAAACCCAAAAAAATGAAGAAATATTTTTTTTCCTTTTACCTCAAGAAATGACATTTTCACATACTAACAGCAACTATTATTACAAGAAAAATGACACGTCCCTAAAACCTCATGCAGAATATGCATCACGAAATTGCGCAATCATAGATTATTTACACAATTTGAAATTTTTCACGGTTTTGGAAATATTTGACTTGTCCGGTTTAGCCCCGTGTCCGGTTTAGCCCCGGTCTCCCCTATCCTTTATATTTTAGGGTTGAAAATGGTACAAGAAAAAAATATATAACCTTCTTTAATAATTCAAATTTAAAAGGGTCAAAGTTGGGGGTGGTGTCTCCCCTTATTCTACTTACTTTAACATCATAAATAAATGAAGCTTTAGATAGCTTTTAAAAAATGTTTCTTGTATACATTTGTAACACAAAATGCAATAAAAAGTATGAACCAGATTGTCAAATTATTCATATGAATTTAAAAATGTTTTTTTTATTTATTTAGAATTATTAAATAAATTAAAATTTTTCTTTTTAACCATTTAAAAGTATTTAAAATAAAAATTATTTTTAAGTATTATCAATTTTGCATAAATTTCCTAATTAACAATATCCATTAAAAAAAATGTTATGTACTTTTTTTTAAATTATTTATTTTTTAAAAATCGTCTTTCATAAAAGAATATTATTCATTTAAAAATATTTTATCTTATAAATAAAAACATTTCTGCTATAATTAGAAAGATATATAATTTATAATTTACTAATTTTAGTAATTGGATTCTGTAAATATTTTAATTTGTATTTTTTGAGGTTATCTTCTAAAAATTAAAATCTTATAGAACATTAAAAAAACAAATTACATATTACTGCCAGTATATTAACATTAAAATAATGTATTTTATAATATCAATACCAAAAAAATAGTTTTACATGGCTTTTCTTATATTTATTCCTGTTTCTAATAACAGGTGTTGTTTACTGTCAAAGTGTTAGCAACTGTACATTTTATATTGGTAAATTTTTTGCATGAAATACTTTCTCAGTTAAATTATTTTCAAAAAAATTTATTGAAAATAAATGTTTTTTGTACAATAATAAATAAATAAATGATATAGGAATATTATGATACATTTTCTTTTATTAAGTAACCTACATTACCGATTGTTTTGTGCGTTTAGTTTATAGTTCACGTATGCCCGAAAGAGGCGCTGATCATTTATTTCTAATGATTCTAATTCATAATTATATTAATAATGACAATTTTTTTAACAAAATACATGTAATATAACCGGGAATCATTATATAAAGTTTTTTTTTAAATTTGAAAACGTTTTTCCTATAATACTGTATTATCAAAGATAAATCTTTCGCCAAACTAAATGTCAATTTCTCGATTATCTTCATATATATAATGACAAATTACTAGCAGCGTTACCGTATTCAATGATTAAATCATAAAATTAATCAACATTTTTTTTGATAAAATGTAAAATGAATACTCGAGAGGTTTAGAAAAACATACCTTCTTTTATTACAAATTTTTTTTTATTAAATTGTACTCCAATTAGAAAATATCTTCCGCGACAGCAATTGCGTAAGAAATCAATTAATAATAAATAAATAAATATTTTTTAAACAAATTATAAAATTTATATGAGAGATCCTTAAATAAACATGTCTTCTTTCATTACTGAAAAAAAATTTCAATAATATCTATATAATTAAGAGATATCTCCCGCGTTTAAAATATTTATTTTTCTCTTTTAATTACGTCACCTCTGAATAACGTGACCTTAACTGGAACCGCAATCGTAAGCGTAACAGTAAGAATGAGTTAAAGAAGGATAAACAATGCACCTATCCTTCTTTAACTCATTCTTATGGTTACGCTTACGATTGCAGTTCCGGTTAAAGATTCTATTCTGCGTTGGCCTTAAAAGGCTTTTTCTCTTTTCTGTTCTAAAGACGAATACTAACCTGAACTGAGCGTAAAAGGCGCTAAAATTCAAATTACGAGTGGAAATAAAGAAAAGAAATATTAACTTAATTACTTAATTACTGAAATAATAGTAATAATAATTGCTTTTAATTGTGAAATTTATTATTAAAAAAATTGATAATTTTTAAAGAAAAATAATTTTTGATTTTATATAGATCTTTTCATTAATAACAAAAATATTAATAATTAATACTAATTTCATGTAATACTTTAATTAATTATTAAATAAAATTAATAAAAATATATTCTCTAAATTTGAAATAGTAAATAATTTGAATAAACCACTGACTTTTCGCTTTTGATGGATTAAAAATCAATAAAAATGGTTTTAAATTTTAATTAGTGATACTGACTTTATGCTTTTGAATTAGTAAATTTTATAAATTAGTGAAAATTGACTATTTATTTGTAAAATTTACTAATTCGAAAACAAGAAGTCAATCCCTAATTTCAATTTAGAGAGTGAAATAAATGCAGTATAATTATTATAGAATTACTTAGATATTTAAATAAAACAAAAAATTGTTAATTGATCCTAACAAATTACAATTTTTCAAAGCAAAATTTTTTTAAAACAATGATTGGTATTCAGCCAATTTTACTTAAATTTTTAATTACTTTCTTAAATTAAATAATTAATAAGTTGATTATTGCCAGTATTTCAATGACCTTGTTTCCAAGATGCACCACGAGGAGGTAACCAATCTTGCATCTCGCCATTCAGCGTCAAAAATGTCAGGAACGTTTTTTTAAATACATACTAACTTTTTATAATAAACAAACAATTTTAAATTATTCTATTACATTATCATTACATTCTGTTATTTATTAATAATTATGCATTACCTCGAGTAAAGATAGATTTATATCTGAACGTGAAAATAAAATAAATTTTTTTTAAATTTCGAAACACATTTTATAAAAAATTTTAATGGAAAAACAGAATGATTGGAAAATGAAAAATATGTAAAAATTATGCAAATTTTCATAATTTGGAAATTAAATTTTTGAAAAATTAACATGTGTTTTTATCATTATTTACGTTAAATATTGTTTTTAGAAACCAATTTTTAGCATTCCGTTCTTCTTAGTATATTACTGAAATATGACATTTAAAATAATAATTCGAAATTAAATAATCAAAACTTATATTTTGTAGATGAAGAAAATCAAATGTTCTATGGAGTCGACGTTTTTAGTTAAACTATTTCTGATCGCGAAACTACAAAATTCTTTACTCTTCGTCAGGAAGTAGAGTCATCTTCGCACCTCTATCTGCTGTGGATTTTTTATCACACAAATTTTTAGGATCCATCAAATCTAAATGTGTTTTTGTGACTTTTGTTAAAATAGCAGACACATTTCTCGATTGCAACGCAAGTCGTGTAACACAAATAGAATTGAAAGTCCTATTCCCTAATCGATTTCGTAGTTTTGTTTTAATAGAAGGCAACATGGAAAAAGCTCGCTCCACTTCATCATTGGAATGCGGAAGTGTACGAACGCGATTCAAAAGAAGAGTTAAATTGGGAAAGCGTGATTCGTTATTAATATTGATGAAGGTTCCGATATTTTCCCACATATCATCAAATGACAATTTTGCCAATTTTTCCTTTTCTTCAACACTGAGGTCTTTCAAGGAGTGCCATTCTTTTCGAACAGTCTCAAATTCAAAAACTTCTGAAAATCTCAATTTCTCGCAAACTTTCCAAATCCATCGGAAAGTATTTTCTCGATTGGCATTAAATGCCAGATTTGGTCTAAAAAAGACACAGCAGACAAAAAGCCACCATTAAAGGCAGACGATCTCGAATTTCGGAACTTGCAGTGACATAAAACTGTAAGCAGTTAGTTAAAAACTCATCAATTTGAACAGAAGACAAAGTTTTCTCTTTTAAATAATTCATCGCTTCTAAACCAACGTCAAATTCATTCAATGCCAACTGATTAGGTGATGTAGAAAAATTTACATGAATAATTATTTGAAAAAACAATTCCGGTTTAAGAAGACATGGTTTTAAGTATTTACTGAGAATCCACTGGAAGAGTTCAGAAGATTTTGGCTGAAGTTCCTGAACTAAAGTTTCGCGTCTCTGAAAAGTCGCGTTGTAAGAATTAAACTTGTTCAAGGTAAAGTCAAGAAAATGAAAGTAAGCTAAAGTCAATGGATTATGCATTTTCTGTAGCAAATGTTTCACTTTTGTAACTTTTCCTTCTCCATCCTTTTGCTTTCCTTTCGGATCTTCCAAATCAATGATAGTTAAAAATTTAATAAGACGATCCCAGAATTTAATAATAACACGAATACAAGAATGTCGAACTAGCCAACGAGTTTTCGCATGACTAGGAATTTTCTTATATTCACCTTCTAATTCTAAACAAATTTCGCGATAAATTGCCTCTTTTCGGATAAAGCTTTTTCAAAAGCTTTGAAAAATCCCCGTGCTGAACAGTCTGTAGCATCTAAACTTACATTCTCAAGCAATTCTACCCTTACTTTACGCGTTTCTTGTTCAACATATCGCACGACAATCGAAAGCCACTTTTCCGAAGTTATATCACTCGATTCATCTACGTAGACTGAAAATGGAGTTTTTTGCAAAATACGCGATAAATGTTGAGTTTCTGCGGTACAAAGAACATTATTTACCATTGACGTCATTTTAGTACGATCTAAACGCGCTTCTTTTAAAACCGCGGGCTCAATGGTTTGAAAAAGAGAAATCATGTCATTCGCGACGGAAAAAAGAAGATTTTTAATACACAAAAATTCGCGATTCTAAGTTCTGCTTTCTTCACTTTATTGTGAAAAATGTTTAAACCTTCCAAATCGGAATTTACATCATCGCAATGGTTATTTAAAAAAGAATCTAAATTTTTATTTACATCTACAACTTCATTTGAAGAAGCGACAAAAGATTCATTTACGTCTAAATCTTTCTTTGAAGAAGACGCAAACGAATCATTTGTATTTAAAACTTCATTTGAAGAAGAAGCAAAAGATTCATTTTGTTTTAAAAGTTCTGTAGAAGAAGAGGCAAATGAATCATTTCTGAGAGAAACAGTTTGCGAAAAAGATATGTTACCGAGATTATTTTCAACTTCATGTAAAGAATCGGTGGTAAAATTTAAAATACTATTCTGACTATCAATCCCGTATGCCAGACTTTTTTCAAAAAGTTTACACATTTTTTGATGCACGGAAGTCGCTTCGTGATCACGAATTTGAGATTTTCCACAATTCGAAGTTTTTTTTTACAAAATTTGCAAAAAAATTTTGTTGAATCTGACGATTTTACCACTCAATCTTTCCATGAAGGAAATTTCTCTAGCCAAGCTTCTCTGAAAGTTTTGGACTTTTTAATTTTTTTCGAAGGGGGCGCGTTTTCCACGGGGATTTCCGAAATATTAGGAATTTTTTGTCCATGGTAAAAAAATTCCAATGGTGCGAAAAATGACTCGAAGAAGTAAAGAATTTTTAAAAGGAACTTACCCGAAATAATTGAGAAAAACAACAAATCTGGAATCCTTTGACAAACCCAATTTTACATCATGAAACCGCGTGAAAATGCAAAGAACGAACACTGATAACTTCACTACTGTTGGATTAATTCGAATTAAATTAGAAAAAATGGAAATTATATATTCAGAATAACAAGAAGATCTAGAAAACGGAATTTTATTGCCAATTTTGATTCTTACCTTTGACAGATCAAAACAATTATGGCTGCCCATTTATGACAAAAACAAAAGAGAAACGAAAAAAGCAATGTTATTATATTTCACTCCATACTTAAAAAAGTGGGAATTTTAAAATAACATTAAAATCTACTATAAAAATAAAAAAGCTGACAATTATTTAAATTATTGACAATTTTAAAAAAATATTAAATTCTTGAATTAATTCACAACAATTTAAGACCAAGATTTAAAAATTCAATATATATATATATATATATATATATGAAAACTGTTTATTCTTATTAAATTGAGAATTTTAATATTTTAGTTAAATTGTGTGTTTTTATTTATAGAATATAATTATAGAAAATTGTAACACATTAAAATTTGTATCGAAAGCTATTAATTTCATTGTATAATATTAAGAAAAATTGTTCAAATGAAATTTTTTTAATGGCTTTCTAAATATATTAAATAATTTTCAGTTACCATTGACTAATTATGTTTTTTCAGCTTTAAAAATGTATAACTTATTTTTATTCTATTAAAAAATAATTTTTTAAATTAAAAATTACAAGGTTATTGAAATACTGGCAATAATCAACTTATTAATTATTCAATTTAAGAAAGTAATTAAAAATTTCAGTGAAATTGGCAGAATACCAATCATTGTTTAAAACAAATTTTGCTTTGAAAAATTGTTATTTGTTAGGAGCAATTAACAATTTTTTGTTTTATTTAAATATCTAAGTAATTCTATAATAATTATACTGCATTTATTTCACTCTCTAAATTGAAATTAGGGATTGACTTCTTGCTTTCGAATTAGTAAATTTTACTAATAAATAGTTAATTTTTACTAATTTATAAAATTTACTAATTCAAAAGCATAAAGTCATTATCACTAATTAAAATTTAAAACCATTTTTATTGATTTTTAATCCATCAAAAGCGAAAAGTCAGTGGTTTATTCAAATTATTTACTATTTCAAATTTAGAGAATATATTTTTATTAATTTTATTTAATAATTAATTAAAGTATTACATGAAATTAGTATTAATTATTAATATTTTGTTATTAATGAAAAGATCTATATAAAATCAAAAATTATTTTTCATTACAAAAAAGTCTCGATATTGAATAATTACTAATAATTAATATATAATAATAATAATTCACAATAAATTGCTATAATAAATAACAATATTATTTATTATATACTATTAATAATTTTTTCAATAATAAAATTAATTATTAAACAAAGTTTGTTATTTTTCTAAAAATAATATTATCTTATATTATTTTTTACCATTATTAATTTTTTTTAATAATAAATTTCACAATTAAAAGCAATTATTATTACTATTATTTCAGTAATTAAGTAATTGAGTTAATATTTCTTTTCTTTATTTCCACTCGTAATTTGAATTTTAGCGCCTTTTACGCTTAGTTCAGGTTAGTATTCGTCTTTAGAACAGAAAAGAGAAGAAGCCTTTCATTGCCGTGTATTTTCCGTTTCCTCCGCCGGTGGGTATAGTGGGGAAAGAATTGGCGGCGTGGTGGGATAGACTTTACTTTGCCTGCTGGCATCCCTGCATGAGCGAGAAAACGTTGTGCGCGCAACTATTTTGCATGGTTTTAACAGTGCATTTTGTTCGTGTCAATGAAAAAAAGTTGTTGTGGAAGCAGCCTCACGAAATTCTGCTTTGCATTGTGATTCGCGAACGAGATGTATAAGTTAGAAAAGGAGACAAATATCTCTTTCCTTTTCAAACTAAGCTGGAAAAAAATGCGTCCCGCTGAGAGCATATTAGATCGAAGTGTGAATTCCCCATTAGCATTTATTTACATTTTGAGGTGTGGAAGCCCATATCCTGCATTCGTCTCCTGTATTGTACTTGCTTAGACCCTTACCTGTCAAACTCAAAGGTTTTTCCTACTTTTTCTTTTCAAAGAAAAAATGGCTCCTAAAATGAGAGGTTAAAAAATGTAGTACTTGTGTATTAGTATTGTTAAATTTGATGGGTAAACAAATAAATGTAGCACACAATTTTATATATACAGTATAAAATTATATTGTTTATTAGAAATATAACATAACAATTTGACCCATGGCCGAATATAATATTCGTACTTGACGATTCGTTTACTTCGACTGTTCGTCTCTTTATATTTCATCATCGTATCTCGGAATACGATGCGTGCGCACACTTACGCACACTTTTCTAATTAGGCGTTTAGTAGAGATTTATTCACACATTCTAACAAGTATTATTATTCAGTTTGAGTTGACAGTTTTTTTACAGGAGGTATATATAATACTGAGCCGATGTCCACCGATGATACTGATGGAGACTATGATCCAACAGATGACTGTGACGATCTTTCTCCAAAGCCCACACGTGGTCGTCAACGAGGTCGTCAACGAGGTCGTCCTCGCAGTCAATCCACCAACCGACAAGTCATCAATCATACAGATGAAAATAAAACTGTAGTTGCGGAACTGCTTCCGCAAATAAAAAATGTAAGTAATAATCTAACAAATTTATGACAAAATTTTTATTTTAATATCATAAGATGAAAATGAGGCTACCGCAAACAAAGGTTAGATTTAGGAACAGCAATTTTTTCTATTATAAATCAATATGATCAATTTTTTAGTTTGGTGTTTGTTTTAATAATTTCTCTAAATATGTGACGTTTTACGCTGGACCTTAGCTGTTTAAAATTTTAGTTTATGTTTATATTGCTTATAATAATGAATTAAATAATAACAGTTTATAAAGAAAATTAGTCATTTTTATTTATTTATTTTTCCAATCTTACTAAAGTCAATAAACAGCAAAGGTCCCTTTCACCGTGGAACGTTACATATAATTAAATTTTTGTCGCTGATTACGAATCTAAAGTCAGATTCAAAAAATTCAAAATGGCGGATCCAATATGGCGGTCGAATTTTGTGAAACTTATTGAATTCAGTTGAAACTCGATACTAGGAGGTTTTTGGGGTCGCTGATTACGAATCTGAAGTCAGATTCAAAAAATTCAAAATGGCGGATGCAAAATGGCGACTTAATGGTTCAAATTATTCAGATTTGCTTGAAATTTGTTACTCGGGGGTTTTTTAGGTCGCTGATTACAAATACGAAGTCAGATTCAAAAAATTCAAAATGGCAGATCCAAAATGGCAGCTTAATTTTCCAAAAATACTGAGATTTCCATAAAACTTGTTACTCTGTGGTTTTAGGGTCGCTGATTTTAAATCCTTTAAATAATTAAAGTTGCCTGATTTTCACCACGAGGAGGTAGGCGATATAGAGAATCATTTTTTTTACTTTTTCAGTAATTTTTAATTTTTTTTGTTTAAAAAAATTTTTTTTTGTTTTATCAATTTTATAATTTACTTCTTACAACTTTTTATTAAAAACTATTAATTTGTATTATGCGCTTTTTGGAAGCAATTGTCACAGTAATATAACTTGCATGTTTTGCAGTATTTCCTTGTTCGGATTTTGCATTTTGAGGTGTAACAGTAACGAGGTAAATGCTGTTTTTCTGTCTCATGTACTGTCGACTTTACCGTTTTTACTTTGTTTAAATAATCTTTGCTGATGCACATAGCCAAAAATGTTGTACTTTGTTTTTCCGAACAAAGAAATTGAAAAAAAAAAAAAAATTTTAAAAAAAATTAAAAAGTAAAAAAATGATTCTCTATATCGACTACCTCCTCGTGGTGTGAATGGGGCAACTTTAATTATTTAAAGGATTCAAAATCAGCGACCCCGAAAACCCCAGAGTAACAAATTTTATGCAAATCTCAGTAATTTTGGAAAATTAAGCTGCCATTTTGAATCTGCTATTTTGAATTTTTTGAATCTGACTTCATATTTGTAATCAGCGACCTAAAAAAACCCCGAGTAACAAATTTCAAGCTAATCTGAATAATTTGAACAGTTAAGTCGCCATTTTGCATCCGCCATTTTGAATTTTTTGAATCCAATTTCAGATTCGTGATCAGCGAACCCAAAAACCTCCTAGTAACGAGTGTCAACTGAATTCAATAAGTTTCACAAATTTCGACCGCCATATTGGATCCGCCATTTTGAATTTTTTTAATCTTACTTTAGATTCGTAATCAGCGATCACCAAAACCCCCGAGTAACAAATTTCAATTTGATTTGAGCAATTTTAAAAAAGTTTGTAATCTTACGTAAAATTAGGAATTTTTTTTGTCCTTCAAGCTCCATTTTAATTTCAAAAACGAAAAAAATAAAAATTAGAAATGGATATTTTTCAAGTACAACTATCGGAAACACGTTTTTGATACTTTTTGTTCTTTTTAAAAAATGTTATGGCGGAGAAAAAAATTCTTTAAAAAAATTGCATTTAAAAAACTAGACATTTTTAAGTATTTTTAAAAAAAGAAGGGTTTAATATCATTTTTGAAAATTTTGACCACGCTATTCGAAAAAGCGACCCCAAAAATAGTAGGATATGAACTTTTGAAAAATTTTATGGCTTCTTTCTACTAATTGTAGGCGTTAGGAATTCATGTTAAAAAGCAGCACATCTCGTCGTTAAAGGGTTAAGTAATACACAAATTTTTTTATGTTTTTGGAAGTATACATAAATTTAAAAAGGAATTGAAATAGTTTAAGCAATATCATTTTTGCAAAATAAAAGTATTTTGAAATATGTAAAAACATTATTTACTTTAATTATGTATAAACTGAAAAAAAGTTCTGGTTGGGATATATTTAGCATGATATTCTTGTTAAAAACCAGAATTCTGGTTATTCCACCAAAACTTTTTTTCAGTATAATGTAATGATTTTACGTTCAAAGAAATACGAAAAAATTAATTATTCTGCATACATAAATTTCGATGTGTTAATAGTACAATGATAATTTTCAAAAAATCCTATACTTTACAAACATTTTCATGCATATTTTGTTATTGTTTTTTGTTAAATTATATTTAATTTATAGAAAAATCAAAAAAAGTTGAAAAAGTAGGTATCTTTTTACATAAGAAAGCAGAAATATTGACAGCACAAATAAAAATATAATTCATTTTGTAAATATGTAATAGTTACCTTATTAGATTGGTGCTGTAAAGTCTAAAACAAAAATAAATTAAAAAACGATGTTACTTTATATAAATAAATAATATGTATAGATCAATAAATATACATGTAGGTATATAGTTTTTAATATTTTTAAAACGAAAAAGCAATTTCTTTATATTTCAATAACAAGTGAGTTATATATTTAATCCAATGTTTTCTAAACCTTGTAATATTAAAAGACCCAAAAAATCATATGCTATAAAAATTGTAAAATTTTTGCAAATAAAAATTTTCCAAAGTCAGGTTTTTTAAAAGTAACGGGCATTTTTTGTTACAAATTGAGTTGACTTTTTTGTTGAATTTTATTATTTGATAGAAATTAATTTTTCAATAAAATTTTTAAAATAAATTTAAAATTATTTAAAAATTATAACTTTTGTAAAAATTTATAGAAATTTTTCTAACATTGAATGAATTTCTCTCATTTTCATCTAACTTCCACTGACAAAAAAATTTCTTACTTATATGAACGTAAGTAACCCTATTAAGTCTATTACTCAAGTATTTTTATTTTATTTATTTTCTGTTAACTGAACAAAACTAGTAGAATCTGTGGATGAAGACTAAAAATATAACTGCAAACGTAAATGAAAATTGCACAAGTCAGTCTTCGCAAGACCAATAAATTTGAATGTGAAGATAGAAAGATTATCCACTTCTTTTTGAGAAGATCACATGGCGCAATCGGCTAATACCTACAAAATTGTAAGTTCATGTAATTTTATTTTTATTATAATCAATTTAACAATTAATTTACAATACTGTTAGAAATTTTCAGTCCACCCATTTTTAAAGAAATGGAAAAAAAATTTAACATAAAGATTTTGAAAGCAAAAATTTTTTTCGGTTTATATTTTAAAAGAGGATAAAATTTTGAAGACAATATGACCTTACAGAAGTCATTTGGCCAAAATTTGTTCGTCATTTTCAATGTTTTACAAAAAGAATAACTTATAAAATAATGAACGCTTTTAAATAATCTTAGGCTTATTTTAAAGGTCAATTTCTACGTAATAAGAATTCATTAGGCATTAACCTGTAATTTTTATCTTGGAATAAACATGACGTCAAAGTTGGACAAAAAAATTCGAAAAATTTGAAATATTATTAAAAGAAAAATAATTTTTAAACTTCAAACATATTTTTTTATTAAATATTCTTAAAAAGTCTACAACTTATTATGTTTTATAATGTTCTAGAATAGTTTTTAGTACATAAAATTATTTCAAATTTTTCGAATTTGTTTGTCCAACTTTTATGTCATGCTTATTCCAAGATAAAAATTACAGGTTAATGCCTAATGAATTCTTATTCCGTAGAAATTTACCTTTAAAATAAGCCTAAGATGATTTAAAAGCGTTCATTATTTTTGAAGTAATTAAAAGTTTTGTAAAATATTGAAAATGACGATTGCCATGTCCCTATATTTCATACGTCCATGATATTAATTAGTTAAGTTTTTATGAAATTCACAAAAATTCCTACTTTAACTTAACAGTTATTTTTTTATCTTATATTTGTATAATAACTATAGGTTATTTTTAAAAATTGAAAAAATTTGTTAGAAAATCATACATTATGTAAATGTCAATGAAAAGAGTTTTATGAACTGTAGTGCAAATGCGGTAGAATTATTTGTCCTTTTGAAGAAGGTATCTTCCAGGCCTTTCCTGAGATGTTTTTATGGGGAATTAGGTGAAGTTCTTCACTGCTGTTATCCATTATATGAATATTAAACAACCTTGAGTCAGGTTCGTTATAAAGACTCTCTTTAAATTCAAGTTGCTTCCCTATGAAATAGATTTCATTGTTCTTGAACTTTATAATGTTTTCAACTACTAAAAAATTACCATTGTTTAAAATGACACTTCTATCCTTTGCCTTATTGCAGTTTATAACAAAATTTTCATTTTTCAAAACTTTAAATTGACCATTTAATAACGATATACATTCTTCAGTTATTGGTCCGCTTGTATGAATTTCTTTCAAAAGTAGTTGTTTATCAGATGCTTTTTTCATTTGAGAACTTTCCATTTCACTGTACCTTTTGACAATTTGTTGAAGTGATTTATTGCTTGATCTAATCATTTGTTTAACCTTATTAGATAGATAATTTTCGAATTTGAAAGCACTGAAATTGTCTAAAACACCGTACTTTTTTACATCATTACAAATATGCAGAAGATTGTGCACATTGTGTGATACCGTTTCCTTTCCATAAAATTTTGCAAATTTTTCAACGAAAGCTGTTAGCATGTCGTGAGCATAGTCAATATTTTGTAAGTCGTGCATATGGATTTTACTGACTAAAATCGTAACTGCAGAATGAAAAAGAAGAAAGTGAGAATATAAATGTTCCTTGAGATTATTTTTTAAAACAACAACACCAGAATATAACAAAAAAGTGCGAAACTCCGTCGCCTTCCAAAATTTGTACTCTATTAAAGTTCTCCGTTTTCTATTAAACTCTGATGGAATAGTTTGACGGAGAAGCAGTAATGATACTAAAATCGTCTGAACTTGTTTATATGTAAGTCTAATTTTGGAAGGACCAGAAAGCCACAGCTTAATAAGCTTTTTCATAACGTCTATTAACATCAGATGCATGTAGTCTAACGGAACTGAGCTCACACAACCAAATGAAGGAATTTTCGTTAGGATTGTTTTTTTACTGAAATCTTCTTTGAATGCAAAGTCATTATCACTTCTTAACGGAAATAGTTCGATTCCTGCAAAAGCAAACCCTTCTTTTTAGTTTTTTTTCCTTTTTTTGGAAATTTAGGAAGTACACTTTTTCCGACAATAAAGCACTTAGGACAACTTCCATATCCTGTATGTCCTTTCATGTAAAATATGTACGATTTTGCAGGCGCATCGCAAACTATTGCATCTATGGAGATATTAACATTACAAATTTCTGAACCATTCTGACATAGCAAAATTGCTTCTTCCACAAATTGTTTAAGAAATTCATTTGCTTCTTCTGGTTTTTCTTTTCTTATTGAAGCTCCAACAGGATATACATTTTTACAATTCCTTTCCGAGGAAAGGATGATCCATATGGTGTCACTATCGCTTTTAGAAATAGGAACTCCGTCGACATTAATAATTAGTTTTATTTCAAATGGTTCTTCTTCTTTCATTTGAATCTCTTAAAGAATATTCTTAATTGCTCTTTGCAAACCAAAATGATGGTATGTCCTGCCTTTTATTTCAGTCACTTTACATATTTTTAATGTACCCAATAGTGTTCGTCCATCAACCGGCAAATTTACATTGAATATTACTTCTAACAAGAGTAATAATGCACTTAGGGCAACTAAAGTAATATGGAATTTTAATGCCCAGTCACGTATAGCTTCCTTTAGTAAACGTTCGTTGGTAGTATTTTCTGTATTGGGCAAATTTTCAGAATTCTCATAAACATTTTCCAATGAATCGTCAATACTAAAGTTTCTGTCATCACTGTAAACATCACTACTAAATTCGTCATTAGTACTTGATGAGTCATTAATTCCAAGTAGATTCAAATTTGAAAACAAATTTTCGTCCTCAGAACTGTCGTTTGTTATTATTAAATTACTATGAAGTAATGGCAAGTTTTGATTATCTTTACTGTCGTGGAAAAAATTTCGTTGATCCACATTCTCCTTCTCATTACAGTCACTGTCTATTAACATCTCATTTTCCCGATGTTGGTCGGTTGGCTCATTTCCAATAAAATGGGGTATAATATCTGAATGGACTTCTTCGTTGAAATGTATTGTGCACGGTTCTTTGCTACTTTTATATGTCATCGAAGAATGTTGGCCTGTATCACTTTAAGAAAATTCAGAGTCTTCCTTCTCTTCTGACAGTTCTGAATCAGCATTAATTTTCTGAATAATGCGACGCATATGACGTGTTGAATACCCACAGAATCTCGGTGTTTTATATCTTGATTCAACTGAAATGTGAATATATAATTTATTTTTTTTATCTCTCATCTGCAATTAAAAAGTGTCTCTTTTAGTCCTCGAAAAGGGCATAATATTAGAAATTGCTATAAGGATGTTTACAACATGATATAATATTATTCTTGAATAATGCAATATTTTATACTATGTATATGAAAATCATCGTTTAAAGTAACACATTTTCAATTTCTAATATTGATCTATATATTCTAATATTTCAAGCTTTAATTAAAAAAGTCTAGCATTTTGTTTAGTAACTAGGTGCTTTGTTATATAAGAAAATGATAAAATAATTGTGATTACAGTAAGTTGAAGAAAATTGATTTTATTGTTGTCAGATTTAAGCCCTTTTTGTAATTCATGATCAAAATTTTATCGTTTTAATCATAAAAAAGATCAATTAAGCGGTTTTCTATAGAGAAATAATTTGTTTATTCATTTATTTAATTTTAAAATGAAATA
The DNA here is from genome assembly GCA_032872475.1 of Leptopilina myrica (nomen nudum). NCBI lineage: Eukaryota > Metazoa > Arthropoda > Insecta > Hymenoptera > Figitidae > Leptopilina > Leptopilina myrica (nomen nudum). The sequence continues at coordinate 3,617,886 of CM065461.1, forward strand.
CATTTTTTAAGCTCAAAAGCAATTCAGCATTCGGTTCGAAAACAATTTTTCGAAATTCACGATTCAATTATTTCATACATCTTATTAGGAAGTCGTATTCAATATTTGGTTATTGGACTCAGGGTGACATTTTAGAGGGAACTCTCGAACGGTTTTGCAAAATGTTAAATATTTTTTGAGAAAATCGAAATTGAAAATGAATAAAATTGTCAATGGATTGTATTGTTTGAACGCCATTGTCTATTGTTGTCTAACTTCTATCGCGTTCGTAAAGTGAGTAGAAGAAAACAACAGTGAAAAAACAACTGAAAAGATATTTGAGGGGAAATAGAAAAGCACGTGTGTTTACAAAATACTAACCCAAAATTGACAATTCTTTGAATATTGAAAGATAAAATTTTTACTAGTGATAAAGAAAATATTAAATAAAATTTGAAGTGACTGATGAAAAGAAAATTAATTCAACTCAACAGTTTAAAGGTAAGTGAAAATAGAAAATAAAAGTAAATTAACCATTTCGCAGGTTAAAAAAGGTTAGCTCTTTAAACTTTTGAAATTTAAATAAAAGTAAAAAAAAATATAAATTTAATAAATAGAAAAATAAAATAGTAACAAAATTAATGTGAACAATAATAGTGAATTACTAATTGACTTTTTGATAATTTATTTTATTATTATTTATTAATTTAAATCGTATTTTTATTACTTTTTTAGAGAAAGAAAATTGTTATTATGAACTTTGACAAAAACATGAAAAAAGTATGACAACAAAAAAAGTAGGATTTTTCTTATTTTTGAGAGTAAAAAAATTTTCATTTCGAACCATGGCAAAAACATGGGAAAAGTAAGGGAGCAAAAAAATTGTATTTTTCTTATTTTGGAGAAAAATAAAATTTTTATTTTGAACCATGACAAAATCATTGGAAAAGTATGGCAGCACAAAAATCGTATTTTTCTTCGTTTTGAGAGAAAGAAAAATTTTTTTCCCAACCTTTGCAAAAACATGAAAAAAGTAAAAGAGCAAAAAATCGTATTTTTCTAATTTTTGAGAGTAAGAAAATTTTCTTTCTCTCTCAAAAAAAAAAGTTTATATAGAAAATCATAGGATTTCTTTGCTCCCTCCTCAAACCAGTTGTAAAGTATTCTTCTGCTAAATACGAAACTAGAAAAGTCTTTGCCAACGATGAGAAAAATTTCTCTCCTTCAAAAATTTGGAAATTTCTATTTTGTGTGGCGAATTTCATGTAAATTCACAAATTTTTTAGAAAATCGTAGGATTTTTTTGCTCCCTTCTCAAACCATTTGTAAAGTCTTCTCCTACTAAAAACGAAACTAGAAAAACCTTTGCCAACGGCATAGAAAATTTCCTTTCTTCAAAATTTTTTATATTTTCAAATTTTGTGTGGCAAAATTTCATAAAAATTCAAATTTTTTTAGAAAATCGAAGGATTTCTTTGATTCCTCTTCAAATATTTTGTAAAGTCTTTTTCTGCCTAATGTGAAACTAGAACAACTTTTGCCAACGGCGAGAAAAATTTTCCTCCTTCAAAAATTTTTTTTCTTCTAATTTTGTGTGGCAAATTTCATAAAAATTCAAAATATTCTGGAAAATCACAGGATTCCTTGATTCCTCTTTAAATATTTTTTAAAGTCTTCTTCTGCCTAATACGAAAGTAGAAAAACCTATGCCAAAGGCGAGAAAAATTGCTCTTCTTCAAAAATTTGGAAATTTCTAAATTTTGGGGGCGAATTTCATGAAAATTCAAAATTTTTATAGAAAATCAGAGGATTTCTTTGCTTTTTTCTTAAACCATTTGTAAAGTCTTCTCCAGCTAAATACAAAACTAGAAAAGCCTTTGTCAACGGCAAGAAAAATTTCCCTGCTTCAAAAATTTTGAATTTTCTACTTATGAGTGGCGAATTGAGGACGTAGTTAAGGATTTACTCAATAATAAAATGAGGACGTATTTGAGAACATTTTTGATAAAAAAATGATGACGTATGTAAGTTACAGCTCGGAAAATATGAGGACGTAGTTGAGGATTTACTCAATAATAGAATCAGGACGTATTTGAGGACTTTCTCGATAAAAAGAATGATGACGTATGTAAGTTATAGCTCGGCAAAAAAGTGATGACGTAATTGAGGATTTACTCATTAATAGGATGTGGACGTATTTGAGGACTTTCTCGATAAAAAGAATGATGACGTACGTATCTTTTTATCGAGAAAGTCCTCAAATACGTCCACATCCTATTAATGCGTAAATCCTCAATTACGTCCTCACTTTTTTGCCGAGCTATAACTTACATACGGCATTTTTTTTATCGAGAAAGTCCTCAAATACGTCCTTATTTTATTATTGAGTAAAACCTCAACTACGTCCTCATTTTTTGACGAGCTATAACTTACATACGTCATCATTTTTTTATCCAAAATGTTCTCAAATACGTCCTCATTCTATTATTGAGTAAATCCTCAATTACGTCCTCACTTTTTTGCCGAGCTATAACTTACATACGGCATTTTTTTTATCGAGAAAGTCCTCAAATACGTCCTTATTTTATTATTGAGTAAAACCTCAACTACGTCCTCATTTTTTGACGAGCTATAACTTACATACGTCATCATTTTTTTATCAAAAATGTTCTCAAATACGTCCTCATTCTATTATTGAGTAAATCCTCAACTACGTCCTCATTTTCTTGCCAAGCTATAACTTACATACGTCATCATTCTTTTTATCGAGAAAGTCCTCAAACACGTCCACATTCTATTATTGAGTAAATCCTCAACTACGTCCTCATTTTTTGCAGAGCTATAACTCTTAAATGTGATCATTTTTTATCGAGAAAGTCCTCAAATACGTCCTCATTCTATTATTGAGTAAATCCTCAACTACGTCCTTTTTTTTGCCGAGCTATAACTTTTAAATGTCATCATTTTTTATCGAGAAAGTCCTCAAATACGTCCTTATTCTATTATTGAGTAAATCCTGAAATACGTCCTCATTCTATTATTGAGTAAATCCTCAAATACGTCCTCATTTTTTGCAGAGCTATAAATTTTAAATGTCATTTTTTTATCGAGAAAGTCCTCAAATACGTCCTCATTCTATTATTGAGTAAATCCTCAACTACGTCCTCATATTTTCCGAGCTATAACTTACATACGTCATCATTTATTTTATCCAGAATGTTCACAAATACGTCCTCATTCTATTATTAAGTAAATCCTCAACTACGTCCTCATTTTTTTGCCGAGCTATAACTTACATACGTCATCATTTTTTTATCGAGAAAGTCCTCAAATACGTCCTCATTCTATTATTGAGTAAATCCTCAACTACGTCCTCATTTTTTTGCCTATCTATAACTTACATACGTCATCATTTTTTTATTGAGAAAGTCCTCAAATACGACCTCATTCTATTAATGAGTAAATCCGAAACTACGTCCTCATTTTTTGCAGAGCTATAACTCTTAAATGTGATCATTTTTTATCGAGAAAGTCCTCAAATACGTCCTTATTCTATTATTGAGTAAATCCTCAACAACGTCCTCATTTTTTAGCCGAGCTATAACTTACATACGTCATCATTTTTTTATCGAGAAAGTCCTCAAATACGTCCTCATTCTATTATTGAGTAAATGCTCAACTACGTCCTCATTTTTTGCAGAGCTGTAACTTTCATACGTCATCATTTATTTTATCCAGAATGTTCACAAATACGTCCTCATTCTATTATTGAGTAAATCCTTAACTACGTCCTTACTTTTGCAGAGCTATAACTCTTAAATGTGATCATTTTTTATCAAAAAAGTCCTTAAATACGTCCTTATTCTATTATTGAGTAAATCCTCAAATACGTCCTCATTCTATTATTGAGTAAATCCTCAACTACGTCCTCATTTTTTGCAGAGCTGTAACTTTCATACGTCATCATTTATTTTATCCAGAATGTTCACAAATACGTGCTCATTCTATTATTGAGTAAATCCTCAACTACGTCCTCATTTTTTTGCCTAGCTATAACTTACATACGTCATCATTTTTTTATCGAGAAAGTCCTCAAATACGTCCACATTCTATTAATGAGTATATACTCAACTACGTTCGCATTTTTTTGCCGAACTATAACTTACAAACGTCATCATTCTTTTTATCGAGAAAGTCCTCAAATACGTCCTCATTCTATTATTGAGTAAATCCTCAACTACGTCCTCATATTTTCCGAGCTATAACTTACATACGTCATCATTTTTTTATCGAGAAAGTCCTCAAATACGTCCTCATTCTATTATTGAGTAAATCCTCAACTACGTCCTCATATTTTCCGAGCTATAACTTACATACGTCATCATTTTTTTATCAAAAATGTTCTCAAATACGTCCTCATTTTATTATTGAGTAAATCCTCAACTACGTCCTCAATTCGCCACTCATAATTTGAAAATATAAAAAATTTTGAAGAAAGGAAATTTTCTATGCCGTTGGCAAAGGTTTTTCTAGTTTCGTTTTTAGTAGGAGAAGACTTTACAAATGGTTTGAGAAGGGAGCAAAAAAATCCTACGATTTTCTAAAAAATTTGTGAATTTACATGAAATTCGCCACACAAAATAGAAATTTCCAAATTTTTGAAGGAGAGAAATTTTTCTTATCGTTGGCAAAGGCTTTTCTAGTTTCGTATTTAGCAGAAGAATACTTTACAACTGGTTTGAGGGGGGAGCAAAGAAATCCTATGATTTTCTATATAAACTTTTTTTTTGAGAGAAAGAAAATTTTCTTACTCTCAAAAATTAGAAAAATACGATTTTTTGCTCTTTTACTTTTTTCATGTTTTTGCAAAGGTTGGGAAAAAAATTTTTATTTCTCTCAAAACGAAGAAAAATACGATTTTTGTGCTGCCATACTTTTCCAATGATTTTGTCATGGTTCAAAATAAAAATTTTATTTTTCTCCAAAATAAGAAAAATACAATTTTTTTGCTCCCTTACTTTTCCCATGTTTTTGCCATGGTTCGAAATGAAAATTTTTTTACTCTCAAAAATAAGAAAAATCCTACTTTTTTTGTTGCCATACTTTTTTCATGTTTTTGTCAAAGTTCATAATAACAATTTTCTTTCTCTAAAAAAGTAATAAAAATACGATTTAAATTAATAAATAATAATAAAATAAATTATCAAAAAGTCAATTAGTAATTCACTATTATTGTTCACATTAATTTTGTTACTATTTTATTTTTCTATTTATTAAATTTATATTTTTTTTTACTTTTATTTAAATTCCAAAAGTTTAAAGAGCTAACCTTTTTTAACCTGCGAAATGGTTAATTTACTTTTATTTTCTATTTTCACTTACCTTTAAACTGTTGTGTTGAATTAATTTTCTTTTCATCAGTCATTTCAAATTTTATTTAATATTTTCTTTATCACTAGTAAAAATTTTATCTTTCAATATTCAAAGAATTGTCAATTTTGGGTTAGTATTTTGTAAACACACGTGCTTTTCTATTTCCCCTCAAATATCTTTTCATTTGTTTTTTCACTGTTGTTTTCTTCTACTCACTTTACGAACGCGAGAGAAGTTAGACAACAATAGACAATGGCGTTCAAACAATACAATCCATTGACAATTTTATTCATTTTCAATTTCGATTTTCTCGAAAAATATTCAACATTTTGCAAAACCGTTCGAGAGTTCCCTCTAAAATGTCACCCTGAGTCCAATAACCAAATATTGAATACGACTTCCTGCTCACCCTGTATGTAAAGAAACCTTTAATTCTACTTCGAGGACAGAAACCAAAACTTTTTCGCTTATAGAAAGAACAAAATACTATGTTGAAATTATCATGCAAGTACGTAAAGCTGAAATATGAATTTTGCAATTAATTACATGTATGTCTCTTTTCAGGTATTTACATTAAAAATTAGTGAATAATTAATAAAAATTCCTTATTTTTGTGAATAATCGAGGTAAACTTAAAATTTTTAAAGACATAAAATTAAATTTTTCATTTCTGACGCATTCCCAAAAAGTACCTAAGATGTAAAAACTATTGGTTATGTTCGTGTTATATCTATCTTGACTGAACGTTTATTTTTTATTATCTGAATTTAAAACCAATTTTTCATTTCCAGTTTTGAATATAATGTAGATTTGAAAATCAATAATTTTGAATTAGTAATAATTGATTCTCTTTCTGTATTTTTACTCAAAAATTAAAAACATAACTTTAAATTGTTCACTTCTTTGGTACCTTTCTTCGGAACGTAAAACATTGGTTTTATTTTTAAGGAGGTTCCATCCATTATCGAATAAACAAACAGTTTTTGATAAAACTTAACATACTACTAGTTAAAGCTTCTAAAGTTATGTAGTTAAATTTTTGAAACTCGTAGGTTCCGGAGAAAAAAGTTCTGATCAATTAATTTTTTCACTGTTTAACATTGATTCTTATGGGAATTCATAACTTTGCCACATATATTTTCGTACTATAAAATATTAAACAAAGAGATGTTGATCAAAGTTTGTATAGTTAAAGTTAGATATAAAATGAACGGATATTGTATTTGAAAAAGGTCAATAGGTTCCTGTGAGAGTTAAAAATAATTAATTAATAAAATTTTTTTTCACTTTCTGCGATACAAAAAGGACAACTTGCAGTGTCTGGCAACACGGCATTTCGCGTCACCACATTTTCCACCGTGCGCATGTCAAAACTTTGAGGTTATGCGCGCTTTATTTAAAATTTTACCATTAAAGAAAAACTTATTATTCTTTTCTCCTGTAAAACTGTCAATTTTCCCTATTTTTCATATACATTATGCGACAATACAAAACAACAGCTGATGACAACGTACACACCGTGAGTTGCAGTGTTGCCAGACGTTTCAAAGTACCAAGCAATTCAAATCAGACAAAAATGGTTATTGCTTTTAATAGTTCAGTGAATGGAGGGAACCTCCTTAAATTAGTGTTAATTATCTCCCACAGCACAAAAACTTTCCTAAATATTTATTAACTATTTACTTGCAATATTCGGAATATTTAATTGCAATATTAATTGAAAGCTGTGTGAAGATTTAAATGTCCCGATTAAATAAATGTTTAGCGCGAAACTTTCCAGAACATTTATTTAATCGTGACTATTGAACTTAAAAATCTAAACTATTTTTTAAATTAGCCAAATTTACAAGAAACTACAACGATTTTTGTGAAAAAGTCAATTTTGTAATTGTTTGGTTTTTTCTAAGGTTAAAAAAATAAAGTATAAAGAAAAGTTGTGCAGGCAATATTAAAGTTTTATCTTTATAAATGAAATTCAACCAATTAATTCAAGAAATAAACCATTTGTGTTTGCAACACTATATTTCACTTTCTTCCGGAAAACGCCACTACATCCAGGCTGTGATAATTCTATAATATATTGCAATTTTTCCTTTGCATCTTCGAAACTGTCTGAAAATTGAAATATTAACTATAATAATTAACAATATATAATGAAACGAAAAGCAGTAAAATTACAGTTATTTGTTTTGATTTATAGACTATATGTAGACTATCTTTCATTGTTTGAAGTATGTTTTCGAATAATTTTATAATTAAAGAAACTCGTAAAGAAATGTAAAAAAACTTCTCTTGACTATTCAACAATTTTGGGTTCTTTAGGGTCAGGACAAAAGTCAAAATTTTGTCTGCACTGAAAAATTATTTTATACACTGCAATCTACTTTACACACTAAAAAAATATTTTACACTCTGTTAAAAAAGTGACACTTTACCCACAGTTTTCCTTGTGTAAAATTCACATCGATATCAAGTTGAGGGACATTGTCAAAATTTTTTTTTGAGAAATCTCATTCAAAATAGTTTCTATATTATTATTTAATTGTAAATATTATCTTGTGCTGTAAATAAATAAAAAAATCTAAGTATTAGCATTTAGAAGAGACTAATGAATACACTTCTTATGAATTAAATTCCAATATGGGGGGAGGGTGTGAACACAGATAAATCAAATTATTGTTTACAAAATTGTTATTAAGAATGTGTAATTTTTAAATTAACAATTATACAAATATTTTTATTTAAAAGAATGAACAATTTCGTGTAATCAGTGTGTGTTTAATTAATTTACTGTGAAAGCATTTTGAGATATTCATTATTTTTATGATATAAAACAAATATGAAACAATTAATAACTAATATGCCGTATACAATAAAAAAATAAAACATACAATGATTACAAAAAAATGTTTTCACTTCTAAATAAAAACAATTGCAGGATTGTAAATTAAAAAAACTTCGCAGGAGGAAGGAAATTTTTTAGATGAACATAAAGAGAAATTGATTTTTACGTTTAACAAAAATTATGAAAACACCAGAAGGAAGCAAATTTTTTTTGACGATCCTAATAAAGAGGAAGCAAAATGTCTAAGAAATAAATATCTAGACTCAAATCTTGTTATACTCTAGAACACAGTAAACTGAAATTCAGGTGCTGTAGATATAAAACGTATTCATCAGTAACAGACTTGTCATTCGAATGATACTGCAAAGGCGAAAGAAATGAAACCAGAATATATAAAAAATATTTTACATTTACGTCTGCAATAAACATCGAACTTCTTTTACAGAAAAATATGTCGATATTACAATATGCTAAAAAAAGTAAGTCTGTGGAACAAAAAGCTATATAAATTAATAAAATAATTAATAATAACGGGGTCCGACCAGACCAAATGTATTAAAAAATTTCATTGATTTTCTAAATATTTAAAAATTTATTAAAATCAGTAGTTTACAACAAAACCAATCAAAATTTTAAACCTTTTTAAAAATTTTAATTATTTTTTGCATTAACTAAAAATTACAACAAATATAAAAAAATTAATAGTTAAAAAAAATTTCACAATAAATTAATGTCATTTACAATGTCTACACATAGGCGTTTGGAGATAATTGCGTCGGAATATGGATTTTTTGTTTAAAAATGATAATATATATATATATATATACGGTGGTTTTTCCGGAAAATACTAGTTTTTTGCTAATGTGAGCGTTTTTTGAGTACAATGGCGTCAGAATATGTGGGAATTAATGTAATAATTTTTTTCTCTTTGAAAAATTTTTTTTTTACCCTTATTTTAAGATTTTTAAGTATTTTTATACTGTTTAAGAGCCTATCACTTCGAAATTTAACTTTCTATGAAAAAATGTTCAAGAGGAAAGTTGTTTGTATTAACCTAATCTAAAGTAATATAAAAATAAAAATTCTGAAATTTGAAAAAATATAATTTTCAAAATTTTGAAACTACCGTAGTTTGCGTAGTTTTTGACGAAAATGGCTGGCTAACGAACTCGATCTGTATTTTAACACTATTTTTGTGCATGCAAAGTTGCAAGTTGATGCAATAAGTTTTTCAAGAATTATTGTGGCAACACCATTGTGTCTACAGGCAGACACGAAGACAGACATACAGACAGACACTTTTTCTAGACCATGTTTTTCGGACTCAGAGGACCCCAAAACGTCGTTAAATACTTAAAACATCTAATTGTCGGCTGAATGCTCAAAACATCGAATTTAATATATATTTAATTTAATATATAAACATATTTAAAAGAAAATTCAGCATTTTAGGTCTAATATTATAAGTAACTAACTGAGAAAAAAATGCTATTGAATCTATAGCACGCATATTCACATACGTTCAAAAGTAGAAGTCATCAACTTAATGCGAAATGTAGTTCATTTTATAGCATCGCTATTGAATCAAGTCATTTTTTGATTTAAAAGCAGTGCTATAAAATAAACTACATATCACATAAAGTTAATAACATCTGCTTTTGAACGTATGTGAATGTGCGTGCTATAGATTTGATAGTATTTTCCTCTCAGTTTAGCTGTCGTACCCGTCTTCGACGCGTTTTAGTTTCTACCAATACATATAACAGTTTATCTACCAATCTGGAAAACCGTAAAATAATAGGGAATTTATATTGACCGGAAAAATAATATTTAGTTACCATTTGATTAAGGGACTAACATTTTATTATCAATTCACTTATTTTTAACTAATTTGTTAATTTGTGCCAATTAATATAATAAATTTTTTTTTATTTGATAAGAAAATTCCTAGTTTAACTTATTCCCAGTTTTTCTCGGTCACATTAAATTCCCGGATATTTGCCGGTTGGTAGACACCCTGTTATTATAACTTTTGTCTTTACATTGCTCAAAACATCTCTAAAAGTTAAATCTAGAATTAAAATAAAAAAACTTGTTAACATATAAGTTTTCACCCAGTAGCATAGTGCTTGTATTGTATCACATGTGAGTTACAATTCTTGACATCCTACAATATCGTTTTAATAACAAAAACAAAAATTTTCTTGATAATTTCTGATTGGTCAATTTTAAAATTCGCGCCGAAATAATTCTATCAAATTGATATTCGGATAAGTTGAATTTCTAGTAAATTAAAAATCGAAGACATGTACATTCTGATAAAGTAGATTTCTATCAAAAAGATTTTCGGCAATATTCAGATTCTATTTAATTACGCTTCTGTAAAATTACGATTCTACGAAAAAACGATTCGCATAAATTGATATTCGGTGAAATTAGATTTCTGGAAAATTGAAATTCGATTAAATTGATTTTCTGCCAGATTATAATTCGGACGAATAAATATTCTACTAAATTAAAACTCTTTCTACTTTTCTTTCAGTCAAGCTATCATTCTAACAATTATATATTCTACTATAATGATATTCTAGGAAATAAAATTCAATTAAAAAACATTTCTAACAAATCTGGTTTAGGGTCTTTACATGCCGTTTTTGTGTGTTTAGGGTACATAAATTTTGTGACAGACATACATACATGCATAAGTAGATCACAATTGTTTTTAAATTTTAATTAGCAACTTCTCGATTTTTTCAACTTTTAAATATTTGTATTTTTAACCACAGAAAACATAAAAGGTAAAATACATTTAAAATTTTAAAAATTCTAAAAGTTGTAATAACATAGTTTAAATTTTGTTTTAATTTTTGTAGTAACAGTTGTAAAACTGTATTTCAATAGAGCGCTAAAACGTTTCACTAAAAAACGTGAGGTGTTAAATTACATTTTAAATATTTAAGTAATTTAAAATTGTTCTAAATTATTAAAGTGTTAAAGATATAGTTTAAATGATTTTCTTCATTATTATAATGACATTTGTAAAACTATTCTTAATTATAGCGCTCTAACATTTTTCACAAATAAATGCAATTATTAAAAGCATACTTAGTCACATTTAAATTAAAATTTAAATGTATAGAAAAGTCGAAACAAGCTTCACTTCCTTATTTTTAATTATCTTCCGCCAGAACATATTCATCGATGTCACAGTTTTCTGCAAGATAAAAAAATTTGAAATTAATACGAATTAACATTTTTTCTTCGTTTTCATGTTTCAGATTATTCATTTTCAGTTTAAATATATATATATATATATATATATATATATATATATATATATGTGTGTGTCAGTCCACGAGAAAACGTGCTTTAGCTCCCAAATATGAATTTTACGAGAAACGTATTTGAAGCTGTTTGGTTCAAATTAAGCTCATGTTTAAACAATTATAACCAAAAAATCTAGTTAAAATTAAAAAGTGTTTTTAAATTTTGTACATGAAAGAGAAACTCAAAATCTACAGAGTATTATTAAAATTCGACATTAATTTTTTAGGAGCTAAGGCACGTTTTGTTGTGGATCGTCACATATATATTTGTCAAATTTTCTCAAGTGCACCGATGTCAAAATTACAAGTTGTTGAATCGGGATAATATTTTCACAGTATTTAGTAGTAATGCTGCCGTCCTGATGAAGAAAGTGGTTAAGTGACATTTTTATGAAAAATGAGATTTTTATACCGTTGGATTCGTAATAAAATTTAGAATCTATCTACAGTATGACATTTTACCGATATAAATTAATTTAAAAAAATAAAGAGACCCTAATTATCGTCCTCGCAGAGATTTTTGTAAAATACTTATTTATAGAACCGTACTTGCAGAAAATTTAACCGTACTTGCAAAGATTCGCCAAAATGATGACGTAGATGAGAACTTTCATTGGAGCTCGAATGAGTACTTCAACCACCAAGTATTATGAAATTTTATAAACAATTGTAGAGGGGGAGGGTGATGAAGATTATGGATAAGTATGAGCAATGAGTTTTCTAGAAAATTGTAATTTTTACACAGTAAAGTAAAAAAAATGTTGACCTATTCGAAATTCAACCCTTTTTTTGAAAATTAAAAATTTTGTTGTATGTTTTTCAGAAAGGACTTTTCTATTTTCTTTTTTTTTGTATCATAAGAATGCTTACTATATGTATTTTCAATATATGTAACAAAAAAATGACGTTTTTTTGTTTTTTAATAACTATAATTAATTAATAAAAATTAAAATATTGAACAACAAAATAAAGTTAACGCAATTCTGAATTCGCCCCTTTAAAGCATTATAAAATCCGCACCCATCGAGACCTATATGAAGTTTTTTGTATAAATTATAGTTCTATAAATAAATATTTATAAAAAATTAATTAACAAATTAAAATCATGCATACAAATAAGGATAGAGTGTTAGTTCTTTCTCTAAAAAGATGTTAATACAATTCTACGTTCAAAAATGTATCCAAGTAATTTGCAACGATTCGCAATTAAAAAAAACAACATCTTTATGTTTAACCCTTTTTTGAAAATAAAATATTTTATTAATTTTTTTAAAAAGCACCCTTTTTTCTCCTTTTTTTGTACCAAAAGAAAGCTCAAGATGTGTACTTTTAATAGGGGAGGCTGGTCCCATACCGACCCCCCTATGTTTCTTAAAGATGGTACCACTAAAAAATTCGTCAGTACTATAAATCGAACACTTTCACAACACCAACAACTGGGCCACATGTTTGGTCAATGCGTTTGATTTCATTTTGGAGATTCAAGCAATAGTAGATTTTTGCATTGGTTAAATTAATTTTTGACCTATACGGAATTCGAGCTAACAGTGTTTTTTGAATACAGGAAAATTTTTACAAAATTAATTTTGATTGTATATGGCCTTAACTTCAACGCACAACATTCAAATTAAATTGATTCTATTGATATAAGTGATTAGCAAAACATTTTGTGAAAATAGTGGGGGTGGTCCCAACCTGACCCCCATATTTTTACATTTTAATTGTTTATTCTCTTCTTTCTTATTGTTCACATGAAGTGAGGATAGGTTTTGCATATTTACTTTTATTTTTTAGGAATTTATAAAATATTTTACTAGCAATCACAGCACATATTACTTAACTTTAAGTTTTTTGGTTAAATATTTTATTCATTGTCAGTTGTAAAATGTTCTTGACAAGGCGATATGAATTAAGAAGCGTTGTACTTTTCGACATCTTTGGAAGCAGTTAAGTACAGAAACGAAAAAAGATTAATAACAAATTTCGTGTATATTTTACTAAAAATAGGGCGAAAATTAAAACAGGTAAAACCATTGCTGCTATTATATTGGAAATTCAGATACTGTTTAACAATTTATATTTGTTATCATTTTAAAGAAGGCCTTAAAACTTATTTAAATAATGTAATAATATTAATTCAAGTTCAGCTATGTCAACATAAATTATAGACATGAATAATTTCAGAAGAAAGTTACTAATGATTTATTTATTTACCTTTTTGTTCAGAAAAAGGTCCAAAAATTTATTTAAATTGAGTCAAAATAATTTAATAGTTCATTACAGACTGTTGAATTTTATTTTAATTACTATTAGAATTTGATATCTTAATTTTTCTTAAGATTTCTCCCAAAAAAATGGGGGTCGGTTTCACACCATGGGGGGGGTCGGTTTCGGACCACCAATTTTGGGGAAGTTAAAAACGTAAAATTTTGCTTTTTCTTTAAATCTTTCATTAATGACAATTAGAAACCTTGGCAATCGTCAGAAAACATTGAAAAATAGTTCCTATACTCAAAAAAATGTTGAGGAAAACAAACAAACACATTTTTGGCACATTTTTAGCCTTTGCACTTTAGGTGGTCGGTATGGGACCACCCTCCCCTATATGAAACCCAAAAAGGACGTTTTTTATTTCCGAATTTTTTTTTAGGTCGGATCGAGCTGAGCTCGAGTTTTCTTGATGTATCGAACACCCGATATTTTCGGGTACTCGAATGCAATCGGGTAGCCCGAAATAATCGTGTAACCCTGAATTTTCAGGTATCCGAAATCATTCGCTTTTCTAAAAATTCGGGTACTTGACATTTTCGATAAACTGAATTTAATCGGGTACTCAAAAAAACTGAGAACCCAAATGAATTTGAGTACGCAAATCTGCGATAATTTGTTGAATAACAATTCAACAACTTGTAATTTTGACATTGGTACACTTGAGAAAATTAGACCCATATACAAAATAATTTAATTTAAAGTATATATCTGAATTTTTGTTTATTTCAAAACCTTAATATTTTAGTTATACCAGAAACAGCACAATATTTAAGGTCCATAATATGTGACGCCCCACGGTGAAAGGAATCTTAGCTTCAGAAAAATTGGTATTGAGTTACTTGCATCATTCTATAGTTTTTGAGTTGTTCTTTCATATACAGGTTTTTTGTTATTAATGTTTAAAAAATTGTACTCTTCGTGAACACTGACAACTATCAATGTGTAGTGAGTAATGTGGATGAATTTCATTGTAACATTTTTACTAATCCGAGTGGCTCTACTTTAAATGCCATTCCTCTAGAATTTCTTTACTCTTTTACTTTTGTACGTTACCATGACAACCTGCAGACAGACATACAGACAGCACAGGTCTGAACGCTCCATAATTGACCTTTCGGTAATATTGCTTTTCGGTTCCGTTACATTTAGATTAGTTATAATTTCGGCCATAAAAGATTTCATTAAATTCACATTATATTGAACCACGATTTGACAATATAAAATTAGATTAAATTAAATTTCTGCTTTTTAACTTTCGACAAAATAATAAATTGACAATTTTTAAATTCTGTCAATTATTGTTTAGTGAAAATAGAAATTATGTCAAATATTAATTCGCGAAAATAATTTTCTTAAATTCTATGTTTGATAAAAATAAATTCGTAAATTTAAAAGTTATACGCTTGTGAATTCCATATAATAGTCATTATGTTCTTTTCATTCTGATACAAATGGATGCAACCCCTTTGCGTTCACGAAGCCGTTGTGTTTAGGCCAGGGTTGTGCACGTAATATACCTAAGGTAAGTTACATAGGTTTTCTACGTATGTTACTTACGTAATATACCTCTTTGGTTTTCTACAAAATGTATTATACATACAGCACGGGTGTGAGATTAAGCTACATAACCTTAAATAGTCACGTATTCTTATCCTTAGGTCAGTTTTGTTGTTATAGGAAATCTTTTTGAATTGTTTTGTAAATAAATGTGTACATTTTTGACACTATGAATTGTGGTGGTCGACCGAAACATAATTCGTGGAAAGAATTGTTTCGAATTACAAAAATTGGAAAACGGAAAAAATGCGGCCTAAAGGCGCTTGCACACTTCCAAATTTTTCGGCGAGCAGCGAATTTTCACGGTTGTGAAAACTCACGTCACTAAATATGATTGGTTCTGCAAAAAGCTATTTGAAAATGAACCCTTGTCAGAGCCAATCATATTTAGTGACGTGAGTTTTCACAACCGTGAAAATTCGCTGCTCGCCGAAAAATTTGGAAGTATGCAAGCACCTTTATGCTTGCTTTGCAACAAAACTTTGAAAAACACTTTTATTTTGTTCGTTGTTGCAAATATTTCTTTAACAAATAAACAGTAATTATTCTTTATCTAACACAAAGAGGAATTCAGGATGAATATATTAATTTGAAACAAAAATGTTTATAAAAAAAGATTTATTCTTATCTATGTCCTAACAGACGTTTGTATCCAATATTTTTCAAAATATTGTTGCAGTGCAAACATTTTGTAACATTTGATTTATTTTGATTTGATTCATCTACTATTGTCAAACGTTCAAATTGCAATTTATCATAAGCGATATATGGATGAGTTGTGGACTTCAATTTTGTTGTCATATTTTGCAAATAGTTTTTAATATAAACTTTCACTTTTAACTCACAAATCAATAAATAGGAATCAATCAATAAATTAATATCAATGAATTAAATATCAGTTTTGAGTTTTTGACCGTTGTTACAATTGTAATTTGAAAAAGTGAGGTTATGTATAGATGTAAGATGTCGGTATGTAATATACATAGTTTTCTACGTTTTATACAGGATATTACCTCGAAAATGTATTATACGTCGAAAACCGCCAGTGACGCGTCACTGCACAACCCTGGTTTAGGCCTTATATGATTTTGGAATTCTATTGGAGACAGGCCTTAACAGTCATACAAAAAAGTTGTTTACATATTTGGGCGCGAGCAGAGTTACTATTATTTATTCTATTTTACACACAGTGTTATTATAAATACGTAATTATAAAAGCAGTGTATTAAGAATAAGTAAGTGATACGTAATAGGACTGAGAGAGAAGAAGATAGTTTACAAAACTATAGAATACTTGGACAATAGTGAGTGCTTCTTATAATACCTCGTGGTGTCAGGTAAGTTACTTTTTTAATAAGAAAATTTCCCTTTCAATTAAGTGCTATTAATTAATTATTTTGTGTAAGTTGAGAAAAAAAATTCTTTTACTTTTCAACTGCAATATTATTAATTATATTTTTGGAACTTTGGTTTTACTTTTCCGTGAAGGAAATTTTAAATTATCTATAAAACTTTTATAAATGATCTTAACAAATTATTCTCTAACATATATAAATATGTTTAATGAAATCCCAATCGATTGTTTAAATGTATATTGGTGAGTTTGTGAATGCACATTTACTTTTAAACACGATAAAACAAATTTAAATACAAATTGGTAGGCATATTCATAATAATAATATCTCATAATGAACTAAAAAGTTTAAAGAAATCATGAAAGAAAATTTTACTTTTTCACAAAAATTTATTACTTTACGTATGAAAGTTAATATATATGTGTAATTCCACGCCAAGGCGAAAATCATTTTAATTTTACATTTTTAATTTTTTTCTTATAGTACTCATTGAAAAATAACGTTTTTTTATGTATTATGTATATTTTGTTTGAAATGCTTATAACTCGGCCAAAAATTGATGAAATTGAATGCTCTTTTACGAAAATTTTTGTCTTCACAAGTATTTTTAATTAACTAATTATGAAATAAAATAAATAATAATTAATACTGAACAAAATTCAATTTAAGCAAAAAAGTTTTACTTGGTTTAACCATTTTAGCGGCATGGCGTTCCAATTGGCGTCGCATGAGTAGGTGACAGAAGCGACAAAAAATACGAAAATGGCGTTCATATTTAAACTTGATTCCTAAACTCTGTAAACAAATTAAGTTTACTAAACCAAATGTTCTTTATCATTTAAGATTATGAATCTTAAATAGATTTTAAAAAATTCAAATAGGCAGATTCAAAATTGAGAACTATTTTGGGTGAATATTGGAACGCTATTCGTAAAAAGTATTTAAAATTGGCTACATTAAAACCTTTATAAACCCATTTAACATCTTTAAAAAATATTTTTTTCTTGTCCTATTCATCTACACTTCTCTAAAATAATAATATTTTATTTTGTCAAGTTTAACTTGACTACAGACTTTTGAAATCGAGTTCAAGTAGGAACGCCATTTTCGCACTTTTTTGCCGCTTCTTTTACTAACTCATGGAACGCCATGCCGCCGAAGTGGTTAAGTAATTATTGAGATTGTGTAGAGAATAGCCACTTAATGCATTTACTTTGTTCACTTATGATTTTTTAGTGTAAAAATAATTAAATATTTATGTTGAATAATTATATAATAATTAAATTAGAATATGGAACTAATTATAAATTTTTCTTTTAGAAATTAATATAATGGACAATTCTAAACGTAAAAGGGATGATATAAGTGACGAACATGTTGAGTCTGACGACGAGGTATGTAAAGAAAAATAGAATAAAACCGTAAATAAATATAATTTCAGTTACAGGGATTTTCATTATAATACCGCCTAGAAAATTTTTATAGAGCTACGGTACTTATGACAACGTTGCTTCTGTAAGTTATGGTCCACGAGAAGCCACAAATTTCAAAATAAATAGTTTTTGTCATTAATTAATACAACAAATTTTTTAATCAAGTTTGAAGTAAAATGACTTCTCTTTATAAAAGCTGTAGTTTTTTTGCTAATACAGGAAAATTTTATAATTAATTTTATTCCAGAGCACTGTGGCACAAAAACTAGATTTTTCAATATTGAAAAAATTTTAAGTGTGTTTCTTGAAAAGTAGGTTGTTCAAACAAATTTAATTTTCCTTTTTTGATTTAGAAATGTATACTAAATTTCAAGATGATTCAACAAAAGTGTTTATATTTAACCGTTTTTAAAATGTTTGTTAAATTTGTGAAATATTCATGTAAAAAATACAATTAAAAAAATTTATTTTTATACATTCTTAAAGGAATGATTTAAAATATATAGCAAACATTAAGTATTATATTACTCCTCAAATGTATCTGTTTCCTGTATTAGCAAAAAAAAACTACAGCTTTTATAAAGAGAAGTCATTTTACTTCAAACTTGATTAAAAAATTTGTTGTATTAATTAATGACAAAAACTATTTATTTTGAAATTTGTGGCTTCTCGTGGTCCATAACTTACAGAAGCAACGTTGCTATAAGTACCGTAGCTCTCTAAAAATTCTCTAGGTGGTATTATAATGAAAATAAACTTTTCCTGAAAAAAATCCTCTTGGCGCGTTTTTGGCAGTGAAAATAAGAATTTTGTAAATAATACATAAACAAACAATTTCATACAAATAAACTTCGTAAAAGGTAACAAAGTTAATTTTTTAAACATGTTTAAAGTGTGTAGAATTTCACGGTAAACAATTAAACTCTACAAAATTAAACAGAATTAATTTTTTATTTACTCAATAAATTAGCTGCCGGATAGTAAAACCACACATAAAATTCTGACAGTATTTTTAGTTGTCCCCTGACACCCAAAAATTAACTTCAATCAAAAAAATTTTTTTAATCACTTTCTTATAGGAATTTTTCCGGTGCATCTTTTTTCTCAAATGAAAAATATTGAATTTTTTTTCTTCTCAAATTAAACGCAAAAAATACTTTTTATAGAAACTCAAATTTAATTGAAATTTCACTTCAACTCGCTCTAAAATCTAAAGTTACTGACCGCTTTTAACCAAATTTTCAGAAATTATAGCTTAAACTATTTTAAGAAATTTAAAGATTGATATCAAAAAATTTTATTAATTTTTATTTGTTCATGATTTTCAATCGCTTTGTTTAACAAGGGAATTTTCACCAACGCCAAACTTACAGCGAACAAAATGTTCATTAATATATGATAAAGTTTTTGTAAAAATTTTTAATTCAATCAAAACAATACTTTACGAAAAAAAAGCGAAAATGTTTCGCGGACGTACGCTGGATTTCACGAGTGTTTCGCGCTCTGTCGACCGATGACGGTATTTACCTTGTCAACAAAGTCATATGTTATATGCATAACACACCCGTGAAATCCAGCGCACGTCCGCGAAACATTTTAGCTTTTTTCGTAAAGTATTGTTTTGATTAAATTAAAAATTTTCCCACCAGATCTAAATTTCGGGAACGTCAATACACGCCGTAGACACGGACAAAATACGGAACACGAGACACATAACAGGGAAAATAACGAAATTCAAGAATTGCGTGAGTCAATGTTCTTAATGCAACAACAAATGACAACATTAATGTCATTAATACAAAGACAGACTGAACAACAAATCACCATGACAAGTACATGCCAAACATGTTACACATCGACAACAGTAACACGACAATCTGACCCAGTTTCCAATCCGGCTAATTACGGACAGACGGTAAATAATAGGTACGCACACCCAGAAAACAGAATTGACTCGACAGCGTCACCTATAATTCAAACCGCGACAGTAGGTAATTCGGATCCGGGTTTCGAAGGGTTAAGTTGGAGCAAGCACTTAGACCGGTTACCACCTCCACCGCCAACAATTTACGGTACGGGACACAGACCGTCCTTATCACGACCAGACGGACAACCAACAACCGAGTCTGACAGACCGAGACAAACACCATACTACCCGACAAATAGTATGTTTCCCCAAACAAACCCCACATTTGCCGCATTCGAAAGACGAACATTCGGCAGTTACGACCAGCAAAGATGGTCACAACAAAACGTGACAGAAAGCAGACAAAACGTTTTTGACCAAAATTACGGACGAAGACAAACTGACTTTTTTCAGGGACAAAATAGACCATGGGAACAGGAAAACATGTACACCCAAAGACAGAGTTACATGCACAGACACCCCAGAGACGTCGCGAGAACAGTCGAAAGCTGGAACGTAAAGTTTAACGGACAAAGAGGGGCAAGCGTTGACAATTTCTTGTGGCGAGTAGAAGAGGGTAGGGCCGCGTCATTCATGACTGACGAAGAACTGTTAGTAGCAATGCCTTTCCTCCTAACCGAGATGGCAGCACATTGGTATCGTCAAAACAGGCAAAGATGGAATACCTGGGAGGAATGTAAAAGACAATTCCAAATTCGGTTTGGAGACTCCCGATACCAAGATCGTTTAGAGGAGCAGATTCTCTTTAGAAGACAGGGACCTGGAGAATCTGCAATCGATTACCTGACATGCATGTACGGACTATACGAACTGTCGACTAGACCAATTGACATGACAGCACAGATGGACCGAATACATGCGAACCTTAGGGCTGAATACCGTAGAGCAATCCGTAGACACGAATTTTACGATTTTAACGGTCTAGCGGAGTTAGCTACCGAATACGAGCGAGTAACCGCAATTACGGATGATGACACACCCCCACCCCCACCTGAGAAATCGCTTATTCCGGAGTATGCGTTTCGAGGGCAGGTTAGGGCAAATCAAACACCGTTAAACATCGCGGCAGTGAAATCGGAAACGGAACCATCACCGGGACCGATAAACACGGCAAACTCACAAACAAACACGGATAAGCTATGCGAAACTTGGCCAAAAGCAATGGAGGAATTGGTGGCAGCTCTGGCGAACAGTAAAAGTTTTACCTCGCCAAGCAACCAACAGTCCTCCAAACAGTCAGGAAAGTCCAAATGGAATAGAGAAAGGAATTCCCAAACGAATAAAAATACGAATAGTTTGACTTCAAAAAATAATTCCACGAAAAATTCTAACTCTCAATCAGACAACGACACGAAAAGAAACCCGAAAGAAATAGTTTGTTGGAATTGCAAGAAAACTGGTCACTTCTAAACAGGTTGCGCTTTACCACGTCGTAGTAACTACTGCAGGCGGTGTGGTAAAAACGGTGTTACCACCAAAACCTGCGAAGGGTGTCCGGGAAACCTGAAGAAGGAGGAGAAGTAAAGGTCAACTCCTCCTCCTCCTCAGAAACTGACCAGACCTCAACAACAGTAATAGTAAAAGCCGCGGAAAAATCCGTACCCGTACTCATAGAAAACCGGAAATCCACGGGGATCGTTAACAAGAAGTCGAAAAACCGGAAAGCCACCCGAAAATTTGAGGCCAACCAAACTGTCTTGTTGAACGATCGCGTTGAGGCAGTTAATGGTGCATGTCCATGGGAGAAAAACCAAGCGATCATGTCACTTCTGAAATCGGACATTGAACCGAATTCAATATCCGAAGAAAAACCGCTGCGATTAGAAATTAGGGAACCGCCAGCGGAGGACAAAGGTTTTAGTTTGAGGGTATTTACGAGTATACGAATAGGTAATACCCCTAACGTACAAGCCTTAATAGATAATGGTGCATCGCGCACAGTATTGGGAGATATCGGTTTAGCAATTGCCGACAAGTACAAAGCGGAATTGCAACCGGCAACCGAAAAAGCAGTCGTGACAGCCGACGGTACGGTTTGTCCAGTAAAAGCAGTCTGCTATCTCCCAATAGAGGTCGATCGGGTATCCCGCATGATGAAGGTGCTGATCGTTCCAGGAATGGGTGAACAGGTATTCCTGGGAGTGGACTTTATTCACACCTTTGGCGTGATACTTGATAATAGTCAAAGAAAATGGTACATGGACGACTACCCAGGCACGGTACACCATTACACGGAAGAGGGTATAGAAGCAATTAAAGAGACAGAGGAAAACACCCTACCAGAAGTATGTCAAGAAAACGGGTTAAAAGTAATCTCTGCCGAAGAAAGAAATTACTTAGAACAATTTATTTCTTCTATACTCAAATTAGTAACAGAATTAAGGAACAACTCGTGACAGCTCCAACTCTGACGTATCCTGACTTTACGTTACCGTTCTAACTACACACCGACGCACTACACACGATTTCGGTATTGGTGTAGTTCTTACTCAAGTACAAGAAGGGAAAAATCGGGCAATAGCTTACACGAGCAGAACGTTAACATCAGCCGAACGGAAATACTCGGTCACCGAAAAAGAATGCCTCGCGGTAATTTGGGCTTTAAAGAAATTCCGACATTACCTCGAAGGGTTTCATTTCACGGTCATTACCGATCACAGTTCACAACGTTGGCTTCATAACTTGCCTAATCCGACTGGACGGTTGGCTCGGTGGGCGTTAGATCTCCTAGAATACGATTCGGAAATAGTGTATCGGAAAGGTTTAGAACATTTGGTTCCTGACGCACTATCAATAATGTATGAAGAGGAGATGGCGCTACCAATAGCTGCTATGGAACCGGTGGAAGAAGTATGGTACTGCCAACGTGTAAAGAAAGTGAATGAAACTCCGAGAAAATTCCACGGATGGTAGGTAACAGACGGTAAACTTTATTGTTATCGCCCAAAACCGCTAATAGATTCGGTAATCGATGACCCCCAAGTACTAGTTTCGGATAACGGCACAGAATACGTAAATCAAGCGTTCGAAGGATTAACGGAAGCGTATGGAATCAAACACGCGTTCACCCCAGTATACCACCCGCAATCCGACCCGGTAGAACGGGTAAACCGAGTAATAAAGACAATGAATTCAGCGTACGTTTCCAAAAATCACAGCAAGTGGGACGTATACCTAAAAGACCTTAGATTTGCGTATAATACCGCAGTTCACGGTAGTACTGGTGTCAGCCCCGCATTTCTAAACACGGGAAGGGAACCGAGGCCGTACAATAATCTACGGTACAGAACGGAAGAACCAACAGAATTCGAAGCAACAAACGAAGACGAATGGTTAAAGCGAATAGAGAAACTTAAAGAATTACAAGACTTAGTGACACTACAAATGGACAGCGCGTTTAATAGACAAAAAGCTCAATATGACAAAAGACGTCGAAACGTAATATTTCAAGTAGGGGATAAAGTCATGTGCAAGAAACAAGTAACTTCATCCGCTAGTAAGAAAATCACACGAGCGTTCGGTGGTAAAAATCAGGGACCGTTTACAGTAATACGAATTTTAGGACCTTCCGTATACGAAATCGCAACAAATGAAGGTAGATCACTAGGTAGGTTCCCTATAAAACTCTTGGTCCCCTACAGAGAACCTAGGGATGGGGGAGAAAAAGATAACCCATAAAAGGAATCTCTTGAAGATAGAACTCGCATTTGTAAATAATTAACATAGAATAGTCGTCTTAGTTTAGATTTAGATAGGAAACTGAGAAACAACAACAACAAAAAAAGATATTAATTTTCGTTGTTGTACATATTTTAAAGGATTAGATTTAGTTTTTTTTGTAAATTCTTGAAAACTTTTGTTTCTATTATTTGGGTTGTCTAATCTGTAATTTTACCAGACAGATGCAACCTCAGAAATTATAAAGAGAGAGATAATAACACTCACAGGGAACAATGTTGTCTTTTTCTGTTTAAAGAATTGAAGATTTTTTTTGTTTATTGATGACAATATTAACCTATTGACCCACTTTAGTCTTCGAGAAACCTATTAAATAGACACTCAGAAGAAGAATCCGAGCATCACGGTAGCTAACGGTTCAAAGAAAGAAAAACAAATGGTAGGCAGGAAGGACACTGCACGTAATAAGGTAATAGATTTAATACAATCTTAATTTCCAAAGCATTACGTACCCTGTCAGATCGACAAAGATTTAAGGGTTATTAAGGGTTTGTCAATAAATAATAATAAATGTGGATAACGAGTGAGATGTATTCTGGTCATAAAACCGATAAAGTTCGGGAATATGTTTCGGCTAGGCCAAGGGGAGTTGTAACGTTGATTTTAAATAATCACGTTATAAAAACCGAATTAAGTTCTCGCCGAAACTCATTCAATCTATTCTTAAATAATTATTATAAATTAAATACGGTAGCCAGAATCGAACTCAACATTTTTACTTTATGATTATATGTGACGCTCCACGAAAGAAGGGACCTATCCCCGAAATAACATTAGGCTCAGTTTTCATGCATTGTGTACGGAAAATTGAGCCTAATGTTCTTTCGGGGATAGGTCCCTTCTTTCGTGGAGCGTCACATATCTTTGAATTGTATAGAATCGAGATAACACAGAAATGTTGAGTTGTACAGAAATATATTGTTTATCTCAAGAGAATTCCACACGTTATGGTTGATTATAAAACATCATGTTATTTATTGTTATTTAATTATCAACCGACCGAAAATGTGTCAACAATTTATACTAATCGGCACAAATCTACTGTCAACTGGCAACCACCTGTCATAGATGTTGGGCCTGTTATCATGCTGCTGGGGCGAACCCATGGTGCGCATGATCTATATACGGGACCGAAGCAGGATGCCAATTTACCTAATTTCGACAGTTCGTGCCTGGCTGCCGATTGAAAGATGCGGTGATACCGCGGTTGGTGGTTTCAGCAATTTAAAGTAATTACCAGTGAAAAATGGATTTCCGTGCCCGCCTGGAACGGATTAGAGGTTAGTGCTCAGGACTCATCTCCTCCTTATCTTGGGAATATCACCGATGTACGATGTGACCGAGAAATAACCTCAAGACCAAGGACCGCATGGCAAGCCGATACGACGCCGCCATTTTCGGTTGTCGATTACATAGACCGGCGTGTGGAAGTTCTCATTCTCTGATAAATGGAATTAAAGTGTGGAAAAATAAAGTTACATCATTTCAATTAATTAATTAAATTCTCTCGAGTCAAATTTGTTAATTGAGTGTAAATTCATTGTGTCTGTCTCTCTCTCCTGTGTGCGGTACTCACGCCTGATAGAATCTCGTCACTTAAAGTTAACTTCGATTTAAATAAAATAGTGAGCTCGGTTTTGATCTAGTCCGGGAAAGTTCCTGTTTTGATTCCGCTATCGTGATCCGGGTAGTTTACCTACCTGGCGCCGGGGAAGTTCCCTAAAACGGGTCATCGATGGTGCATTATAAATTCGAAGTGTGGAGTTTATAATTAGGTAATCGGGAAACCGATAGTTGCCATTTTTGTAACGATTAATGGGTAAAACCCGTAAGGAGAAGTAAATATCGTTACAATAGTTATAATGTTTTAGGAAGTTATTGACTTTATATTCAAGTAAAAAATTACAAATTTTTATTAATAAATATTCCAAAATGGCGGCACAGGAACCATTTTAGTAATGCATATTTTTTTTCATAAGCTCTGCGGCAAGCAGTATAAGTAATGTAAATTTCAGTCTAGAAACAAATAAAAAAATTTTTCTTAATCTACATGAGAATAGCTACAGAAATACGTAGGGGATTTTAAAAATATTGATTTTTGTGTAATTGGCAAGCATTTGAAGAAAAAACTCATTTTCCGACCAAAGATAACGACACTTAATTGTTTATAACAATTGTGTAAATTAACTTATCAAAAAAACCCTACGTATTTCTGTTCAAAATTTAATTTTAAAAATGTAATAAAAAAACCCGATTGAAAATAGTGAAAATTGTTTAATTTATACTGCTTGCAGATTTCTAAAACTGTGTTTTGAGAAAAACGCGTTAAAAGAGCAACACCATTACAGCGGGCAAAAAGATAAGCACTTGTTCAATAATTTTTTTTTAATATAAGGAAAAGGAATATAGTAACAATATTTTAAGTAGTTATTAACTTACATATTTAACTTAAAAATTACAAATTTTAATTATTAAATATTTGAATATTTAAATATTTAATTTCAAAAAATAATCCTTTTATTTTATTATCTTGTATAATTATCTTGTATATTATCTTGTATAATTATAAAAAAGGCATTATATACAGTTCTTAAATGTAAATACTTCTTTTATTTTTCACACATAATGAATATTTTAAATTTGCATTAACTTCACTTTTTCCAAGAGTCTATTCTGTTATTTTTTTCTTATTTTGCTCAATTTTGTATAAAATTATGATTTTGTTGTGGTAAAAAATATAAAAACAACGAATTTCATTTTCTAAAATAAATTTTGAAACAAAATGTTTGTGGCAAAATTCAAAAATTATATTTGTTCAGAAATAATAAAACATTAAAATATCACTTCTTACGAAAACTGGTTTTTAAACAATAATGAAAAAACTGTTACTGTATGTTTTTTTTAAATTTTTACTCATTCAACACATTATTTTTCTGTTGTAGACGCAGCCTAAAAATACAAAATTAAAAAAACATTTAATATGCTTTTATTTATATTATAATAAAAAACAATTATTTGCCGAAAATAAAATAATATTCCAAAAGAAAACAAACAGTGGCCATCTTTCTAATTTGGTTTCACGCGTGCGTAAGAGCAACGTCCATTTTTCAAGTTTCACGTGTTCGAGTTACGTTTTTGAGTTCGATTTCCTCTCATTCGAGTTCTATGCTTTCTGTTTTTTTTAGAAAGGACTTGAGGAGTCAAAATTTCATTCTACTTAAATGTTTGAGACTTACAGACGGTCAATTTTATTTTAATAGGCCTTATTTTGTAGATAAATATCCAAAGAATAATTAAGTTAAATTTTTAAAAAATCTGATGAAAATGAATCGACGCGACAAATACCTTAATATTTCCAAAAGTTTTAGATGAAATTTAATAAAATTTGGAAGGCTTCCCAGCTTAAAATCCCCGTACAGGATCCTTAAAGGATCTTCTCGGGTGCCTGTACAGGTCCTGTGCAGGATCCCATACAGGATCCTATACGGGATTTTGGGACAGGGTTTCTGTGCAGGTTCCGATGCAGGAACCTTAGTTATCAAAGATTTCTGTAAAGGTTCCTGTACAAGAACACTTGCAGGATCCAGTACAGGAAACTTTGCAGTTTTGTAAACTGCAGGTACTTAAGTGTAAAGGATCCTGTAGGGAACCCGTAAAGGATCCTACACGGTTTCCTCAATTAATTTATTTATATCTTTAACTCCTGCGCAGTAGTTTTCTGTGAGTTTCTCGAATGCGCAATACATTTTTCTGTCCAACATTGATATACGAGCCTAACATATTAAAATGTGAAGTCTATGTATGTCAAATGTTGCTTAACATATAAAAACTTAAAAAAATAAAAAAGTTTCCTGTACAGGATCCTGCACGTGTTCCTGTACAGGAACCTTTACAGGAACATTTGATAGCTAAGGTTCCTGCATCGGAACCTGCACACGAACCCTGCCCCAAAATCCCGTACGGGATCCTGTATGGAATCCTGCACAGGACCTGTACAGAATCCCGAGAGGATCCTTTAAGGATCCTGTACGGGGATTTTAAGCTGGGTTATACTTGAAATCATGTTTTTTCAGACTATCACATAAGAAACAAACAAACATTTTTTTTGCCCAAAAAAATTTTTTGAAACCTTTTTGAGCGAGCGAGATCGATTTTTGAGTTTTCTTGTCAGTTAATAAAATATTTCTTATAATTTCACCTTTCATTTAAGAAAAAAGAAATCGATGGAGACACAAATATTTTTCGAAATATTGCAATATTTTTGTGGAAGCGCGACCACGTTTCAGTACCAGCGATGTGTCAATGCCCGGGACGCCTCGCACAGGAGGATTCTTAAACTTTACTGTTTAAAATTGTCTACAGCCTACAAATTTTATCCGATTTTGATGTTCTTAATCTAAAATGAAAGGAGATAAATTTTTTAAGAGTTTCCTCCAAACCGTTGTTTCAATTTTTAATTGTTTATATATTTTTTGTTACTCAAAGTTAACAATTCACAAGATTTTTGAAAAAATCGTGTTTATTTTTTATTTTTCCATTCCTTGTGATCAAAATCAATTTAAATTAGTCTAGCATGACCACCCGATAAATAATAATGCATAATTCAATTTATTTAACTGGTTGAAAAACAATGTTAATTAACAAATAGATAACACTGGTCCTTCTTAAAAAAATTTGTATTGTTTTCTGACAAATTTTTCAGGTGGTAATGCCAGACTAATTTAAATTAATTTTAATCATAAGGAATGGAAAAATATAAAATAAACACGATTTTTTTCTGTTAACTTTGAGTAAAAAAATATAAAAACAATTAAAAATTGAAACATCGATTTGAAGGAAACTCTTGAAAAATTTATTTCCTTTCATTTAAGACTTTTTTTGGTCAAAAAATTTTTTTATTAAGATTTAAGAAAATTATAACAAAAAAATTCAAAATGGCGTAACTTTAACAAAATTCAAAATTTTCAAAAAATTTTTGGCACACCAGTTTCCAGCATCCAATACTACAATTTTACAAAATTACAGCTGGATCCAGACTCCATGCAAATCGTAATTTTTCTGACGGAGTCTCACCGAATTTTTTCTAAACAATTGCAAAAATCGTGAAGTGCACTTTTCAAGAGCTTCGAATAACGGGCAATTTTTAAGCAGCAACAAACTTTTAGTGAGAAAGTTGTATATTATAGTCTGAAGAAATTGTTTGGAAAGTTATATTATCATTAAACAATTAGTTCGTCGCCAAAACGAAATTTGACATCCTCCACTTTCAATATTACGGGTGTCATAGATATATTTTAAAGCTTTTGCCTAGAGAAGAGTACATTTTTCGCACACTAAATAACATGGCCTTAAAGTCCTTGTACAACGAATAATTGTGTTTAGAATTTTGAGAATTAAGAAATGAAAAAAAATTAATTGGTCATTACAGTATAAAAATATCCATTTCTTTTAAAAATGGAAATTACTTTCTATATCTTAATATTATAATAATGTATTAACCATTTTTTATTTCATAAAATACAATAAATGTCATAAACATTTTACAGTTATTTAGCATGTCAATGCAATAATCGAACAAAAACCGGTCATAGCATTGACACGCTCGATTATTGTGTTACAAAATGTTTAAATACTAACAAAAATAATTTTAATTATAGGCAGATGATTTAGATCACATCTTGTTTGATGATAGTGATATTGAAAATTCAAGTGAACAGAATGAAGAAAGTGTACACATGTTTTCAACATTTGAAAGAATTTTAAGATAGAGACAATTATTCTGATCCAATAGACGTACCAGTTCAACTAAACACTGGTGAATTATTACTAATTCTCGTCAAATTTTCACTAACCTACTCTCTAGCCGCATCTGCTGTTGTCAGTCTTTTTATGCTTGTGAATCTTATTTTTGCAAAACCAGTCATCCCTGAATCAAGATATTTGATAGATAAATTATTTAATCCTAGCAATAATGTAACATTTCATGCATTGTGCACTGAATGTGGAATGAATATTGGAACTTTTAAATCTTCAGATAAAGAAAAACATTGCCCTTTATGTAACATTTCCATTGACGTAAAAGATAACATGTACAAAGACTTTTTTGTAACTATGAATCCTTCATCTCGTATTGCCGATTTACTAAAATCAAATAGTTCTTATTATAATAATATAATGTTCAATCGACAACCTGATAATGTAATTAGATATATATATGACGGTAAATTATACAAAGCGTTTGTTAAAAATTTATCTCCTTCCGATAGAAATAATTACATTACTATTACTTATAATACGGATGGAGCTCCACTTTTCGAAAGTTCACAATATTCAATTTGGCCAATTTATCTTATGATAAACGAATTGCCAATGGCTGTAAGAACATCTCAATTAATTGTTATCGGACTTTGGTTTGGAAAAAAAACCAGATATGAATATTTTCATGAAACCATTTGTACAATGTATGAATAAATTAGCAAACAATGGTATAGAACGTATAATAAAAATCTTCTGTTTAGTTTGTTTCGTTGATTCAGTGGCACGTGCTCCAATGCAGGGTTTAACGCAATATAATGGTCACTATGGTTGTAATTGGTGCCTTCATCCTGGAAAGTGGGTTGTACGCGATGATAATCCAAATTCTGGGAGTCTTAAATATCCTTTATTGGATGAGATTGTAAGATGTCGTAATGAATCCGATTCATATAATCATATGCTTGAAGGTACAGAAAGGAAACCATGTTTTGGATTTAAATATCCTCCTCAGTTAATTAATTTGAAAAACTTTAATATTATTGATGGTTTCATACCAGATCATATGCATGTTATTTCCGGAATCGGTGAACTTTTTGCAAATATGTGGTTTGGAACTCGTAAAATATCCTTAGCTTTTGTAGATGCTGATACTGTAAAAAAAATTAATGACATTCTGACTTCTATAAAAGCACCCCACCAAATCGGTCGTCTTACCAGATCCTTGCAGGATAAAGAGTTTTGGAAAGCCCGTGAGTGGGAGAATTGGACTCTTTACTATAGTACCATAGTATTAAAGTTTTTTTTTGACAGAAGATATGTTCTTCATTGGATAAAATTAGTGGAAGCATTGTATATTCTTCTTCAAACAGAAATTACTATCATGGAACTTAATAGAGCTGATTGTTTGTTGCACCAGTTTGTTGCTGAAACTGAAGATCTGTATTCACAATTTTCGATGACATACAATGTACACATTCTTTTACACTTGTCCAAAAGCGTTTTAAATTGGGGTCCATTATTCGCGCATTCTGCATTCGCTTTCGAATCTGGAAATTGTCAGTTACTTAAAACTATTCACGCTGCGAAAGGCGTTCATCATCAAATGTGTAGAAATATTAATCTTCATGAAGGTTATGCAATTCTTTATGAAATATTTTACAAACATACTTCTACAGACGTACAGAATTTCTGCTCACAATTGGGAACTTCTAGAATAAAGAATACAATAAAATTAAATGATTCACGATACTTTGGAATTTGGTCAAATGTTAAGCCAATGTGGCTGGAGCAATTACATCTTTCATCTCAAGCACGATCATATCAAAAAGTGGTTAAAGAAAATTGCTTATATTCATCTTCTTTAAAAATTAATAAACGTTCAGACAACACATATGCTAAATTAATAGACGATACATATGTTAAAATTAAAGAATTTATTGTTGATCCCCGTTCAAATCAAGAATTTTTAATATATCAAAAACTAAGAACGCGCGACGCTTTTAGAAATGAATACAAAGCATTACAAAGAATATTGTCTACAAATTGTCAAGAAACTTCAGTAGCAACTGTTAATTTGCATAAAATTTGTATTCACATGATCTTTGAGAGAGAAGAATACATTTGTGCTCTTCCTAACCTTTATTCATATGAATGCAGTACCGTCTAAAATTACTTGACGAATTAAAATCTATATAAATATTTTTTCTATCAAGGTTCATAAAATTATACTTATACTTAAACTAAAAAATACACATACTAGTACTTTATGTTTTCTTTCTTTTGATTTTTTAGAAATGTTGTTTGGTTCTACTTTTGAGATGGAAATATTCGACAATTTCTTGCTGTCAAACAAATGAATAATTTAAGTCTTAATTAAATACTACTTATAGAATACCATTTATAATTATACCTTTAAAAAATATATTTAATGTCTCAGATTATAAGAATGTATATTAAAAATATGTTTATTTTGTGACACATTTTTAAACCTTTTTATTATACAGAGAAATAAAACTCATTTTTAAAAATAAATTGCTGGCGCGAAAGGAAGCAAATAATACCGACGATAATATTGTGTACTGTAGTAAACAAACACTATAATTATTGTAAGTTTGACTCTACTGTTCTTGATACAAATGAATTTATATTATTTAATTGTAATTCAAAAATGTTATGAAAATAATATTTGAATCAATACCTACAATTTATTGTTTGTAAGCTTCTGCTGTAACAAATAAAGTACAAGATTTTCACAATGAATAAGTATAGTTTTAAAATAAATATGAAAATAAGAAGTGATCCTTATAAATTCTTAAGAGAAAAACGTAGTCAGACCTAAAGTTTTGTGTTGGTATTTTTACACGCGTGGTAAGGTGGTGAAGTCTAAAAAATTGATTTGCGTAGGAATTTACTTACTTCTTGTTATGTTTAAAATAGACTTTTCCCATATTTTAACTAATGATTTGAATTTAGTGACATTGAAAAACTTAATTTTTTTTTCAACAAAAAAGAACCTCTCATTTAACAAGAGCTCATTTTAAATTGCAACAAAAACGAACCCAGGTTTTTTGTGTTGACTCTAATTATAGAACAATTTAATAAATAAAAGAAATTAAAATTGGCGGATCCAAAATTTCGTATAGAAAATTAATAATTTATTAAATTTACTCAAAAATCGTTACTCAAAGTTTTTCGGGGTAGCTGAAAAAGGAAAATTAATGTTAGTTTGAACAATAAAAAATTTCAAAAATTTACTTTCAAGCGTCAAAATCACTTTTTCTACCATATTTTTAACAATAATAAATGAGTAACAATGAAACTTAGTACAAACTTACAGTATGCTAAGTACATCATTTTGATCAAAAACCGAAATTACTCTGATTTACCACTTTTGAATAAATTTAAGTGATACATTACATTACACGGATACAATATGCGCTTTTTTAAATCGTTATTAGGAAAAAAGTATTTTATTAAAATTAATTTTAACTTCAGATAATTAAAAAGCAATCTATAGTTTATCTGAAACAATCAAAACATGAAAATTGATTTTTTGCTTCTAAAGGTGCGGCTACACCTCTACAGGCTGCCTGCCTGCGCAGGCAGGAGCAACGAGAGTAAAGGAGAAGTTTGAAGTCACTGACTCTCTTACTCTTGTACGTTACCATGACAACCTGCAGGCAGGCAGGCTGCCTGCAGAGGTGTAACCGCAGCCTTAGGCGCATTTCTTTGCGAGGCGTCACAAATTTTATATGGTTAAATTACTAAAAGTTAATATTTCTTATTTAAATAGTTTAAATATTCTAAAAATATATGGATAACCTTAGGGGATTTCTTTTCGATTATGGTTTTAGGAATGGGATTCTACGTGGGATGCGAGAATTCTTGTGGGTCAGCTCATGAGTTTCAATATAGGAAAATACTGCCAAATATTTTCTGGGAATTAATATAGGATGGAATATGGGATTGCTTTTCCCATTTTTCTGGGTTAGCTCATGGGATTTTATCTGGGATTCAATTTTGGGCATAAAATTTATCCTAAATATGATCCCTTATAGGAAACTATATGTTATCCTTCATAGAACTCTACATGGATCATCATGGGAGATGTCTCATAAGAATTTTATATAAGATCCTACATGTGATCTTTTATGATATCTCATATAGGATCTCGTGTAGGATCCTACATAGGTTTTTGCAGTAGGGGAGCTATTTCTTTTTAATCAATATTATGGACTTCAACTTTATTCGAGTTTAACCTTTTCCAAGATTAATTTTTTTTTTAAATATGATTAAAATAATACTGACTAATTTTTTAGTACATGATTTAATTTTGGAAAATTATAAAATAAAAACACGTAACGATAAATTAAACACTATTGTTTGAGATTATACTTTATTTTAATTTAAATAAAATTCCCGCCCAATAGTTCGATCAAAAATTGTATAATGGCGGATGGCGCTGACGAATGCGTGTGTGTGTATTTTTAATATATAACAAAAAAAGAAACGTTCTCATAACGTCAAATTTAATTGTTAAAAGTGTAGTTTATACTAAACAATAATTATATTATTAATACAAAGTTGATTAAATATTTAAAGTGTGTTCCAAATATATCAGTTATTTTGAAACAGTGCAATTCTCTATTTTCCCATCCCATTTATTACTTAATAAATAGACGATACATAGAAAGTCAAAATTAATATAAACAGGGACCGCTTCGTAAGTTTAATTTCGTTTATGTTTCTGAATTGACACAAAACTAAATTAACAAACTGAGTTTAGTTTTGTGTCGACTCGAAACTAAATTAACAAACAGAATTTAGTTTCGTATCTATTCGAAACTAAAGGCATTAAAATATTAAGTTTAAAATTTACTCACCACTGTAAGAATAAGTTTTTATCACTTTATGTGTATTCCCTGCTGTTTCGTACCACGTGTTATCATTATCCTCTTCCATTAAAAGTTTCTCTATTTCTTTCTTTGATATATCAGGAATAGTCGCTGAACATATTTCTCCTTGTTCGTTAAAAAATGCCCAACTTGTTTTAATTATCTCTATTTTCGAGTTTTCTAATTCAACTATCGTAAATTTTTGTCTTCTTGTGGTTTCAATATTTGCACTTTCCATTCTGCCTATGTAGTAAAACGAATGAATTTATTTTTTGAGGTTATGTCAAACACATGTGCCGAAAAAGTTTAATTTATTTTATATAACTATATAAATACATAAATAATAAATACCTTTTACACTTTAGTGTTGAATTACGTAAAACTTTAACAATTTTGATAATTCTAGATTATATCAAAAGCACGGAACACTTATAATACACTTAAAGGAAAACATGAAGGTTTGGTCTGTAATCAGTATTTCGAATAGAGCAGTAGCGGGGGTAGAGGGGTGGATAATGGCGCGCAAGTTTGCATAGAAAGAATGTATGAAATAGAATCAAGTTTCTTAAAAATAGAATCTGAAATTCAAATAATTTTATAACATTCTCATTTGATTATAGTAGTAAATCACTTGTCTAGAATTCATGATAATCAGCACGTGTTTTTGACAGTTTTATGATATTTACATGTATCCAGTTTAATCTAAAGTATAAAAGTTGCAAATAGTTCAATTGTTAATTTATTAGAGTGTATGAGATTGGATCAATTCGTTTTATAAGGTATTTATTATTTTTCAAAAAAATCTAACCCTTTTTCAACATTTGTAACGTGATACGGGAACAGATGCCAATTGACAAAAAAACGATATATATATTTTTTTGTTATTCAACAGATTTTTAGTTGATCTTTAAAGTATATAAATCACAAATTGAATAATTTTAATAGTTTTAATAATATAGAAGCCGTAAAGATAGACATGATCGCCCAAATACACGTGTTTTTCGTTTCTCAT
Source organism: Leptopilina myrica (nomen nudum) (assembly GCA_032872475.1). NCBI lineage: Eukaryota > Metazoa > Arthropoda > Insecta > Hymenoptera > Figitidae > Leptopilina > Leptopilina myrica (nomen nudum). Next base: position 3,653,351 of record CM065461.1, read on the forward strand.
ATCGCATTAAACGCTTGTCTTGTAAAATTAATGGTTGCTGCAATAGGTACGGTTTCTCGTGTCGTCTAACAAATATTCGACATTAAATCAAAACTACTTGAAACAAAAGAATGATTGAAAAACTCTTTTACAGAATGGAAAAAGTAATTTTGAAAGGAACCGATAGACCAAAATTTGCAGTAATTGAATTTGAAGGTTCAACTACAGAAATAATAAAAACAAGTTAGGCATTTTATAACGAGAGAAATGAGATTAGTGGAACAATTTTTCCTGACGTGGTGTCAAAGAAGGAATATGAAGTGATTATAAAACAAGAGGATCATGTGGATAGTTTGTGGTATGATAATAATGAAAAACCTTACATTGTGATAAAAACTCATGGATATTGCGGTAAGATAAACTTTAAGTCTATTAATGTGTACTTAATAAAAATTACTTAATATTGGTCACAATATCTATAATATTAAAGTTAAATTCCACAAAATAATTAAATTATTTGAAAAAAATTGGATAAAATTCATCGCAAGAATTCAATTATATTCAAAAATATTAAAATTTTCACAGCAATTCTTAACTTAACTTTTTTAAAATTCTTAACTTAACAAAACATTTAATAGAGTTATTCGAAAGAACTTAATTATTTCCACAAATAATGCAATTTTTCGGGGTAGCTGATGACGAATCCGATATCAGTTTTCACAATTCAAAATGGCGGATCCAATATGGCCGATAAATTGAAAAAAAAAATTTATTCGTTTGAAACTTGTCACTCGGAGGTTTTTAGAGGGCTGGTGACAAATCCGACGTCACTTTTTCAAAATTAAAAATAGCGAATCCAATATGGCGGATAATTTTCGAAAAACAAATTTTATTCGCTTAAAACTTGCCACTCGTGCTAGCTTGCAAGCACAGCTAGATTAATCAATTTTAAACACAAAAATTCTTTTTGAATGGGCAAATGACCACATTCAAAATACTCAGCTTTTCTTTTACAACAAACAACAGCACGAAAAAGTGAAGCGAAAACTTGCAAGGAGATTTTCTTAGGCACCTGTTGTAACAAAAATCCAAGCTGCTCACTCTTTTATTGTAACGCCAGAAAGACACTTGAAAATATTCAGATATTCAAATGCACCTCAAACGATTGCAGTTATGCGGTATTAAAATACAATTACAATGGTTGGGATGTATTTTATAAATTTATTCGAATCGGTCTTTTCTAAAGCCAACAAATTATCGAAAATTACCAAATTATAAAAAACAGCCTTTTTTAAAGAAAAAATAATTTGTGAAAATTGTGGAATTAAAGGTCATACTAGACAGAGTTGTCGTAGGTCAGAACAAAATCAATACCACACGCAGTATAAAACTCAACGCTTCGTATCTCTTCAAGGCTGGAGTTCCTATTGAAGAAGATGGCGTTTTAGGCTCAGAATTTTTTACTGATAACAATGTTAAAATTAATTATGCAGAAAAATGTTTAGAGGTTAAAAATAAAATTTACCCTTTTGCATCAAACGATTTTATAACTTTACCACCTCGATCAATATCAGACATATCTCTATTTGTTAAAAATACTGATTTAAAAGATGGTTACATCCTTCTTTTAGATACCGAGCAAGGAATTTACATAGGAAACGCTTTAGTCACGAATAATAATGGTAAAGCATATGTCAAAGCAGCAAACACATTATCTAATTCTGTAAAGTTAAAAATCCCAAAAGTAATTTTAGAAGAATGTCAAATATTTCAAAATCTTGAAAAATCAAATGAAACTAAACAGAATAAATTAAACATTGTAATAGCACAGCAGAAAAAATATTAGATAATTTCATGTATTCACAAAATTCAGAATTCGGATTTTATACATTAACAGGTAAAGAAAGAATTGAACAGATATTAGATTCACTTCGATTAGATCATTTAAACCCAGAAGATTAAAACACGTAATAACATTAATAACAGAATACGCGAAAATTTTTCATTTACCTGGTGAATATCTTACATCTACTAATGTTCTCCAACACAATATTCTTACTAAAGGCGAGGAACCAGTATTCACACGTCAATATCGGTTTCCACCTGTGCATAAAGAAGAACTTTTAAAACAAACAAGTGAACTCTTAAAAAATAAAATTATTAAACCTTCTCAATCCCCGTATAATACTCCAGTTTTAATTGTGCCAAAAAAAGCTGACTCTTTAGGAAATAAAAAATGGCGGATGGTACTTGATTTTCGTAAATTAAATGAAAAAACAATTACTGACTTTTTTCCATTGCCAAATATTAATGAGGTACTTGAAACACTTGGAAATGCCCAATATTTTTCTGTCTTCGATTTAGCCTCAGGTTTTCACCAAATAAAAATGAATCCAAAAGATTCACACAAAACTGCCTTTTCAACACCTTATGGTCACTATGAATTTGACCGTATGACCCGTTTTAGGGAACTTCCCCGGCGCCAGGTAGGTGAACTACCGGGGTCACGATAGCAGAAACAAAACAGGAACTTTCCCGGACTAGCTCAAAACCGAGATCACTATTTTATTCAAATCGAAGTTAACTTTAAGTGACGAAATTCTATCAGGCGTGAGTACCGCACACAGGAGAGAGAGAGAGACAGACCTTTTAATCAAAAAATTTTCAATTTGCAAAACTTCGAAAATATCCAAAATGGTAAATAAATAAATATCAGACATATCTCTATTTGTTAAAAATACTGATTTAAAAGATGGTTACATCCTTCTTTTAGATACCGAGCAAGGAATTTACATAGGAAACGCTTTAGTCACGAATAATAATGGTAAAGCATATGTCAAGCAGCAAACACATTATCTAATTCTGTAAAGTTAAAAATCCCAAAAGTAATTTTAGAGGAATGTCAAATATTTCAAAATCTTGAAAAATCAAATGAAACTAAACAGAATAAATTAAACATTGTAATAGCACAGCAGAAAAAATATTAGATAATTTCATGTATTCACAAAATTCAGAATTCGGATTTTATACATTAACAGGTAAAGAAAGAATTGAACAGATATTAGATTCACTTCGATTAGATCATTTAAACCCAGAAGATTAAAACACGTAATAACATTAATAACAGAATACGCGGAAATTTTTCATTTACCTGGTGAATATCTTACATCTACTAATGTTCTCCAACACAATATTCTTACTAAAGGCGAGGAACCAGTATTCACACGTCAATATCGGTTTCCACCTGTGCATAAAGAAGAACTTTTAAAACAAACAAGTGAACTCTTAAAAAATAAAATTATTAAACCTTCTCAATCCCCGTATAATACTCCAGTTTTAATTGTGCCAAAAAAAGCTGACTCTTTAGGAAATAAAAAATGGCGGATGGTACTTGATTTTCGTAAATTAAATGAAAAAACAATTACTGACTTTTTTCCATTGCCAAATATTAATGAGGTACTTGAAACACTTGGAAATGCCCAATATTTTTCTGTCTTCGATTTAGCCTCAGGTTTTCACCAAATAAAAATGAATCCAAAAGATTCACACAAAACTGCCTTTTCAACACCTTATGGTCACTATGAATTTGACCGTATGACCCGTTTTAGGGAACTTCCCCGGCGCCAGGTAGGTGAACTACCGGGGTCACGATAGCAGAAACAAAACAGGAACTTTCCCGGACTAGCTCAAAACCGAGATCACTATTTTATTCAAATCGAAGTTAACTTTAAGTGACGAAATTCTATCAGGCGTGAGTACCGCACACAGGAGAGAGAGAGAGACAGACCTTTTAATCAAAAAATTTTCAATTTGCAAAACTTCGAAAATATCCAAAATCTTTAATCAATTGGCCTTTTTAAAAGCTCTTAAATACTTGCATTGGATTCGCTGTTTTTAATTTTTATTATATATGGTCATCCACGAAAGCCACCCTTGTATAAGGTGACGCACTAATCTAAAATAAGACGCCTCATTTAATCAATAGAAAAGAACTGACCCAAAGGGCTATTAAGTGGGTGGTATTATCGTTTCTTTCCATTGGAAGCCAAGGTATAAAAGGTGCTACCCTCGCCAAATTCTTCAATCCAGGAAACGCCTTCAACTTCACTAGTCTACAAGTCACCCTCGAAATATCAAATCTACGTTCTTCGCGTCAGTCTAAAAATCGCCACCAAGTTAACAAGTCGTGTTCTATCCCCGTGTGTCTTCTTCGTATAAGTCAAACAACTTAATTATTAAGTAACTAAATAATTAATTTTTGATTAATACTTATATTAATATTGTGAATAATAAAAAAAATAACTTTTATAATTCTTGATGCATTTATAAAAAAAGAGAGAAACAGGTACATCCAGAAGTTTAATTAATGTTTTTACATTGAATATTTATGTAAAAAAAAGTAACAACATACACTTTACACTTAAACTACAAACAAATCAAAATTAATACTTTTTCCAATTTTTTTTACAATAACAACAAGAAAATATGTCCCTTCCGACTAATCAACAAGTGTCACTTCGCGATGCACTTGAATTAGTGCCGATTTTTGACGGATCAATTATTCCGTTGTCAATTTTCATAGACGGTTGTAACGAAGCAATACAGACGTGCATCAGTTCAAGTTGATGAAAATTTAGTGAAATTAATTCGGTCAAAATTAATAGGCGAAGCAAGAAAATCAATATCAGGGAGTAGTTTTCGTACAATCACAGACCTCGTTAGTCATTTGAAAAAAATCTATTTACCAAGCAAAAGTCTTTATCAATTGCAGGGAGAATTAGGCAATATTTTTATGTGCGAAACCGAATCTGTTATTTCTTACGCGAATAGACTAAAATATTTATCAGATTAAATTTATGACGCACTTAAATTAAAAACCGCATTTTAGACAAAGAAAAAATTGAAAATTTAGAACAAGATGTAGTTGCATGTTTTCGTCGTGGTTTACCGCCAGAATTAGAAATTCGCGTTGGATATTGTTTAATTTTAAAAGAAGCAACAAATAGAGCTCTTGAAGCTGAAAGAAAATTAAAAGCGATATCAGATCTTAGAAAAGAAAATTCTTGTAGACAAAATCAAACTAAAATCACTTTTGCTAAAGAAAAAATAATTTGTGAAAATTGTGGAATTAAAGGTCATACTAGACAGAGTTGTCGTAGGTCAGAACAAAATCAATACCACACGCAGTATAAAACTCAACGCTTCGTATCTCTTCAAGGCTGGAGTTCCTATTGAAGAAGATGGCGTTTTAGGCTCAGAATTTTTTACTGATAACAATGTTAAAATTAATTATGCAGAAAAATGTTTAGAGGTTAAAAATAAAATTTACCCTTTTGCATCAAACGATTTTATAACTTTACCACCTCGATCAATATCAGACATATCTCTATTTGTTAAAAATACTGATTTAAAAGATGGTTACATCCTTCTTTTAGATACCGAGCAAGGAATTTACATAGGAAACGCTTTAGTCACGAATAATAATGGTAAAGCATATGTCAAAGCAGCAAACACATTATCTAATTCTGTAAAGTTAAAAATCCCAAAAGTAATTTTAGAGGAATGTCAAATATTTCAAAATCTTGAAAAATCAAATGAAACTAAACAGAATAAATTAAACATTGTAATAGCACAGCAGAAAAAATATTAGATAATTTCATGTATTCACAAAATTCAGAATTCGGATTTTATACATTAACAGGTAAAGAAAGAATTGAACAGATATTAGATTCACTTCGATTAGATCATTTAAACCCAGAAGATTAAAACACGTAATAACATTAATAACAGAATACGCGGAAATTTTTCATTTACCTGGTGAATATCTTACATCTACTAATGTTCTCCAACACAATATTCTTACTAAAGGCGAGGAACCAGTATTCACACGTCAATATCGGTTTCCACCTGTGCATAAAGAAGAACTTTTAAAACAAACAAGTGAACTCTTAAAAAATAAAATTATTAAACCTTCTCAATCCCCGTATAATACTCCAGTTTTAATTGTGCCAAAAAAAGCTGACTCTTTAGGAAATAAAAAATGGCGGATGGTACTTGATTTTCGTAAATTAAATGAAAAAACAATTACTGACTTTTTTCCATTGCCAAATATTAATGAGGTACTTGAAACACTTGGAAATGCCCAATATTTTTCTGTCTTCGATTTAGCCTCAGGTTTTCACCAAATAAAAATGAATCCAAAAGATTCACACAAAACTGCCTTTTCAACACCTTATGGTCACTATGAATTTGACCGTATGACCCGTTTTAGGGAACTTCCCCGGCGCCAGGTAGGTGAACTACCGGGGTCACGATAGCAGAAACAAAACAGGAACTTTCCCGGACTAGCTCAAAACCGAGATCACTATTTTATTCAAATCGAAGTTAACTTTAAGTGACGAAATTCTATCAGGCGTGAGTACCGCACACAGGAGAGAGAGAGAGACAGACCCTTTAATCAAAAAATTTTCAATTTGCAAAACTTCGAAAATATCCAAAATGGTAAATAATAAATGGTAAACAATATATAAAAAAATATTAATTCATAGCTTTAGAATTATTTTTTAAGTATTGAAAATGGAGATTTTTTTATGATAAAATTCATACTACAGAAATTCAAGAATACCTGTAAAACAATACTTACATTATGCTACTGGGAAAAACTTAGATAGTAAAAAGTTTTGTTATTTTAATTCCAGGTTTAACTATTACAGACGTTTTGAGCATTGTAAAGGCAAAAGTTAAAGAAAGTGTCTATTATTATTTTTGTGTAACAAACTATCAGGTTTTTCCCATCTTTGTCTAAATTTTTCCAGGTGTATCTTTTCTCATCAAATATAAATTTTTCTGATAAGTATTGTTACGTCATCCCGACGTACTTGTTTTGATATTTGTAATATTGGAATGTGAATCCTCCCTTTTTTCTTGTAACCCAAACAAATCGATCCAATTGTCAGACACCTGAACGACCTTTATCATATATGGTCATCCACGAAAGCCACCCTTGTATAAGGTGACGCACTAGTCTAAAATAAGACGCCTAATTTAATCAATAAAAAAGAACTGACCCAAAGGGCTATTAAGTCGGTGGCATTATCATTTCTTTCCATTGGAAGCCAAGGTATAAAAGGTGCCACCCTAGCCAAATTCTTCAATCCAGGAAACGCCTTCAACTTCACTAGTCTACAAGTTACCCTCGAAATATCAAATCTACGTTCTTCGCGTCAGTCTAAAAATCGCCACCAAGTTAACAAGTCGTGTTCTATCCTCGTGTGTCTTCTTCGTATAAGTCAAACAACCGCGACCAAGTTAACTAAGTCAAATTCATTCAAGAAGAATATTTCTACTACGAGGCACTTTTATAAATTTCTGAAGACTGCATTATATCGACATCGAGTTAATATAAATAATTCGGTCACTCCTATGCTGAGGGGTGCACACCTAATTTACATTCGACACCTGGACTCCGGACCGTACGTTTTGCTGGCCCGAATACAATTCAAAGGGAAAATATTGCATTCTCTGTTTCCGCTAGACAACGTCATTTCTCTAATTGTAAAGGATTCAAATAAATACTTTAGTAATTTAACTTCAATTAACCAGTTACTCATTCTTAAAACCTGTCCCTTAAAATCATAGCTTTATGCTTTGTGAATAAATCAGGTTGAATCACCGATGCCGGCCGAATTAAATATGTAAATTATGATTATTGTTTAATTTCATACTTTGAGACGTAACAGTATTAACGATAAATAAAACTACAATTGGCTACAAAATTCACATATTTTTTGAAAATATTCTTCGACGGGATTTTGTTTTTACAAATACTTTTAACAGGGGTTCTACCAACTGGAAAAAACGGTAAATATGCAGGAATTTAATTTAATCGGGAAAAATTATGAATTCATCTTGCAATATAGGTTTTATTTTAGATTTAAGCAATTATGATATAATTAGTTCGAATTTGACTTTACTATAACTCAAAAAACTGGTGGAAATTTTGGATTAACTTATAATACTATAATTAAATTTCTACAAATAATTAACAAACATTGTTTTCTGCATTTTAATTAATTAAAAATAAATTATTTAATGATAAAAAGTCAATCACTGTTTTAAAATAGTAATATTTTTATAATGAAATAGTTAATGGCAGCTAATTATTATTTCTCCAGTCAAATTAAATTCCCCACTATTTCCTATTTTTCGAGACTGGTAGACACACTACTGAATGTATCTGTAGAAACTAAAATTTGTCGAAGACGGGTACGACAGCTAGTATAATTTAACATTAATATCTATACTGTCTGTAGTTACGGTAATTACGAAAATCATTATTACTACGTCTCTCATCAGGACTACGTTCCTGTCGTCGTTCCAGTCGATGATTTTTATTGAAACGTTGTCCCTCTAAAAAACGATCTCTATCATTTTTATAACGTTCAACTCTTTGATGAAAGACACGTCTATGGCTGCGGTTACACCTCTGCAGGCAGCCTGCCTGCCTGCAGGTTGTCATGGTAACGTACAAGAGTAAGAGACTTCAAACTTCATTCATACTCTCGTTGCTTCTGTCTGCGCAAGTAGGCAGCCTGCAGAGGTGTAACTGCAGCTTAAGAAGATTATTTTTATCAACAGAACCACGAAGTCGATGATGTAAATGAATATCATCGATTATTTGACGATTCGATGTTTTTAGCATTAGACTCGTTGGCAATTCGACGTTTTAAGCATTCGACCAAATGACGATTCGACGATTTGGTATTCGACCATTTGAACATTAGACCACTTGGTGATTAGGGGCTTTCTCTCATCAAAAGAAAGAAACAATAGCTCCTAGAATGAGAGGTTAAAAATACAGCAATTGTGTATTAATACTATTAATTAGTACGTATTAACAGTTTTTTTCAAGGAGGTATAAATAATACTGAAGAAATGTCCACGGATCATCAGGATGAAGATTATAAACCAGATGATGACGACTCTGATCATTCTGAAAAGAACTCACGCAGTGGACCACGGGGTTGTCCTCGTGGCCAATCCTGTAAACGACAAGTGAATAATGCAGATGAGAATAAAACACCTTTACAATTTGTGGAACTTTTTCCGCAAATAAAATATGTAAGTTAATAATCTACCTAATAGATTTTTGAGTCTTAAAAATTTATAACCTGATTTATGATTGGTACCCGCAATTAAGCGAAAATGAGTTTTTTTAAATTTTTATTTTTTGTCCCATATTTTGATCTAGGAATTTGTTGTTCGACTAAATTAGTAACTAACTAATAACATTAAATTTTTCGTTACACATATGAATTTTTTAAATATTTTTTATTAAGAATATGATACAAATTTAACAAGAAAGGGATTTTTTCCAACGTATTAATGTTTTGTTATTGTTTTGAGCAAGGAATTTCCATCAGATTAAATTAGTAACTAACTAATTATATTGATTTTGTTGTTAAAACATTAAATTCTTCAAACAATTTTTAGTCAAAATGTGAGAGATACTAAGCAAGAAAAAGATTTTTTAGAACGTATAATTTTTTTGGTTATTTTGAACTAGGAATCGTCGCTACAAGTCTAAATTGTTTAAACAATAATGTATTTTGTAAATGGTGTGACATTTAGCAAAATAGATCATATAAATATAGATAATAATAGTAAAACATTATTTTGCAGGACATTTATACTGTCGTGGAGTCCGCAGTTGCCTCCGCAATGGCGAACTTTAAAACTGGATTGAAAAATGTGGACGATAACGCCAGGTAACACAAAAATTTACAAATAAACATTTTTAATTCATATATTTTTAAAAAAAAATTGTTAACTTTAAAATTTTTTTTATAAAAATTACAGATCCAGTGACAATAATCCAGGTGGAATTCGTCGTGGTTTGATGGCTACTCGTCCTAATCAGAAATTCGTTGGCAGCAGAGGCGGTTATCGCAGAAATAATGTGCGTGGTACTTATTGCGATAACTATCGCGGAAGATATTGTGGTAGGTATCGTGGTAGTTTCCGCGGTAGTTATCGCGGCATTTATCGCGGTAGTTATCGCGGTGGTTACGGAAATTATAGTCAACACGGCTAATTTATAAAAGAATAAATAAATTGTTATTAATTTAATAAATTTAAATTTTTTACTATTCCTTAAAGAAATTTAAACTATTGTGACATCACAATAGTAAAATAAATGCTTTGTTAAAATATATGACGTCATAATGGTTTAAAAACTATTAAAAAACACCGAAAAATTAGTCTAATTTAATAATTAAATATTTTTAAAAAAATGTTATTTTAACTTCTGTTAAAATAGAAATTAAAAATTTTATTTTCAGAATCTTCTATAGTAATTGCGATGATTATTATTATTATTATTATTATTATTATTATTATTATTATTATTATTATTATTATTATTATTATTGTGACGCCAAGCATGTCTTCGTCGGTTGTCGTCGTCGTTTTGATGAACGCCATTATGGTCTCTTGAACGATCGTCTCGTTGATTTTCATTCCTTCGACGATCATTGACTCGTTGTTGGTTATATTGTCGATTATCATTCACTGAGTGCACATTTCTCCTTCAATGATTGCGATTATCAAGTGATTGACGATCATGGTGCATATTATTCCAATACCAAAGACGACGGTACCTTTAGACTAAGGGAGAATGTGCGCAGTTTTATGAGTATTTCTGTCATTCTGAGAATATTGTCCATCTACAGAAAAGGGTTTAATTTCTGAGAGACTTCACACAGTCAGTTCCGTCTCCTTTGGCTGCGGTTACACCTCTAATGTTACTTTGGAGATATTTCCTTTTCACAATAAAGCAACAAAGAACAATATAAATGCTGATAAATAAGATAATATAAAAATTAAAAAAATGTATTAAATTAAAGAGTATAATGAAGCTATCATTAATAAAGAAATTATTACAAAATGGTTTAAAAATTTAAATTTGCAAAACATTCTTCTAATTCTGTTCAAAAATATTCTTAAATACAGGAAATTTGAAAGGCTTGAAATTTTTACAAATTAGAATATTTTATAGAAAACTTGTTAAAAGTTTCTTAATATAACTTTTCTTAAGGTGTCTATAAAAACTGTCTGTCAGGTGAACATTTTAAATTTTCAAGAAGCTTCCTTGAAACTTAAAAAAAATTAGGCATGTTTGAGTGAATAAATAAAAGTATAGAGTCTAAAAACAATTTGAATGTAAAATAAACAGGAAGAATAATAAGTATTTAAATAAAAAAGAGGTTATTTTACCTACCTGTAGGGCGCATGATAATTCCCAGAATTTCATTTTTAGAATGTTAAAAAAATGGAAATTCTTATTATGGACATGTTATTTCACATAATTTTATTTTTTCAAAATACCATTTGACATAATTTTTAATTATTCAAATTATTCCTTATCCTAAAATTTAAAAATTAAAATCATCCTTTGACATAATTTTTAATATGTCGTAAATTTCTTTGACATAAAGATTTGTTTTTCTGAATGACTATAATTAGAATAAGGAATAATTTAAAATTATGTCTAATGGCATTTCAAAAAGAAATTTTTTTATATTTTTGAAAGTTATAAAATTAAAAATGTAGGAATAATCCTGCTCCCTATACTAATTTATAAGAAACCTTCCAAAAATTTATGAAAAATGTATTCTTATCATATATGAAATGAGATAAAAAAATATTGAAAACTACAATAATATGTTTAAAATAATATTGAAGAAAGGAAAAGATTACATAGTCATATAAACAATGAGTCATGGTGTATGAAACTCGACTTATTTAAATAATTTTTGACAAAATAAGACAGACAAATTAATTAACAAAAAAAAGTTGTAAAATGGAGAAATTGTAAAAGAAAGATGTGAATTTATAACATTGTCAAATAAAAAGTTTAACAAAATCAAGCAGAATTTGTCATAGAAATTATAATTGTAATGTTTAATAATTTAGACGTACTTATATTTTATATTACATGATATTAATGTTATTTTAAGTTAATAGATTACTTTTCTTGTTGCACTTTATAAACAAAAATAAAAGTGATATTAGATTAAAATAACGTAATAATAAATCCATTAAAATGCATTTAATCTTAAGCTATTTGTTGGGTCTATTCCTTTTTATTTATTTTTATTTTATGTATAAATAAAGTTTTATTTTTCCTAAAGAACTATTACTGCTGTAATCAATTTTGTTTTAGAGACTAGCCTACCAATCAATAATTAATGGCAAATAACTGACTTTTTTGCAGTAAGTAAATATAATTTATTAAAAAATTTACCACCAATATTGATATACAAATATTTGCATCTAAGCGGATTATATTGCAAAAAAAATCATTTATGCAAAATTTAACTTTCGCCCCAGTCTCCCCTACAATATTTTATTCTTACCAATAATACACACGTCGTAGCCACACGTTCACAAACACTTCTCAGTTTTTATTTTCACACGTATATATGAATTTAAAGACAATTAGGAACACTACGAAGTTGGAAAAATAACGAAAGATATACTTTCTTTCAAATAGAGCACAAAACCTTCGGTGTTGATATTTTAATTCAACGCGTAAATTTATATTCTTCGATTAAAAACACAACTTCGAATAATCAGCGGGTTATAACCCTTTGGTTATATAGAGTCAAATTTTGACGAGTCAGCAATGGTCATTGTACTGTTGTGACATTTCTCATTTGCGAAATTTTCCTTTACTATGTAAAAGAGGTGAGTGAACTCCTCTTGAGCAATCAACCTCCTTTAATATTAATCCATAACTATTAACGAATGTACAGTAAGGGTTAGTGAACCTCCCAGTCCATTTCGCAACAATTATTATTAATCTGAAATTTTGCATTTTTCTGAGGTTATTGCCATCAATGATCTTGCCCAATATTACTTAGTGCATGTTAGGATGTTTTGCAATAACTATTTTTTTAACTCTATATTCTCAATAGGGTGTGGCAATAATTTAATGGGAATTAATAATTAATTAATAATTCCGATTAAATTTCCAAGATAAATAATTCTTACATTTTTCAGAATATGTTTTAAAGAACGGTGCCCAAAAAGGGCCAAAATTTGCCCATGAGGGAATTGTAAGAGCATAATAGTTTTCAACAGTTTGAACCCTGCTGAAACCGAAAATGATAGGTAAAAAGTTGTAAAGTGGAGGGAAAGGGGTGAAAAACTACCCCTAAGTCCAGAATTCCAATAAATTATGAAAATTCATAACATCTAAAAAAATAAATCCAAATCGCTTGAAAATTGTTACTCGGGGGTTTTCGGGGTCGCTGATTACGAATATGATCTTGGTTTTTCAAAATTCAAAATGGCGGATCCAATATGGCGGATGACTTTATAAAAAAATGATAAGATTCGCTTGAAAATTGTTACTCGGGGGTTTTTGGGGTCGCTGATTACGAATATGAGATTGGTTTTTCAAAATTCAAAATGGCGGATCCAATATGGCGGATGACTTTATAAAAAAATGATAAGATTCGCTTGAAAATTGTTACTCGGGGGTTTTTGGGGTCGCTGATTACGAATATGATATTGGTTTTTCAAATTCAAAATGGCGGATCCAATATAGCGGATTACTTTTTTAAAAAATGATAAGATTCGCCTGAAACTATTTACAGGGGGGTTTTTGGGATCGTTAATAACGAATATGATATTGGTTTTTCAAAATTGAAAATTGCGCATCCTATGTAGCGGATGACTTTTTAAAAAAATGATAAGATTCGCCTGAAATTATTTACAAGCGGGTTTTTGGGATGTAAGTTGCATCCAATCAATGAAGATAAGACGCAAGGCATCTGACCAGTTAAGGTAAGATGTTTGTTGCATCCAATCAATGAAGATAAGACGCAAGGCATCTGACCAGTTAAGGTAAGATGTGTGTTGCATCCAATCAATGAAAATAAGACGCAAGGCATCTGACCAGTTAAGGTAAGATGTGTGTTGCATCCAATCAATGAAAATAAGACGAAAGGCATCTGACCAGTTAAGGTAAGATGTTTGTTGCATCCAATCAATGAAGATAAGACGCAAGGCATCTGACCAGTTAAGGTAAGATGTGTGTTGCATCCAATCAATGAAAATAAGACGAAAGGCATCTGACCAGTTAAGGTAAGATGTTTGTTGCATCCAATCAATGAAGATAAGACGCAAGGCATCTGTTGAGAAACATTCTCATTAAGAGAAGAGCAAAGTTAAAAATTCGTTACATGCAGATAAAAAACAACTGAACTGCAGTGGATATAAGAGAGAAATATTCTCGTTATGAAATGGATTTATTCAATGGTACGTTGCATGTAGATTATAAACAAATGACCCCAAAAACTCTCCTGTAAATAGTTTCAGGCGAATCTTATCATTTTTTATAAAGTCATCCGCCATATTGGATCCGCCATTTTGAATTTTGAAAAACCAATCTCATATTCGTAATCGGCGACCCCAAAAACCCCCGAGTAACAATTTTCAAGCGAATCTTATCATTTTTTTATAAAGTCATCCGCCATATTGGATCCGCCATTTTGAATTTTGAAAAACCAAGATCATATTCGTAATCAGCGACCCCGAAAACCCCCGAGTAACAATTTTCAAGCGATTTGGATTTATTTTTTTAGATGTTATGAATTTTCATAATTTATTGGAATTCTGGACTTAGGGGTAGTTTTTCACCCCTTTCCCTCCACTTTACAACTTTTTACCTATCATTTTCGGTTTCAGCAGGGTTCAAACTGTTGAAAACTATTATGCTCTTACAATTCCCTCATGGGCAAATTTTGGCCCTTTTTGGGCACCGTTCTTTGTAAAGTTTGAACCCAATAATTAAAACAAAATAAAAATGAACTAATGGTTCATTACAAACCACCCTCGGATCATACATTTGCCGTCACGAAAATTCTGTGCTCAAATGTAGAAATTTAAAAATATGACAGCTCATTCAGTCTATGTATATGTTACATGTGTCTCTGCGCTTTCGCTAAGTTCAATGTGAAATTGACGTATACTCCTACGCGCTTATTTTAAAAACGCAAATAAATAAATAAAAAAATTTACTAGAATGAAAATTAGTTTACCTATTTTTAACAACTATAAAACTACTAGGATATTTTTATAAAAATATTGTTCTTTAAAGATAACATAGATTTTAATTTCAAGCTTAAATAAATTTTAATTTTATAAATTAAAAATGTTGTATTATTTATCCATTAAATTGAATCTTTTAAAATATTTTTTAAAAATGAATCTTTTAAAAGAAAAAATGCTTAATTCAAAAATGATGTTAAACAGAAATAAGAAATTACAACTAACCGGTATAAATGAACATCCAGTTTTTACCTTAGGTCAAATAAAATTGGAAACTTTTGGATATTTAACTGTATTCAATATTATACCAAATGAAGTACCACTCGAAGAGGATGGTGTATTAGAGTCAGAATTCTTTACAGATAATAATGTAAAAATTAATTACGCTGAAAAATGTCTTGAAGTTGAAGGAAGAATTTTTCCTTTTGCATCTAGGAAGACCATAATTTATCACCAAGATCAATATCTGATATATTTTTACTTGTCGAAAATAAAGAAGTAAAATAAGGATATGTTCCTCTATTGTCCTTAAATCCAGGTGTATTCATAGGAAACGCTTTAGTAAGAAACAACGATGGTAAAGCTTACGTAAAAGTGGTCAATACTCTTTCAGATTTTGTGACATTGGATATTCCGAAAGTAAGGTTAGAGAAATATGAAGAAATTTTTAAAAAATCTGCCGAAACATTCCAAATAAAAAATGAAAGATTAAAATCCGAACATTTAACGGAAGAAAGTTTACTAGATAGTTTTGCTAATTTAGAACCATCACATAATAAATTATTTGGGTTTTACAACATAACAAAAAAAGAAAGAATAGAGCAAATTTTAGATTCACTCATATTAGATCATTTAAATCCTGAAGAACTCCAACATGTAGAAGGATTAATAGGGAGATATGCAGAAAGATTTCATTTACCTGGAGAGTATCTTACAGCCACTAATGTCCTTAAACATAATATCCCTACTAAGGACGAAGAACATGTATTTACGCGTCAATACCGATTTTCTCCAATACATAACGAAGAACTTTTAAGACAAACAGACAAACTTTTAAAAAATAACATTATTAAACCGTCTTAATACCCTTATAATACTCCAGTTTGGATTGTACCAAAGAAAAATGATTCTCAAGGAAATAAAAATGGCGAATGGTGCTTGATTTTCGCAAATTAAATAAAAAAACCATTTTAGATTTTTTCCCTTTGCCAAATACAAATGAAGTATTGGAAACCCTGGGAAATGCACAATATTTCTCTGTCTTCGATTTGGCATCCGGATTCCATCAAATAAAAATGAATCCAAAAGATTCCCATAAAACTGTATTTTCAACACCTTACGGTCATTACGAATTTGACCGAATGCCATTCAGATTAAAAAACGAGCCGAGTTGCTTTCAAAGATTAATAAATTCATGTTTATCCGGACTTATTGGAACTGAATTATTTGTTTATCTAGACGATGTGGTTATTTTTGCAAATTCTTTAGAAGAACATCAAGAAAAATTTGATAATTTTATGAATCAATTAGAATCAGCAAATCTAAAATTACAACCAGATAAGTGCGAATTTCTTAGGCCAGAAGTAGTTTACTTGGTACACATAATCAATAAAGACAGGTGCAGTAAGCAGTGTCGGTAAAGTAGACACACGAATTGTCCTGCAACGAGCGCCGCCATTAGGGTCCATGCGGCTGCTTTTTGAAGTACATTCCTCTTGTGAAATTGTGGCATCAGGTTTAACTTTTCTCAAACTCCACCTAGAAAACTAGAGTTTTTTTCAAGTTTGCAATTGAACAAGACGATCATAAAAATAGAAAATAATTTATTAAAAATTATTGTTTTCTTCATTACTAAAACAATTAAATATTGTTTATTAGCAACTTTTTTCAGAAACCACCTAGAACACTGCAATTTTTTTCCAATATAGCAATTGACAAAGATGTTATGTCCTATGAAAGGGACGTAATTACTTTATTTTTTATTTATTAAATAAATAATTATTTAACAAATAATTGTAGTGATTAGAACCTAGGCTCTCGCCCAATAGTTCGGGACACTTCCGAGTATTACCTTGTTGAATATTATAGAGTATTGCCCCATTAAAGTACAATATAAGGAAGGTTTGGAAAGACAAAAAAATAAGAAATTTTTAATTTGGTACTCACTTTTTATTAAAATTAAAAGTTGGTTTCTTTTTCCTCTAACGTGAAATAATATAACTTTGAAATTTTGAACAATATCGATTTGTACTATCGATTTATCGACACTCGAGCTATCGATATTATTAATCGATTTATCGAAGTATAATAGTTATAGTTGGACTTTGGTTCCGGTTAAAGATATTATTCTGCGTTGGTCTTGAGACTTGAATTTTTATTGTAAATATTTTGACACGTATTAAATGAAACTTTAGATGCTTAGATATTTTTGACTTGGAAATTTTTTATTCGAGAACTGATTTGACTTCTTACTTCACTTCTAACTTGACTTCTCAATTGACTTCTGAATTGACTTCCGACTTTTTAATGATGTATTGACATTTTTAGACTTAAAAACTAACTAACTTGTCTTATGAGAATACTGTTTTTAAAGTATCGTCCCCACTAAGATTTCTGGGAGTTTTTACATTTTTAGAAAATAGTTTTAGAGAAATGGTAAAAGAGGCTGACTAATTATCAGATTGGGCAAAAAAAAAGAAAATGGAGAAAGCAAAGAAAATTTGGTTCTATAGTTTCGTGATTGGCCCTTCGAGACCTATTCTCTTACATAGGCTGTATCTTAAAGGGAGGTACCATAAGTCTATTTTTGTTTCAATGTGGTAGGGGAGTTCTCTTTGAATTTTAAGTTAAGTAGGGATATTATTTCACGTTTTTGGATTTTTACAAAATGTTATTATAAATTTGCTTAATAATAATATTACATTAATTTTTATAACGTAGTTTAATTGTTTATAATTTTTAAATGTATATACCTTTTTGAATTAAAACTTTATCATAATTTTTAAGGTTACATTTTTAATTTGTTAATCAACAATAAGTTTTATAATTCTAACTTATACAATTTGTTTATTTAACTAATTTTTATTAATAAAATTTTATTTATTATTTGTTAATAACAATAATTATTTTTATTTATTGTTTATTTATTAATAACGCTTCATTACTTATTTTATTTATAGTTTATGTTGTTTTATTATTATTTTCAATAAAATTCTATGTTTATTAATATTATAACCTCTTTTATGTTTGTTTGTTTATATTTACATATTTGTTTTTTTATTTATGCTGTAGTTGTAATTATTAACCTTTTATTTATTTTGATTAGTTGTAAAATTTATTGTTTTTCATTTCTAACCAAAAATTAACTTTAATAATTTTTTATTTAGAAATTATTTCAACTATGTGTTATTTATAGTATTATGTATATATATATATATGTACTTTTACTAAATTAACTTTAATAATTTTTATTTAGAAATTATTTCAACTATGGGTTACTTATAGTCTTATGTATATATATATATATATATATATATATATATATATATATATATATATATATATATATATATATATATATATATGTACTTCTAATGGTCAATGCATAAATTTCTCTACTTAAGTTTAAATCACACAATTTATGATGCTGTAGTACAAAGGTTATTGTACAAAAAATGCCCTTTGAGTTTTAAAAGATATAGTTAATTACAATTTCGTTGATATTGCATTTCCATTAATATATTGCGGGAAGTTTAGAAAAAATAACAAGGTTCAACGAGATAAAGAAAAATAATCTAGTTACATTTGTTACGCTTTTAGTTTTATGATTTTAAAAGGAATTTTGATGAAAGTATTTGATATTTTTCCTTTTATAATAATCATATCTTATCTTTAATTACTTTATATAAATTTATTATTTTAAGGGAAAGTGACATTTCTATTGCTCTCAGCTGTGTCCTGAAGGAGGCTGTTTTTGGGCATCTGGCGCCAAGTCACAATTTGTATGGTTTCCCATATGATTTCTTTAAAAGGTTAAAGTTGACTGTTAAGAGCCCTCTTCACGGTACAATCTGTGAGCAATAAAATTGTAGGCGACCTAGTTTTTCTTAAAAAGATACTCATAGTTTATTTAATCTATTTTATGTAATATTTGTGGGTAATGTATTTTTGTGTGGGAAAAGAAAAAGAAAAAAAAATAATAATGTTTTGAAAAATGTACAAGATGTAACACCCCCATCGTAAAATGGTTAGTTGAGGATGTAAGACGAAAATAACCATGAAATGGTTTTACAAAAGTTGATGGTATCCTTAGTTGAAAAGATGTAGATTAAGATTGTAGAATGTCCTTGATGTAGATGTGCTTAAAGGTGATTTGTGATTGCGCGGAGCTATCATATGGCTTATAATTACCGAGGATTAAGTACATATTATGGTTGTAAATTGTAAAAGTGTTTCTGGATTGGTTGAATTTGCCATAGATATTGGATCAGTCATGTTGTGTCAAGGTGCTGAATGTTTGGTTAAGGATTTGTTGGTTTCTTCTTTCCCGACCTCTTGAGTTAGTTTGCCTCCTTATTTTGTGTCATGTGTGGCAAAGAAATATAATAACAAGCTCCAAAATGTTCTATGAAGATGTATTGGCCACCCGTTCACCGAGTGTAGAGTATATCCTTGTAGTATAACATCGGCCGTCATTTTAATGAAGTGACATACGGTAACAATATGATGAATCTGGCACTAATTGTTTCGAATGTGAAAAATCTTTTCCAAATCTTGGACCATGTAGATTCAATTTTATCCACTGCATCTCCGCTGAAGTATTTGATTAGGCTTCCTTCATTGTTGAGAATTTAGTACCCTTGGACTTCTCTGGTAGAATGCATTGTCATCTTGTTTTCATCGGTGTAATAGACAGCAGGTACAAGTCTATTGCATTTAATCGCCATTCCAGTTTCATAGATGACCCATGTCCTTAGCACTAAGCAGTAGGTTTTGTTTGTTTGTTTAGTTATAGTTCCTTGTAGCACGAGACATCAAGTTGAAATTTTAATTTCCACTGGTACACTTTTAATAATATGTACTACCTCTCCGGCAGTTACAGCCACATAACCAAGTCTTTACAACAAATCGTAGGCGCAGTCATCTGGTGATTTTACAGGAATCGGTGTAGACCTTTTTTTTACTTTGATGTTGGATCTGACATTTTTGAAGTATGATGTCGTGATACAATTATTTAATTTGTGATCGTATGTATTTTCCGACGTATATAAAATTAGAATAAACGCAAGTAAAGATACCTTATTTAACAGAAAAATTTTGTATAAATGATAAAAGAATTAAATTTGAAGATTACAATTTTGGAATATTTTGTTTTGATTATGTTTATATATCTTTTTTTGTCAAATTTTTTTATTCTATACAATGCAAAATATTTAATTCGTAAAAAAATGGTTATAAATTGTTTTATTATTAATAAAGTTTTATGAAGCTCTAATTTTCTAGACAAAGAAATCGAAATGATAAATTTATTATTTAAAAGAATTTAAGACTCCTTCTGAAAGGAATGGTAGGAATGGAACAAGAAACATTTTTAATTTATTTGTTTTTTTTATCAATTGCATCCTCGCATTATTACAATCCAATAAATGGTTTTTAGCATGAAATTAAAATTGAATACATTTCAAAAAAATGTGTTTTAGATAGGATGATTTTGGTTCAAATAGAGAAAAAAAAATAATTTGTGATTTATGTTGTGGCTGAAAGTAGTCGAAACTTTATTTGTAAGCGAATGCAACCTTGCCTGCACAATCTTTATGTTGTGTCTCAAAGTAATCGAAACTTTATTGGTAAACAAATGCAACCTTTCCTGCACAAACTTACTTTTCACAAGTTAATTATTTAATATGAAAAAACATACTTTATTAAATTTTAAACACGAATATGATCAAACAAAACATTAGAAGAATTATTTTTGCAAGCATTGCTGCGCAATAAAAAGGAAATGAACCTTAATTTATGAATACCGATATTTTGAAATATGCAGAATTAATTTTCATAAATGCACTGAGCTATCACGGTGTTTGCAATTTTTTTAAATCCTCTAATTATTT
This sequence comes from Leptopilina myrica (nomen nudum), assembly GCA_032872475.1. Lineage (NCBI taxonomy): Eukaryota > Metazoa > Arthropoda > Insecta > Hymenoptera > Figitidae > Leptopilina > Leptopilina myrica (nomen nudum). The sequence continues at coordinate 3,674,557 of CM065461.1, forward strand.
ATCTAAAACAAAAAATGTTGTACTCATATTTAGTATTCATGATTTTTTTATTAAACTGAAACACAAAATCATATTATCCTCTTAAAATCTTTGAATTGTTTATATTTATCTTGTTATAATTATCTTTCATAAAAATGCCTTTATCTGTGAATACCCATGTCAAATTTTATGATTCTTTTGCTTCGCTAAATTTATCTCTTTATTAGATATATAAACCGTATGTTTATATGATTTTATTCTTGAGCAGGGCGTACTTCATTACTCAGAATTTTAATTTTCATAATTACCTAGAGCTTACTCGTTACTCTGGTTTAAAATAATTTTTTATCTTTTTTTTTATTTGGATTCAAGAATAGATTTAGAAGCATCAGAAACCAATAAGAATGCCATAAAATATTTGTTTGTTAATTATTTTTTATGAGAACTGAAATCATACGAAAATGTTTAAATGTATGAGTTAATTAGCAGTTTTAACCTTTCTAATATTAAATCGTAATAAATGAAGCACAATTGTCAAGCCAAATTTTAAAAACAAATTGAGTATAATTACCAAGGCGAATTTTTACAAATTTAGTTTAAAATACAATTTAACTTTTATTAAATAACCCCCATCGTAAAATTGATACTTGGGGTTAAATTAGACATTTTTACTGTAATTTAATGTTTATTGTTCCATTGTTATTTCCCCCTTTTTTTAGTTTCATCTTACTTTTTTGGTTTTTTTTACAAAAAAATAAAATATTCATTGTAAATTACATTTTTGGTTTCAAATTAAGATTTGAGACTTGAATATTTGAGTCTTGCAATTTGAAATTAACATTTCTACAGTTTAGAGCCATTGTGAATCATTTTGTTGGTTAAAATGGATTTTGGATAAAGGATATAAGGATCAAAAAAAATTTAATTTAGATTTTGAATAAAAAAAAATATTTAATTTAAACAATGTTGAATTATTTAATCATTTTTAAGTTATAAGAATTATAATTTGTTTAAACAATCTTTAGATTATATAAAAACAAATAAAGAGAATAATAATAATTTTTTTTAAACAACAATTTTTTATTACAAAATCTTTGTGGATAATAAAAATAATAACTTATAAAAAAAATGAAAATTTGGTAAATAAAATCAATTTTAAATTATAAAAGTAACCATTTGTTTAAACCAAATTTTTATTATTTAGAACGTTTAAATTCTGATAAAAATAAAGTAAAACATTTTTTTTTATTTGCGATATAAATTTTTTTTTGCTTAAAAATAAGAAAAAAAAGAAAAAAAAATTTTATTCAATTTTAAATAAAAATAAATTTGAAATTTGTTTATTCTATTGGAAATAAAAAAATTTAATTATTTCGTTTAAAATAAGAAAGTAGTTTGTAAATTATTTTGTTTTTGTTTTGACTAGGAATTCTTTTAATTCCCTGAATATAGACTTGTTTTTTTCATATAATTGGAATTTAGTTTATTCCTTAAAAATTTCAATAGTTTTGGAATTTCGTTTATTCCTAAAATTTTCATATAATTGGAATTTAGTTTATTCCGTTAAAGTTTTTTTGGTTTTTTTTGGTACGAGATGCTTTACTCACTACTTAGAAATTCTTTCCTTGAATTGTGAATCCAATGACGAATGTTTTTATCCCTCTGTCTATCTCGAAACGGTTATTCCAGAAAATTGTGGAAATACCAAAACTAGGGTCACTAGATTGATATTTTCACTGAGTACTTTAATTTTCCTTCAGGAATACACAAGACCTGAGACTTAAACCTCATAAAGAAGGGTTGTCTTAACATATATAGGAATTAAAACAAATTCTTTATATTTATTGGAATTATGTTTATTTTTCTGCTGACTTTAGATTTTTACCTTACTTAAATTACTTTATTCTTTTGTATGAAACGCAACTTCTTTATATTTATTCTTTACTCTTTTATTTTATTATTTTTTTCAATTCTCTATTCCCAATATTTATTTCATAAATTCTCTTTATTTGTCTTCTTTCACTTTATTTCAATATTTTATGTTTTTTTTTACTTCATCAATTTTTTTTTAATTAGGCACTTCAATTATTTTATTTTATTCAAATATATGTATTCAATTCAACTCTTCTTTTTTACTTCGATTTAATTGTATTTCTTTTTTTTTAATAAATTCACTTCTTCTTAAACAAACTTTTCTTAATTTAACTCTTTAAAACTTCTGAGAAATATTTCCACTTTGAACACGGCTAACTTGCCGGACTTAGAAAATGCCTGGCCCAAAACTGCCGACTACAACTACAGGTGACTACGACCTGCACTAAACTGCCGCGATTTCCCGGTGTCAATCAATTTTATTGAAAGACGATTTAGTGGGGGAAATCATAAATTAAGTTCATTGCACTTGACTGTTGTCAAGCCAATTTCTGCAACTTTGCAGATTTAGGCAATGGTGTGATCCGAGTTCAGTGACTTGGATGCACCACTCCTTATATTGGGCAATTTATTTCAACAATTTCTCAAAAGGTCAATAAGCTGTTTGTGAATGAAGAGGAATTCGTTGAGAAATACTGTACTATATTTCTTTAGGTTTTTTTTTCACCCCAAGAATTGCGAAACCCAGAGGAATGTTAAATTTGATTGAAGTAGTTATTTTTTAGAATTAGGTTTTTGATTAATAGAAATACATTAGATTAGCATATCCAAATGAGGAATTTCTCTTTCGTGAGATTACAAATATTACAAAGGGTTGTATTGTGTGAGTGTTTTTCTATGATGTTTGACAAAATTCTTGTGTTCTGTTTAATTGTTTCAAATGATTTTAATTTAACTATAAATAAAAGATATTTGATAATATAATAAGTTACGGAGTTCGGCCGTAACAAATGCCCCCCTTTTATTAGGCTGACGTCCCTTGTCAGCTGCTATGAATGTGTGTTGTTTGTGCTGTGGTCCAATGTTGTATCCTTGGAGCATCAAGTTGTTGAATAACTCTTTCGAGTTTTACAAATATTTTGTCCTCTTTTTTTTACATGAATGGTACTGCTGAAAGGTAAGAAAATTTGTTAAGAAAAAAAAAAATAAATAAAATAATTGAGAAAAAAAAATTCCCTTATTTAAAAGAAAAATAAATAGAGAAGAAAAAAAAATATCTTCGACAGACGAGCTGTTATTTGTGAGTGAAATTGCTGAATTTGCAAATTTAGTTTCCGTGTCAGTGTAACGTCAAGGTAAATAGGAGGCCGTAAGTGTAATATAATATAGTAGTTTTATTCTGATTTCAATTTATATAAAAGAGAGAGAAAAAAATAAAAATATTGCTTTGTGTTATAATTTATTGATTATATAATTTTTTAGCTCTTAATTCCGAAAGAATTATATATAAAAAAAAACATATATATTCTTGTAAGATAGGTGACAACATTGTTGTTACTGCCCCCCTTTTTTATGAACTGTCGTCCCTTGACAGTTTATAGATAATAATAAAAAAATAAGATGTGGTGTTAGGTCAGGGTGAGCGAAAGGGTGTTAAATTTGGTTTTTGGAGAGAGAAAAAAAATTTTCTTTTTGTATCGAATAAAAATTTAAGTTTATTGTGAATGTAAGTTGAGTATTTCTTCTTGTTTTCAGTCCTGAGTTTCAGTTTTGTTTCTCACGGTTTGATTCTGCTAACTTGTGTTTTTGGTTAGTCGAGGTGATTTAAGTCTTATGTTTCGTTAGTTCTTTTCGACGTCTTGTTGTGAATAGTCGATAGTTGTATTTGTTATTTTGAAGTGTTTGTTTTGTGTTTTAATTTTTTTTTAAATGGCTTCTTTTGATTTTTCCGTCATGGCGCAGGTGTTAGATTATGTTGATCGGGGTATTGTTAGTACGGAAAGTTTTCTGTTACTAAAATTGACTGAGATTGAGGATGCTCAGCGTTCTTCGTTTGAACGTGGAGAAAGAGGGTAAGTTGTTTCTGTATTCCGTGTCTGTAAATGATTTGTGATTTCTTTTGTATATTTTTTTTATAGTATCAAATTGTTTATGTGTATATATATCTTTTTTTTTTACATATGTGTATTAAGTGTTCCTCTACTTTTTTTAGTGTGCGGGTTCTAGTTACCCCTTGGCAGGATGCGGAATTGATAGCGGTTTTTGGGCCTTGGCCTCTTTTACATCATCGTTTTTTTAATGGAGGGGCATCTTTCGAGGATGCTGTTTGGTATCAAGAATACCGCTGGTCTTGGGAGTTTAAAAAATATGAGTTTCGGACTTATTGGGCCCCTTCCTCTTATATTAATCCAACTTCCTGTGACGTCCCCGAAGATGAACCGATGGAAGAGATAATAGGGATTTTAGGTGTTAATACTGTTTTTCGGTGAGTGTATTTGTTTTGATGGGGAGAGAAAAGAGAAGGAAGGAAAAAAAATGTGTATTTTTATTCCTGTCCTTTTATATTCTGTTGCAGACCTTTCTCAGCCTTGCCCTATAGTCCTCCACGGATGGGTTATCGGCCTAAAAATGCTGCCTTGGAGCTGGTCTATGTGCAGCGGTATAGATTGGACTGGGAGGAACCCGTTTCTATTTCTAATGTTTGGGATATTGTGAGTAGTTATTAAGAATTTAATAGTTTTTGTTGTTACTCTTATCGATTTATTTTTTAAATTTATCTCTCTTTTTTAAAGCGTTGGAACGTGAGCCTGCAGAGTGTTTGGTTTCCGTGTTAATACGTGTGTATTTTTTTTATTCGTTATTATTCATTTTCTTTATATTGTAATTTTTGTAAAAAATGTATTAGATTTTGGGTTTTATTTTAATAAATTAAAAAAAAGGTGTTTTGAATTTATCTTTTTTTGTTCTTTTTTTTAAATTTTTATCCCCTTCCTATGTTTTTGTTAGTTATTTTTGTTAAGAGAAAGAAATATTGTTTAATATTAAAAAAAAATTTTTTTTTTGGACTGTATTTTTTTTAAAGATTAAAAAACTTCTTGAGCATACAAAAAAAAATTTCGAGTCAAAAAAATTTTTTGTTAAAAATTGTTAAATTTTTGTTAAATCCTATATTATTGAAATATTTGTAATTTATATATACATATATATGTATATATATACTCTTTGTTATATTGAGGTAAGTATAATTTATTTGAAATTTTGTTATTGTGGATTTTTTTTTTATGTTAGAAAAATTTTTTAGTTGTTGCAGGTCAATAAATTTCTACTTTTTTTTTGTTATTTTAATAATTTCTATTTTGTAAAATAAATTATTGTTTATTTCATGCTTTATAATGAAATCATAATCTATTTTTGTTTGTTTCTTCAGTTTAAAAAAAAAAAAAATTTAATTAAATAATTTTGAAAAGGGTAATACTGATGTGCGTTTTTTGTAAGTAACTTTTGAAGTAACAAGTGTGATTGTCGTGTGGGGTCAGCATTTCCTGGTGAGGTGTTAATTGTTTTGCTTCTATCTATTCTTTTCGTCGCTGCATTTCCTTATCTCCCCCCCTGTCTTAATGTAGTATAGGTATGTCTGTCAGTATCTTTCGTGTGTTGTTCTTCTATAGTTCGTTATGGTTATATGTGTATATTTTGGTGTAGTTTTTTTGTTTCTTTTGCTTGAAGTGATTGTGTGTGTGTTTGTGTGTTTTTTTAAAAGGAAGTAGTTTTTTTGGATTAGTTCCTGTTTCGTGTTTGACGTGAGTAAAATAAAAATAAAAAAATGTTTATATTTTATGATAAAATATAAAATATGTAATGAAAAAAAATGAATGATAAAAATTAAATTTAAAAAAAAAATAACTGTAAATTTCTTTAATTTTTTTTAGGATTCTTTTTTTTAATTATTAATTTTGTCACGATCTATAGCTAAGTGCGTTATGATTTTCTATAAATTTCCATAAACTACCACTAAATTTTTATAAATTTTCATAAATTACCATAAATCACCGCGAAAATTTCATAAAGTACTAAATTTTAAATATTTAATAATGATTTAGATTTTACATATTTTTATTTATTGTATTGAAATTTCCTATAAATTTCTATAAATTACTACGAGAATTTCCATAAATTACCAAAATATTAATTTTTGTATGGGATCATCTTTTGTGTGCATTTATGAAACATGTGAAATTATTAATTTGATGTTCAACTTTTGAAGTTTTCTGGTTTTTTTTGAAATGAGATAATTTTGTATGTTTTCTTCAAGTGCATTTGTATAAGTTATTTTATTCTATTTTGCTGTGTTTCGTGGCCGGCCTTGGTATGTAATTTTAACTCTAATTTGCTTTGTCAGCATATTTTTTTTATTCTGGAATTTCTTTTATATACTCTTTTATTTAACTTTGTCTAACGATTGTTGTTTTTAAAGTAGTTACTAATTACTATTTTTTTTACCATGGTTTTATCGATTGTTTATAAAATTGTTATTATTAATTTTTTTTATTAGAGATTTTTTTTTAAATTTATTTCATTAATCGTTTTTTTTAGATTTTAGTATTGAAAATATTTAAGGAAAAATTTACAATTTTAATTCTTAGTGTTTTTATTAAAACATTGTTTTTTTATGGAAATTAAATAATTGCACGCGTGAATTTATACACGAAATTTTGCGAAAGAGAAGAGAAAAAAAATGGTATTTTTGTTATTTCGCCCAAAAAATTCTTCTTAATATTTCATTGAAATTCTGAAGGAAGTTAAAAGAAATAATATTCAATTATTCTCCTTCGCGCGAGATTCTCAGTTCTCTCTCTATATATATAGATATATACGAGGTACTGTATGCATAGGCTCTATGCATGGCACTCCTCGTCTCTTTCTCCGCTTCCTCACGTTCGTATACGTCCCGCATGCTCCGCGGTTGTCACGAAGCAATGCTTTGCTCCACACGTTTGTTCTTTGCTTCTCTACCTTTACCAGCTCCCCGGCGTTTCACCACTTCCTCAAGCACCCACACGCTTTCTTTCATGCGTATTATAGTTAGTTTTAGAGCTAAAATTTTTGCACAAAGGGGAACTAGTATTTGGAGAAAAAAAATTTATCCCCTTATTCTTCATTTTTTGGTGTTTAATATTCCCATATTTAAAGAAAATGTTTGTTGTTTAATTATAAGGATTAAACAAATTAGTGTTTAAAATATTTAATTTAATTTCCTATTATTTTGTACTATTATATGGGTTTTTAATGACTTTGGTTTTTAAAATGCAAATAAGCTATGGCAAGAAATAAAGTATTAAGCAATTTTTATGATAATGGGATTTGAAATGATTTTTTTTAGGTGTAATAGTCTTATTTTATAATTTTTTAGAAAAATGTTGTTATATATTTTTTTTAGTTGGTTTATTTTTTTTATATTTTTGGTGTATTTTGTTCATATATTTACACTGATGTTAGTTTTTTTTAGAGCGAAAATTATTAACGATTTAGTGTAGAATATTTTATAACGAAAATTTCTAGTATAATTTTTTGTTTTTGTTTTTTTTACCTTTTGTGTATCAAGAGAATGTTATGCTGATGAGGAGTTTATTAATTTTTGTCATAAAAATAAATTTGTGTTAATTTCATTTAATTTTATTTTTTTTTGTGTATAGATTTTTTAGGTGTTTTGTTTATGTCTGAGGCTGTTTTAATGCTTTCGTAAGTATCGTTTTAATTTCTTTTATTGTATTTTTAATTTTTTCTGACCACGGTTCTTTTTTTAGGTAGTTTGAAAATCTTGATGGGGGTTAAAGATGTTATCTCTTCCAGTTTTGTTTAATTAGTAGGTATATTTTTAATAGTTGGTTTTCTCTGTTTTTGTATTATTATTAACCTTGGCTCTTTTTTTAGGTATTTAAAAAATACTTGGAGAGAGAAATGCTTAAATTGGTTATTGTTATTTTATTTTAAAACCAGAGTGTTTTTGTAAAGCATTGTGTGAATTCCCAGTTTTGTTAAATAAATTTGTAAGTATGTTTTTAATTATTGTTTTTCTCTGTTTTAGTATTATTATTAACCTTGGCTCTTTTTTTAGCTATTTGGAAAATCTTGGAGAGGGGGATATTTTTATTATTTTGAGAAGAGGGGGTTCCAGAAATATTTCGTTTTTCGTTCCCAGCCATTCATTTAATTTGTATGTATATTTTTATTACGTTTATTTTTTTTTTAAATTTTTCTTAACGATGGCTCTTTTTTTAGGTTATTGAATTTTAATTGGAGGTTCCTGCTTACCAATATTCTACAATATTGTTGAGGTTCTTGGCTTTTAAGATTTTATTTTGGGTAAGTTTGTTAATGAATTGATTGATTGTATGTTGTATTGTTCATTTATGTATGTTTCATTGGTTTTTATTTTTTTTAGGTACCCTGTGCCCCTTTCTTTTTTTGTGTGTTTTTTTAAAAAATATATTGATACATAATTGCTTTAAAAATATTATGTAATAGTATATTAATATTAAAAGTATTATTCAGTAAAAAAAATAAAATTATTTTAAAGTTATTTTAAATATTTAGCCCGTTTTTTTTCTTTTTTAAAATTGTTCATGTTTGTAGATTAAAATATGTTTTTTTTAAATCTTTTGTTATTTTTATGTTGTTTTTTTTAAATATATTTTGTACCTATTCGTTTGTATTTTCCTTTAAATTAGATTTTGTTTTTGTTATTATATAAATATATATTTTTTTTATTTGTCCTGTCCTAAACTGGTTCGCCTATTTCCTGGATGATAATTTGAGGGGATGTTCCTATGGAAATCGTCGGAGAATTTTGCTTCGTTCCCGGGTCCTTTTGGGCCAATTTTGGATTTCCAGTGCTGTTATGTCTAAACCATGAGGATTGGATACAATTTTCGGTTCGAAAGCGATTTGTTGCTTATCAACCGTGTAAAAATTTAAATTAGTCCCAAAAAAAATATTAGTTAATTTAAATTATTAATTTTTTATTTGTTAGTTAATCTTATCCCCTATTAGGTTATTAGTTATTTTTTAATTTTTGTATAGGTTTGCATATGTGCTTTAGGGTTACTTGTATTTATTTACATGTTTGTGTTAGTTTGTTATTATATAAAATCTTTATTCGTATTTTATTCGAATTAGTTGATAGTTGGTTAGTTTTATCTCTTAGTTTTTTCTATTTGTATATTGTCTTAGATTAGTTTAAAGTTAGTGTTTGTTTAGCTTTTTAGTTATTATATTAAAGCCCTTTTTTTACAAGATAGTTTATTTACATCTTTTTTATATCCGTCTTGTCGTTTAGTTTAGGCTATGTCTACGTATTTAATTTCGGGTGTTTCTGTATATCGTAATTTGGAGATTGGGTTTTCTCGTATCGTTTTTTCTTTTCGCATTGTGCTGCTAGATGTGGGTTTGTTTTCTTCTTGTCGTTCGTTTCGTTGTAGGATTTCCTGTTCGATGGTTGAAGGGGATGGGTATGTTTTTTGGTTTGTTGTGAAATTGGTAGTATTTTGGTTGTTGGGTCTTTGTCGTAAAGGGCTGGACGGTATGGCATACATTTGTTGTATGTCTCGTTGCTTCCTTTTTTTCTTCTTATACAGCATAGAAATTTTGTATAGCTTTTTATGCAGTGTTTTATAGTTAAATAAATTATGATTATTATTATTACTGTTGACAAAGTTCCTATTATAGAGTTGGTATATTGATATTGTTCCTTTTTTCCAATTGTATGTCTGCTTTGAATTTCTAGTCCTTTCTCTATTTCTTGTAATTTCTCGTCAGTTTCCATTTTTCTCCAAATTGGTCGTACTTCGTTTGATGTTGTTGTCTCTTTTTTTGGATTCATTGTTTTTAGGATTGGTGAAATTTCTTCTAGTTTTAATTCTATTTTTGGTGCATAAATATATTCTTGGGGGTTGTTTATTATTTGTAGTGTAGGTAATTTTATCATGTCTGTCTTTAAGGTGCATTTAGGTGATAATTTTATAATTCCTATTCCCTTCAGTTGAAAAGTATTGACTTTTGTTTTGGGGCAGATTAAATATGCAGTTTCTTCTTTTGTTAGTGAATATAACCAATTTCCTGTAGTTATTAACGGTTCCCACAGTGGTTGTTGATTATTGGTGATTCGGATGTCACAACTTCTTAAGGTGTTATTATTAGGTTCCCTTAGTAATTCTGATTCACAACTTGGTGCTAAAATGATGTCATAAATTCCTTGTGTTGGGTAACAAACATATCTTCCTTCTATTAATTGGCACGTCCTTAGTTGTTCTTCTTCTAAATAAAAGTAATGCCTTCCTTCTATACTAGTAGCGATGTACTTGGAGTGGGGTGTAATATATGCTCTGTTTCCGTTTGGTCCTATAGCTTGTAGTACTGGTAACTCATGCATTTTATATAATAAATATTTTTCTTTTTCCAAGAGAGGGATATCTAGTGTTATAAATAAGTTTTCTTCTTTTGCCTGTATTCCTATTCTTGATATCTCTGTGATTGTTGCTACATTCAAGTTGTCTATATGCATAGGATATTCCTGGTTTTCTAAAAATTTATGTGCTTCGGTTGCTATTGTTTTTATCTGCTCGTTGTTCAATAATTTTGGATGTAATTTTCCTTCTATAGCTCTGAATATGACATTTAAAGTTTCTTCTAATCCGTGTTTATAAGTTTCTATTTGTTCGTTCCACTGTTTTGATGTTTTTTGAAACTGCAGCATGAAATCTGTAGTGGTTAATTTAGATTCTACTTCAAACATTTCTTCTTCGAGTTTATAGAGCCTTTTTCTTTCTTCTTCGGATCTGTTATGTTGTTGGTGTGCTAAATCATATAAATTTTGCAATTCTGCTCGCACTAAATGGGTTTGTTCCCCTACTAGATGTGATATGTTCTTCTGTGCCTCGTTTAATTCTGTAAAGAGTTGTTCGTATCTTTCTCCATCGTCATAAGTTAGTACTCCTATGATCGGTCCTGCAATTTTTCCTATAATTCCTATTAATGGCGTATTTCTTTTCTTCCTACTATGAAATGAAGGTTCTTGGTTTGTTATTGATTGTTGTTTCAGTTCTTTTGTGACGTCCATTAATTGTTCCCGTAGTAAGTTTGCTACTGTAATTTCTTTATTTAACATTTGGTATTCTAAAAAATCTTCGCAACTTATTTTCATTATTCTTTCGCAGGCTGATTTTATTTTTTTATATTCTGTTTCCAAATTAGGTAAATGTGTTTTGAAAGTTTCAGTGTCTAATTGTATTATTGTTCTCCATGTGCCTGATATGCGTTGTAGGTTTGGCATGAGTTCGTAAAAGAGTCCTGTGTTCTTGTTTAAGGGTGTAATTGTAATTGGAGAATTTACATCATTCGTTTCTATTAACCCGAATATTCCTAGCATTACGGTGCATATTTTAAAATAGCTCTTCATTTTCTGTAATCAAAATGAATTTTTATATTTAGTTTTCTTCTACATCTATTTGTTGGTTAGTTTCTATTGCTAACTTAGCTAATCTATCTGCTTCTTCATTTCCTATTATTCCGCTATGTCCTGGTTCATATATTAATTCTATTTCTAAGTTATTGATGCAGTTTTTCATTTCCACAAAGTAGTTTTTACTTATGACTTCCCGTTTTCGACTCGTTTTCCAACCGTTATTTTCCCATTTAGGTAACCACTCTTCTATCCCGTATTTTACGAATTTAGAGTCGGTGTGTATCCTAATTTTCTTATATTTTAATTTTTTTAATATAGTTATGGCCCTAATTATAGCTTCTATTTCTGCACTATTGTTAGTTTGTCTATTACATGCTTTATCGCTGATATTTAAAGGGTGTTCTTGGTTGAACCAGATTCCTATTCCAGCTTGTGCATTGGGTTTACCATTTGCTTTACAAGCTCCTTCAGTATATACATGTACATAACCGTCTTTATCTATTCTCAAACCTTTTTTATCATTCTGTCAGGAGTATGCTTTTTTGACCTGATCCTTGTGTTTTCGGAATCTCTTCTTTTCGGCGTCACTTAGTATCAAATTATTTTTTTCTGTGATCCCTACAACTTCATATGGTCCGTGGTAATATGGGGAGAATTTTCCAGCTCTTACTTCTTCTTTTACGTCGACTAAGTCTCCTATTTTCACGTCCAAGGGTTTTGTCTTGCTATTTAATTTTTCTTTAATCCTTTCTTTTGACTTAATCAGATTTTTGGCTACCATCCTTCTGATTTCGATTAGTCGTATCACTAATTCTCTTAAGTATGACTCGTATGTTTCCATTTCTTTTTCGGTTGGGAAAATAGAAGGGGTGCGAGCAGTTTTTCCAAAAACTACTTCGTAGGGGGTGAATTTCGTCGCTTCGTGGACAGAGGTGTTATAGGCAAACATGGCGTAGGGCAATAATCTATCCCAGTCGTCGAAGGCTTCTGCATAGTGTCAGATGAACTTTGCTAGGACGGCGTGACTGCGTTCCAACGCTCCGTTAGTTTGTGGCCTATACGCTGTAGTAGTGACTTGGGCTACTTTAAATAATTTTGCTAGTCTTCTTAACAAGTTGCTAGTGAATGATCTTCCTTGATCTGTTAATAGGCACTTAGGTGCTCCATACACTGAAATTAGGTTAGTAGCTATTGCATTTGCTATTGTTGTAGAATTTATATCTGGTATAGCTACAAAAATGCAATATTTGCTAAGCTGATCTTGCATCGTCAAGATGTGACAGTTTCCATTAGCGGTAGTGGGAAGTTTTCCTACTGTATCTAGAGACACTTTGTCCCATGCATCCAATGGTGTATCTGTTATCACCATGGTTTCTCTATTTTTTGTTCTAACAATTTTCTTCTCTGCGCAACTTCTGCATTTTCTTATGTATTCGGTAATTTCTTGTCTTAAACCCGGCCAAGTGAATTTTTCTCGGATTCTTCGATACGTTTTATTGACTCCTTTGTGTCCTGCTATCAAAGTATCGTGGTATTCCGCGATTATTTTTGCTCTCACTTCCTTAGGAGGGATCATAGTTTTTCCGTGACATACGGTTATATTAATTTTTGTTTTTAGAAAAACTTTTGCTAGTTGTTCTATCCAATTGAAATCTGATTCTTCCAACATTTCCACGTGTCTAGGTACGCGTATTTGTTTTACATTGTCCTTTAGTAGGGTGTTTTTTAGATTGGTCAGTGCGATGGCTAGCTTACTTTTACTCACGGTGTCGTCGTAGTGTTGAGTAATTATTACTGTGTAAATTTTATTTTTTCCAGACTCAGTGACCAATATTTGTCCCTTTCTTGGTTTCTTAGTTTTCATTTCTAACAGATCGATTGCTCCTATAGCTATCAATAATTTGGTTGTATCTTCGTTTGGTTCTAAATCTGATGCCATGAAGTGTACATAATTGTCCCTGATAGCAGTGATTGGTTCTCGGCTGTATTGCAGTACTTCTAGTCTATTTAGGACATCTTCTGTTGAAGAATCTGTAGGGTTGTTTATTTTACTGTAATTGCTGTCAATATATGGTACAGTAACTCCTAGCCCTAGTTTCAGTTCTGGTACCGTCATTTTCTCTGCTTTATCTGTTTTTGTATCTATTAATTTTCTTGGCAAAACCTGTTTTTTTCCTTTTTCGGTTTCTTCTCTTATTTCCGTTTCCTCTAATATAGCTTCTCTCAAATAGGGGGTTGATCGAGCTTTGGGTAATTCTAAACGTAGAGGGGTCTCGAAAGTCACTGATTTTCTTTTTGTTTTGTCTATTAATGGTTTTTCTGGGTTTTTTTCTGCTCCCTCGTCGTATTTAGGGAGTTTTGAAGCTATATCCTGTAATTCTTCTATTATGTCTTCTATGTTTCTTGTTCCTTCTTGATGTTCTTCATTTGCTTTTGATGCTTCTTGCTCTTCTTCATCTTCATTTTCAAACATTTCGTTGTCCCAGAAATATGATTCATGTTCTGCTATTGATTTGTCGAATCTTTTTATACTATCCAGAACGCCTTTTAATGTGTCTTGATTTACTCCTTCAGGTTGCAAAGTATCATCTTCTGATAGTGATGATTCTTCGTCTCTATTTTCCTCATTTGAATTTTCATTCTTCCCTGTTTCTACAGCTTCCTCGAATTTCTCGTCTTCACATTCTGAACTATTTATAGGGGGTTCCACATGTATGACTACTTCATCTTCTTTGATTTCTTTTCCATTTTCTTCCTTATCTATCTTTTTCTCTTCGTCACTTTCCGATGAATAATCTCTTGAAGTTGTAGGTTTGTCTATTAATGAGGTTAATACACTATATTGCTTTCTTAATATGGGTATTGGTTCTGGATCCTCCATTATTTCCTCTTCGGAGGTTGTATTTTCGTCTACGTCATCAATTTTTTCTTCATATTCTTGTTCTGTTTGATTAGTTGTTTTTATTGGTTTTGAAATTTGACTCCTGAGCCTGCTTGCAATAGGACATTCATCTGTGTCTATTTCAATTGTTTTGGGTTTCATTGTTCCCGGGGGTCTTCCTCTCTTTGGTTTTTCCATTGAACCTACTTTTTTTGTTCCTTTTTAGCCGAATCGGATTTTGACCTACTCCTAAAAGGAAGGTTTTGTCGATTTGTAAAAGTTCCTACACTTTCCTTTTTCTTTTTGTTTTCAGCAATTAATTTATCTAGTTTTTCGTCTGCCTTTTTGTTATTTTTTCCTGCTGCGCTACTTATGGGGAATACTTTAATTTCCTCTTTCGCCGTCATTTCCTCTTCTTCTTCTGTAGTTTCTAGTCTCTCACTGGAATCCGCGTCCGTAGATTCATTTTCTTCTTCACTGCTTTCTGTTTTTCTTACGGGATTTTCCGATAAGGCTGATAGCCAACGATTTATTTTGCCTGGCTTGCACTCGAAATCATATTGATAATCTTGCAATCTTAAAAGCCATTTTGTCATTCTTGTAGTGGGCTTAATTGCGTTGTTAATTATTTTTAAGGGTTCGTGATCACAAGATAATATGAATTTAGTGCCATATAAAAAAGGTCTGTAATGTTCTAAGGCCTGTATTACGGCTAGGCATTCTTTTTCCGTCACATCGTAGTTTTCTTCTGCACCAATAAGAGTTTTTGAAAAGTAGGCTACGGGCAAATCAATCCCGTCTTTTTCTTGCGTAAGTACTGCGCTAACGGCATGTTCAGATGCGTCGGTAGTTACTCTAAATATTTTTTTAAAATCTGGGTGCAACAAAATAGGGTTTTTGCACAAGGCTTGTTTAAGTTTCTTGAAACTTTGCTTTTCTTATTTTTCCCATTTAAATGGTTTATCCTTTTTTAACAAACAATATAAAGGTTTTGCGATTTTGGCGTAGTCCTTTATAAACCTTCTGTAATAACCGGTTATACCTAGAAAACCTTTTAATGCTTTGGGTTTAGTTGGTGTGGGGAAATCTTTAATTGCTTCTATTTTCTTCGGATCCGCTCTGACTCCATCTGGACCAACGATGTGCCCTAAATAGGTGACCTCTTTTCGTAAAAATTCACATTTTTCGGGTTGCAGCGCTAATTTTGCTTTTCTTAATCGTTCAAATAAACGGGTTATGGTCTTGTCGTGTTCTTCTAATGTATTTGAAAATACAATGATGTCATCTAAGTAAACAAACAATTCTGCTCCTTGTAATCCTGATAGGACGTTGTCCATGAGTCTTTGAAAAGTGGATGCTGCATTTTTAATTCCCATTGGCATTCTCTTATATTGGTAGTGTCCTCGACCGCAAGAAAAAAGAACCCATTTTTTACGTAATTATTTTCCTCTGGATTTAAATAGTCTAATTTCAAAATCTCTAAAACTGCTTTTGTACGACTTTCTGCTAAGTTTTCGCTTTGAATGTTTTTGATCTGCTTGTTTTCCGCTATCTCAAAAGGTAGTAGTTCTTGTGGCAAAATTGAAACCGTAATGTCCCTTTCTGTAGTGTTTATGGCCATTATTTTGCATTTTCCCTGTTTTTGAGTTACTAGTGCTTCTCCTAAAAATATCCCCTCTTGGGTTTCAATTTTTGGTAAATATCCCTCTTTTAAATCCGTTTTTAGCACTGGAATTTCTACTACTTGTCTACTCCTAGCTTTGATACGTAGAATCTTGGGTTGCACTTTTATTTCACCTTTTAATTTAGGAATTGGTTGTCTGGGTTCAGGGCAGGTAGTCCTAGGTACAGGCTTCACTTCCTCTTCCAAATCTATATTTGCTTGTTTAGATTCAAGATCGATGAACGGTATGGGTTCAGTAGGGTTTGATGATGTTATAAGACTGTTATAAAAGAAATTTATATTTGATTGTTCTTCCCTTAAAAATGGCCTTCCTAAAATTCCGTGGGCTTCGATTGGGAAACTCTCTTCTACTACATGGAAAATATGTTTTTTATTTATTATTTCGATATCCACTGTTCCTAAAGTGTATACTTTACCTGTTGTAATTCCCGTAATGTGAGATGTATCTGCAGTTGAAACAGGCGCACTGCCCTTTAAAGCGGTTTCTTTTATTACATTGATGTCAGCTCCCGTATCTATAAAAAAATTTGCTTCGCCATCGTAAAGATGATCTCCTCTCAGTTTAGCTACTGGCGATTCCTTTAGTGGTGCTTCTAATTTGTAGAGTTTGTATTGTTTTGGTATGGTAATACTCCTGGACGCAATTGGTTTTGAGAGTTCATCGGCGCGCCCGTCTGACGAACTTGCTGCCAGTTTAAATTATTGGCTCTGCCGTTCGTTTGTCCTACACTGTATCCAGTTGGATTATATTGATTGTTTCCGTAATTTCTATAATTTCCAGAGTTTGGTCCTCTCCAATTTCCTTGTGTAATGTTGAATGGGTTTGGTTGGTTTCCTTGAAATGAAGTGTCTCTATATCTGTTTTGACTGTTATATCTGCCATCGAATAATTCTCTACTTCTGATATTTCGTTGTCCCCATGAGCTGTTTCTTGATTGATCATTTCTGTTATTGTAATTGTATTTAGTAGGATAGGAAGTGTGTCCTTGTCGATTATTTATACCTCTCTCCTCTTGAGTCTGTTTCGCAAAAAGGAAAGCTTGTTGTAATGTAATAGGGCGTCTTGCCTCTATGACATTTGTAATTTCTTCTGGGAGCGCCCTGATGAACTGTTGTCGAGCTACATCCTCTACCACTACCATTGTGGCATTGGCCACCGCTGGATATTTGCTCTGTGCCGCTCCTCTAGCGCCGCTTACATATCCTTGTAATCTATCATACAATTGATGTATATCTTCTTCTCTATACATGCGTAGTTTAGTAATTTCTACAAAATACTGTTGGAACGGTTTTCCGGGAGCAAATCTTTCTATCAATAAGTCCAACAAGTCGGTCACTCTCGGAAACTGTTTGTTTGTGGTGCATTTTCTGGCACTGCCTTGTAATTTTCCTAATATTCCTGTTATGAAGGAAGGTTGACAAGCTGGAGTCAATGGGGTAGAAGCATATGCTACGTCCAACACGAAATCACTAACGTCCATATTTTCTCCATCAAAATAAGGTACAGCGTTCACTGCTTGTTGCACTGTCAATGAATGCGCTAAAGCTGACTGTACTAGTAGCTGTCCTTGACCTGGATTTTCTGGTGCTATTTCCCTTAGATTCACAGGGTTTGCCGTATAACCAAGATCTGTTCTGTTTCTGAACATTTCTCCTATAGTTGTAGCATTCAAGTCTTCTGCGACTCCTGCCCCTGCTCCTGGTTCTGCATTTCCCGGGTCTCTCAGCTCTCCGCCATCTAGGGGATTAGGTGGGGGTCCTTCGTCCATTTTGGTTTTTTTTAAAACTAGGTTCTTTTGATTGTTGGTTTTACTAATCACTTATTAATATGTAAAACCTCCGAAGTAGGAATCTAATAATGGCTGAGAAATCCAACCCTTTCCCCCTGCTGTTTTCCAGCCTATTATTGCCAAACTGATATTTTCTAAATTTGGAAATACTGGCTCTATAACTTGAAAATATTCTTCCTTTTCTATTAATACACCGCCCAAAATTCTAACCTGTTCTCCAAGTACCGTACCTAATTCTATATCGCAAGGCAAATATTCTACGTCTAATACTTCCGCTGAAATAAAATTAGCTTTAGTCTCCGTAGTTATGATTGCCTGTGTTTGTCCCCCGACCAAGTCCTCACTGATTATATTTTTGAACACTCTAATTGGAATACTAGCTTGTACGAATTCGTTAAATGCTGCAGACATTAAAGCAGATTTATGTAACTTATTTATTTATATTTTTTTTTATGGTGACCGTGACTTGTAGTCAAGAAAAATAAAGTATAAGCACTAACTCTTTTATAAGACCTAAATTAAAAGGATTTTTCTTTTTATATTCTTGTACTCTTATTTTTTTTAATTCAACCTTGCGACCTGTCGTAATTTAATTTTTTTTTATTTTACTAGACTTGATTGTGACCTTATTTTCTTTATATGTCAGAACTTCAAGAGTGGTTAAAGAAATTAGTTTATTTCTATTTCCATGACGCTAGCATTGTCGGAGTCATAGTGGTCGGTAAATTCTTCGTTGTTTATTATCTCTTCTCTTAATTGGATCTCTTCTCTTTGCGCTACGATTCTTTCTTCTAAAGCTTGTTTAATCGTTAAATCTATCTATATAATATTTCTATTTATGTTAATAATTCCCGGAGCCCTTGGTATTTCTGGTTCTCTGATAGTAGGTGCTACTCTACATATGGGTTTTGTGTTTGAAGGTGTATTCACTAAATTGTTGTATATTTCTCTATGTTTCGCAATAATAGGGTAAACTTTTTTTGTTCCTCTTTTTCCTCTTTTGCTTTTACAAATGATTTTGGAATTTGAAATAAATGCTCCCTGTTTAGGCATAGGTAATACGAAAATCAAACTCTACTAACAACAGTACGGGGAGACTGTGGTCTGTTGTGAGATGTATGATTAAATTCAATATTAATTAAAATTTTACATTTAATTAATTTTTTTATTTAATTTATTTTAATTAGTTGTAAAATTTATTGTTTTTCATTTCTAACCAAAAATTAACTTTAATAATTTTTATTTAGAAATTATTTCAACTATGTGTTACTTATAGGATTATGTATATATATATATATATCTATATATATATATATATATATATATATATATATATATATATATATATGTACTTCTAATGGTCAATGCATAAATTTCTCTACTTAAGTTTAAATCACACAATTTATGATGCTGTAGTACAAAGGTTATTGTACAAAAAATGCCCTTTGAGTTTTAAAAGATATAGTTAATTACAATTTCGTTGATATTGCATTTCCATTAATATATTGCGGGAAGTTTAGAAAAAATAACAAGGTTCAACGAGATAAAGAAAAATAATCTAGTTACATTTGTTACGCTTTTAGTTTTATGATTTTAAAAGGAATTTTGATGAAAGTATTTGATATTTTTCCTTTTATAATAATCATATCTTATCTTTAATTACTTTATATAAATTTATTATTTTTAGGGAAAGTGACATTTCTATTGCTCTCAGCTGTGTCCTGAAGGAGGCTGTTTTTGGGCATCTGGCGCCAAGTCACAATTTGTATGGTTTCCCATATGATTTCTTTAAAAGGTTAAAGTTGACTGTTAAGAGCCCTCTTCACGGTACAATCTGTGAGCAATAAAATTGTAGGCAACCTAGTTTTTCTTAAAAAGATACTCAGAGTTTATTTAATCTATTTTATGTAATATTTGTGGGTAATGTATTTTTGTGTGGGAAAAGAAAAAGAAAAAAAAATAATAATGTTTTGAAAAATGTACAAGATGTAACAAAGACGATCATAACAAAAAAAACCTTAAAAATTATTGTTTTATTCATTGTTTAAACAATTATTAGAGGTGTGCAAAAAGCCCGAAACCCGACCGGGTAATTTCGGGCTTTTCACTTTTCGGGTCGGGTCGGGCTTAGACAGTTCGGGTTCGGGTCGGGTTCGGGCCGGGTCAAGCTTGTTTAAATACCCGAAATCTTTCGGGTACCCGACTGAATTCATGTTCTCGAAATCTTTCGGGTACCCGACTGAATTCATGTTCTCGAAATTTTCGGGCACCCGACTATATTCGGGTTCTCAAAATTTTCGGGTATGCTCTAAATCTTAAAAAGTTCGAATTCTCGAATTTATATAACTTGGAAGTATTGAAGTTCTTAATTTAGTAATAAAACATTTGAGAAAATGCATAACTACAAATATTCGACAAATTTTCGAAGTTTTTTGTACTCAAATTCGTTGGGGTTC
Source organism: Leptopilina myrica (nomen nudum) (assembly GCA_032872475.1). Taxonomy (NCBI): domain Eukaryota; kingdom Metazoa; phylum Arthropoda; class Insecta; order Hymenoptera; family Figitidae; genus Leptopilina; species Leptopilina myrica (nomen nudum). The sequence goes on from CM065461.1 coordinate 3,694,679, forward strand.
TCAGAATTTTCGAGAACCCGAATGAATTCGGGTACCCGAGAGTTCCGGGTTACTCGTAAATTTCGGGCTACCCAAAAGTTTCGAGAACCCAAATGAATTCGGGTACCCGATACATCGAGAAAACCCGAGCCCGACCCGAAAAAAGTTCGACCCGACCCGACCCGGCTTTTCGGGCTTTTTGCACACCTCTAACAATTATATATTGTTTATTAGCAACTTTTTTCAAACTCCACCTAGAAAAGTGTAATTTTTTTCCAAATTTGAAATTGACTAAGACAAACACAACAATAAAAATAACATATTAAAAATTGTTGTTTTATCCTTTGTTTAAACAATACAATTTTGTTTATTAGCAACTTTTCTCAAACACCACCTAGAAATGTGTAGTTTTTTTCCAATTTTAAAAGTGACCAAGATGTTCAGAAAAATAAAAATAATTTATTGAAAATTATTGTTTTATTCATTGTATAAACAATTATAAATTGTTTATTAGCAACTTTTCTCAATTACCACCTAGAAATGTGTAGTTTTTTTTCAATTTTAAAATTGACCAAGATGTTCAGAAAAATAAAAATAACATGTTGAAAATTGTTGTTTTATTCATTGTTTAAACAATTATATATTGTTTATTAGTAACTTTTTTCAAACTCCACTGTTACGTCCGTAACTTCTGATTAATATACTTAATTTAACTATATATTTTCACGTATATGTTTATTTTCATATATTATATTTAATCGATAAAGCATATATCTTCTATTAAAATAATGTATTTCATTATGATATGATATGCAGTACTTTTAATTATTATTTTATGTGTGTTTTAATTTGCATTATATTCAATATATTTTCTAACTACTATGTTATGTGTGTTTTAAATTTGTATTATATTCAGTATATTTTCTAACGAATATTATAATTACTATTTTATGTGTGTTTTAAATTGGCATTATATTCTATATATTTTCTAACAAATATTATAAATGTTATTTTTATGTGTATTTTAAAATTGCATTATATTCGATATATTTTCTAACAAATATTATAATTATATTATATGTTCATTATTACAAATCCAGGAAGGAATAGTATTTTAAAAGAATGTCGAAAGAATAACGATTACGAGAAAATCAAGATCGAAGATACAGATTATTAATATGTACACACGCCACGCTTGAGGATCAAAGACGAAGTTGCGACCTCAACTCCATGCAAGGTCGTAGCGATGTCTTCCAACTTCAACTCTATGGAAGGTCGCAGCGATGCCATGCGCACTGAAATCTATTAAGGTCAAGACGAATTTTCTAGCTACGAGCACTCGTCTAATGAGGAAATTTTTATATAAAAAGGGTGACCATTTCTGATTAGAACAGAGAGTAATTTTTTGGAAATCAGCAGTATTCATCTTATCGTCAACAAGTGAACAGTCTCCCAGTATACCTTTAAACATTATTTCAAAAGTGAACTCCCAGTAAACCTTTGAACATTATTATCAACAAGTTATCCCCAAGTATTATTTTGAAAGTGTTTCCTCTAAAAGAGAACTTTAAAATTATTTTCAAAGTTTTGCTTTGAAACATACTACGGTTAAAGAGAATTAATTCCCCTCAACAATTTTCACTATTTTCAAAAATATCAATTTGAAAATAAATTCAAGTATCTATCTTATATTGAAACAACACATTCCAAATTTCGAACCATCGAAATTTGCTAAGGAGGCGACGTTCGTCTGGAACAAAGCAAAAATTACCAAAATACAATACACTATCTCATTAGTGTAAACAAGAGGACTAATACTCTAACATTAAGGACAACTGTTTGAGGGCCTTTGGCGACTAGCCCCCTCAACACCATCCAAGATCGGATTACCAGATAATATCACTACAATATTCAACACCAGTAATCGTTATTCTTAAAAGTAAGGTTTATAATTTAGAACTATACTCATTGTATTTTTGTCAATACTTTCCTTTCTTGTTGGTTTTTAAATAAATTACTCTCTCACAACTTTTAGTAGGCTCATTGACTTATCCTCATCCCAAATTAGATTCTTTATTGAAACTAATTTAAAACGAGGAACGTTAGGTATATTTTAAAAAGGTTTCTCGTTTTGACGTAACACCACTTAGAAAAGTTTTGTCAAAATCTGAAATTATACGTAGTGGAACAAAATATGTAATGGATAACAAAGACCATCGTCCAACAACGTTTTTTTTCTGATGAAATTATTTTTACATGGAATTTGTTGTTTAGATTTTCCCACGCTGCCATTACTTGTGAATATTAAATGTTTGACTGCTGCATAAGTATGACAGAATAAGTACCTTTGTTAGGTTTATTCTGAGATTAAAAGTATTAAAATAAATATTGTATACAATAAAGACCACCCTCAACCACCCTCTTTGATTAATTTATTTCTGATTAAGTCTGCTTATAAATGACAACTTTTTTGTGAAGTAAAATATTTCCAGGCAGAAATATCGGAGTCCTGCCTATGCTTACGCCCAGCATGGTACCGACCCGGTGGGAAGGTCGGACTTATGCCTGCACCGGCGTAGTAGTGCCGCAGATTATTTTTCACCGGCACAGAAGTTCTTCTAGGAAGAATGTTAGTACCGGCCCAGTACCTAAATTTACTTAGGATTTTTCACCTGCAGTTCGACAGGCTTTAAAATTTTTACATTGCCTCTAATTTTAATTGTTTTTATTTAAAATCAAAAAAAGAAACTAATTTTTGTTAAATACAAACACCGAATTCTTTTGTTTTAAGAGGACAAATAATTATTTTGTTCAGGTCACTTGACTGCATAATATTCCACGTTAATTCTATTTTTACTTTTTTTTGTTTAAATCTGATAAAGCAAACTATTCTTTTTTACTTACAAACACCGTTTTTTGTCTTAAAACGACAGAATTTCATTTTGTTCTGTTCGCTTGACTCCATAAGATTTTACATTAAGTAGAATTGTATATTAGTACCAGGCCGGTATTAATATACCTACTGGTTGCTGTATTCAATTCGTTGGCTGTATTCAATAGTTAAAACATTCAACTGTTGGATATTGTATCCAAGTGAAAAGGTACCCAAGCTACCGCAAAGTTAACGAAGTTGAAACAGTTGGATCTATCAACCAAAAATAGTTGTCCAATCCAATTAATTAGATCGCGCTACAGTAACTATCGAAGTTGCATGTGACAGCTAACAATTTTTCTCCGTGTGTCACAATCTGAAATAAAAATTATTAAAGCACAAAAGAATAACCAATGCCAAAGATCATTGTCAACCAGCGTCTTTGTTAATTTCTTACAAATCTATATTATAAATCTGTTTTAGATTTTCCCACGATGCTTTGAATTATAAAATTTTAATCCCACGCTGCTGTACAATATTATGTCAGTATTAGACTGTACAATATTGTTTTCATTACAATTCTAATAACGTTTATGGGCGTTATTGACAACAAAAGCCAAAAATAAATTCTGGTTTTGTAGTTCTTTCTTCAATCACTAAGAAAATGATTTGAAATATCGCACGTTGCTTTTTTTTGTATATATCCATATCAGTTCCCTCGCTGGTATATAGCACTATAAATGGCTACATTTATGGCGTCAAACTCTAAAATAAAAAATAATTAAACACCAAAAAAATCTATGCCAAAGATAATTGTCAACCAGCGTCATTGATAATTTATTTCAAATCTATATTCTAAGTCTGAGATAGATTCCTTTTTTCTGATATATAACATCATAAATAGATACATTTTTAGTGCACTCAGAAAAAGAGTTAGTTGCAGTATCCAATTCGTTGATCTCTGGAGCGCGATCCAATAAATTAGTTAAAAAATTCAACAATAGGATATTGTATTCAAGTGAGAAGGTGCCCAAGCTATCGCAAAGTTAACGCAGTTGAAACAGTTGGACGTATCAACCAAAAATAGTTGTCCAATCCAATTAATTAGATCGCGCTCCAGTAACTATCCAGTTACATGTAGCTAACTATTTTTCTCTGTGTGTTGAAATCTGAAATAAAAAATATTTAAACACAAAAGAATAAACAATAACAAAGATTATTGTTAACCAACGTCTTTGTTAATTTCCTTTAAATCTACATCGAACATCTGATTTCGATTCATAGTAGAACATAGAATAATCAATGACAAAGATGATTATCAACTAACGTTTATGTTAATTTCTTTCAAATCTATATCATAAATCTGATTTAGATTATCCCACTCTGTTTTAATTATAAAGATTTATTCCTTTGATGCTGTACAATATTATGTTAGTTATTTAATATTGTTTTCAATACAATTGTAATAACGTTTTTGAGCGTTATTGCCCAACAACGGCCACAATTAAATTTTGCTTTTGTGGTGTTTTCTTGAATCACTGAGATAATGATATGAAGCATCCCGAGGCGCTTTTTTGTAAATATGTATTTTTTCGGTGCTATATAACATCATAAATAGGTACATTGATGGCGTCAAAATTTGGTGTAAAGCTTTTAAATTTCCAAAAATTACTACAACAATTTTATAAATTGAACATAAATAAAATAATGTCGATCTAACTGTTTTTTGTTAGGTTATGAAAGTTATGTCAAAAGTTTCATATAAATCGTATACTTAACGTTATTTTACATCACTATAACTATGAATAACATAATTTACTACAGCTATTTCATTTCACATTAATTTTTGTGTGCTGTTTTACTTTGAAATTAAAAAAATTGTTACCACTTAAAAGAATCATTGACAACAAATACCACCCTCAACCACCCTCTTTGTTGTACTTTTGAATGATTCTCCTATTTTACATCATACATGTAACTTTCTTAAGGCTTAAGATTCTGAAAATAAAAGAATTAATAGTTTTTAGAAAAGTTTATGAACAATGTAAACCATTGTTAACCTTTATGTTTATTATTTCTTTTTTTGAAAAGAAACATAAAGTCAGAGCAAACGCTCCAGCGTAGACTCCACAAGTTGTACCGTCGGTTTGCTGAGTGACTTGCATTGTTATTACATTGTTGGTATCGAGGTTTGGGTAACGTCGCCTAATAAATATTTTTTCTTTATCAGTGAGTGTCGCATATGTTGGCATATATTTGCTATCATATATGTATAAAAATTGTTCGAAGAAATAAAAGCACCTCCAGTGTGCGTTTGTATATCCTCCTAATATTTGCACATCTACATTTTTTGTACACGGTGTTATGAATTGGGGATTGGAAAGGTTGTGTGTACTTAAAAACTCTAATTCTGGATGGTAAATTTGTTGTAGTTTAATAAAGCTGTCTATGCATGCATCGTCTAACATTCTTGTATTATCGAGTATTATTTCCTTTAACTGTTGAAGAGAAGGTTCAGAACTTGTTAACATTTGAAAGAACTCTAACTCTTCTTTCGTTGGTGGTAATATTTTATCAACATCAGAAAAGTCCAGAGGTATCCAATCATCGAAAAGTTTGCTTTTTTGCAGTTGTTTCCTCACTTTCCTTAAAATCTTGTCTTTTGTTTAATGGTTCTAATTCTTCTTCCGCTGATGACAGTATATCAATATTCGACACGTCTGCAAGTGTCCAATCATCACAAGGTTTGCTTTTTTTAAAAGTAGTTTGCATACCGTCCTTAAATTTGTAATGATATGGCATTATTTTTAACGTCAGAATTTCAAAGTTTATGAAAGAGTAAAATTCATTCATTTTTGTACGCGAAATATATCTATATATATATTACTGAGCTCACTGCTCGGCGGACAGGTAGAGAGTACCGATAGCGCACCCATTGCCGCGCATCACGTAGGTCTCTCTCACCTCACGCTACACCTCTTGTGGGCCCAGCGATCTATAATACTTGGTTGCTCGTACAATTTCCTCAGTTCGCCGTCGACCAGACTCGGGGCTTGCTCCGAGGTAGATCGACAGCAACTCGCTCTTCTCTTTCTCCTTTTCACCTTTACGATCTAACGCTGAGGTTGAGGTACGACTCTCCCAAGGAATAAGATCTTCCTATCTTACCTGGTGCAAGCCGGCGGTATCTCAGGTACAGCTGGGTCTGCTTGCTTGCACATCCTAGAAGGAGTTGTACTCAAGACTCAGGTACAACTGGGCAGTAGTAACACCCTACGCCTCTCCGTTTCTCTCTCTCTCTCTCTTTTCACCTGTCATTGCCTTGGTCTAAGCAGAGGTACAGCCCTGTAAGACCAAGGCAATGAATTTCCTACAAAAGAATGTGAACCAACCCTGTGAAGAAGAGGTACATCTCGACCTTCACAGAGTTGATGTACCAGGTAGATTCTTCGACTCAAGGTACAACTTGGGGGAAGATGAAGCTTGTATTTCTACCCTTAAACTTTCCCCCTCTCTCTTTATGTAACTCTTTATCGTGTCGGGCATGAATACCGTTAGAATCGCGGTATCTAGTCTTTTCGATTTTGCTAAATCGACCTAGCGTGCACGACCCTAGTTATCGTCCGTACCGGTATTTAGAGGTAGTTTCTAGAGTCTACTCTCGCGTAAAATGAGCGTCGGTCTCGGATAGGAATTTGTCATTTTGGGAATGCACTTATTTTCTTTCTATTTCTATTTTATTTAGTTTAGTTATTTTTGAATTCTTATTATTATAGTTAGATTAGGTTTTGATTGATTTCTTTTATATTATTTTTGCATTATATCGAGTCATTTATTTTTATTATGTATTGTTAATTTTCTTTACTTGATTTTAAATTCATCTTCGTACATAATTATTTTTGTAATATTTCTTTATTTATTTTGAATATATTTTCTTACGAAGGTTTAAAACTTTGCTTTGTTACTGACTTTACCCTTCCTATCGATATCACTAAATTGACTACCTAGCTTGCTTAAATTTTGTAATGACGCTTACGCCATTTTATTAACTACTTTGATAAAAGATAATTTATATTTTAACCCGGACTCCATCCGGCGAGCAAATCCTTTGGCAATAAAAATACAGATCATTACAAATTCTTGCTTCCTTTTTGATAACGGTTGCAGTTTTTCTTCTGCTTGATGAACTTGAATGTCACTATTTACGGCTTTTTCAGATTCAATACACTTTTGAAGAAGAATATTTAATTTCTTCTTTGCCGCTTCTTTCTTTGCTGCTAAATAGGGTTCTCTTGCCTTTAGAATATACTCTGGCTCGCGAATTGGCCAATGTCTTACGTGTCTGCTGTCTATTGTTTCAGGAACCAGACAATCTAACTAAAAGTCTGACAATTTCTTTTCAATTTTACTTCAAAATTCGTCATCACGTAGAATTACTGTATACTCCATATCTGACAATGTCCACAAGACGAAAACGCAATTTTTGCGTCTGGTACAATGTAGTAATCCTTGAATTTGGTAGTAATATGAATGTGACGTTTTAATAAACTTCTGATTCTTTCCATACAGTTCTTTAACTGTAGCAACTTTTTCCTTTGCTTCTTCTATCTTCATATTCCTTGCAGAATAGGGACATTTTATTTCCAGGGGGAATTCCCCCTGGAACAATTTCGTATGAAAATTTCTTACACTTTTTGTTCATGATTGCATATAAAGGAATATCTACATTATATAACTCTTCTGCAATTAATCCATCAGGAGAACCTCCTAAAAACTTTATTATAGGGTCGATGAAAATTCCACAAACGTCAATTGTTATATTTAGTTGTTTTGCTAACTGCTTTCTAGCATCCTCTTCACGGTCTATTCCATATTGCATAGCATCCGTTAGAACATTGTTAAATAAAATTTGTTTGACTACGCCTGCACACAACGTAGTGCTCTTTTTTTTACATACTTCACCAAAGTTTGAAGCCGTAAGCATCTTGCGACGTATTCTTTTCCACTCATCACATACCGATTGTTGTTTTGTTCTCTCTAGGATTTGATCTCTTTCTTCCCAATTTTTTTGCAATTCATCCATTAGAGCTTTTTCCTCTTTCTTATATAAATCCTCTGAAATATCGGGTCTTTTTGAATTGGGTCCGTAATCTGGATCCTTGTTCTTTGTGAAGTACGTTTTTGTTCTTCGTTTTTATTGAACATACTTCTTATTGTTTTCTACTTTCCATTTTCGTCGATTTTCTATTAATTCTGCGACTTGAGGTACTTGCTTTTCCATTCCTTTGTGCACAGTTGTTAGAACTTGCTTTGTTGTAAATTGCATTGCGGCTGCATGACAACGTACTGTGTAGCTCTCTTTCATATTGTAGCAGATTCTTTTTCCAGAAATAACTTTGCAAATATTATTATTTGCAGATTCGACCACATTTGTTGTAACTTTATACAACAAACTTTCTGCATATCGTCCTAAAAAGCGCAATTCTTCTATAATTTGTGCGTAAGTTTGAGTATTTTTTACTAAGGGTATCAAATTGTCCTCTCCTAGTAAGTTTCTTCCCATACATGGTGAATTTAGTCTTTCACAATTCTTGTGTTCACCTAAACAATGACTTGCTACATTCTGAATATCTTGATAAAGCAATTCAATTTTTTGGCCAATTGTTAACGTTTCATCTTCTCTGCGCCTGTCGCTAGCTGTAATAATTTCGATTCGCATCTTTAATTTTTTACCTCATAAGATTCTTCGTGCAGCTGCATTTCCAGGGTTTTTATCTTCATGTTGTGCTTTTTCTGAAGTCATAGTATCTATGTGGTTGCAAAAACTCCTAAATTTATGATTATTGCACTCCAATTTTTTCACTACGACATTATGCTTCTGATAGGGATCGATATTTGCAAGCAATGCATATGTGCTGCTGTCTCCATCGCCAATTCTGTATTTATAAATTAATCCATATTTTTCCTCACTTGTCGTGAAACCTTCCACAACCATTTCAGACTCCATTCTTGAAGAACTTTTTCCTTCATCATAGTTTGAAAAGCATTCATGTTCTTTAGGCACTCTTTCTTCTTTCATTGCTCGTTGACATATTGCGCAAGGGATATTTCTTACTAGGACATCTATTATTTGATTTGTTTCATAACCAATTTTTAAAACACAATCTCCTAAGGAATCATATGCATATGTGCGATAACTTCGTTTCGACCATGCACAGTCAACTATCACTGTTATATAAGGTACACCGTTGATAACATGTCCTTTAGCAATTGCTATTTCTGCTTCTTTTTTGGTATATGCTTTCATAACGTTTCTTCTAATTTCCATAACTTGTAGTCCTACTTCTTAACGACATTTTATGGGTAGTTGAAATCCTGCGCAACTTCTGCTCCAATCTTGCGTTTACACGTAAGCCGAGCTACAAATCTCTTCTAATTAAAATATGATATTCTTGACGACAAAAGAAACCAAATAAAACGTCTCTTAAAATGCACAACTCATCAGGGCGCTATCTAAGCAAACTTATTTTACCAAATTTAAGGGATCTTTCTTTTCCGAGCTACAAATTGTTTCTTCTTAAAATATATTATTTTTAATGCCAAAAGAAATCCATTTAAATGTTTTCCGAAGTGCACAACTCATCACAGCGCAAACTAGGTAAACTTTATTTACATAATTTAAGATAACTTTTTTTCCCGATCTAAAAAATGTTTTTTCTTATAATATATTTTTTTATGTTAAAAAAAATTAATTTAAACTTTTCGTAAAATGCACAACTCATTAGGGCGCTATCTAGGCAAACTTAATTTACAAAACTAAAGATAACTTTCTTTGCCGATCTAGAAATTGTTTACTCTAAAAATACGTACTTTTTAATTCCAAAAGAAATCAATTTAAATGTTTCCTAAAATACACAACTCATCAGGGCGCAATCTAGGCAAACCTAATTTACAAAACTTAAAAAAACTTTATTTCCTGATCTAGAAATTGTTTCCCCTAAAAATATGTACTTTTTAATGACTAAAGAAATCATTTTAAATGCTTGCTGAAATGCACAACTCATCAGGGCGCAATCTAGGCAAACTTTATTTAAAAAACTTAAAAAAAATTTCTTTTCTGATCTAGAAATTGATTACCCTAAAGATATGTACTTTTTAATGCTTAAAGAAATAAATTTAAATGTTTCCTGAAGTGCACACCTTATCAGGGCGCAATCTAGACAAACTCAAGTAACAAATTTTTAGATAATTTTCTTTCCCGAGCTACTAATTGTTTTTTCTTAAAATATATTATTTTTGATGTCAAAAGAAATCAATTTAAACGTTTCTTAAAATGCACAACTCACTAGGGTGCAATCTAGGTACATTTATTTTACATAATTTAAGATAACTTCCTTTTCCGAATCTAGAAATTGTTTACCCTAAAAATATGTACTTTTTAATGCCAAAAGAAATCAATTTAAACGTTTCCCGAAATGCACAACTCATCAAGGCGCAATCTAGGCAAACATAATTTACAAAATTCAAGATAACTTTATTTCCCGATAAAGAAATTGCTTTCCCAAAAAATATGTATTTTTTAATGACTGAAGAAATAAATTTAAATGTTTCCTGAAGTGCACACCTCATCAGGGCTCAATCTAGGCTAACTCAAGTAACAAATTTTTTGGTAATTTTCTTTCCCGGGCAACAAAATGTTTTTTCTTAAAATATATTTTGTTTATGTCAAAAGAAATTAATTTAAACTTTTCGTGAAATGCACAACACATTAGGGCCCTATCTAGGCAAACTTATGATAACTTTCTTTGCCGATCTAGAAATTGTTTCCCCTAAGAATATATCATTTTTAAGGACTAAAGAAATCAATTTAAACTTTTCGTGAAATGCACAACTCATCAGGGCGCAATCTAGGCAAACTTTATCTTCAAAGTTTAAGATAACTTTCATTCCCGAGCTACAAAATGTTTTTTCATAAAATATATTTTGTTTATGTTAAAAGAAATTAATTTAAACTTTTCGTGAAATGCACAACACATTAGGGCCCTATCTAGGCAAACTTAAGATAACTTTCTTTGCCGATCTAGAAATTGTTTCCCCTAAGAATATATAATTTCTAATGTCAAAAGAAACCAAATTAAATGTTTCGCAAAATGCACAACTCATCAGGGCACAATCTAGGCAAATTTATTTTACAAAATTTAAGATAACTTTCTCTCCCGATCTAGAAATTGTTTATCCTAAAAAGATGTACTTTTTAATGCAAAAAGAAATAAATTTAAATGTTTCCTGAAGTGCACACCTCATCAGGGCGCAATCTAGGCAAACTCAAGTAACAAATTTTTAGATAATTTTCTTTCCCGAGCTACTAATTGTTTTTTCTTAAAATATATTATTTTTTATGTCAAAGGAATCAATTTAAACGTTATGTGAAATGCACAACTCATTAGGGTGCAATCTAGGTACATTTATTTTACATAATTTAAGATAACTTTCTTTTCCGATCTAGAAATTGTTTCCCCTAAGAATATATCATTTTTAATGTCAAAAGAAATCAAATTAAATGTTTCCCAAAATGCACAACTCATCAGGGCGCAATCTAGGCAAACTTAATTTACAAAACTTAAAAAAACTTTATTTCCTGATCTAGAAATTGTTTCCCCTAAAAATATGTACTTTTTAATGACTAAAGAAATCATTTTAAATGCTTGCTGAAATGCACAACTCATCAGGGCGCAATCTAGGCAAACTTTATTTAAAAAACTTAAAAAAAATTTCTTTTCTGATCTAGAAATTGATTACCCTAAAGATATGTACTTTTTAATGCTTAAAGAAATAAATTTAAATGTTTCCTGAAGTGCACACCTTATCAGGGCGCAATCTAGACAAACTCAAGTAACAAATTTTTAGATAATTTTCTTTCCCGAGCTACTAATTGTTTTTTCTTAAAATATATTATTTTTGATGTCAAAAGAAATCAATTTAAACGTTTCTTAAAATGCACAACTCACTAGGGTGCAATCTAGGTACATTTATTTTACATAATTTAAGATAACTTCCTTTTCCGAATCTAGAAATTGTTTACCCTAAAAATATGTACTTTTTAATGCCAAAAGAAATCAATTTAAACGTTTCCCGAAATGCACAACTCATCAAGGCGCAATCTAGGCAAACATAATTTACAAAATTCAAGATAACTTTATTTCCCGATAAAGAAATTGCTTTCCCAAAAAATATGTATTTTTTAATGACTGAAGAAATAAATTTAAATGTTTCCTGAAGTGCACACCTCATCAGGGCTCAATCTAGGCTAACTCAAGTAACAAATTTTTTGGTAATTTTCTTTCCCGGGCAACAAAATGTTTTTTCTTAAAATATATTTTGTTTATGTCAAAAGAAATTAATTTAAACTTTTCGTGAAATGCACAACACATTAGGGCCCTATCTAGGCAAACTTATGATAACTTTCTTTGCCGATCTAGAAATTGTTTCCCCTAAGAATATATCATTTTTAAGGACTAAAGAAATCAATTTAAACTTTTCGTGAAATGCACAACTCATCAGGGCGCAATCTAGGCAAACTTTATCTTCAAAGTTTAAGATAACTTTCATTCCCGAGCTACAAAATGTTTTTTCATAAAATATATTTTGTTTATGTTAAAAGAAATTAATTTAAACTTTTCGTGAAATGCACAACACATTAGGGCCCTATCTAGGCAAACTTAAGATAACTTTCTTTGCCGATCTAGAAATTGTTTCCCCTAAGAATATATAATTTCTAATGTCAAAAGAAACCAAATTAAATGTTTCGCAAAATGCACAACTCATCAGGGCACAATCTAGGCAAATTTATTTTACAAAATTTAAGATAACTTTCTCTCCCGATCTAGAAATTGTTTATCCTAAAAAGATGTACTTTTTAATGCAAAAAGAAATAAATTTAAATGTTTCCTGAAGTGCACACCTCATCAGGGCGCAATCTAGGCAAACTCAAGTAACAAATTTTTAGATAATTTTCTTTCCTGAGCTACTAATTGTTTTTTCTTAAAATATATTATTTTTTATGTCAAAGGAATCAATTTAAACGTTATGTGAAATGCACAACTCATTAGGGTGCAATCTAGGTACATTTATTTTACATAATTTAAGATAACTTTCTTTTCCGATCTAGAAATTGTTTCCCCTAAGAATATATCATTTTTAATGTCAAAAGAAATCAAATTAAATGTTTCCCAAAATGCACAACTCATCAGGGCGCAATCTAGGCAAACTTAATTTACAAAATTTAAAAAAACTTTCTTTTCCGAGCTGCTAATTGCTTCTTCTTAAAATGTATTATTTTTAATGTTAAAAGAAATCCATTTAAACGTTTCGTAAATTGCACAACTCATTAGGGCCCAATCTAGATAAATGTATTTTACAAAATTGAAGATAAGTTTCTCTCCCGATCTAGAAATTGTTTACACTGAAGATATGTACTTTTTAATGTCAAAAGAAATCAATTTAAATGCTTCCCAAAGTTCTCAACTTATCAGGGCGCAATCTAGGCAAATTTATTTTAAAAATATAAGAAATTGTTTTTCCGAAAAATATGTAGATACTTTTTAATGACAAAAGAAATCAATTTTAATGTTTCCCAAAATGCACAAGTCATCAAGGCAAATCTAGGCAAACGTAATTTACAAAATTTAAAAAAACTTTCTTTCCTGAACTAAAAAACTGTTTTCCCCAAAAATATGTACTTTTTAATGCTGAAAGAAATATATTTAAACGTTTCGTGAAATGCACAACTTATCAGGGCGCAATCTAGGCAACATTTGTTAACCAAATTTACGGTATCTTTTTTTCCGAGCTACAAATTGTTTATGCTTAAAACATATTATTTATAATGTCAATAAGAATCAATTAAAACCTTTCCTGAATTGTTCAACTCTTAAGGGCGATATCTAGGCAAAATTTTTTTTCGTAATATATCAGCTTTCTTCTCCGAGTTTGAAATTTTTTCTTGCTAAAATATGTTCTTTAATATTAAAATACTTTCTCTATGAGGAAGTATTAAACCAATTTAAATTTTTCCAACTTGGACAACACATCAGGGCACTAGTTAGGCAAAATTAATTTTATAAATATAAGTTAGGTTTCTGCACCAAGCTGGAAATTTTTTTTTCTTTAAATATGTTCTTTATAATGTCATAATAAACCAAACAAAAAGTTTTCCAACCAAAACAACTCAACAGGGCGCTAGGTAAGCAAAATTATTTTACTTAATTTAAGATAGGTTGATGTATATACTACTGTGAATTAGAAGAGAAAATGTTAATGTAAATGTTATATATTTATTCGTAGTAAAACATAGACTATATATATAATTTAGTACCTGCTATATTTTAATATTTACACTTATTTTTATAATAAATATTTATAAATGTTATTTTCGAATTTTTGACGAAATTAATATTATTAATTAATTATTTTATTTTTTCTAAATGCTTCAATATTATATTATGGTATTTTATTTACAATATCTTTTCACCTACTTTTTTTTAAATTAATATTTGTATTTGTATATTTGATTTTGTGTTTAAATAATAATAAACCGTTTTCAAACATTTTACAAGATGTCGCTTATTTTTATCTAGGACTTTAGCATCCAATCTCGAGGATATTTGATTGTAGCATTTGTACATGCTTTACACTCATAGGATACTGATTTTTTGCTATAATCGTTGTTATCTTTAAACTTATTTTTTAAACATGAAATATGTGCCCAACGCCGGCATAAATTACATAACACCATTGTTAAACTCGGTTGTGTATTGATACAGTATTGACAAATATCTTTGAGATTCTCTGATTTTTTTAACAATGTGTCGGCTACATCAATTCGATAATTTTGTGGAACAAAGTTGCAATCAAATGCTCCATTTTTGCCTATACAATCCATGTAGTATATGACATACATACCGCAATTGTAACCATCAATTTGTAAAGGTCGATTTCGTGGTGGAGTTCCAATTGTCCATTCTTTGCTGCACACTTCAGTTTTAGCCTTATGTTTTTCACATGCAAGATAAGTTTTAAATGCTTTAAAGCATCTTTTTTCGTCAAAACATGTTGACTTCTTTTTCGGATCTATCACTACAATTGTTCTTTTGTCAGAATCAATAACCACAAGCCGCCAATGATTTTTATATAAATAGGGCAACAATATTATTCCACTGCTTTGAAATTAAATTTCGTATATTTGACTATCTTCATGACTGACTTGGTTAGAAAGATTTCCTACTATTAAGCATGACAAGGAAGTTGGAATATACTTGACGTTTCTCCAAAGTGTTAAATTTGCAGCAGCAAAGCAGTCAATAACGTCTCCATAAATCCAAGCTAATCGTCCAGTATTTTGTACGCTCAAAGACCGATAATTAATAGTATAATTAGACTTGCAATTTTTCGGATGCGTTCTTGAGAGTTCGATAATCGAAATGTGTTTGAATTCTTCTTTTTTTAGGCTTACTCCATTCTTCTTTCGGATTTTTAGGAGGATGATCATGTACTGTAAACGGTTTATTTTCTTTGTTTTCTGATGATTTTTTTACTCTAAAACAGTTTAATATCCTTGTGTTATTATTTAACTTCTTCATTCCATTACTTTTCAATAACTCTTGATTTTCTGCATTACTTTCTTTCTTACTCTT
Organism: Leptopilina myrica (nomen nudum); assembly: GCA_032872475.1. Taxonomy (NCBI): domain Eukaryota; kingdom Metazoa; phylum Arthropoda; class Insecta; order Hymenoptera; family Figitidae; genus Leptopilina; species Leptopilina myrica (nomen nudum). The sequence continues at coordinate 3,710,222 of CM065461.1, forward strand.
CATTAATGAATTTGACTCAACTATTTCATTTAAAACCCTTGTATTCGAAGTTTTATTTTCAATCTTCTCTTGAACCTTTGAGTTTTCACATTCCATTTTCACCATTTCATTTGTTTTTACTGTCTTCTTGTTTCTTTTTACATGTGCCCGGCCTTTTAAATTCAAATTTTCTAAAAAAACTTTGCAGACTCGATTCACATATGATTTCATTTCCAAAACAAAATGTGTGATAGGTACTGGCAAAGTTTCTTTAAATAAAGGACCCCGCACAAAATGCATTGGAATTGGCTTACCGTTCATTTTGTTCAAATTTTCAGAATTAGTAGTTCTAAGTGTCCTAATTAAAGATATAATTTTGTTAAACTCAAAACTTCACTTGTTTGGCTGAAAACAGGGGGTGAAAGTACCCCCTGTCTAAGGCATGAAATGAACATTTCAGTGCTTTTAGCCAAATAAACCATTATTTTTGATAAGTTTAATGTCAGAAGTCACCAATATACATAAAGAGAGAACTCTTAATGTTAAACAAATAAAAATGTAAAATATCAACCCTCAAAAACTACCCCTTGTACAGTTAAAACCATATAGAAAAGGAAAAAACTATTTTAATCACAGAAAATATTTTTATAAATAAAATATTGACTTTTCATTTACTAATACATATGAGATGTCATATTTACCCTTACAAACAACCCCAACAACAACAAAAAGCAACCCCTTTTATATTTTAAATAAATCCAGTAAACCAGATAAATGAACAGTTTAAACAGAGAAAGACTTTTGAAAATCGACTGGAAGTAATTATTTAATCTTCCGTGATTTTCAGTGCAATGTTCAAAATAAAAAAGTACCCTTATGAAAAAAACAACCCCTTAAGATTTAAAGTGAAAAAAGTAAAAAATCCATTTCAACCAAAGAAAACTATTAAAAATAGTAAACAGTTTATTATGTTTGTAGTTGTTAAAGAAACTACCTCCTACATGTAACAAAAATAAAATATTATTTTAAATATTCGACGCTATTTATAATAAACATCCCTCTAAGTATTAGGCTCATAGAAAGAAAATAACTCATTGAAGATATTGCATGTCTTTAGGCTTGTGAAAACTCTCAAATGTTTTGTTTCAATCTTATTATATTGTTTAAAAACATGCCTGCATTCGCTAGAAAAACATTTTCTACCCAGAGTACGCCACGTGGAGGCTGCAGGTACAAGATTTTGTACTCCTTTTCTTGTTAAAAAAAAAATCTCACCTATTTACATATCTCACCTATTTACATATATACAAGTTGCACTTAGTAGCAAATCTTATTTTAAGGACTTTGCTGCAATGCATCCAAAAAAACTATTCATTGACAGGGTTGTTTCTGTTTCCTGCATCTAACACGCTGTCCAAAAGATCCGTCCAAGGGTATTTCACGTGTTCTTCGTGACGAGCATATCCGAAGTACCATAAAACACTTGCAACGTGAGCACAAGTACCTAAAGTTCTTGCACCCGACTTACAAGTGCAATAGTAACCACGGATAGGTTGCTGCTGTTCACCTCTATTTTCTTCAAGATCATAAAGTATCCATAGCTGATGTCGCGTAGCATTTCGAAATCTGGAATAAATGCGCATTCTTATTAAACCAGGTTCATTCATCAAAGCATCTAGTTGTAATTCTTCATTACCATCTCTATGGACTTTATCCTGAATATAAGATGGTGCCAAGTTTACTTGGTATACCCCGAATGTCAAGTGACGCAATCTCGAAATTGTTCCTTAGTTATTGGAGAAAATGATTTGAACTGATCGTCCGAAAAATCGCTTTCATCTACGAATTTTTTTTCGAATTTTTTTTCACAGAACCGCTGAGACCATTTAAAAACTTTAATAACTGAGGACCTTTAATACAATAAAATCTATTCATAAAACGAAGATGTTGCATGAGATCTGCAGGGATGAAACCGTGTTCATCTAAATGCTCTGGACAAAACCTAACATTTTCTTGAACGTAAATGTCTTTCAGGACAAAAATGTTAACACGACATTCGCCTGAAAGTCGTACTACATTATCTATCCGATTGCAAATAAGGCACGTATGGCTCGATGTTTGCGTTAAGACATTAAGTCTTAAACAAGATGGATTATTTTCATTTTCATTAACTTCAATATTAATAAGTCGCTTGCATGTTATGCATACACGTGTATTAATACCAATTGCAAGCGGTGGAAAGCCTCTTTCTTCTCGCCAACGAATTGCAATTTCGCTCTTATCAACATTTTCTTCTCCTTCAATAGATGACATTTGTCTAGGTTGAAAAACTGCATTACAAACATAGCAACGCATTTTGTTTATATTATTATTTACTTCAAGGTAGGAACACCAGTGCAATTATCGAAATGTACAATAGTATAAAGTAAGTATTGCAAAATACCCGCAATCTGAAACAACGATGCTATGCTAATATCTTTGAAAAATCAATCAAACTCTAAAAATGTGTTTAAATAATGTACTCTACAATATTTTAAACAATGATTAACATATTCTTAATCCAGATATTGTAGGATATACAGTAAGCTGGTAACAAATGTTGTTTTTCAAGCGATGTCATGAGCTGATGAAAGAAATCGTATATGTGACGCTCCAAAGCGACAGGGACCATCTTCAAAATAATATCAGGCGCAGTCTTCCGTGCGCAGAACACAACACAAAGACGGAGCCATATGATATTAGGAAGATTGTATGTACTGCTTATGCTATACTTACTTTATACTATTGTACATATCGATATTCGCACTGGTGTTCCTACCCTTTCACCATTTGGCGTCATTCACACGAAAACACATATATAGTCAATACAGTTTAAAGGCAAGAATTACATACTATAAGATTTTTAAACATAATAAACTGTTTACTATTTTTAATAGTTTTCTTTGGTTGAAATGGATTTTTTACTTTTTTCACTTTAAATCTTAAGGGGTTGTTTTTTTCATAAGGGTACTTTTTTTATTTTGAACATTGCACTGAAAATCACGGAAGATTAAATAATTACTTCCAGTCGATTTTCAAAAGTCTTTCTCTGTTTAAACTGTTCATTTATCTGGTTTACTGGATTTATTTAAAATATAAAAGGGGTTGCTTTTTGTTGTTGTTGTTGTTGGGGTTGTTTGTAAGGGTAAATATGACATCTCATATGTATTAGTAAATGAAAAGTCAATATTTTATTTATAAAAATATTTTCTGTGATTAAAATAGTTTTTTCCTTTTCTATATGGTTTTAACTGTACAAGGGGTAGTTTTTGAGGGTTGATATTTTACATTTTTATTTGTTTAACATTAAGAGTTCTCTCTTTATGTATATTGGTGACTTCTGACATTAAACTTACCAAAAATAATGGTTTATTTGGCTAAAAGCACTGAAATGTTCATTTCATGCCTTAGACAGGGGGTACTTTCACCCCCTGTTTTCAGCCAAACACGTGAAGTTTTGAGTTTAACAAAATTATATCTTTAATTAGGACACTTAGAACTACTAATTCTGAAAATTTGAACAAAATTAACGGTAAGCCAATTCCAATGCATTTTGTGCGGGGTCCTTTATGAAAAAATAAATGTTGAATAACAAATATTTCAAAACAAACATAAATAATTAAAAAAAATAAATTATTATTTACATACACATGTATATATTTACACATAAATACATAACACACACACATATATATATATATAAATTAAATTTTTTTTAATATATATAAAATCAATGGAGATGCTATTTAATAAATTTATACAAGTGGAAATAAACAAGTAAAATGTCTTCCGAGCGAGCGTTAGCCAAATTTTGTGACGTATGATTTCGAACAATCAATCCGATCGTTCAAACTTCTGCTTGGCGTCAACAAAATCTGACGCTTACAACAACAACAAAAATTGAAATTTAGATAAATATAAATTTCGTCGTCAGGCGCCAATTAATTTTCAAAAGATTAATTAATAAACTTTCCCTACTCGACCGGCAAACTCAACGCTCTCGACCTCCGAGTTTCATTTTGGTCAGATTTTTTTTAAATTTTACTTAATTATTCTTTGGATATTTATCTACAAAATAAGGCCTATTAAAATAAAATTGACCGTCTGTAAGTCACAAAAAGTGAAATCAAAGTTTCGATCTTTAACATGTGCGGTATAGGGGAAGCATAAGTTTATTACAGATTTTTAATTTTTGCACTTATAGTAATCGTCAGATTTTGAAAAAAAACTAGTGTTATTTATTGAAATAAAATGAACTTTTATAAAAAATATAAACATTTTTTACCGTTCCATTTAAAAGATATTTAATGTCAAAACTTCAAAAATTATTAAAACATTTGTTTTAAAGGAGAAGCGAATTCGTAAACGTAACAACAACGCTGGTTAAATACTACGGCTCGTCTGCTAATTTCGACGCGAAATGTTAAAGATGGACATGTTCGAAACTTGCGACCAGCCCTATGATACTCCTGTACATTTTCATATGATACGATGGCAAAGATTTGACTAGGCGCTGTAGTCGGAAAAGGCCAATTTTTGGCGGCAGTTTAAAAAAAAGATGATATTATTTTTATTATTTATAAATATTTATTAATTAGTTACTAATATTAAGCAAACTTTATAATAATTAATATTTAATAATTAAAAATATTTATAAATAATAAAAATAATATATATTTTTTTAAATTGCCGCCAAAAATCGGCCTTTTCCGACTACAGCGCCTAGTCAAATCTTTTCCATCTTATTTTTAGCAGTCGCACAGATCTGCTTGCGACGTTGCGACGATCGTTTTCCATGATTAAGGTTATGATTATACATTGAAAACTTTCGTGTGTGAAACTCGTAAGACTGTACGTGCGCAAAAGTTTTTCAGAAAGTCGCATTCAATATCGATTCATAATTATAGTCGTCTGATACAAACTTTTGAGACTGACCAGTTACACGACAAATACCTTAACTTTAATATCATTAGAATAAACTTTTTCACCCATAATCCAGTTATATTAATTATCATTTTCAAACTTATTTTGTTTATCTGTGAAGATTTTATACATATTCACATAACTTATTTGAATAATGAAATTTAAATAATTTATGTCTTTTATATTGGGTCCGCCATTTTGTATTTTTAAAATCAAATTGCAGATTCATAAACAGTGACCCCAAAAACCCCTATGTAACAAAATTCAAGCAAATCGAGTAAATTTTTAAAATTTTCGTCGGCCATATTGGATCCGACATATTGGATTTTGAAAACCCCAGTTATTATTAAAAAAATTTATTTTTTTCGCAATTTCATGCATAAAATTCGCCATATTTAATTTTATTTACGATGAATTTAAAACCCCATGTCTCTAATTTATCATTGATATTACATTAATAATCTAAAAAGGGTATATTTCATGGGTCACAGTTATATAAAAAAATATATTATGTTCCCTGTACTATATGAATAAATAAGATGATTAAAAATAATTACAATGTATTATTTCAATAGGTCAATAAAAGAATTTCTATGCATGTTCAATAATGAGAAAGATTAATGAGTCAATTAAAACAAATATGAAGAAGCAAAGTGATTCAAATACCTGCCATCATTGAATCTGAAGTAAAGAAGTACCTAATTTAAAATATTAACTTATGTTTAAAAAACAATAACTTGTTAATTTACCGAGCTTTTGTTACTATTTATTAAATTTATTGATTTTTATTGCCTGTACATATAAAATAAAATTACATTAGTAATTTTATTATTTTAAACTGTTCATTTACCTTATAAATAATTATATCGATTTAATTAATAATTACGCTTAATAAATATACAATTTAGTAAGTTGTTGGAAATATATTCTTCCATAGTTTGTTATTTGTTGATAACACAGCCACACAAAAAAAAAGTGTCCGGGTTGGGAGATCAGAGTACCCTATCCCCATGTATTTTGGACCGCTGAACACGAATCTAAAGTCCGTTTTGGTCCTGCACGTGTACGTTTCTTCCTAACCTCAAAAAAAGTTTTACATTTTTGGAGGTATGCGACTTTTTTTTAATTTATTAGATTTTCATGAAACTGGGTACCCAGGGGTTTTTGGGGTCGCTGATTACGAATTTGAAGTCAGATTTTCAAAATTCAAAATGGCGGATCCAATATGGCGGACGAATTTTTAAAAAATTTTGGATTTTTATGAAACTGGGTACCTAGGGGTTTTTGGGGTCGCTGATTACGAATCTAAAGTCAGATTTTCAAAATTCAATATGGCGCATCCAGTATGGCGGACGAATTTTTAAAAAATTGTTGGATTCCTATGAAACTGGATACCTAGAGGTTTTTGGGGTCACTGATTACGAATCTAAAATCAGATTTTCCAAATTCAATATGGTGAATCCAATATGGCGGACGAATTTTCAAAAAGTTCGTGGATTTTCATGAAACTGGGTACCCAGGGGTTTTTGGGGTCGCTGATTACGAATCTGGAGTCAGATTTTCAAAATTCAACAGGACGATCCCCTATTCCTGAGGATGCTTCTGTAAAAAGTTACATTTCGATATTGCTCTTGAATTAAGCTCATGGCCTGGTTCAAAAGCAATGTCCTAATGTAACTTGTTATAGAAGCAACTTCATACATTACCTGTGTCTGCATCCAGGGCACCTCCACGCGGTGACGGTGGGCAACGAAGATGCCCGCTATTCGGCTGAGTCCCTGGATAATGGCTTTGATGCCGTCATGGCAGACACACGTAAGAAACGTGATACGATGCAGGGACTCGGAACCCCAGTATCGGCGGTTGAGAGTGAGAAAGCAGGCTCTCAGGCGTCGTCATCCAGCAACTGCAGCTCTACATTGGTTGGTGACTTGGCTAATGTAGAGTACGCCACTACAAGAAAAAAACCTGAGATTGATCCAGAACCTCATAATTGTAGCAAAAATCGAGATGCTTTTTGTTGCATTTGCAGTAAATTTGAGGTTAGATCTTTGCGGCATAGGATCAATGCTGAAATTCGCGAAATGTATAGGGAAATTTTTGCTTTCGAGGTCGATCAGCGTACCAACTGGGTTCCTCAAATCATTTGTAACTCTTGCAGAAAGATGCTGTATTGTTGGAAAAAAGATAAAAATCAGGAGTCCATCAAATACTCAAATCCAACAATCTGGAAAACACCTCGAAGTGAAGAAGACTGTTACTTTTGTAAAAATGATATAGTAGGTATCAGTCTTAAACGTAAACACAAAATTTCTTATGTCGCCGTTGAATCAGTGACATTTCCAATCTTAGTGTCATCAAAGAAGTATAAGACTAATGTAATTGATACCGTCGTACCTGAAAATGATGAGAATATGGAATTTGAGGAAGAATCTGATAAATGCGATTCTGAGATTCACATTAACGACGACAGTGACACAAACTATGTTCCGTGCTCTAAAAAATTGACAGTTCCACCATCATTAACTTCACAATCGGAACTGAATGATCTTGTACGTGATTTAGGTTTACCCAAAGATGGTGCAGAGTTCTTAGCCTCATTTTTTAGAGAGAAACATTGTCTGGAACCGGGTACCAAGGTTTCTTTTTATCGAGATCGGGAAAAGGAATTTCGTAAGTATTTCGAGAAAGATAAGGATTCATCACTGGTATTTTGCACTGATGTCAGAGGGCTCATGAATGAATTTAAACCAAATAGCTATAAACCTAAAGATTGGAGACTGTTTATAGATTCTTCTAAACGAAGTATAAAAGCAGTTTTACTCCACAATACAAACGTATATGCCCCAGTACCAATAGCTCACTCAACTGTCATGCAGGAAAAATATGATAATTTGGAATTTCTTTTAAAAAAAATTGATTATGAGGAACATAATTGGCAGATCTGTGGTGATTTGAAAATTATAACACTATTACTTGGTCAACAGTCGGGTTTTACCAAGAATCCTTGTTATTTATGCTTATGGGACAGTCGAGATCGACAGAATCATTATAAGAAAAAAATTTGGCCGAAGAGAGTATCGTTTGTTCCAGGTGCTCAAAACATCATCCATAAGTACTTAGTGGATCCATCTAAAATTCTGATTCCTCCTCTCCACTTGAAGCTTGGCTTCATGAAGCAATACGTGAAAGCTCTGGATAAAACAGGTAAGTGTTTCCAGTACCTACAGACAAAATTTCCAAAACTTTCTGAGGGGAAGATAAAAGAAGGAGTGTTTGATGGACCTCAAATTCGAGCACTATTTAAGGATAAAACTTTTCTTTCTAAAATGAACAATCTAGAAAAAACAGCTTGGCTCAGTTTCCAGGCAGTCGCAGAAAATTTTTTGGGAAATAGAAAGTCTCCACACTATAAAAAAATTGTTTCTGAAATGATTAAGAACTTTAAGAAACTAGGATGTCTAATGAACTTAAAATTACATTTCGTACATTCCCATCTTGACAATTTTCCAGATAATCTCGGTCATTTCAGCGAAGAACAGGGTGAACGATTTCACCAAGACATAAAGGTGATGGAAACTCGTTATCAGGGAAGATGGGACGAAAATATGATGGCAGATTTTTGTTGGATGCTCAAGAGAGACATACAAAAGAAAAGCAAAAAAGTAAACGAACTCCTTTGCATAGATCATTTGAAGAAAAAAGAACCCGTTATAGCAGTAAAAAAGATAATTAATACAAAAAATATTTATTATTTAAAGCTAATCTAGAATACCAAACAGCCCTTATAAGAGCTACATGATGTACAAAGTCCGCTCGTGCAACCTCCTCGTGGTATACATCGGGTAATGCTAATGCCGACGGTCCAGGTTGAGTTTATTTCATTTTTCATAAAAATCCAACAATTTTTTGAAAATTCGTCCGCCATATTGGATCCGCCATATTGAAGTTTGAAAATCTGACTTCAGATTCGTAATCAGTGACCCAAAAAACCCCTAGGTACCCAGTTTCATGAAAATCCAACAATTTTTTAAAAATTCGTCCGCCATATTGGATCCGCCATATTGAATTTGGAAAATCTGATTTTAGATTCGTAATCAGTGTCCCCAAAAACCCCTAGGTATCCAGATTCATGGGAATCCAACAATTTTTTAAAAATTCGTCCGCCATACTGGATTCGCCATATTGAATTTTGAAAATCTGACTTTAGATTCGTAATCAGCGACCCCAAAAACCCCTAGGTACCCAGTTTCATGAAAATCCAACAATTTTTTAAAAATTCGTCCGCCATATTGGATCCACCATATTGAATTTTGAAAATCTGACTTCAAATTCGTAATCAGCGACCCCAAAAAACCCTGGGTACCCAGTTTCATGAAAATCCAATAAATTAAAAAAAAAGTCGCATACCTCCAAAAATGTAAAACTTTTTTTGAGGTTAGGAAGAAACGTACACGTGCAGGACCAAAACGGACTCCAGATTCGTGTTCAGCGGTCCAAAATACATGGGGATAGGGTACTCTGATCTCCCAACCCAGACACTTTTTTTTGTGTGGCTGTGTAATATATGGGAAAACCCACGAAACTTTTAACTTTCAAAAAAAAAAATTTTTTTCTCATTAACATGCACATTGATGGAACTTTATATACATGTTGAAGTATGTTTTAAAACTATAAATTTGTATTTATGATTCATTTTTAGCTTACGCCGTCAATATGTAACTCTTTAATGTAAATATAAATTACACCAGCCTAAAAATTTTTACTTTTTTTTTATTTTTCATATGGGAGTGATTTTTAATATATTTTTGTTTTCTGAATGCGATCGCTGGCCCCAAAATTGTCTAAGACGTCAGGGTATTGAGAAAAGTAGGGGTGAAAACCTAAAAAAACGTTTTTGGTATTTTTAATATTTTTTCTTTTCAACCTGGAATGTCAGAAACTTCTGTGAGTTATTAAATTAATGCTTGCCTTTTTATCTGCTAAACATGGTTACATAACCCAAAGTTTTCTATCACTTCAAGATTTTAATAAAAGTGGGGTTAAAGACCTAAAAAACGTGTTTTTCAGTGTTTTAATTTTTAAAATTGTTTAAAAATAAAAATCTAAACGGTTTCTTATTTGTTTAACAAGCTGAGTATTCTAACAGAAACTTTGATATTTTTATAGAAACAAGGTTTAAAAAACAAATAAGTAATAGTCGCTCTTGTCATTGTGGTAATGTAAAATTGGTCTTTTTTCTTACACTATGCACTTTTTTGTATTTTTCTCAAAAATACTTAATTTTAGTAAAAAGTGTAAACAACATATAAAACGTATTTCATTGAGATCTACAACTTTTTTTAAAAAAGTTTTTGATATTTTTTATATATACCCAGGCGAAAAGTCGGACGTGTGTCGGAGTTTACAACCGGCTGGGATCCGAGCCTGTACAGACCGCAAGTACCGACGGTCTGTACCGATTCGGATCTGAAAATGCAACCGGCGCGGTACAGATTATGCTCCGACTATCGGAACCGTCTTCCCACTATCATCAGTACGGGCTCGGTACTGGATTTCTTCTGCCCGCGGATCTTATTCTTCTGCTGCGCGATTTTGGTGCGGCAAATGTGAAAGATGTTTCCGATAGGAATTTTCAGGCTGATTAAGAATCAAAAAATGAAAATTAGCCATCAGCTCTAGTTTTTAAGAAAAGCGGGGTTAAAAGGTCAAAAATAGCATTTTTGGCAAAGTTTGAGCACCTCTATCGACGAAATGAAAGGTCGTAGAAACTTCTACTTGGGCTCAAATTAAAGCTTAACCTTTCACTAACAATCCCTGAAAATACCAATCCTGCACAATAACCTCAAAGTCAATGGTAGTCAAATTTTAAAAGCCAAAAACTAATGTTGGTAAATTTTGAGCACCTGTAGGGACGAAACGAAAGGTTGTAGAAACTTCTACTGGAGCTCAAATTAAAGCTTAACCCACGAAGTAGTATAAGGAGACTTGACGGGCTGAAAAACATGGCCCTAAAACAAGGCGAAGCATATCTCAAGTTTTACGGGGTCCGACTGTTCAGCGCGACCTCCTCGGGAAAATTTACAACTAAGTGGTATATGTGGTTCGCCTACTAACAATTTCAAATTAAAGAGCGCCCGTTAGAAATATCAAAGATTGACTTTATTATTTGTTTCAAATAAAAATTTTATTCGACATAAATAAAACATATATTTGAGCAACATAAAATTTTATTAAAACCAAATAAAATTTATTTGAAGCAAATAAAAAATCTAGTTGGTTCTGAGACAAATATATCATGTCTCTGGGTGTGGTACTTTAAAATTTCTTTTGTATAAATGTGCGATATTTCGCCAAGGAAAAAATAATTTCTACACCTGGAAAACCGAAAAAAGTAATGCAATTTCAAAATATAAAAACTGTGGCAATCCTGCACTGTAAATAATTATTTATACATGTAGGAACAAAATTTGTATAAGTAGATGTAAAATCACTTTTATATATAATTCATGTACATTCCTGTAATATATGTACAACAATAATATTAACTTTTAAATATGAATTTAAAGTTAGCATTGTCGAAATATTAAAACCTTAAAATAATTATAAAAATAATTTGTTGTTTCTCTATTTCATTTTATCAACAATGTTTAATAGACTTTCAACTTCTTGAATATTTTTCATTGTTATAAATTGAGATAGAGGAAAAAGTTTATCATTAATGAAAATTTTTATACTCAAATCTTTAAGAATGACAACTCTATTTTTGGTAACACAATCTTCTTCCAATTTTATAAACGAAATAAATTCTTTGTTTCTTGTCATATGATACCACTTATCAGAAGGTAATTGTGATTTATTAAATTTGATCTTACACTCTTCAAATGTAAGTTTTTCCATCGAATATTCCATGATTCTTTGTTTTTCTTTTTAATAATTAATATTATCTAAAAACAAAATTTATTTATGTATTTCCGTGTCTGTGAAAATCAATTACATAAATATAACCTAAAACAATAAACGTAAATACAGTCAAAAAAACATGATCTCTTTAAAAAATAATGCTGAATATTATTTTTCATACGTACTGTCAAATAGTCTTATTTTGCTCCTATAATTAAATAATAAGTAATTATTTAAATTATTATTTATGTCATTCAAATGTAAACACTTCACAGTGCTTTAAAAGCAGACGTCACTATTTAGTTGTAAATTTTCCCGAGGAGGTCGTGCGGAACAGTCGAACACCGGAAAACTTGAGATAGGCTTCGCCTTGTTTTGGGGCCATGTTTTTTTGAACTTTACATGGGCGTTAAGTCTCCTTATACTACTTCGTGGCTTAACCTTACATCAGCAATCTCTGAAAATCCTTTTCCTGCATGATAACCTCAAAGTCAGTCGTAGTCAAATTTCAGAAGCAGTTTTTGGCTTATAAAATTTGACTACCATTGACTTTAAGGTTATTGTGCGGGAACGGGATTTTCAGGAATTATAGACGAAGGTTAATCTTTAATTTGAGCCCAAGTAGAAGTTTCTACCAACTTTCGTTTCGTGGCTAAGGGTGCTTAAAATTTGCCAAAAATAGTTTTTGACTTTTAAAATTTGACTACCATTGACTTAGTGGTTATTGTGCAGGAATGGTATTTTCAGGGATTGTCGATGAAAGGTTAAGCTTTAAATTAAGCTCAAGTAGAAGTTTCTACGACCTTTCATTTGGTTGCTGGAGGTGGTCAAACTTTGCTAAAAACGCTATTTTTTTACCTTTTAACCCCGTTTTTCTTGAAAACCAGAGCTGATGGATAATTTTCATTTACGGATTCTTAATCAGCGTGAAAAAACCTATCAGAAACATCTTTCACATTTGCCGCACCAAATTTTTTTTTTAATTTTGTTGGCCTGTGTTATTTATAGAGACTTTTTCTAAAATTAAACAGTTAAAAAAATTTATTTTACACTTTTACTTTATAATTATTATAAATAAATTTATACTTTTAAAATAAATTTAATATTATTAAGATATTATTAATTAATATTATATATTAATTAGTATTAATATTAATATGTTCAATATTATTATATTGAGAATCAAGTATTTAATATATTATATAGTAATAAAAATATAACTGTAGCATTGACGCGTAGTAAATTCTACAAGTTTTATTTCAGTTCGTGACACTTGAGAGTATTTAAGATTTGAGAGTCCAATGCGAGCGTAGCATAGTGGTTAGCGTGAAAGATTTCGGTGCGGAAATATTCGATTAGGCGTAGGTTCGTACCCTCAAGCGTTAGGATTTTTCAAGTTTCTATGTAATAAAAAACAGCGTTTAAGTGTATAGAAAATAAAGAAATGTGTAAAGTGAACTGTCAATGAATTGTCATCAGTATTTTTATCTTTTGCAATTAATTATTATTTTTTAAATTGATATTTGTTAAAATCATCGTTTGGATCCAATCCGGTTGTCAGGCGGTAGAATGCCAGCTATTACATTAAAAATCTGTAGTCGGTAGAGTGCCAGGTCCCAGCAGGTTGAATTATACACGGAACGGCTTCTCCCGGACGGTAGGAATGCCAGTTCCGAGCCGGTTGCCAGCGCGCTCCTGGTCTAGTCACTATTCGGTAGAATGCCCGTTCACATTCGGTTGGCAGACAGTTCCGAGCCAGTACAGTTACACCGGCGTCAGTACGGGCTAGGATCCGCGCCGGTTGGAAATTTCCGCCTGGGTACTGAGATAAATGCAAAAAACCATGATATTATATGGTTTTTTCCATAAAAAATTAATATTTTTACAATTTCACTGTGATTTTCGTAATTAGCAGATAAAATTACATAAATATACGGAGTTTCAGAAATATTAACCCACATAGCACAATATTATGAGGTAGGGTTATGTTAAGTACTAATCGTGTGGCTCGTAAAGTTACGCGATATGGCTGTAGTAGACCTGAGGTGAACTAAAAATTTCCGCCATGGAAGTAAGGTTACATGTTAGGCTGTGCGTGGTAAGTATATTTGATAAGGCCATGGGAACCTTACACGTTAAGGTTGAGGTAACGTTACTTGTTAAAATTGAGGTAAGGTTACATGTCAAGGTTGAGGTAAGGTAATTATTTAGTTGTAAAGTTGAAGTAAGGTTGTGATAAGTTTACCAGTTATGGAAAATATTAAAATAAAATAATAAATAAATATTAAATTAAAAAGTTAAGATTGTTGCTCTTCTCTATTTCGGAAACTTGACGTGAAGCAGAAAATTTAAAAAACAAAATTGAAGGGACTGGGATTCGAACCCGGGATCGACGCGCCTAAAACCTATCATTCTAACTAACTGAGCTAAGTAGAAAACTTGCAGAAGGAAAATTAATTTTGCCTTTAAGGAGTTAATCATCTTCTTGGTTCAGCTTAAAGGCAAAATTGATTTTCCTCCTGTCAGTTCTTTACTTAGCTCAGTTAGTTAGAATGATAGGTTTTAGGCGCGTCGATCCCGGGTTCGAATCCCAGTTCCCCCAATTTTGTTTTCAAAATTTTCTGCTTCACGTCAAGTTTCCAAGATAGAGAAGAGCAACAATCGTAACTTTTTAATTTAATATTTATTTATTAACTTTTTTTCATTATTTTCCATAACTGGTAAACTTATCACAACTTTACCTCAACCTTACACCTTAATAATTACCTTACCTTAACCTTGACATGTAACCTTACCTCAGCCTTAACATGTAACGTTACCTCAACCTTGACACGTAACCTTACCTCAACCTTAACATGTAACGTTACCATGGCCTTATCATATATACTTCCCACAGCCTAACATGTAACCTTACCTCTATGGCGGAAATTTTTAGTTCACCTCAAGTCTACCACAGCAATATCGTGTAACCTTACGAGCCATGGGATTAGTACTCAACATAACCTTACCTCATACTATTGTGCTATGTTGGAAACTTCTAGTTGCTGATTTAGACTTTTAAGATTTTAACTTTTTAAATTTCAAGCACATTCTTAACTTAATAAAATTAATTATAATCAAAATCCGTAAGCGGTATACTTGAGCTTTGAATGTCTGTAAGAAAATGTTTCGACCACACCATAGATTGACCTGTTTGAAGTAAAATTGCAGTTGTGCCTTTGAAAAATGTATAAATTTAAATGAAATCACGATTTTCCTTAATATCTTCAAATTGTTCTTACATGAATACAATTAGTGGCACATTTACGAAAAAGGTCTTAAAATTTTCGTTTTTTATTATCTATTTAGAATTTCTCTTAAATTTTATTTTCATCCTACGCCGCACTAAAAATTTTCATAAGACACTAATAATAGTTTCTTGAAAAGTAGTATCACACAATTAAACCCTCATATCTTCAATAATAGTCATGGCACACTTATGGGGTAGTAACGAATTTTTTAAAAGACATGTCTGTTAGCTATTTTCCTTGTAGTTGGAGTAATATTTTACACGCCGCAAAAATAAAGTCGTTAATAATATAAACTTTTACCAAAATTACAAATGAAATTTAAGCGTTTTCTCACGTTTAAATTCATAAAACTAATTTACAAACGAATATTTTGTTCTAATAATGTACATAAATGTTGCATTGTATATAATTTGTCAAAATATAATGTGACATTATATTTTAATTTAAAATAATAAAATAGGGCAGACGGGGGCGTAATGGATCACTTTTGCTTCCTCATAAAGGAAGCCTTATAGTGATGTCGATTTCTGAATTTTTTAAAATCAATTATTTTTACAAATTTTCAAGTGTAGTATATATAATTCGTCGAGAGGAACAAATGTCCGGATGTATATGTGTGTGTATGTATGTGTGTGTGTATGTCACCGATTCTTGAGGACAAATTGTCTCTTGCACATCTTGATGGATTTTGATAAGATTTTGTAGGTTTATTACGGTCATGAATACCAAGAATCAGACAGAAGGATTTTCAAAAATATATAAAAAAAAATTTTTTTTCAAAATTTTTTTAATTTTTGAAAAAATTAATTTTTGGATTTTTCGAAATAACTTTTTTCTATATTAAAATTTTTATTAATTCTTGTCAAAATTGCATTCCTGACATAAAAACAAAAAATTAAAATTTTGTATTTTTTGACATTTTATCATAACTTTTTAAAGTAATTATTCTATAATAAAAAATTGAATAATTAATATTTATTCAGGGTACTTTACCCGGTTTATCAATTATATTTAATAAACTATTATAATTATTTAACTTTTAAAATTATATATAATAATATATATTGAGGAAGCTAAATGGTCATGAAATGAACAACTTGTTTACTTTTTGTTGCTTAACTCCATCATTCTTCCTTTAATAAGAATTTCATTATGTGAAACACTAAGCCTATCATCTCAGCTTTCAATTAAAAAAGTACGCCCAAATATCACTTATACTTTTTTTTCTAGAACAATATTTTTGGAAAAATGCCGCGCTTCAGGGGCGTTCCATCAATTTAAAACAATTAGAATTATACGTCACAAAAAATATACCACCTGTTACACTCTCCCCTTTCAGATGTGACGTTATAATGAAATTCAACTAAAGTGAACGGTGATAACTGAAACAACTCAAATCATAAGTTAAATAAAAAAAATACATGAGATGAAGACTCAATTTAAAATAAATAATGTTAAGTAGATTCCTCATATTAAAACGCTCAATGTAATATTGTGAAATTTCAGTTTTTATTGTCGACTGGATAACTATAAAAATAAAAATTAACATGTTTTTCTATAATAAAATAACAAACCTTATCTTATGTAAGTCAATTGACTTCGTCGACTCTTAAACAAAACTTTTATATTTAAGTACAAAAATTCTCCATCCCGTAGTTCCAGACGTTCTTTCATGACCTCATCCAAGGAATTGACGGTTTGTGGAGTAAGCAATGAATTAATAGCTCTCTGGCGTTTCTCTTTAGAAAGTTCCAACGGCGACTTGATTGGAGTTTTCTCAAAATCGTCGACTGATTTCAAAGCATTCTCACAAATCAAAAATTTCCTGATTTTATTAGGCAAATCGGAGTCGTCGTTAAACTTAGCCTTTATTCGACGCTTCAACTCGTCGACTTTGTCATCGATCAAATATCGATGATCCTCGGGAATCATAAACGTCGGCCATGTTGCATAATTTAGCCGTAAGTAGTCGACCAAACCGGCATGTCTGATATTGCAATCAGGGCACTCTGGACAGTATAAGAACTTCTTTCGTCCGCATCCGACACAGCGTCCCAATATCCGCTCGTGTTCCACTCCATGAGGAAAAATGCAGTCCACAGTATCATATCCCTCTGTCCCGTAGAGAGTGCAAAAGCCTGGACGATATGGCAGAGGACATTCTCGGAATTTATGTTCACGTGACCTGCAATTTGACACATCCTGATGAAGTCTGCTTGCCAACCTGGATGACATGAGTCTGGGTCGAACGATCCACCATTCCAGACTCCTTTTTTTCCAAAAGCAATTTCGCTCTCGCGGTGATCATTTTGCGCAGAAGCTCCTGGCTAATGATCCTACAGTCGACGAAGTATAGTGGTTGCTGGGCATCCTCTGGATTCAACAATTCTCCCACTCCAAGTTCCTGCAGTACTTCGCGAAATCTGGGCATGCGAAATGGTAGTGGTTTCTCCGGAACAGATGGTGTCAATTCCACTCCCGGAAAATTAACCATTGTCAATTGTTTTCCCGTTTTTTCAGATTTCTGCACGGGGTGTTTGATGTTTGAAAACTTCTTTCTCTTCTCGTTCTCCACTTGGATTTGATCCGGGTAGACTCTCTCCACTCTTCTCACCTTAAGCTGAGATGGCTTCCAATTTCGTATCTCAGAGAGAAACATGTCGACTTGTTCGGCAATCTTCCGGTCACCCTTCCCTTTGTGAGGCAACACATTAGAAATTGTCGACCTAACCGATTTTGAGTCGTCGAAATTCTCGAAAAACTCTTCAACTGTTTCCTATGGTGTTCGAGGAGGCAAATCACAAGCTTCCTCGAGAGACTCCTCCACAGCCTCGTCCTTACTCTTTTCCTTTTGAAGAGCAAACTCTAGTTCACGCCTTTGAGCCTCAAAATTTCTTTGCAACGTCGTCATTGCTTCCTCCATCATCTTCCTCTGGAGCTGCAAGTTCTCCAATTGGTCGACTAAAAGGTCAACTCTGCTGACAGTTGACGTCGCTTCCGAAACTGTTGTAGACTGATCCTGTAAAACATTACAATTTTCGAAGACTTCTTCTAGGAATTTTCAAATCAGTTACGCTATACTATCCTACATATTTCCCAGATTTATCTACTACTTCGACTGTTGACGAACCAAGAATCCTACCAACAAAAGCGGGACCTAAATATTTATAAGCAAGCTTTGCTGAGTAACTCTGAGACTTATTACTTAACTTTTTGTTTGGGTAGTAAACCTCCATACCATTCTTTAGTTCAATCGTCGTCGGCCTACTCGAATTGACACCGGCAAGGCGTTTATCATTGTACTTTTTAAGTTGACTTTCAATTTTATGTCTAAACTCGTCAATTAAACTCATACGCCCCGCCCAAAATGAAACCGAGTCATCGACTGATTCGTTTATGTCTTTGTCAGTACCGTATTGTATGCCAATTGTAACTTTGATAAATTTTCGTCCCACTCTTTGTGATCATGCATGAGAAAAGCAGCAATCATGAGTTTAATGGTTCGATTAAACCTTTCAACTGGATTAGCTTGAGGATGTTTTATCGGCTTAGTTATTTGCTTAACTCCTCTTGCTATCAAGTATGATCTCACCTCCCCATTAACAAATTCCTTTCCATTATCAGTAACAACGGCCTTGGGTGTGCCCCAACGATCTAAATCATATCAAGAACTTTAACTACCGCCTTCCTTTTTCTCGTACGTACCGGGAAAAGTTCGAGAAACTTAGTATATAAATCCAAGACAACTAAAACACACGAATTTCCCTGTTTCGTTCGTGTTTGAGTCACGACCGTATCAATAGATAAATAAGACCACGGAGAATACGATGTTCTCGGAATCAATTGTCCCTTTATAGAATTCTAATTATATTTTACCTTTACGCAAACATCGCACTCGTCGACATAATTTTTTACGTCATTAGTCATTCCTGGCCAATAAAAATTTTTGCGTATTCTATCTAGAGTTTTATCTTTACCAAGATGGCCGATCTGTGGCAAATCATGGTTATCATATAGGGTTATCGGTATTTCTTCGGGTTTGACGACTTTTTTCCATGGGTTTTCGTCGTCGATTAGTGCCTTTTCGTAATCTGGACGATAGTAATACAGAACGTCGCCGTCTATTTTCCACCCATTAAATCTATCTGGTTGTTCTTTAACTAAATTAAATTTCGTTGTGTACCAATCTTGGTCACAAATAGTGTTTAATTGAATTTTGCTCTGAATTGTTTCTTCAATAACCTTCTCCCAGCCATTGGGATCAACGTCGACATTATGCATTCGCGATAGTGCATCAGGTGCCTCATTTAACGTTCCGCGTCGATGTTCTATGGTCATGTTATGCTGGTAAAGGTAAATCGCCCATCTCGCTAATCGACCTACCGGGTTTTTAAACCATGAAGCCACTGAAGAGCTTGATGATCAGTTACTACTTTAAAAGGCATACCCTCTAAATAGCATCTTAGTTTTTCCACGGCCCAAACTACCGCCAAGCATTCTTTTTCTGTCGTCGCATAGTGCAATTCGGCACCTCTCAATGGTCGACTTAATACCTCAATGAGAATTTCCTTACCCGTTTCAGGATCTGCCTGAACTAACACCGCACCTAAACCGAAATCGCTTGCATCCGTATATAGAGTAAAAGGTTGCCCCGGTATCGGTACATATAATCTTGGCGCTTCGATTAAAGCCTTCTTGACGTCATCGAAGGACTTCTGTTCGATCGCCGTCCATTTCCACGGAACGTTGATACTAGTCAATTTATTTAAAGGGCCCTGTATCCGTGCGATGTTTTTTAAATGTCTATGATACCAGTTAACTATCCCGTTAAACTGTCTAAGTTGAGTTCTATCTTTCGGAACTGGGAAATCGATAATCGGTTGAATCTTTTCCGAGTTTGGTCTCATGCCAAATTCATCGACTATGTATCCGAGAAATTTAACCTCTTTGCACGAGAAGAACTTTTCTCACGATTTATTAACAATTTAGCTTCTCGAAAAACTTCGAAAACCAACGACAAAATTTGCACATGTTCATCAAAATCCTCACTGACGTCTATCCAATCATCCAAATAAGTGAAAACTTGATCGCACCACTTATTTGGTAACCCTCTTTCCGACATTAATACCTGTAAACGTTGTTTCAACGAGTCCATCAATCTCTGAAACGTCGACGGAGCTTCCGTCAAACCATACGGCATTCGCAACCATTCAAACAGTCTTTTTATTTAATGGCTGATAGTTTACACAAAACCTGAGACCACTGTTAGCTTTAGGAGCAACGACTGGAGAAAAGGGACAATCGCTGTTACTTCTTTGAATATAATTCTTTTTTAACAACCTGTCGACTTCTTGATCAATGAATTGTCTTACAATTTCGCTTCGTCTGTAAGGTTTCTGTCGATGTGGTGTATCGTCGTCTAATTCAATTACATGTTTGACTAAGTCAGTCATACCTGTTGAGTCTTTGTCGAATTTTGCGAATTCGGCATCCAAGAAAGCTCTTAACCTTTCTGATTCGTCACACGAAAGGGCCTGAAGTACATTAAGTCCTACACGTCGACGCAACAGTGGATAATTGAATTTACTCCCATCCAATGTCCAGGTTTGTGAGAACGGATCCACATTAACTTTAAAATTAAGCCAAAAATCCATTCCCAGGATCAAATCACTGGATAATTCAGGAAGAACACTGAACCATTGTGGGCCGTAAATATCGCCTATATCTATTACGAATCCTGTGCCACCCGAGGACCTAACAACAGACTTATCACCCAAGCGGACGCCCATCTTCGACGACGAATCCTTTTTCAGTTCTCCGATCTGAAAGTGCTTTACTCTCTCATAAGCAGAGGCACTTAAAAATGACCTCTCACTACCGCTATCTACTATTCCGGAAACTTTTTCGCCGAAAATAACTATTTTAACAGGAATTCTAACCACGCGCTTTGGTTCTGTCAATTCACCACCAGAGCGGTATATTCTGCGTTGAGAAAGCCGATGTATATAGTGAGACGGTAAAAGAGTTGGCCTCCATAGCCTATAAGAAGTCGCATTCTCATCGACCGTATTTTGAGCATTTTCCGCGTTAATCACGTCGCCTATAGTCGACAAATTAACCGCCATGTCCGTGTTGTCGACTGCCCGTTGACGAATTATTTCTTCTATTTCTTCGTCTTCGCTTTCGCAATCAGAATTCGACTCGTTAAGAATCTGTAATTTAATCGTTTCCTCATCTTCTAGGTTTGAAACTTTATTTTGCTCGAGATCCCTAACTGTTTGTATATTATTTTTTTTATCTAATTTAGATGTTAATGAAGACTCATTATCCTTATTCACGCCTTTTGATTCAGTAATCTGAGGATTGTCTACTGTAGGCGCTCTACGTTTCCCTGACGCGACTCACAGTCCTTATTATAGTGACCGATCTTCCGACAAATGCAACAAACTATCTGTGGATCATTTTTACAAAATCGAGCCCCAGGTCCTGTTTGTCCGCAATTAAGGCAAATCATATTCTCACGACTATAAGATTGTTTATTACCATCGAAATCAGTATTTTTACCCCTTGATATCTGTGGATTAGACGATTTTGGAGAACGAATCTGTTTCGGTTTTGAATCATTAAATCGTTGCAAATTGTTTTCGAGACGATCACGATTTAACGATTTTGACCTAGGTTTCGCGTTGTTAAGCGCGTTTAAGTCGACGGTTGACCCATCGTCGGATTCCTCCGATGAAGAATCACATTCGCTATTTTCGCGATCTACATGTTCATTATCTTGTAACCGATTCAACCGAGTTCTCATCGTCTTGACTCGTGCTGGTTGTGAGTCGACCGCTCTACGATGTATATAATTTCTTTCATTAACATAGTGTAAGAACTCACTATAATTTCTAAGAGACAAATTTAAGATTTCGAAAATCAACCTAGGGTTGAACTTAGACAATATTTGCTTCAACTGTTCTCTAAACTCAGGAGGTTTTTGCATTCTCAAAAATATAATTCTTGCACGACAAGCAAATTCCGCAAGAGTTTCATGATTTTCTAATTCCAATTGACTAATTTCAAGTAACAAATCGGAATCATGCTTTTTAACTCCCCATTCATATTGGAAATCCTGCGCAAAATCGAACCAAGTACTCCATACCTCTTTCTTCAGGAAGTACCAAGACTTATAAGGACCCTCGAACAATCGAGACAAGTGAGGCACAAAGCTATCCCTTGGAATTCCACTCGATGACAGATGGTTCTCCAGTATCAATAAAAACTGTTCTGGGTCTTTCGTCGTCTTAGGAAATAAAATTTTCCAAGATGACATGACTCTGCCAATTTATATTGCACTAGGTACATCCTCATATCCATCGTTTCTTGATTCGCGAAAGAAACATCCCATACGATCCCTGCCCGACAACTGATCACAATTCCCCAGGACATTTTCTCTCCCTACCGATTGTGTCTCAGTTCCCATACACGGACGAACTCCCGAAAACCAGCTATCTCTCGTTGACTTCTTACTTTCAGCCTCCGATTTAATAGAGCTGGATGTCATCTCTCGATAGCGATCCTCAGTAACATAGATTTCCTCTTCTCGCATTTGACCTCCCGGTAAGGTTTTTACTATAATCAGCCGAAACAATTTTGGAACCGATTCAGTAATCGCATTTGCGTTCTGTGCATTGTCCCTAAAACGCACGCGGCGCAGTTCTCGATCGTTTTGATTCGCGTTTTGTTCATTGTAATTCTCATTTATTTGCTGAGAAGCACCGCGGTTTATCTCCTATTGCTTATTTTGAGAAAACATGGACAGTCGATCGCCTGCTCCGGCATTTACATTAGATCTTATTACGTAAGGGGGCTCTTCGCGACTGTTACCTTGAGAATATTGTGAAAAATTCTCTGAAAATTCTCCCCTTTCGCCCTGATGGTTCGCATTGAATTTCAATTGTTCAAAGATCTCTGTCTGTTTTTCCAAAAGTTGGGAAACTTGTTCAGAAAGTATCTCGAACTCTTCAACAATGTCTACTTTATTTAATGAGTCTTTCAAATCGCGAATTTCATCTTTCAACGTATCTATTTTAACAACTTTCTCTTTAACCTCATCCAAATTTGTTTTTAATTTGTCGACTTTTTGAGAAACGTCCGCGTATGGACCAAAAAGAATATTGGGGATAATAACATTTCGACACCCTCCCCCCGCAGTGGAAAGGTTCAATTCGTCCAAGGATAATCAATCCCTACCCCACGGAAGACCGTTTTGATATCCCAATAGAAAGTCGGCATCAACTGATGAGTTTGTACGTCCGGTTTTATTCACGGTTTGAGTACTATCTGTGTCTATGTCCATTTGATGTGTCGTCAGATCGTCTTTACTATTTCCCGGGAAAATATTCCTACTTTTATTAAAATTATCCGTTCGATTACTTCTATTGTATTGTCGATAACCCGGGCCTCCCTCAGAGCCTGCAGCCGTTTGAGCACGCGTTTGCGGCATAGTGAGAAAGAAGAAAGAAGATACAAAAATTCTTCTCCCTCCCAGTAACTGACGACGATAATTTTTCCGAATAATGATTTACCCTCTTTTTCCTCTCTTTTTTAGAAAAAATAAAAAAACGCCCTACCAATAATCAACCCAAATAGGGATCAATTCGTCTATTCAGCGTTACAGGGAAAAAAAAGTAATAAAATACAGTCAATATTGTCAAAGAAAAGAATATTGTAATAATCAATAAGGCTGGCTCCAGTTATGTAAAACATGTTCCTTCATATTTATTTATTTTCAAATAGAATCGAATAATAAAAAAATAAAAGAACTTAATCACGTTATTAAATACTGTCGACGATACTGAACCAAAGGGATAAGAATTTTAATAAGGACACATCTGAATTCAAATCTCTTTAATTCTATTTTATTAACAATCAAAAAATTTTATTGTTTAACTCCACACTATTAAGAAATGGTTTTCGTTATGTCGACCAGTATTTATAAAAATTAATCCAATCAACTCCAGTAAAGAAGTCTTTAAAATATAATTTTAATTAATTTGATTAATTAATGCAGAAGAGAGAAAAAAAATCTTTTGTCTTTTTTCTTTTCTCAATCTAGTTAATACAAGCACAATTGTGATTAACGGTTGTATCTAACAACAGGGGGAACCAACCCTCGTCAGCAAGTTGACCAAAATTAACAATATTCTTTAACGTATAATTTAATAATGTGATTTTTAATTCGACATCAATAACGTCGACTTTGACGAGGTTGACTACCCACTTACTGCTAAAATGTTTATTAGGATTTCATTGGTTTGGCAACTTGCACTTTAATTACAAAACAAAATTATTCTTTCTCTTTTTTTTTAAATTTAATATAATTCAATAAATCAGAAAAATATATATATATATGAAAAAAAGTAAATAAAAATTAAATAATTAACAAAATAAATTTTTTTTTGTAAAATTAACAAAATAATAGTATTTAACAATTTAAACAATAACAACTAACAGTAAATAAGGTTAATTAAAATTAATCTAAACAACAGCAAAAGAATAATAACAATTGTACAACAATATGATTTAATAAACTAATTTTGACAATTAGTTAATATCTGCCAAACCTATGAAAGTAGTCTACCAAAGTCCAATAATCCGTCTCAACACTCAAAATTAAAATCACTGATAAGAAAATATATACAATCTATTTAAAAAAAAATTTCACATATAAAATTTCCTGAAATGTAAAATAATAAATATTAAACAATAAATAGTCGACAATATGCAACAATAAAGTCAATTATATAAATAAAATAAATCATTCATAAATATATTTCATGCGCCGGAGGTAGAACAAGATCTGTACCATCCGTCTGCAATTTGTTTGATCAATGGGGGAAAAAAATCAGATGACAGAGCAAGATCTGACAGTTGGTATTTTCAATTAATATTCGTTAAATTATTATAATCGATGTCAGGAACAAAATCTTTGACATCAATTTAAAAAAAACAAAATTGCAACTTTAATTATTATTTGCAATTTTCGTCAACACAAAATATTTCAAGATTATTAGATCGTCAACAGTAATTTCTACTCACAAAAATTCATAGAGCAATTATGACATTCGTTAACAAGATAACAAACAATAACAATTACAAAATAAAAAATAAAACATTACTGTCGAAAATTAAAATTTGATTCTTGGATCGTTTTACTTATTATATTCCAATTAATTCACACTTACTCACTCAATATTCGCACAGAAACGCAAAAATGCAACAAGATACAAAATTCGACATTTTTCTGTGCAGAATTAAATAAATAAATATTGTCAAAAAAATTACATAAATAATTTTGTCGAAATTTATAGTTATTTCCTGATTCCATACGAAAGAGTCAATTTATTCGATAATTGCATTTATCGTCAATTCATGAATAAAAAAAATCTGGCAAATATTCTTAAATTTAATTTTATTTCGACGAAAATTATTTTCGTTATAAACTGTAGGGATCGACTGTAAAGTCATATAAAATTTTAAAAGTAATTATGAAAAAAAGTAATTATTATAACTGAAATTTCACAAAAAATTATGAAAAAAAGACTAAATTATCCCAACGTGCCCCACGTTGGGCGCCTAATGAAACAGGAATTTTAATTACTTTAAAATGACAATAAAATTCCACACCACACGCGGCCGGGTTCTGAGCTGTGTGGGTTCAGTAACAACAATTTAACAAATAAACAATTAAAATAAATAACATCCGCGGGCGCCAGTCGACAGAAGGTCGACGGTATAAAATAATATTAATTTATTTATGAGACTCTTTAGCAAAAACAGAATTGGGGGGGTTATGTTGGGCGAACCCAAGTGAGCGTCTTAAAATAAAAGTAAGGAATCAACTTACGTTATTTTTAGTCGACATTATCCTTTATTTTAATTAATTCCAGTAAAAATTAAAATCAAGCGATATAA
This sequence comes from Leptopilina myrica (nomen nudum), assembly GCA_032872475.1. NCBI lineage: Eukaryota > Metazoa > Arthropoda > Insecta > Hymenoptera > Figitidae > Leptopilina > Leptopilina myrica (nomen nudum). The sequence goes on from CM065461.1 coordinate 3,736,321, forward strand.
CTAATTACACACTCGCTTTGTGGCCACAACAAATTATATTTTCCTCACACACTTATCACAGCATGGACGACCCAAGAATGCCGCATTGGCGACACCGCATGGGCCTCAACCTAAATTTTGAATGAAAAGCATGCGCCTAAAATGCCGCGCTTCAGGGGCGTTCCATCAATTTAAAACAATTAGAATTATACGTCACAAAAAATATACCACCTGTTACATCTTTTTTCTCTCCTCCCGTTTTTTTTGTTCTTCTTTTGCTCTCTTTTTTTCTTCATCTTCGGATTTTGTCTTCGGATTTTCTATTTTATTATTGTTGTCAGGTTTCCTTAGCCACTTTGATTTGGGAGGCCTTCCCCTTTTTTTAGTTGCTTTTGTTGTCACTGTAAAATGAATAAAAAACCAAATTTTTGTTAAAGTAACAATTTTGTTAATTAATTAATTTAAAAAAATATTTATTACGGAAAAATTGTTTATGTAACAGATATTGACAAATAATACTATATTAAGCAACAAGGAGGCGAAGACAACTGTTTGTGGTGATTTTTCCATTATTTATATAATAAACTCATTTAAAAAATAAGAAAAAAAATTTCTTATGTAACTCATGGTAATTTAGAATTCTTGCGGATAAAACAAGTACAGTGAAAAATATAATCAAACCCTGGAAGAACACATGGGTTCTTTTTGAAGATGCTTCATTTGACAAAAAGCATCTAATCTATATTTTTAAATATTTTTAATAAAGATTTTCATGTATACAGACTAATTTTTTAGATGTTAAATTATATTTAAAAATAAATTTTATATGAAATAAAAAATAAAATATTATAACTTTTTATATTTAAAAAACTTGTCAGCTTGACTAGATGAACAGTTTAAAATTGGTTGAACTTTGAAAAATAATCTCCAAAAAGAGGCGCGTTCTCCGAGGATAAAAATTTTTAATTATTATTTGACAGCAAAGACTAGAATTATTGCAGCATTTCCAATAATGTGACATTATTTCAATATATTTGAAATTTTTTGTTTGTTTTGTATTTAATAGTAATATTTTTACAGAATAAAAATAGCGGAATTGTAACCTCATTTTTTTTATTTTAAAGATAATAGTAAAAAAATTTATAAACTATTATAGCGATAACTGAAATTGATATTTCATAAATTAATTAGTGAAATCAATTTTTTCCTAACAATGAAAATATAGAAATCCTAACCTCACTTTTATTATTTTAACGATAATAGTGAAAAAATTTATAAATTATTAGCAATATAAGGAATTAACATTTTATAAACTTAGATAATAGTTGTGTATGTAATTAACATATATATCTACTGCAAGAATAAAAATTATATAAGAAATACTTACTTTTAGAACAATACGCAGTAAACAGCTTCGCTTGAATAGCGAAAAAGATCTTTTTCTATATATAGTTTTATGTATTAAACAAAGTTTTGTAACAAAAAATCTTAAAGTTCCTAGTTCAAAAAATTTGTCCAAGCAAAAATAGGTCCAAGAAAGAAAAAATATGATAATAAATTATAAAATAAATTTATTTGGAAATATAACCTTTAATTTATATTAATGTTAAAATGTAATATTTTAAAGTATTTTTATAAATTTTTATCAATAATCTATTTCTTTTGCATCAATTTATTTTGTCTTTCAGCAAATAGTCAGTGATACCAACTTGAAAGTAACGTTAACGATATAATGAAAAGATCACCTGAACTCTCCGACTCATGTTGGTAGCATTGAAAGTTTGCTGAGAAATTCTACTGACAAGTCACAGCTAGTACGAATCACGGCCACTATATAAGTGTTTGTTTACAAAATGTCTGTGAATCCATAAAAAAATATTTAAATATTAAGTGATGAGTTTTTTAATGACAAAATGTTTTCTTTTCTTTATATTGCAAATGGATGCATTAAAATAAGTATTTAAAACTTTGAGACATTTAATTTGGTGTTTCTCTCTGAAGATAATCTTATGCTTTTGTCAATAATTTTGCTTATCAACGAAGAAATAGACATAAACAATTAAAAGGAATTTTCATACCATAAATAAACAATTGTTTTAGGTAAGTTTTTAAAACTTTATACTAATATTTATATATATATATATTTTGCTTTTCTGTTATTTTCTTCGCAACACGTCTTTTACGTATTACTTGAAAGAAAACTATTAAAAGCCGTATATATATATATATATATATATATATAATAATAATAATATATTATAATAGTTTTAATAGTTTTAATAGTTTTCTTTCAAGTAATACGTAAAAGACGTGTTGCGAAGAAAATAACAGAAAAGCAAAATATTACTTTAACCATATTTTGTCAGAAAGGATTCTTTAACATTTTCGTAGTATTAGAAATAATTTGTATTGAACATTTTAAATGTAATAAAGGCTTAAACATAAATAATTTAAATTGGAAGTTAATCTACTACTATGCATTTTCATTTTAGACATAACCTATAAGATTTTGATAAAGTTCTTTTCTTCGAGTCGCGTCATATGTATACAATATATTTATTCAAGTAATTGTTCTGGTTCTTTTTTAGGTTAAATTTCATATACGCGTTTATAAAAAAATAGTGTGGAATTTTTTTTATAACGAAATTACTCGGAAAAGATTGTATGTAGAAATTATGATAGATTTTTTTTAAATTTAACTAATTGATAATTTGTGAAACCTTTGCAGAATATGGAAAATGCATAAATATTTGCCAATGTGGAAGGAATGCGACTTTTGAATCACTTTTTGTAACTGACACGAGAAATTGTGAAAATATTGTGAAGTGGAGTAAATTCGAATTACCAGAAATAATTCAGCTGGTTGAAAATAAAGAGAACATTAAAATCTTGAGTAAGAATTTTTACTATAATTTCTTTGTTGTGTATTTTGACGCTTTAAATTGATAACATTATTTTTAGTTTAATAACGAGAGGTTAAGTAATTTTTTTGGGTAAAAATAAAATATTGCACTATCCCTTTTCATATTGTATGTTTAAAAAAATAAAGTAAGGTTTATGAAAGATAGAATGTGTAAATATGTACTCAATACAATATGAAATCAAATTTTCCATAAAAATTACTAAGTCTCTAAATTTGAATGAGTAACTGACTTTTTTTCTTCTTAATTATTAAATTTTACTAATAAATTAAAATAGTTTCTATAAATTTATTCTTCAGGTTTACTAATTCAAAATAAAAAAGTGAGTCACTAATTCAAATTACTAAACATTTTTATAAATTACAATTTGGAGAGCAAAAAATGTGTAGTTTGTTTATTGAATAAAAATAAGTGGTGCAATATTTTCTTCACTTTTTAGAAAATAAACTAAAGTGTCAAATTGAAAATCATATGAAAATCGCGAATTCTGTTTTCACAAAAAATCTAATGTTTCTCATACAATTCTTTGTAATTATCATCATTTCTTTTTTCATTTACAAAATTTAATTTTCAGTAAAAGTTATTAATGCTGTACTGTTGGTATAAATGAGGCTTCGGATCTTAAAAGGGCACTTTTACCATTTAAAGTCAATGCTGAAAGTATCCTTTTAAGATAATGAGGCTGAAGTCCGCAACGTTTTTAAAAACGAAAACAAAAAAATGATTGGACGATACTTTTATTTTTTATTGTAAATAATGATATTTTTTGATAATTAAATCCTTATTAATAACTGATTTCTTAAAAATTAAGGAAAATGAAAATTAGAGATGAATTTTATTTGCAAAAAACTCTTTTTTAATTTTTAGTTTTTAAAAACGTTGCGGACTTCAACTTCGTTTAAGATACGGAGTCTCAAATAATGTTTAAAATATCTTAATTTTTTAATTATTTGTTTCTTATACCTTTCATTCATATATATATATATATATATATATATATATATATATATATATATATATATATATATATATGGGACATTCCACGTCAACCGGGACAAGACTCTGTCCAAAAATCTATTGCACCGATTTTAATGGTTGAGGGCTTTAAATCTTCGTCTTTATGCCCTCTATCAAATACAATGTGGTACTTTTGAAAATTCAACATGGCGCTTTCAAAATGGTGCATTATGTGAATGAAAAACACAACTTCCAAACTTAAATGTTTATTTAAAGTAAAAAAAAAGCACAAATAGTTAATTCTGTTATGATTTAGAATAATTTCAAACTTGAAAATTTATTTCAGTAAAATTTAATTTTATATTTCGATTTTAGAAGTAAAAATTATTCTTATTATTTCATTACTGGGATTCAAAATTATGTATTTAATTAATTTTTTGCGATTATTTTTGTTTTTATAAATATTTTTTGCATTGGCTTTCTTATTATCTTATGCTTTATGAATTTGGTATGATTTATAATAAGAATGAGATTTGCGCTATCGTGTAGCAGATCGAATATGCGCTGGCGCTCTGTAATTAACATAACAAATGTTTCTTGTGTAATTTCTAAAGTTCTCGGCGAATTATAATAAGGTGAAACCTTGTATCAAAATAAATTTTTAGGTGACGGTACTAAAAGACTCACCCCTAAAATACATGCCTGACACTGTAATCGACTCTACAGTAATTAAGATAAAATACACATGAAAAAAATATATTAGAATATTATATATTGTAATTTCAAAACTCCTTTTGATAATCCATATTCATTTTAAAAAGAAATTTTTTGCAAACAAAAAAGGATTCAATTCCAATCTAAAAAGTTATTTAAGTTATTTAGTAAAAGAATTCATTCAAGCGGAGTTAATTTAAAAACTATTAAGAATTATGTAGTTAAAAATTGTAATGTTATGCTTATAAAGAAAATATGGGAATAGCCCTTTAAAATTAGAGAAATTATGAATATAATGAAAAAAGTGGAGGTATACAAGCGCCTTAAGAGACTTTTTCTCCACACGTTATTTAAAAAATTTTTTTAAATTGTAGTAGTATGTATTTAAAAATTATATTTTTAATTTAAACACTATCATATAAGTAAACAATTAACCATCAACACATCTGTATTATTGTTAAAAATTTAATTTTTCCCTCATTAGGAATAGCATTGTGTCCTCTGTTTGTTGTCACTCCAGCTATCTCATGGGTCTCGTTCGCGAACATATTGTGCGTTGTACTTTTCATCTCGAACTTGTAAACACCAATGAGCTAAGACAGCTTAAGGGAGCGTTCACATCTCTCTTGCAGGAGCAGCCTGCCTGCCTGCAGGTTGTCATGGTAACGTACAAGAGAGTTGATAATAATAATATTAGATAATTAATGAAAATAATTATTAATAAATTCTAATAAGTTTAAAGTAATAATTATACTAATTGCATAAATATTATTTATTATATATTATATTTCAAATTATTTTTTCTCTGGAAAATAATGCATTTTTCTGTCATCGATCGATGTATCGAACGTCAAAAACTGTAAAACAAATGAATGTTTTTGTTTACATATTGAGTGAGATTAATACTTTCACAAAAGAAGAATATATTTTACTGCAATCCTGTGTTAAATCGAAAATATCTGGACTACAAGGTGATTAACTGGCAATTAAAGGTACTGTAAAAGTGTCTGAATTATTTTTCTTTCAATTTGAGTAAGATCAAAAAGATCTCTTTTTTGTATAGTTCTTTTCTTTCAATTTTTCTGTAAATAACCTAAAAATAAAATTCGCGTTTTCGTTCATTTTTTTGCAAAATTTATTTTGTGAATTTATTTTTTATAATTTAAATTTTTATTTTAATAAATAAAAAATGGATTCACAGATAAATGAAAATAAAAGCCTATTGAATCAGATAAATATTATTCAAATAATTTAAATTATTTGAATCATATAACTTTTTGCAGTGTATATATGGTAGAGTAAAAGTTATGAATGTTAACAAACATTATACCATTGTTTCTAAATTTTGAAAATTTAAACTTTTAATTTTTTGATATATTGTCATTATTTTATTAAAATTTGACACAGGGTTAATGTAAGGGTTTTTCGAATTTAATCATCATAATAGAATTTAAGTCTTTCATTTTTTGTTCAGGGGACGTCCATAAACCACGTAGCCCCATGTTTTGGGGCTAATACTATTACTTAATTACATTTAATTAACTTTAACAAGAGAACTTAATTTAAAATTTGTACAATTAATAATACATACTACTTATTTTCATTCCGTTTATTTCTGAAAACATGACCTATTATGCCTCTGATTCGTAGATAGGACATGTTTTCATCTCCTTGGATCATAATATCTTCCAACTTTTGCATGGTTAACACAACTTCTGCAAATTTTAAATCTTTATTAAAAATTTTTCTTCTTAAGTGTATATAGGAGAATTTTATTAAATTCTAAAAGAACAACAATTTAATAATTTGAAAAAAATTTAATTAAAAAATTATACCTTTCGTATTTTTATTCTAATTAAATTATTATTTATTGTAGGTATTTGGTGCTTACAAACGTTAATAACAAATAGCTATAGTGTAAAAAATCAAACAGTCAATTAAAAATATTAATATTTATTGATTTAGATTTTAGATTTATTTAATTTATCGAATTTAAATTGCTCCCCAATTTTCGAATTGGGGAGCATCTATCCGCAGTTTACCCTATTATTTTTTTAATAATTGAATTCTTGTGAAGAACTTTATCAAGATTTTTAAAAATAATAAACAGTAATAATAATTAATTATGTACTAAATTAGTGAACATTTTTTTTAATATAAAAATTGAAGTTTACACTTAAATAAGTTGTTGTCGCATGTTCCGCCCTCATATAATTATACTTCCTTATTAATACTCCTTCAACAATCTGTAGAAGCAAAATGTCGTTTGAGGTATATATGATAATTAATATCTAAATTGACTTTCATACATTTTTTCTTTAAGGGAGCGTTCACAAATGATGTCACGCAATTTTTGGAGATTTTCGACCCCCCCTCCTTCCTGTCACGCAATTTTTGCAATTTCACATGAAAAAAATACATTGTGTAACGTTTAGGAGAGACCCCCCCCTACCCACAAAAGCGTGACATCATTTGTGAACGCTCCCTAATGACAAAATTCATTTTATTTTCTTTAAATTTTTTGCACATTTATTTATTTGACAAAAATCACGAAAGTGTCCGACTATACCTGCAGTTACCATATGTGTTATTATTTATTTAATAATTTATGTTATTTGTAGATAAAGTATCTTATTTTTTTGTAAAAAAAATAATGAATTTACCTCATGAGTCTTGCGTGCATCATTGGTTTCTTTAATTGCATCTATTATTTCATTTTTTGAATTGATAATATCCTGTTGAACGTTATTTAATTTAGCGTTCAAGTCCTCTGCATCTTCTTGGGCATTCATTTTCAATTCATGAAACTTTTCATGCAACTCTTCTCTAAGAGAAGACAATTCCTGCAAAAATATAAATAATTCATAAATATTTAAAGTTTAAACTTCTTTCTGTTTTATAATAATTAAGTATGACCTAGTAAAAAAATCATTGTTTGATATTATAAGAATAGTATTAATGCAACTTTTACAAAATTATTTTCACCATCTCAATACAACTATTTATTTTTTTACAATTTTTTAAAAAAATTCTTTTATAAGTCAATTATTTTTAATAATTTTACAAAATCTACTCTTTAAAAATTATTATCAATTTCCATAGTGAAAATTTAGCATTTCTTTATCATTTTAAAAAGAAAATTAAATAATTTTATTTAACTTAACTTATTAATAACTAAATTAGTTTCGTCTCCGAAGCCTTTTCCTTGAAATGTGCTACTTTTTCCTTCTTTTTAGTATTTACCTGCATTGCTTTAAAAAAATTAACCCAAATTACTATTAAATCAAATGCCTTAAATAAATTTATATTTTAATCAAATTAAATATATTTGGTATTAAAATATGCAAATTATTAATTTTTAAGAAGTATAATTTTATTTTTGATTTCTTGAACGATATTAGAGTGGATTTTTAATAGAAAAACTCGCGAAATAAATAAAACTAATGTAATGGGACAACAATGAATACTATTATTTATAAAAATAAATTAATTTTACAATTAATTTTATTGAAATTCCTAAAAATAATTGACTTTCTTCGAAGAATTCTACTACTCATTTATAAATATAATTGAATTATTGACAATTTTTTTTTAAATTTTTAAAAAATTATTTGAATTTATGCGAAGAAAATTTTATTGGTTTCGAAAATAATTGAACTCTTGATGTTAATAAATATTGTTCTTTTGGAAAATAATAGAATATTTTTACAATTTTTGAAAAAAAATTTGAATTTTGGTGGACAATTATGCTATTTGTAAAGATATGGAAAATGTTGACGAGAATTTAATTTAATTTTTTTAAATACCTGCATTTCTGGAAAGAATTTTAATATTATTATAAACTTATATTATTATAATGTACAATTATAATTTCCAAAATGTGAAATCAAAATTTTTCAAAAGAAAATCATTAAACGATTTACATATGCAGTAACTTTGTTGCAGGTTTTCAACAGAATTAAGCTATTTAAAATAAATTATTGTCAGAAATAGAAAAAGTTTAAGGTTGATTTTTAGAATTCGTGATAATTTCATAGTTTATTACAGGGTGTTTATTACAGGTCCAAGAATTTAAAGGAATGTCCTGTATTTTCAACTTTCATCTTCGAATTTTACATATTTTACTTTAAAATACTCAATAATGAAAACATTTTACTCAAAGTTAACAAAATAATTTTTGAGATCTATCAAAAAGTAATTTAAATTTGAAGTTTGATTAAAGAAATAGATGTCTACAATATATATTTTTAACTCTTCATATAATAATTATATACTAATGGTAGTATAAATTAATATTATCTATTTTAATGTCCTTGAAAAATAAAAAATTTGTCTTGGAATGTTCTAGAATTTTAAATAATATTTTTAGTAGACACCCTGTTTATAAAGCAAAAAAGACCCAAAAATTGAGTTTTCTTATAAATTCTAAAAATTTAAATGTGTCCAATATACTTTTAATAGAAATTCCTGAATTTTTCATACATTCTCTAATTTGCAGCGGCCCGTTATTGTAATTTGTGGAATGAAATAAATTAATTTTAGTAATTACCGATGAGGACTCTTTCTCAATATCTTCTAGATGGTTTTTCTTTGACTCTTTTTCTTTATATCTTCTCATAGAAAGCAGATCCCCAACTAATTCATTGGTTTTTTTTGTTTTGCAGCGACTTTCTAGAAATCAATAAATGAAATATTACATAAATAAAAATTTAGATAAATAGTTAGTAGAAGTTAATACCGGCATATTAATCAATGTGAAACATTTAAAAAACTAAAACATCTTATTGATTTTATTAATTTTGTTACTGGTATTAGAAACTCAATGTTTTCAAACTTAAGTATGCAACTAGAAAAATGTTTAATTTAGTATTGTTACTGGACCGATATCTTCTTATAACTGGTTAAAAATTATATTAAATTAAAATAAATCTTACGTCCTTAATTGCATTCTGCTTATTTACAGCTTTCATTATTTCTTTCCTTTTATTCTTAAGACCAATTAATTCAGGCGAATAAATATCCTTGTTTTTTCTATCTCGAGTACCTTTTCTTACACTATCTAAAAATTAAAATGATAATCAATAAAGGGAAATAATATTATAGTAATAAATAAATAAAAATAAGAACAAAAATAAGATTAAAAACATACTTGATGAACCAGCATGAACATCCTCCGAAGTTACACCGGAATTTTCGCCCTCCATTTTACACTATTTGCAATGTCACTACAAAAGAAATATTACATTTTTAAGAATTGTAATGTTAATTTAAACTATACATAAAAAAATGCTGAAATATTTTAGAATTTTTCATGCCTACTGTATATCGAATTTTCTTGGGGTAACTAGAAAATATACTACTATTATTAAAATAAAGAAAATTTATATTTACATCAACAAAACATTTTTATCTTACCTTCTTCTCTGAATATACACCCAGAGAAAAATATTATTTAAACCAAATATGTTATATTTGAGTTAAATAAACATATATTCGTCTTAGAACCAACTAGGCTTTATTTATCTTAAATAAAAATTTTATTGGACATACATAATACATACATTTAAGCCGAATAAAATGTATTTCAAACAAATAAAAAGTCTAGTTGGTTCTAAGACAAATATAACATTTCTCTGAGTGTACAGACGAAAAAAATAAGAAATTTGAAAATTTAACTTTAGTGACTATTTTTATGATTTATCTTATTTAAACCAAATTTTAGTGGATATTCATTTTCTCTAAATGTAGAAAAGCGATAAAAAAGTCAGGGTTGACACAAAAATTTAACTTTCTTGTCCCCTAACTTTTGCATTATTTACAAGCAGAATTTTGACTTTTTCTCTGATTCTAAAAAATATTCTGATCTACATATAAAAATGATTAGATACTGATAAAAATGTTATAATTAATTGTTTTAAAATGTCTATTTCGCCCGTTAGTAAAAATATTTGGCAATAAAAGACGGGCAAATTATGAGAAAACCTAACAAAAACTTCTTTGATGCAAAAACTTCCGCCAAGTAAAAATTTTGCAAATGTCCAAATAATAATTTGTGAAATAAAAGTTCACCATGTTATTGGTAATTAAAACTAATGTTTTAGAATTCAATTGTAACAAATATAAAATTTAATTTAATGATTAACATAATCATCTAATGAAATCCAATTATTCAGATTAATAAAAAAAATTCTATATCAAGCAATTTTAAGATCTTGGCGTCAATAACGTTTCTAATTTGTAATTAATGAAAGTATTGTCGCCAAGATCTTAAAATTGCATGTATTAAGATGAATAATTGGATTTCATTAGCTGATTATGTTAAGCATAAAAATAAAATTTTTAATTTGTTACAATTGAATACTAAAACATTAGTTTTAAATACCAATAACTTGTTAAAGTTTTATCTCACTAATTACTTAGACATTTGCAAAACTTTTACTTGTGGAACTTTTTGTATCAAAAATGATTTTTTGGCATTGAAATATTTTTTGTATTATTAACAACATTCTAAGGTATTTTTGAAACTGTTTATTACTTTAGACCCAAAGTTTGTCTAGATGTCCAACAATTCAATTTTTTAGAAAAAAATATAAATATTTCAAAAAGTATTAAACATTTTGAAATTTCCTGGAATATATATCGACATTTTAACACAATGAATAATATTTTAGAATATTTTAGAAATCGGTTTAAGAGTTTACGCTCCACGTTCGTTTAAAAAAAATAATTGAAATTTTGTAATGAAATTCATTTAAATTTATGATAGTAATTGAACATTTGCAGAAAATTTTTGTAGTTTCATTATTTATAAGGTAAATAAAAAAGAAATGAAAATTTCGAATTTTCTTACTAATTCTGAAAATTTAATTTTTTTAAACATTTTTTAAGAAAATCTTTGACTTTTCCCTGATTTCTCTGATCAATTCTATTTTCCCTGATTTTTCCCTAAATTTTCTGGTTTCCCTACCTGTGACAACTCATCCATACGCACCGTCAACCGGAGCTATTTTGTGCATCCAAGATATTATACAACAAAATGTAAAATAAAACACTAAAATTTTACTAAAATCTGAGTATCTTTTTTAATATATATTTTTTAATGTTATAATTATTATTTAAACGCTTGTAAATAACTTTCAAACATCATTTCAATAGGAGCTTTTTAATAATTTTATTCATTAAAAATCTCGCGTGTGCCAAATAGCGCCAGTTGACGGCATATTACTATGATTATCGTTTATATTTACAATAGAACCTCGATTAACCGAGACTCCGGAATTTCCGAGACACTAATCATGCTCGGATAAAACAGATCGAGCAACTGAATCTGGGAAAAAAATTTACATAACCTCTATTTATGATGATTGCATTTAAAATTTCGTTTATTTTTGCAATTTAATATTATTTTAACACTTTAAACACATTTAAAAAAAAAATTTTAATTTTGCAATTTTAATTGTTCGCATTATCCAAGCTTTCGATTGTCCGAGTGCCTCTTCCCCACATCACCTCGATAATTAAAAATTTGTATTTAATTTATAAAAAATATTCTTTGAATTGAAATCAATAAACATTTTATTATTTTCGTTTTCAATTTTCAATACAAAATTCAATATTAGCAAGGCAAAAGTAGTACAAATAGAAGTTTGATAACTTTTGTCAAGAAAAAAATATAAATCTTTTTATACATTATATATCAATTATTTAAAATTTTTTTAAATCAGAAAACCAGAATTATTCTTAACGTTAAAATGAACGACACATTTTTGTCAATAAATATTTTAAAAAATTACTAAGCAAAATAAGAAGAAAAAATGTAATTTTAATATGTTAAATATTTGTAATTTATTTTTTTAATTCCATACGCAATATTATTAAAATAAAAATTGAACTTGAAAAGGAAATTCATATTTTTCACTTGAATGTTCACAACTTTAAGGACATAAAAATTAAATGACATTCCAAAAAAGAAAAATTTTAAATGGTTCGGTCTAGGTTCAGAATTATTTATAAAATTTCTATATTTAAAAAATAAATATATCATAGTTTGAAAAATGAGAAAGCTTATTTCCACAACTGAAAAGTTTTCTAAGTTTATAACAAATATTAAAATGATTTAACCTAAAAATCAATAACAAATTCATGAAAAAAATTTGTTTCTGTAGGTAAAATATTTTGTAATGTAAACATGTGACGTACAAAATAATGTCAGAAATGTACCACAACAATTTAAAAAACGTCATATTTATATTTAAATAAAAGGATAATTACCTTTATATCACGAATTTTCCTTTAATTGGTATCGGATTCAAAATTGAGACCTATGGCGTTCACGGATAAGAAGGCATTGAGCAGTAAAAAGTCTATGCGACAAGTGATCAGGGTTGGAAATTAGGGTTGAAAAATAACGCACAACTTTAAATAAAAAAAATTAAATTACGGTCAATTTACATTTTATTAAAACACGTATGCAGATCGATGTATAACTTCGCGAAAGTAAACGAGAGACTTGGGATAGAAAAAGACACAAATATGTGACGCTCCACGAGAAAAGGGATCTCACCAATTTCAGTGATGCCAAACTGCGAATGCAAATGCACCCCACTCTAGCAGTATAATAGCAACACAACTGCCAGAGTGGGAGATGTTTGCGTACGTAGTCTAGTATTACTGAAATTGGTAAGGTCCCTTCTCTCGCGGAACGTCACATATAGATATATATATATATATCTTTCCTTTTCTAACTCATGCTTTGCGTTCGGGAACGCCTTTCGCGAAATGTACGTTATTAAACTTGCACATGCTAATTTTTTACAGACGCTCTACGATTTTACATAATTGATAATTATGGTTAGATACAAATTAAATTAATTAAAACTCTGAATATATAAGTATATAATACAAAAATGGGTACTTAATACCTGAATGTGTAAACCCCCACAGCACCGAAACTTTTCTAAATATTTATTAAATATTTACTTGCAATATTCGGAATATTTAATTGCAATGTTTAGTAAAAATTGTGTAAGATTTGTATGTCCCGATTAAATAAGTGTTTAACGCGAAACTTTCCTGAACATTTTAATGAAATCTTCGCCTAATTATAATTATAATTAGGCGAAGATTTTATTAAAATGTTCACAGTAAACACTTGTTTTTATCGGGACATATAAATCTTTATACAATTTTCACTAAACTTTTCAGTTAAATAAGCCGAATATTGCAAGTAAATATTTAATAAATATTTAGAAAAGTTTCGGTGCTGTGGGGGTAAAAGAAATGCATATTTTTCATCACAGATCAAATAATCACAGGTAAAAATGATTCGTAACATTTTCATTAATAATGTTTGAAAAACATTTTATTTCTAAAACCTATTATATTCATGTATAAGTTCTTTTGCATTTTACTTTCTAATATTATGACACACTATAAATAGAAAATATTGACAAATTTAACAATTTTAATTAAAAAGTGAATTTTTATCTTATGTTGACAAAAAATTTCTTCGACATCACAAAACTTAAAAGCATAGTAAATATTAACTAGATTATGTTTGTCCCGTTAAACTTTGATATTTTCAAAAAACTACACGGCAATAAATGTAGTAAACATCTTGGAAGATTACACAACCGTATACATAAGATACAGATTAAAAATGAATCAGTTTTCAAATTCAGTTTAAATATAAAGTCAAACATACTTCAACTTAATACAGTTAAGAAAAATTCAAATTTCCATACTAAATTCACAATTCTAAGTTCGAATTCAAAAATTATACTCAGCTCTTCAATTAAAGGGTAAAGAATAAATATATGTAAAAAAAAGAATAAAGATAAAAAATGTCAGAAGATAGTGTTTTCGATTTCGAGATTATGCAGAAGGTTATCAGTTACATTGAACGCGGAGTGACAGACTTCCCATCCTATTTGCGATTAAAGTTACAGGAGATGGAAGAGGAACAGATGACTTTATTTGGATGTGGTCAACGGGGGTAAGGAAAATCTTATTATTATTGTGGTCATAAAATAAACATCCAAAAGTTAGAAATACATATTTTATCTCCAAAAATATACTAGATTTTGAATCTAACCTAAGAAGGATATTTTTAATATATTTAACAAACTTTTCAACTTAATAAAATGAAGTTTTTCGCATTGTTAATCCTGAAACTCTTAAGAAAAAGTACATTAAAAATAACTTTGGTATTCTCTAATTTTGAGGAAATGGCAAAAGTTTCTGTTGCGCTCTACGGGTTACCAGACTACCGCGTCGCACTGCATATGCAGTGAAATTTTTTTAAAATTTGTTGTTTTAAAATGTCTACAACCTACAATTCTTAACCGATTTGGGTGTTCTGTGTTTCAAATAAAAGGGGAATAAATTCTTAAGACATCTCTGGATGTCGAGTTTTGAGTTGGTTATAATTACCATTTTCATTTAAAGTTAATAAATTAATACAATTTTTTTTAAAGAAGACGTTTATTTTCTTATTTCGTTGCTGCACATGATCTAAAACAGTGAAATTCCCCCCGATGGTTGGCACCTTGTCGTGGTGGGTGGGCTTTAGGGCAAACTGAAGGACTTTCTCTTCCCCTTTTTTGGGGCAGCGAAGATTTACCGGTTTTCCTCTATCTAAGATCAACTACTGACATGGAGAACTGATAAGTAAACAAAAAAGGTATTAAATAGTGGACTGTTCAGGGACAATTCTTCTCTGCGGCCGACACAATTCTTGATAACTTTGCCTTTCCTTGCTCCTGCATTTCTTAGTACTGATGAGGATGGATTGCTAATCTGTGCGGAGAATCTTGAGTTTTACTCGATTCCCAAACGGAGGCGATGACTGCTTGCGCGGGTTAATCCCCGTTGTCCTTGGGGTTCCAGCGACCTTAGAAAGGAATGATCGTTTGTTCGTTCTTCCGGACTTGGGACGCTGGTCATCCAACTCCTAGGAAAAGAATTGTAGGACTCTCGGATGTGTGGAGCGCCAGGTTTTCGTTCTGCGGTCGATAAGAAATGGCTTCCTGAACAGTCCCCCCTTTATAAGTTACTCCAGAAGACAAGACACATAGATACAATTTGTTTTGTTATACACGCATGTGAGTTACACACAAGGACACAAAACACACACGAGACCACTGCGCACCCTGCAAAAAGCAGTACATTGCAATGATCTCACAGTACACTTAACACACACAAATATATATTACATACTCTCATGCTAAGGGAAGGAACCCCGAAAATAAATACAAAAATTTTTTTTTGAAAAAACAATGAATAGTTCAGTAACGGAAATTAAAGTTACCCATCAGGGGAATTCGGAAGCCCCAGTGGCGGCGGCTAAGGGTGCGCAAGCAGGCCCGAAGTTGTCGAGATCCCGCGACTGCAGTGATTCATCGGTGGTCCGCTTGGCCGATGAATCATTTAGGACTACAAGTGCTAGTGAGATGATGGAGGTAGAGGGGGCAACCTCTTATGCCTCCGTCATAAAAAAGGGCAAGGAGATCCTAGATCTTCGGACTTCTTCGCCAATGGTCGAAGGGTGGAGAGTTATACTCGACCTATTGGAGAAGCAGTCCGAGATTATTGAGCATCTCGTCGAATCTCAGAAGATAGTGAGGGACGGGATGCTAAAGAACAACGCTAAGGAGGTAAAAATCAGTGCCAGAGTGGCATACCAATATGGTGAGAGCCTCAGAGGCATTTCAAAAGATTTGAAAGAGGAGGGGGCCAGTTTTCTTCAGAATTTGGAGAGGGCTGAGGGCCTCCCTGAAAAGAGAGTTCGAAGCCGCCAGGGAGTAACACCCTTGGCGACTCCGAACTCGGATAGGAAAGGAAAAAAGAGAGATGCCTCTGGGACTCCACCACAGAAGACAGACAATAAAAAGGGTAAGACAGGCGAGCTGTCCCCAGGGGAAAGCAAGCCTGTCGATGAAGAACCAGAAAACTTGAACTCTCTCCAGGAGAATGAAAACTGGAGAGAGCTCAAGAAAAAATAGAAAAAGAAAAAGAATACAGAGAAAAAGGAGGAAGAAAAGGAGAGGGAGTCGAACAGAGAGACTGTTCGACCCCCCCGCAAAAGAAAAGAGAGGACGACCGATGCGATAGTAATATCCACGAAAGACCCGGATATACTAAAAACAATGAAGGCAGCGGTCAGGCCAGAAGAAACGCAGACGGAGATACTGTCTGTTCGGAGGACCAAGAGAAATGATCTCCTTTTGGTTCTCAAGAGGGGACAGGGTCTCTCGAGTTTCAGCAGTGCCTTGACCACTGCGCTCATGGGAAAAGCGGAGGTAAGGACTGTTGTCTCGATGAGGTCGATAGAGATTATGGACCTCGACGAGACCATAGTCAAAGAGGAAGTAATAGAGGCGGTCCGGAATGCACTGGACAGGCCTAGCTTGGAAGTTCCATGCCAAATCTTTACTCGCTATGGAAACTCGAAAATGGCGATTCTGCGGCTCCCGAAAACGGAGGCGGAATCGCTGTTGAAGACCAAGCGGGTTAAGATCGGATGGGTCAGCTGCAGAGTCCATGCCAGAGTGGAAGTAGAGAGGTGCTTTAGATGCCTCTGCTACGGCCATCTGGCTGGAGGATGCAAAGGACCGGATCGAAAAGCGGCTTGCTGGAGGTGTGGCAGTCCTGACCACAGGAAGAATCAGTGCACAGGGGAAGCCAGGTGCATTGATTGTTCTGATTGTGGGTTGAAGGACACAAAGCACTCTTCAGGGAGCAGGGCCTGTCCGGTGTACTGGAAGATGCTGTTAGATCTGAAGACCAGAGCTTAGGTTTCTCCAGATAAATCTCAGGAAGGGAAGCGTCGCGCAAGATCTCTTGATGCAGACTGTCAGAGAGAGGAGTGCTGATATACTGCTTTTCAGTGAGCAGTATAAGAAGCCGGACTCCACTGTCTGGTTTGAGGATGCATCAAGAAGATCCGGTATCCAAGTCTGTAACCCGGACATCGCCATTGGTGACTTTCTGGAGACGGACATGGGGTTCGTTTGGGTGGATGTGGCGGGGGTACGCGTGTACAGCTGCTACTTTTCTCCAAACGATCCCATTAAAAAGTTCGATGCCAAGATTCAGGCTCTTGACGAGAGCATCAAGGCTTTCGGCGGGGATGTCCTCATTGCGGGAGACTTCAATAGTAAGTCGCCGGAATGGGGAGAGACTCGTTTAGACAGGAGGGGAATCTTGGTATCGGATATGGTTGCAGCAAACGATCTAGTGGTGATGAACCGAGGTCAAGAGTTCACGTTTAGACGCGGGGTAACAGGGTCTATCATTGATTTGACAATTGCGTCGCCCCGTGTGGCCCGCAGATTACGCGAGTGGAGAGTGCTCGACGAAACAACCATGAGCGACCACCAGTACATAGAGTTTATAGTTGCTGAAGAAAATCGGAGAGGGTACAAAAGCCCGCATATTGGTCAAAAGAGACCCTCTTGGAACCTCAGACGGCTAAACAGGGAGAATTTGGCAGAGTCTCTAGCTGATGCCCGAGCTATACGTGAGCTGGGCTGGATGACAAAGCCAACTTCTGTGGATGACAAAGTGCGTGAGGCGAGGCGAATAATAATTGCAGCGTGCAATTCCTCGATGCCTCGCCGGCAACAACAAAAAAGAACTAGGAAAGGAGCTCTGTACTGGTGGAACGACGAACTAGCCCGCCTTAGAAAAGAATGCAATGCAGCAAGAAGGAAATATACCCACTCTAAGGGAGACCTTCAGCTGCAAGAAAAGTGGCATAAAGCCAGGCATCTCTTTAAGCGGGCTGTGAGGGGTAGCAAAAAATCGTGTTGGAAGGCCCTGATCGGAGAAGCAGAGAAGGACCCTTGGGGTTTGGCCTACAAAGTCGTCACTAAGAAATTGGTTTCGAGGCGAAAAACTCCGGGTCTCGACAATCCGATCTGGGTCCGTCAGATTATAAAAGCGCTGTTTCCCCATGTGGAATCGACCCCTAGGGAGGATTATACCTCTTGTGTAGTACAAAGGGAAGAGCTTTTCACGCTTGAGGAGCTTAAGAAGGTGGCAAAGACGTTGAGGAATGGCACAGCGCCAGGCAGCGACGGAATACCCAGTGAGATCCTCAAAGAGGTTGTCGCTGTGTACCCAGAGCTTCTTCTTGACGTCTTTAATACATGTCTCGAGAGTGGAGAGTTTTTCAGTGACTGGAAGACACAGAGGTTGGTCCTCCTGAGAAAAGGAGATAAACCCCTAGATAAAGTCTCATCGTTCAGACCAATTTGTTTATTGGATACGATGGGCAAACTTCTAGAGGGAATGATTCTCGAACGACTTCAGGGAATCCTGATAGGCGAAAATAGCCTATCAGAGAATCAATTTGGCTTTCGGAAAGGCCGGTCGACAGTAGACGCGATCCTAGCGGTTATCGATAAGGCGAAAAAAGTTAAAGAGGGACGAAAGAGGGGATTTTGCGCACTCGTGTCAATAGATATTCGGAACGCGTTTAATTCCGCGAAATGGGATATTTGTATAGAAGCAATGAGACGTAAAGGGGTACCGATGTATCTGTTGCGAATGATGGACAACTATCTTAGCGACAGATGGGTTGCTTACGAGAGCGATGCATGTCATATCAATGAGGAAATGACATGCGGAGCTCCCCAAGGATCAAAGGTGGGTCCAACCATCTGGAACGTCATGTACGACGGCTTCCTGAGGTTGAAACTACCCGAAGATACGTCTATATCCGGGTTCGCGGACGACGTGCTTTTGATATGCTATGACGAGGAGTTGAGAATACTAAAGATAAAACTCGAAGATAGTCTGAGACGAGCTGAGTTTTGGTTGTATCGGCATGGTCTGCAAATGGCAACCGAAAAGACCGAAGCTCTACTCGTCACAGACAGGAGAGTTTATACAGCCCCGAAAATCGAGATAGGAGGATCTGAAGTCGTATGGGGAAACACGCTTAAGTACCTGGGAGTGTGGTTGGACAAACGCTTAAGTTTTGGCCAACATATTAACATCTCAACGCTCAAAGCCACTGAATGCACGGGAAACCTTTCGAGGATGATGCCCAATATCGGTGGCCCCAGGGAAAATAAAAGAAGACTGGTGGCGACTGTGGTTCAATCAAAGCAGCTGTATGCTGCCCCTGTATGGGCCTCAGCCCTTAAGATCCACAGCATCTCTGACAGGCTCCTTTCGGCACAAAGAGAGCCAGCGAGGAGAATAACGTCAGCCTTCAGAACGGTGTCTGATTGTGCTCTCCGGGTGCTTGCTAGATTACCGCCAATGGACTTGTTGGCATTGGAAAGGCAGGAAAATTTCCAGCTCTCCAAAAATCTGGTGGGCAAACCGGAGCGAAGAGAAAGACTCAAAGCTCAAATGCGCACAGAGTCAAGGAAAAGACTCGTTCTGAGATGGCGGGAGAGATGGGATGAGGAATTAAAAGGCAGATGGACTCATCGCCTGATTCCCCACCTCGCCACATGGTTAGAAAGACAACACGGTGAAGTGAGCTACTACCTTACACAAGCTATGTCGGGTCATGGTTGTTTCGGGCAGTACTTCTATCGGTTTAAAATAGAAGCAGAGGCGAAATGTGTGTACTGCAACGGTTCGGGTGACGACGAAGCAGAGCACATTGACGACGCGGAGCACACGCTTTTTTCTTGCGGGCACTGGCATGAACTCAGGGAAGCCATGTTTTCGGCCGTGGGCACTGAAGTCACGGTCGAGAGCATGGTACCAATTATGTTACAGAGTGCAGACTCATGGCGCGAAGACGGAGGAGACCTTAAATGGATCTCCTCCCTCTTCCGATAGCGCTTAGCTAAGGATTTCAGATCTGGAAGTAGGTAAGGAGACCTCTACTGGCGATGCAAGCTTGACGGCAGTTCCGCCAGGAGAGATATGTCTCAAAAAGGGTGTGGTTTTTAGTGGGTCGACCAGAACAAGAGCGGTTACCCCCACATAACCTAGAAGTGCGGGCTCCAGGTATCTGTCTTGGAAGTAGGCCTCCAAGGGTTAGCAGATTTTCCACTTCCCTCGTAAAAAAAAAAAAAAAAAAAAACAGTGAAATTAATCCAATATGACCTTCAGATAATTAATCAACCATAATTTAATTTATTTTAATTCTTGTAAATATTATTAATTAACAAATATTAGTAAACTTTGGTTCCTCTTGACTAAGTTTTGCATGCGGAGGTCTTAAGATTTGATTTGATTTTTCGATTTGGAACACTACAATTTTATAAAAAAATTACAGAATATTGCATTAAAAAATTTGTATTTTCAATTTAACCACATTTTTTTAAAAGTACATATGTTTGTCAAATAAATTGTAGTCTTGAATTAATTTTTTAAAATAAGCTCTAAAACCTGCGATTTTTTAAAAATGGTATCTAAAACTTTAATTGGTTATAACTTTTTTAATGTATTTTTTTAAATTTTATTGGGATATCATTATTTACAATAACATCTGCAAAAAACTAAAATTGGTTTTAACTTTTATGAATGTTATTGGTGAAACAAGGGGTCAGTGCATAGATCCTGACTCTTTATTGAGAGCCTTTTTCAAGAATCACTTTTTGTTAATCTTAATATATTTAATCATTACTATTTTCAAATTTTTGTAGTTGAAATAAATTTATTAATGATCAAAGTTGAAAAAATGACATTATTATTTATTAAATTAGTTAATAGTATTTACATTTTTTAGAGTACAAATTAATATGTCTGATTGGTCGAAGGCTCCAATCAGAGATGCCATAGGGAATTGGCCCTTAGATGTAACATCTTTTTATATAAAGGAAGCCCCGTACGACGATGCACTTTGGCATCAAGAATATCGGTGGAATTGGGTATTATTGGGTATTACCAGATTAAGGATCTGCTAAGCCTTCAGTATAGAAATTTAATTTTTTTTATATAAGAGATGAAAGCTTATATTTTTTTTAAATCTCTTGTTTAATAAGTTTGTAATTTCATTTTTCTTTTTTACCTTTTTGAAAAGAATTAAAATTAAACTACAGAATCTGTCCTAGTCATCTGGCAACATCGACAATCGACATCTATATCTTCCTCAATAATATATATCTAAATTTTATTTTCATAATTCAGGGTTGCCACGCTTTTGCTCATTTAAAATTCCCTGACTTTTCCAGGTTTTCCAGGTTAAAAAACGGAATTTTTCCAGGTTTTTAAAAATACATTTATTGTTTACTGAATTAAATAACTTTAATAAAGTTTTATAAATACAGGTTAGAAAACGGAAATTTTACAGGTTTTTAAAAATACATTTATTATTTACCGAATTAAATAACTTTAATAAATTTTTATAAATACAGGAAACATTCATATCAAACTGTATTTCGCTTTAAAATGTTTGTTAATTACTCTATATTTTTCATTTGGTCATCTAATAAATTTGCTTCTTCTAACAGTCTTCTTTTCTTTTCAGTCAACTCCTTAAGCATTACAGCCTTTCTCTTTTTTTCTTGTTGTTCCTTAATCTTTTCACTGCTCTCGCTTTTCTTCTTTTCAAGATGTTCAACATATTTTTTTCGCGCGTTTCGTGCAGCATGAAGCATATGATTATCAATTTTGACTTTTTCAATTCCTCCAACACTTTGAACTGCATCCCATATACGTCGCTGAGCCACGAGAGATTCGTCATTTTGATTATCCACGATGCATTCTTTATTTACAGAGAAACCCCGTTCAACACTAGCATTTCCATGAAATAGGACAAATATGATTTTTAAACAATCAAGAAGAACATCCGATTCTGTAGTATTGCATCTTTTCAAAACACTACACCAGAATATGTCTATACGATCAGTCTTCCTAGAGAAACTTTTCATCATATCTAAAGCAACTGGCTGAGATATAATTTTTTGAAATTGCTTCTCAGCTTTATCAGCCTTTATTGCACTCAGTCTTTTTTTAATCACAAGAATTTCTAAATAAGCCGCGATTCTTTTAAGACTAATCTTTTTGTTATCTACAATGAGACAGGGATCACAGAATGTAATGACTCTCGCAAACTTGTATCTTAGAGGTGATTTCTCTAAAAGTTTACTGGTCATGTGTTGCAAAAAACTTAAGCAATCTTGCTTAAAAAACAACAATTCTTTTTCTGAAATTTTCACCTTTCGCAAAGCGTCTCGAGTTCCATAACCAAGATTTAGATTTTTCGCTCCAACAGTATTTTCAGATTTCATCACGTCAATATCAATCAATGACTTTTCTTCAAGTATTTCTTTTTTAATAAATTTTTCCATTAAATTTACGACAATTATTTTCAGATCCGTATACAGAAAAGGAGTCATGGGTTGGTCAGTTTGATAAATTGTTAAGAATGGTTCGATTTGATTAGCAATAGCTTCAAAAAATGCTAATTTAGGACCAATCAATTTGTCAGCAATCATTGCAGACATTTTCTTAAAACTCGCTGAAGATGTGTTTTTCGTCTTATCTTTGGTATATTCTTCAACGAACGTTTTAATCTT
Organism: Leptopilina myrica (nomen nudum); assembly: GCA_032872475.1. Taxonomy (NCBI): domain Eukaryota; kingdom Metazoa; phylum Arthropoda; class Insecta; order Hymenoptera; family Figitidae; genus Leptopilina; species Leptopilina myrica (nomen nudum). The sequence goes on from CM065461.1 coordinate 3,759,383, forward strand.
TGGTGTAAGTTCTTGAGCTCTTCTCGCAGTCGATCCATTATTTAACCACCGGACAGAACAAAATTTGAGCGGAAAAGAAGTTGAACCAGTGTAGTGAGTGAAATCAGCTTTACGCGCTGGTGAGTTTTTGAAGACATTGTATATAGTTCTCAAGAATTCAACAAGTTTCCAGTCAGCAGCTTTTTCTCCTACCTTAAATGCATTATGTGCCGTATGAAGACCGCAAACGCCGATATCCAATAGTTCTGGATAATTAGGTTCTTGTTCTGACAAAAATATTATAAGATCATTTAAAACTTTCTTATTAACATACGGCCCGTCCATCGATAGCTGAAGTAATCGTTTTAAATCAAAGAGCTTCAAACTGTTTAGAATTGCTTTCAGTAACTCTGACGCCGTCGTGTGTCCTAAAAAGGTCGAATTAAAGTACCTGCAAACTGCTTTGTTTTCAGAATCACTCCAGTATCTGATCATTAAATCCAATTGCTCCTTATCAGATACTTTGTTCAGTGATTCATCAAATGCAACCGAAAAAATTTGACTGTTCATAATTTCCTTCTTAAGATCTTCATGAAAATATGGTCCTAACCCATACACTAAGAGATATCCTAATTTGGTACGTTCTAATTGCATTTTTTGAACTACTTCATAGTCGGGACACATAAGTTTAACACTCTGGAGAGTTTTTGCTGCCGATGAAATCGAAGAGTGCGTCATTACCGTGTTTAATGACCATATTATTTCAGCTTTGATAACTGCTTCTTTTATTTCAAAATAATTCGATTTTCTCAATTTATTAACAGATTGTTGTGATTGCAGGTTCTCATTAAGCGAAACATTTTCTTTTTGATGATCGGATTCACTTTGTTGTGTTTCTGAAATTAAATATAAAAGTGTTAAAAAATTCAATTATTCAAAATCGATTAATTTTTTCAAGACATGTTTAATTACAGTCACACAAAAATATTTTTTTCCGAAACACTACACTAGTGTATTCCCATGTATTTCTTCCCGCTTTTTCCCATGGCTCAATAAAAGTGTATTCTGATGTAATTTTTCTCTTAAATATGAATTCAAAATCAGAATTGCTAAACTTCCCCAAGTTTTTAACATAAACTAAAAAAACTATCCGAAAAAACAGTTATATGAGTTAATTTTCAAAGTTAAAGTCAATATGACAGTTCTGACTTCAAATTCGGATTCATTGGAAAAAAATACATGGAGAAAAATAAGTACTTCAAAAAAATTTTTTTCATTTTTTTCTAATTCGTTCCATTGAACCGTTTCTTGAGTATTAGTTAAATATAAGAGCCAATCTGATAATTTTGATTCTAGATCTCTATTTAGCGCGAGAAAGTACATACGATTACACTAGTGTAGTATTTTCAGTCAATAAATTCTTTTCAGTGTGTGCCTGTGTTAAATATCAACATTTTACGTTTTTTAAAAAATATTTTTCTGAATAAGATTGACAAATACAATACCTTCATTATTACTCTTCAAATAATCTTCCATTTTATTGAATGCGTTTCGAGCATTCACAGCTGCAATGTGTTTATTTCCATCCATATGGCTTACTAAAGCACTTTTACCCATATTACTTAAATTGAAACTTTTTTTGCAAATTTTACAGTAACATACATAATTATTATCTTTGACTCTTTCGGCCCAATCAAACTTTGAATTTAATAACCAGATGTCCTGGAACACAGTCTTTTTATTCGACATTTTGATAAGAAACCTGTACACATTTAAAAAAATTGTCTTATAAGAATAAAAGTTTAGATAAAGGAAATTATATTAGGTAAAATAATATAGTTGTACATATAAAAAAATAAAAAGAATAAACATGATCATAATAAACAGTATTATCTTTAAACATAAAAATACAGGTTATAGGTTATGTAAGATACACATATGAGAAAAAGTGAAATTTATGACAAAATATAATAAATTTCAATCAAATATTTAATCAAGAATTACAATTAAATTGAATATAAAATACTTACTTATTTACAAGGGATGGAAAAAGACAAAACTTTACATTTTAAAGTTCGAAGGTTCAAAGTGTAGCAAAAATATTTACTACCAAACATATGATTGCACAGTCGCGTCGCGGGTTACGTAAAATTATACAGTATAGGTAAATAAAATACAACATTATACGTGTTGACCTTTCATCCGGACAAAGTACTTTTGACCAATCACATAACAGTGTTCCTTTGTAGCTGATCACGCGATTGGTCAATATAATATTCAACAACATGAACTAACATTTCTGAAAGAAAAACTTGTTAAATACAAAATGCACCATGTGTTTTTCTCACATAAACCGCATTAAAGAAATATACAGTATTATTTTCGCTTTCGAAACTTAGATTTCAAAAATAAATACAATAAAATTTGGAAAATATCAATTTTCCAGGTTTCCAAGCAAAATTCCCTGACTTTTCCAGGTTTTTTCAAGGTTTCTTAAAATTCCCTGACATTTCCAGGTTTTCCAGGTTTCCAGGTTGCGTGGCAACCCTGTAATTGTGTTTCAGCGTTGGAACCTGGAATTCAAAACGACTTGGTTTCCATGTTAGAAGAAATATTTTAGACAGAGGTCACACTCAGAGGTACAGCATTCTTCAACAGCTCTCCGAATATTTCTCTCTTTTTTTACAACCTATTACTACTGTAATTAGACATAAAAAAATAAAATAATAAATATAAATAATTAATTATTTATTTAATTATTAATTATAAATAATAACGTATTATGATATTTACTCAAAAATTGTATCAAATGTATATGTGTCAACTTTATATTTCATGTCAATTATGTCACCTATTTTTCATTGTAAAATAAGAAAAAATATTTTGCACTTTTTTAAACATCAAAATTTGTTGCTATATAATAATTCACGAATTTATGTACTATTCAAACTAATGGAATTAAAATTTTATAGAAAAGGAATCAATCTATTTTTAAAGAAAAATGTTTAAAAGATTACATTTAATTGATTTTTTTATTGAATTATGTGCAATTATATTATTGATAATAAATAAATGTGATAAAAAAAGAACAGCTGAATAATTATACATTAACAACATATGTGACTGTTGCGTTTTTAATGTTAACTAGAACAAACTCTGCGCGCTACGCGCGCCCATTCAATTTTTTTTACTATAAACTTCTATGCTACAAATTAAATTTTATACCAATACCACAACATAATTTTAAATTTTAAACATTTTTTCAGGTATTTGATTATTTTTATAAAATATAATAAACTCATTCAGAGTAATTCAACTATTTTCAAGAATATCAATATTCGTCACAAGAATTGTTTTTTTTCAAAAGTAATAAAATTTTTTAAAGAAATTCAATTATTCTTAAAAAATTTTATTCTTAAAAAAATTTACGAATATCTCGTCAAGAATTCAGTTATCAATTATATTCAAAATGTTTTAACAATTAAAAATTTTTCAATAATTACTATTTTTATAAAATCTATCAAATAATTTTACAAAAACATTTAATTATTTTCATAAATAATAAAATAAAATTTCATTTATGAATACAATTATTGTCATCGCAAAATTTCAAATTTTTTTAATACAATTTTAAATAAATTCTTCGAAAATTGTAATAACTATTCTTCATAATTTTATTGATACTTGCCGAAAGAAGTTAATTTTAAGAAACATTCAATTTATATTTAATTAAATAATAAAATTCGTTACAATAATCTATTATTTATTTACTTATTTATTATATATTATATTTATTATTTATTTTAAAAAATAACTTTTAATTCGTCGCATAAATTCAATTAGGTATTTTGATAAATAACAAAATTTGTAACAAGAATTCAATTGTTTGAATAGTAATAAAATGCTTGAAAGGAATTATTTTCAACTGTTTTTAAAAATTCTCGTCAAGAATTAAATTATGTTTATAAATAGGTCGTGAAACTTTTTCCAGTATTCAATTATTGTAAAAAATTTAAATAAAAATCTTGGCAAAATTTTAATTATTTAAAAAAAATTTAATAAAATTCTTCGCAGGAATTTAATTATTTAAAAAAAAATTTAATAAAATTCTTCGCAGGAATTTAATTATTTTCATAAATTAAATTATTTAAATTCTTCTCGTAAATTCAATTATTTTTAAAAATTTTAATAAAATTCTTCAAAAAGTTTTTGCAATTATTTTCAAAAATTGGTATAAATTTCTTTAATACAATAAATTTCACTAAATTTTATCTAAATTTCGTAAGAGAAACTAATTATTTTTAAAAGTTGTTATTAAAATTCTTCACAAACAATAAATTTTCAGAAACATTTAATTATTCAATAAATTATTTATTTTTCTATTTAAATAATTGAATTCTTGTAGAATTTTTTAATAAAAATTGAGTTAAAAAAGAATTTCGGTTGAAATTTTAGATAATAATTTAATATTAAGAGCATTATTATAAAATAATAATTTTATCATTAATTTATCTTAAAGGTTTATCTCAAAAATAAAAAATCGACTATTCCGAATCGAAGAATCAGAGTAATTGATTTTTTTTCTCAATAGCTAATCATTTTTAGAGCGAATCAGAATATTTCTTAGGGTCAGAGAAAAATTCAAAATTCTGTGTGGAAATCAAGGAAAAATTAGGAAAAAACAAAGTTAAATTTTTGGAAAAAAGCTAAGAGAATAATTCAGGGAAAATTAAAAGAAATGACTTTAATTATTACAGAAATTATAGAGAATTTATTATTTATTAATTTCAAACATAAAATATAATATCACAATTTCAAATAATACTTAAATTTATATATGTATATACATCATATATATATATTTTTGAGCGTGTATATTCCGCTTGTATGTATTTTTGAATTTCAAAGAATTCTGAAATTATTTTTTTAAAGAATTAATTTTTAACTGAAACTAAATTCATTTGGTATTATAATTTAACAAAAGTAAACTTCTTTATGGTTCCAAACCATGTTTTATTACGAAAATATAATTTAATGTAAAGCTTAAACTAAAAAATATAATTGAATTTATATTTCGGAATTCTCTGAAATAATTCTAGTTACTTAAAATTAAACATAGTCAATTTTTTTACTAAGATGTATAATACAATGAGACATAGTTTTTTTAAATAAAAAAAAGGCGTAGTTTTTACAAATCTTCAATTTAAATGTGCTAAATAGATATGTCATTTAAAATAATAATATTAATCATAATTTTTTTAAACAAAAAATGATATTTTTGTCAGAAAATAAATCATTAATTAGTAGATTAATTATTTAAATAATAAAGAAATAGCAAACAAATAAATTTTTTTTAACAAAAATAATAACTTTTTCGTAAATTTTAAACTCATTTTTACCAACTTATAATTATATCTAATTAGTCACTCACAATTGTATTACGCAATAAGTTTCTTAAACTATTTTCTTACACCACATCTTCCCTCCGCATTTGGCCGTCATTTGTGCGCTTCATTTCTCTGTAACCCAACAAAACATCCAATAAAGGAAGTGGATCTCCTTCCCGGGATTGAATCTTAGATTCGTCATCAACTTGTAAGAAAATCCTAGGTCCTGTAAAAGACAATAAATAAATAAACAATAAATAAAAAAAAAGTAAAATCAAAATATAAAAAAACGCAAAATTTTAAAGAAAAATTTTTATTTAAAATTTTGTATTTTTTTATATTTTGATTTTACTTTACTTATATATTAAATAAAAGTAAAATTTAATTTTACTTTAATATTTCAGTAGTAATTGACTTTTAAAATAATTAAGTTTACAATTTTTATAAATAGATGATCTTTAAAAGACTTTACTTTAGAATTTTATGAAAATTCAATTTTAAATGAATTTACTCAGAAATTATAAAGAACTTAGAGTTTTGAAAAATTGTAATAATTCAAATTCTTCTTGAAATTAGTTAAATAGGTAAATATATATTTAATTTTAAATTTTAATTATTAAAAATATTGGATTTATTGAAAAAATTTAGTTAAAAACGTTTCAAAAAAAATGAATTTTGGAGAACAGGGTAGCCACAAATATTTAATTTTATTTTTCCCTGACTTTTCTCTGATTTCCAGATAAAATTCTCACTTTTTTTCTGACCCTAAAAAATATTCTGATTCACTCTAAAATTATTAGGAACTCAAAAAAATATTCTATTACATTAATTTACAAATTTCATTAATTGTAAAATTATTCAAAAACATCAATAATTTCTTTTTTAAATAAATATTGAATCATTATTTTTCCGTAAGAATTAAAATTCTTCAATACATTCAAATACAAACCTTTTTAAAACTCAACAATTTATAAGAATATTATTACAAAACATAAAAAAGGGCGATATCTCCGAATCAAAGACTCGGAGTGATCGCCTTCATCATGTTTTGTTATAATTTAACATTTAAATTACCATGAAATTTTTCAAAAAAAAATTTATTGTTTACAAAAATCCTAATAAAATCCTTCGCAAGAATTCAATTACTTTTAAAAAGTAGTAAATTTTCTAAAAAAAATTCAATTATTTGAAAAAATTGAAATAAAATTCGTTGCAATAATTCAATTATTTTCAAAAATAATAAATCGATTATTCTGTAATTCATTATTTAATCAATTTTTAATACAAAATTCTGGAAGAATTCAATTATTAAAATTAAAAAATAAATTATTTATTGAATAATTGAATGTTTGTTAAAATTGAATTCTCATAAAGAATTTTATCAACAAACTTTTAATAAATTTAATTATTTTGACAAATTTTAATAAAATTTTTAAAAATTTGTCAAGGAACAACAACATTTATCAACATTTTTTTTTTTTTATATATTTATTTATCAACAGTTATCAAGGAATTTGATTAAAATATTGTATCAAAAATTACGTAAAATTCTGCGATGAGTTTTATTATTTTTGAAAATAATTAAAAAAATTTCTAAAATAATTGAATTTCGGTGAAGAATTTTATTATTTTTAAAGATATAATTGAAATGACCAGAATTTTAAACAATTTTTAAATATAATTGAATTTCTGCGATAAATTTATTAGTTTTGAAAATAATAGAATTTCTGAAATTATTTGTTACTTTTCCAAAATTCAATTTTTTTTAGTATTTTTAACTAAAATTCTTTTATTAATCTAGTATTTATGAAAATTGTAAAAATGATTTATAAATAATTTATATGTCATAATTTTATAATAGTTCTTGTAAAATTAAGTTATTTAAAAATAAATTATAGTCTGAAATAGAAAAAATTCAAGGTTTTGTATTAAAATTCGTGGTAATTTCATAGTTTACGAGGCAAACATAAAAACTCGAGTTTTTTCATGAATTTTTAAAATTAAATTTTTTTCAGTACTTTTACTAAGAATCCCTGACTTTGCCCTGACCTGTGGCAACCCTGGAGAAGTTACAAATGATTGCAGAAATTCAATTATTTTTTAAAGGTATTAAATTCTTTTTATAAAAGTTCAATTATGTTCAAAATTCTACAAAATATTAATTTAATTAAAATTATGAAAATAATTTTTAATAAGTTACAGTAACAATATTCTTAATAAAAAATAATAATAATACTTTTACAATTAAAGAAATTTGTAAATAAATGTTCTTTTATTTATTTATTTAAATATAAATACCTTGTGTTTGTATTTTTCCAATTGCAGTAACAGGAGAGCCTTTTTGGAAGTTCAATGAATTCTTAAAATCATTTATTCTAACTTCTATTTTAAACTCCCCATCTGTAAACGATATATATATATATATATATATATATATATATATATATATATATATATATATATATATATATATATATATGTATATGTATATGTATAGGGGAGAGTGGGGCAAACCGGACCGGTGGGTAAACCGAACCCCCCTCAATATTTCCGAAATAGCGAAATTGTCAAAAGTGCTATTTAGATATTTGAAACTACCTTGTGTAGTATACCTTATTTTTTCAATTTGACATTTTTTACTTTTGTTTGCCTAACGCTGGGAGCAAAAGTATTTTTTTTAGTTTTTTTCTACACTTTTCCGAATTTTTTCTTAAGGAAATTCTGAGAAAATCGTGTAATATTTCCAAATATTTGGTCATGGGTTTTGAAGGTACACACCTCAGGAATATTTACCACCAAAAACTTTGATGAATTTGCAAAGCGTTTCTTTTTGACAAACATTTATTCTCAAAATGTGCCTGTGGGGCAAACCGGACCGTTTTCAGTGGGGCAAACCGGCCATAGGATATTTCCATTGAATTAAAGTTTCATAAAAATTATTTTTAAATAAAATATTTCTTTCATTAAAATATTTACTTACAATGAACAATAATTGTCTTCCAATGAGAATTGGACCCTTTAATATTTTTTCTCTGATAATGACAAACATTTTTTTTTATTAAAAAAAATCTTTATTTAATTAAAATTCAATCCCGAATTATTATTTTTATTACTACAACCATTGTTTACATGATTCTTTATGTTTTTTATTATAAACACGTAGAATTTAAAAATATTTTATTTACAATTTCTAGAAAATAATTGAATTGAAATATTGAAAATAATTTTTAGTAATTTACAGTATCAATTCTTATAAATAATTCAATTTAAAAACTTAAAAAACTTCAAATTTAATATATTTGAAATTTTAATACCTATAGAAAAATAATAGATAATAAAGTTCTAAATGATTTTACAATTAATAAGTTATAGTAGACATATAAATAATTTATATACTTACGAATTACGACGTTTTCGTGATGAATTACATCATTTAACTCGACTTCTTGAATTTGAAGAATGTCTTCAACTTCTTCTGGAACGTGATCGCCTAATACATTGACTTCAGTTGTGGCATGTAATTGCAACTCAAAGTTTACGTTTTCTTTGTTGAATTCTGGTCTCGATGGTACTCTAGCTAGTGCTCCATCAATATGTACAATCTAAAAAATATTATTTTATTTTTATTATATTATTATTATTTTTATTATTATTACTATTATTATTATTTACCTTATTGACATATATCTTCTCCTTCAGAGCGCTTATGTCTCGCTCACCCCAAATGACACACTCTATGATTTTTCCATTTCCATTATTCAAAAAAAATTTGAATAATTCAGATTTCCCTGTAGTTTTGATAGGATGGACGATATCGACATAAGCCACCAGCTCTCTACAAACATATAAATTTTTTTATAATTATTTTTTAGAAAATTTTATAAATCAACTACAAAATTTAAATTTTTTACAATTATTAATTTTTATATTTATAACAAATTATCTAAACTTTAGAAAAATGTATAATATAAAACAAATTGTAGGTACTTAATTTATTATAGGAATATAATACAATTATTATTTTTATTTATTATAATATTATTATTAAACTTACACTGTCCTATCCCAAAATTGAATTTCTTCAATAGCTTCGGAACATGTGTACTGCATTTTTTACTGAAACATACATATATAAACATACACATTATAGACAACCAATATTTCGAAAAAATTATTTATACCAAATATTAATACTGGATTATACCATTTATTCTATACCATTTTTTACAGAGGTTTTTATTATTTTCGTAGTAATAAAATTCTTTTTAAAAATTCAATCATATTCATAAATAATAAAACTCATCTCAGAAATTTCAATTATTTTTAATTCAGTTCTAATTGAATTCCCAGAAAAAATTTAGGTAGTTGCTTTCAAAAATTTTATTAAAATTCGTTGAAAGAATTTAATCATTCAAAAATTTATTGCTAAAATTTTTATGAGAATTCAAATTTCAGAAGTATTCAATTATTCAAAAAATTATTTATTTTCAATATATTTTACTGTAAAAGAAAAAAATAAATAAAAAATTGAATTCTTGTAAAATTTTCTAATAAATGTTGATTAAAAAATGGATTTTGAAGTTAAAATTTCAGATAATATAACATTAAAATTATTACAGAGTACACATTAAAAAATATAATAATTTTAAATAATAAATAAATTATTATTATTAATTAATTATTATTTATTATTATAATTTTTATTATTATTTAAAATGAAATCTTTAAAAATCTGATTTTATTATACTTTTAACTTTTACAAGTAGAGACGCAAATAACGTGATATCTTTTGTGAACGTTTCTCCTTATTAAAAAAAACTAAATGGAAGATTATAAATTAGAATATTTAAAAAAATTGTTAAAATTCAAAATTTTATCTTTATTTTACAATCTAAAATTCAATATTTATTTTTATGAATTAAAGAAAAATGCGATAATAAATTAATAATGGAGCAACTTTAATTATTAAAAATTGTATCTTAATTTTTGATAAATTTTTAGAAACAAAAACTAATTTATATCCTTCGACGCTGTTCAAAAATGTATACATCATTCACAATAAAAGGAAATCTATAAATTTCAAAACAATTATTAAAATTTTCGCTACTAAGAGAACTAAAATATGAATGTATTACAAAATTGAAATAAATCCTGAACTAAACGATATTGTATATCAGAGAAGTTTTTTCTGATCATTACACTAACTTGTAATATTTTGAAAATGTGAATAGTTTCAAGGTTCTCAAGACACTGACAATAATAGAGGAATTATATGGTTATGAGTATATAGAAATGAAAAAATTACTGTTTTAGGGAATCGACCGTTCTCATTGTACTGTACTATATATACATATAAAGTAAAAAAATTTTGAGAAGAAATTTTACTAATTTGTTGCTTACTGTAAAATTTTGTTCCAATTAATTTACAAGTATTATACATTTTACATATTAAGAACAAAAATATTGCAATATTTTTCATCTCTTTTTTATATATTAATAATTAATAATATTCTTATGAAAAATAATTACTTAGAATATTTCAAATCAATTTTCTTGAACTTTATAAAAAATTACATTTAAAAATTTTATCTTTATTTATATTTTATAATAAAAAATCAATTCTTTCTATTTTAAAAAACAAAGACAAAATCATTAATAAAATAATAATATAACAAATTTATTTCATAAAAATTTTGTCTTATTTTTTGATTTATTAGATGTGAAAAATAATTTATATCCTTCAACACAGTTTAAATATGTATGTATATTTCTTTCTCAATGAAAATAAGATATAAATTAAAAATAATTATTAAAATGTTCCCAACTAAATATATTAAAATATGAATTTATTACAAAATTTAATTTAATAGTTAACCACATGTAATTGTGTATTAAGGAAGGTTTTTCTGTTCATTACTAACTTGTAATATTTTGAAGATGTTAACAGCTTGAACGTTCTGAAGGCACTGACAAATATTAGGGGATTTATATGACGATGAATATATAGAAATGAAAAAATTATCTAATTCTAGGAATGGAAAATTGTCGTTGTACCATAATATATAATAACACAAGCAGTATTGTCACATGTCAGTGAATATTTTGAGAAAGTAAAATTGGTCAGGAAAGTCAGGGATTATATTAAAAGTACTGGATAAAATTAAATTTTTAGAATTCATAAGAAAATTATTTTCAAAAATTTTCCTCAATTCAATGATTTTCAATATATACTATTTTAATAAAATTTCTCCAAAGAATCTAATTATTAGCAACCAATTTTGATAATAAAAATCTACTAATACATTTATTTATTTTCAGAAATAAATTAATAACAATATCACAAGAATTCAATTATTTACAAGGAATTTAATTATTTATAATTTTGTTAAAAATTTCTTTTTTGGTAAGTAATAAAATTCTTTTTAGGAATTCAATCATTTTCATAAATAATAAAACTCATTTCAGAAATTTCACTTATTTTTAATTCCAATTTTGTTTAATTCCTGAAAAAAATGTATCTAATAGTTCTTAAAAATTTAATTAAAATTTGACAAAAAAATTTAATGATTTAAAAATTTATTGGTAAAATTTTTTATGCGAATTAAATTTTCAGAAGCATTCAATTATTTAAAAGGTTATTGATTAAAATATGGAATTCGCAGTTTCAATTTTAAATAATAATAACACATTTAAATCATTACTGAGTATACATTCAAAAATAGTATAATTTTAAATAATGAATAAATTATGAAAAGGTGAGAAAATAAAATCTCTGAAAATCTGAATTTTTTATACTTTTAACTTTCACAATTCTGCAGAATTAATTTTATTGAAAAAGTTATACACAATTTTTAAAAAATATATTTCGTGTTTTTATTTTCTAGTATATTATAATTAATTAATTTAAGAATTTTCAAATAAACCAAGTTTCATTTAAAATTAAATTATGAACAAATGGATTAGAAAATTCTTAAAAATAAAAATAATCTTTAGGGTTAGGGGAAAAAATCAAAATCTTTTCTGAAAATCAGAGAAAAACAAAATTATATTTTTTATCAACCCTGGTAAGAAATTTTTAATAATTTACTAAATTCAGAACTTTACTAAAATGTTGTTATATATTTACAATATTAATTAATAATATTAATTAATTTAATTAAGAATATTAATTAATTATTATTAATTAATTTCAATTCCTGAAAAGAACTTTTTTGTAATTTTTTTTAAATAATTGAATTCTTACAACGAATTTTATAAAAATCTTTTTAAATAATTAATATTTTTCGAAAAATTTTATGAAATTTTGTAATTTAAATAATTGAATTCCTGTGAAAATTTAATTGTTTATAAAAATAATTGAATTTTTTCGAAAAAATTTATTAAAATTTTTGTAAACAATTGAAATACTAACTAATACCATTGTTTTCATAAACTACTATTTTTTACAGATATTCAATCATTTTGGTAAATAATAAAATTCTTTTTAGGAATTCAATCATTTTCATAAATAATAAAACTCATCTCAGAAATTTCAATTATTTTTAATTCCATTTTTGTCGAATTCCTAAAAGAAATGTATCTAATTGTTCTAAATTTTTTTTTATAATTTGACTAAAAAATTTAATGATTTAAAATTTTATTGGTAACATTTTTTATGAGAATTCAATTTGCAAAAGCATTCAATTATTTAAAAGATTATTGATTAACATTAAAATATGGATTTGGCAGTTCAAATTTTAAATAATAATAACACATTAAAATCATAACTGAGTATACATTCAAAAATAGTATAATTTTAAGTAATGAATAAATTATGTTTTTGAAAATAAAATCTTTGAAAATCTGATTTTTTATACTTTTTACTTTTACAATTCTGCAGAATTGTATGTAATTTTTCAATATTATAATTAATTAATTCAAGAATTTTTGTATAAACAAAGTTTCATGTAAAATGGAATTATGTACAAATGAATTTGAAAATTATAAAATTTTATTTTTAAAAATATTAGAAATATAAATAATCTTTAGGGTCAGAGGCAAAAGTCAAAATCTTGTCTGGAAATCAGGGGAAAAAATTAAATTTTTTTCTCAACCCTGGTGAGAAACTTTTAATAATTTACTAAATTTACAACTTTACTTTAGTAAAATAATGTTGTTCTATTTTTACAATATTTTTATGCGAAAATATTACAAAATTTTTTTTATTATAATTAATTTAAAAATAAAAAGTTATAGCTAATCTTGATATTAATTAATCTACAATTTATTTTTTTATGAAATTTATGTAACATTTATTAATTAAATTATTCATTAAAATAAATTTATTATTTATTTAACTTTTAGAATATAACAATTTTTTTTACTTTATATGTAATTTTTATAAATAAAATAATATCAATAAAGATCAAAATTGTAATAATAATAATAATAATAATAATAATAATAATAATAATAAGTTTATTCATTAATACTACAAATTACATTGTTTCGTATCCTTTAAAGCCATTTCTCCTTCATATTTCTCTTATTTACAGTAAGAAGTTTACAAAAATAAATATATAAATTTATATAATCTTTCAAAAGAAACAAAAATATTAAGATTAAGAACACTCATTTTTCACCTTCAGTCTTTTTTACGTAAAGCCCTTTCTATTTCCACTAGTTTATCACAAAAATTCCTGTCGCAGCTTTCCTTTAATTTTGTATTTAATCTTTTTCTCCAAAGATTTCTTTCACTACTGATTCTCCAATCTTGCCACCATCTTCTTGAATCTGCCTTCAACTTCTGTAAAACTACGTCACATTGGATTACATGTTCCCACACTTCCTTTGCTGAACCGCATCCTCTACACGGAGAAAAATTCCAATCTATTATAGCATGGACTTTCTCACTCTATTTTTCCATAGACTCAGTATGCGAAAGTTGCAATAGATGGTGTGAAAATCGCATGGACCCATGCGATTTTGGCATGGATTCCAAGCAAATTACGCGTAGTTGTGTCTGTGCGTTATTCGGTTCGGCTGCCCATGCTCAATTAGTATGATATTTCTCTCCGTGTACAGCTTCCATCTAAAAATCCTTTTTTGTCCTCTTTTAGAGCATTGCCACATCTCCACCTGGCCCATCCCTCTTTTTGACCGTCTTGTTCCAATTTGATTTTTTGTAACTCCGAAAACCTTGGCTCTATAACCGCTACTGGCTTCCTTTCCCACATCTGATTAATAATTTGTCCGTCTCCCAGGCTCTTCAAGGCTCGTTCCAAATCTTTCCCCCATCTGGAAGGGCTGCCGTTCTTAATTGCTCGAATTTCTTCTAGTAGACACTTCCTTGCCCATCTCTCCTCATCCATTTTAAATAATTTTAACATGAATTTGCTTGCTCTTTTAAATGTCTGAATCTCGATACTCCTTTTTCCTGCTTCAAGTTTCCAAATATAGTCTGGAGTGTTTCTCGACAAACCCATGCTCATTTTGGTGTATTTACCCTGCAGTTTCTCCAATTCCTCTCGCCTGCTCCATCCCCATAACTCCACTCCATACATCGCCCCTGCCTTTATCGTAGAATCCATGAAATAGAGTTTCCTTTTTAGGTCCGTGATTCCCGCTCTCCTAGTTTCTCCCCAGACTTTATTTATTTACTGTTGTGTTTTGCCTACTGTCTTATTTATGTGTGTTCTATAACTATTCTTTGTCTTATACCAAAAGCCTAGATATTTAAACTCCTGTACCACTTCTAAATGCTCCCCCTTGTATTTCCATTCTTTCTTTTTTCGCCTGCCTCCGTTGCTAAAGACCATGATTTTTGTTTTATCCGTATTTACCTCCAGTAGATTTTCGTCAGACCATTTTTCCAAAGTTCTCAACATTTTTTCCAGTTCTCGTTCATCTTCTGCCATCAAGACAACGTCATCAGCGTATATAAGAGCAAAGATTTTTACTCCGTGTTTTGCACCTGATCCTAACGCCGTTCCTCCTTCCTTTCTTTCAGTCTGTGCTTCATCTAAATCATTTATGAATATGTTAAACAATATTGGACTTAATGGGCAACCTTGACGTACCCCATTATCTGTTTTAAACTTTTCAGTCACTTTTCCATCCACTAAAATCCCATTCCACGTTGATATGTAGATCTCCTTTACCATTTCCAAAAATTTACCTTTTAATCCCATATTTTCCATCTTCTTCCATAATTTTTCTCTTTTGACTCTGTCGAATGCCTTTTTGAAATCGATAAACACTGTATATAATTTTCCTTTCTTTCGTCTTAGCCTATTCCCTATTAAAGTATTTAAGATAAAGATGTGCTCTGCCGTTCCTCTCTTGCTTATAAAACCTCCTTGTGCCTCTGATAGCTTCTTTTTTTCCTCCAGCCAAATTCCTAACCTACTAGCCATTACGGATGCTAAGATCTTATATCCAATGTCAAGTAGAGAGATTCCTCTATAATTTCCCGTTTGGTTTTTGTCCCCGCTCTTGTAGATAGGAAAGATAATTGCCATTCCCCAATCCTGCACAATTTCTCCTTGTTCCCAAATTTCCATAATTAAATCACATAACTCTTTTTTGCAGTCGCTTGGTAGATTAGTTAAAAATTCCACAGTGATTCCGTCCTCTCCTGCTGCTTTCCCTGCTTTTAATTTTCTTATAGCCTCTATTACTTCATCCCGTTCCAGGGGTTTATTTAGATCTTCTGCATCTTGTTCCTTCCCGTCTTCGCCTGCTTCTTCTCTGTTTCCTTCATCCATTCCTGTCGGCTCCATATACTTTTCATTCAACAAGTTCTCAAAATGTATCCGCCATTCTTGTCCACTGATGTTATTTTTAATAAACTTTCTTTTCTTTCTGAACCAGCTCATGGCTTTCCACCACTCGGTTAAATTTCTACTTTCCTTACCTTGTCTTTGTTTATCATCTATCCATTTTTTAATTAGGTCTTTCCGTAGCTGTGTTATTTCTTTTCTACATTTTAAATAATCTAACTTACTGCTCCAATCTCTTGTCTGTCTAAAATTGTGTAGTTTTTTAAAAAGTTTCCTTCTCATAACTCGATATTCTCCATTGTCCCATCTGTCTTTAAATACTCTATAATGATTCACTTTAGAAATCATTTTTACTTTTCTTGCCGTTTCGTTAACTAACTTTTTTAGTGTCTGCCACTTCGTCTCTATGCTTTTGGTGTCATTTGTTTCTTCGACATTTAATCTTGCTTTACTCTTTATTTCCTCACATATTTTCTCACTCTCTTCTCTATATTCTTCCATCTTGTTGGCTTTCCAACGAAGTTTGATCCCAGTTCTTTTCGTCGATTTTCCTGTATTTCCTTCTTTGTCTAAACTTCCCCAGTTCAATCTATAAAATACCATTAGATGATCGGAGCCTTCCTGTGTAGATACTTTAAGTCCTTTAAACCATTCTGGTATTCTTACCTCCTCTTCTGTTTTGATCAGCACTAAGTCCAATACACTGCCTAGACCTACTCCATGTCCCACACATGTTATTTTTCCTATAATAATAATAATAATAAAAATAATATAGTGAATGTTGTAGACCTTATTGTTAAAATTCAGATAAACCAAAGGCCACAAAAATATTATCTGAATAATAATAATAATAATAATAATAAATTAAAATAAATTTAATTATTATAATTTAAAAAACATAAAATATTTAAAAACAAAAAATTCTTATTTCTATTAACCAATAATAAATAAATATTTATTGTCCTTGGAAACAAAAATTCAAATGAGTATAAGACAAGACGACCCAAATAACGTGACATCTTTTGTGAACGTTTCCCCTTATTAACAAAAATTAATGGAAAATTATAAATTAGAATATTTAAAAAATATTTCTGAAGCTAACATTGTAAAAAATAAAAATTAAAAATGTTATATATATATTTTACAATCAAAAATTAAATATCTATTTCTATGAATTAAATAAAAATGCGATAATAAATTATTAATAAAGAAATCTTAATCATTAAAAAAGTAGGATCGTTTGTACTTGTCAAAACTACGGGTTTTGCGTTAAAACAAAAGAATATTCCCTTTTAATACATTTATTTAATGATTCAATAATTATATTACAAATAGTTACATAAATGTTACTTACTTTTAGTTACAGATTAGTCGTAGATTTAAGGTTATAGCGCTGGTCGGTATAAGTTTGGTTTTCAAGATATTGTTTCAATTGAATGAAACTGAGAAATTTTGTTATGTTACACTTGTGTAACGTTCACAACTTTAGAACTTTTGCATTTGTTCAAGAGTTAGTACCGCTTCTAAGTGTTACTTATCGTCACTTGCACCTATTACGGAAAGAAACTTGTTTCTAAGTGTGAGAAAAAGCAACTTGCACAATAATCAAGTACAATTCTAAACCGCAATTGCCGATTAAAGAAAGAATTGGTAGAAACTACAATTAATGAACTTGATATGCAAAATACGACAGTTAATACTTTAAATTTATTGACTCTAAGTGTGAATTTGCTTTTCTTGCACCCCTTAGGGAAAGAAACTTGTTTCTAAGTGAAAAACAAAATAGACTTGCACAATAATCGAGTACAATTCTAAACCGCAATTGCCGATTAAAGAAAGAATACAATAAAATTGTGTATAACTGAAGGGTCGCTCTACAATGACTATTGGTCTATAAAACCGCACCGGAACATTTGACAATTTTTGTTGAAAAGGCTTTGGCTTATATACTAATAAATTATTAAAAAGTGTGAGAGTTTGAAGACAATTATGGGGGTAAAAGGTGTCAATTCCTAAGAATAATGCTTATTCCTTATAATTCTATTTTTAATTATACTTCGGAGAAAGAATGTGTCTCATCGGTAACTACTCAGAAGTTTTACCCCATATATGGAAAGAGTGAAGCTCGAATTACACGCAGCGATTCCTAGAACTCGGGCTGCGCTAGAACTCGGTTGCGTAAGTAGGTCACAGCGAGCGAGTTCGAGCTTGCAACGCATTCTTCTCTATTTGACCAATTTCTATTTCTTATTTTGTTTTTCTCTGATTTTAAAATTGAGACAATACAGCAAGTATAATGTTTCAATTTTACTTATATCTCAATTTCGGACTTTCAAGTCTTTTTAACACGCGTATTATATGTCAAAATAAGATAATTGCATTCCTTTAGCTTTTTGTTACATTGCAGATACACAAAACATATTCCTTACAATCTTATCAAAAACTAAAATGTATCTGGGATGTAACAGTCCTCCCTCCTTACTCTTTCATCGTCCCGATGAAATTTAATTCTTATCGTTTAGATACCTATGTGGAGACTTGAAATGCCGAAATTGACACTGTCTTTTATTACCCTAATTACAAGATTCCTACAGCGTTCTAGGTGATATTGATATCCTTGCGCTTATCTTACATTCGGCGGCGCCTAGATAAGAATGGTGAAATGATATTTTGACGTGTTCGTTGTGTAGTGATATGTGTTGTTTATGTTTTTTAATCATCTTCTTGAGGTAGGTGTGGATTTCTTCTTTCGCAGGACAGTCGTTGACCCTTTGTTTTTCATGTAATTTTGTTAACTTCAGCATTTTGCATCCCTATAAATGATGCTGGTGATCAGGACATCTTTAGTATTTTACTTTTTGAGATGGAGAGCACATCCAGTAAAGAAAGTGAGCATTGTCATTATATTGTGTTGATCTTCGGTCGTTAAACTGTTAGTGATATTAAATTTTTGAAAAATTTTCCTTTTTTCTTTTTAGTGTCAAACGAAAGAAGGTGTGGTGTTAATATTCTAATATTTATGCAATCATTACATGCACTAGCCGCATCAATTCACTACTCCATGTTGGAGATTGGATGTCTTGAAGAATTGGGACGTCCTGGCCGCCGCAGGAAGGGGGAACTTCAAAATTTCCAAATAGACGCAAAAATTCGACGTCAACAACTAAAACGTTTAAAGAAGGAAGTTACTGACGAATCGGCACAAATGACATCGATGATGAATTTGTTGTTGTAAGTACGTTTTTGCTCATTTCTCCTTTTTTTCATTTATATATATATATATATATATATATATATATATATATATATATTACAAGAGGACATATTCTTTTTTTGTTATAGTCGACCTAATCGACCTATCGATTGTTATTGTCGAGAATGTCCAAGCAGATTGGGGTCCGAAAAAAGAAAATTAGAAGTATCAGGTAAAAATTTTGGGTTTTCATTTGTTATTAATTTTTTTTATATTTTGTTTGTTTGTTTTTTTTTGCAGTTCAACCTGGGCCTTCAAAGAGGAAGACAGCTGACACAATGGTGTGGATAGATGATGCTCCCAAATTTATTTCTACATCAAATATAGTCTTGCCGAATACTTCCATAAACAATGATCCTCTGGATTTATCCCTGAAGTCATCAAACTTGGGTAAAAATCTTCAACCCAAGGTTTATCTGAAAGATATACGTTCCCTTCTGGAGAACCCATCATCGAAAAGTCCAGATTTTATCCCTCACGATTCGAGTCAAGATGAAGCAGGTCCTTCCTGGTATATCAAGCCCGAAAGTGTTGAGGTCGTTTTGGAGGAAGACCCATTGAAGTTAAAGTTGTGCGCGTGTGGCTCATGTGTTTAATTACAATCACCTTGTCTTTTGTTTTTTTTTGTTTCGATTAATTTGAATGTGAACTGTTGTGATATGTGTTTCTTTTGTAGTATGTATGAGTGTGTGTTTTTAAATAAATAATTTCTTTTGAATTTTATATTCTTAATTTACAGTGTCAAATTATTTACTTCACCAGACTTTAACATTTTTGTTTAATTATAATTATATTATTATAGTTTTTTTTACATCTTCTTTTTTTAAACTTTTAATAATTTAAACAATTTTGAATTATGAGAATTAAAATTTTTTTTACTAATTAACAATACACAGATGAATTGAGGTTCTGTTCGAAATAAATGTAAGTAATTTGGACATAATTTTCTATGAATTTAATCGAGTTAGTTAATTTATTAGTAAAATCGTATAGGTTATTTGAAACCAATTTATAATAATTGTGCTTATCTCTTTCAATTTCAATTTTTTTTTATAACAGAACAATTACTTTAAAGACTTCTACAATAATAGTTAAATATCATTCATAAGAATTAACTCAACCGATATTTAGTGAAATAGCTATTACCTTGAAGTGTATTGATATTCAGAGAATTTCATTGTATCATTGATAATATTCTTGACTCTATAATATCACAATTTTGTTGTGAACCTCTTTACAAAAACAAGTTTATTTCTTCAATTCTTAAATATATGCAATAAATTTTCAAAATTATTTGTAAATAATAAAATTCCTATTAGTAATTCAATCATTTTGAGGAATAATAAAGGTAATTGCGGAATTTCAATTACCTTTAATAAAATTTTAATCGAATTCCTCGAACAACTTAATCATTATTAAAAACTTTATTAAAATTTATGAAAGAAATTTAATTATATTAATAACCTTTGCTAGAATTTACTTATTAGAATTTAAATACTATTTTTAATAGATTTTTTATTAAATTTCATTAAAGAATAAAACTATTGCAAAAAAATTTTTATTTTAATGCCATTTTTGCATAAATTACACAGGCCGACAAATTTTAATCAACTGCATGTTGCCTAAAATATTACTGCCGATTCTTACAGGATTTTGTCCGTAGAATACGAATCTGACCTTGAAAATATTGGATTGGCTCTAGTTTTTAATCAATTTACGTTTCAATATACAAAATATGCATTTTTAGCATTTTTTGAATGAATGTACAACAATACACCGAATCAGTAAATCTGTCCGCATAGCACAAAATGAAAGTTTAAACACTGCTCTTCAATATCCAAAAACAAAAAATGTAATTTATGTACACTTTAACCTGTAATGTCAAAAGAGACATTCGCTGTTCCACAAGCATATTGAAAACAACAGTACTTTTGACCATGTAAGGTAATTTAAATAACAAATAGTCTCTCTAGGGGTTTTTATGGTCGCTGCTTACTGATCTGTATTTAGATTTTAATATTCAAAATGGCGAATCCAATATGGCAAAATTTTTTTTAAATTTTAAATTTTTATCATAAAACGCGTAAATTATCTTTAAAAATTTGGTCCGCCACTTGTAATTTTTATATTTCATAGCAGATTTGTAACTAGCGATTATAAAAACGAAAGAGACACTAATTTTTACTTGAATTACCTTACATGGTCAAAAGTAATATTAATTTTAATACGTTTATGGAACAGCGTATGTTTTTTGGGACATTATAGGTTAAAGTGTACATAAATTACATTTTTTGTTTTTGGATATTCAAGAGCAGTGTTTAAGCTTTCAATTGGTGTTATGCGGACAAATTTACTGTTTCTGTGTATTGTTGTACAATCATTCAAAAAATGCCAAAAATGCATATTTTGTATAATGAAACGTAAATTGATTAAAAACTGGAGCCAATCCAATATTTTCAAGGTCAAATTCGTATTCTATGGACAAAATCCTATAAAAATCAGCTTCTATTGGTTAGGCCACAAAATTTTGTTGGCCTGTGTTATCAATAAGGTATCTTTATAAATTATAAAACTCTTCTCCGAAATTGAATCATTTTTAAAATCCAATAAATTTCTTGGCAAAATTTCAATTGTTTTCAAAATTTTTCCTAATTTAATCTTTTTTAATATTTATTTTAATAAAACTTTGCAAAAGAATTCAAATTATTTGAAAATTGATTGATACAATTTTTTAAAAGAATTCAAATTCAAGAAACGTATGTAATTATTCAATAAATTATTTTTTTTTGTATTAAATAATAAAATTCTAGTAGAATTTTATCATAAAAATTGATTTAAAAATGAATTTCAATTAAAATTTTAGATTACAATTAAGTATTAAAAGTATTAGAGCGTAAAGTTTTTAGAAATATTTAAATCCTGAAACGGTTTCAGATTTAATTCTTTGAAAATTAGAATTTTTCATATTTTTAACTACACTGTTAGAAAAGAATCGAAAATTCAACAACCCCTCAATTACACGAGTTATTGAATTTGAATTCAATTCAGGTTGAATTGAAAATTAAAGAACCTGAAATGAACATTCATCAACCTGTAATTGAAAAATACAGACAGTTATTGAAAATTCACTACTGTTATCGAAAAATGAATATCTATTGTTTTGTAATTGAAAAATACAGATGCAGTTATTGGAAATTCAATACTGTTATTGAATATTCATTACTGTTACTGCTATTGAATTAACAATATTAAAGTCCGTATTCCGTTTGTCTATATATATTTTGTCTGTTCGCATTTAGTTTGTCTGTTCGCATGTAGTTTGTCTGTTCGCCGTTAGAAGGCAGATAGGGCCCCCCGCTGCGAGGACTACTTGGAATTGAGTCCCGAGAAACCCCCACAGCGGGGGTCGCTTGGACCCTCAAACCCTCATTAAGGAAAACCCTTCCCGCTGTGAGGGTTGCTCGGGACTCAGTTTCGACTTGGTTGCCGTATGGTGGGGAAGGCTATTTCCCCTCACGGGACTAACTTGGCATCACTCCTTGTATGTAGTGTAGAGAGTTAACGATCGTGCTTCGTGAGTGGTATATTCATTTTTTGAATATCACAATACTATTTGATATACTTTTTTATTTTGGATAACATTAGATATTTTTTTTCTATAATTTCTCTACAATTTGTAGAGAGTTAATTAAAGTGTTTCGTGAGAGGTATAGTTATATTTTTTTAAATATTATATTATCATTTGATATAGTTTTTTCATTTTGAATTTAAAGGATAAAGAAATTGACATTTTTTTCTGTTTTGAATAACATTTGTTTTTTTTATTTAAAAGATAAGAAAAGAAATTTTGGATAAAATTGAAATTTGGATTTGATATAGTTTTTTCATTTTGAATTTAAAGGATAAAGAAATTGACATTTTTTTCTGTTTTGAATAACATTTGTTTTTTTTATTTAATTTAAAAGATAAGAAAAGAAATATTGGACAAAATTGAAATTTCGATATTGGATGAAAATGGAATTCAAAGTATTTAAAATGAATTAAAGAGAATATATTGGATAAAATTGGAATTTAACGAATTTGAAATAGATTAAATTGAATATATTGGATAATATTAAATTCAGGCTTTTTGGATATGTAAATTGGATAAAATTGAAATTTGACGAATTTGAAATAGATTAAAAAGAATATACAGTAAGAAAAGCTATCGGTCAGTCATAGGAAAGTATGGAAACCACATAAGTCTTTCTCACTCGCACTCATGGGCGGTGACTGACGTATAGCTTTTCCTACTGTATATTGGATAAAATTGAATTTAGAGCTTCTTGGATATGTATATTGTATAAAATTGGAATTTTACATATTGGAAATGGATTAATAATTGAATTCAAAATCATTGCTTTATGGGTTAAATATGATTTGATTGGTTAAATATTGATATGTTGGTTAAATAATTAAATATTGGATAAAATTGGAATGTGGCTTATTTGAAATAGAGTAAATACACTTTATTAGTTGAATTCTTGAATATTGTTTTGAGTTAAATATTGGTTGGTTTGTATTATTGATATAGAAGACAAAGATTTTGTAAGAATTAATGAAATTGTGATGTAGAAAATATAAATTGGGAAAACGTAATTATTATTATCAAAACCCACAAATTGGAACTAAAATTAGATTAAGAAGAAAATATTGATTCAAAAATATAGAGAATAGAATGTCCTGTTAATTTAAGTGCTAAAGAATATACAGGAAAACTTAATAATAAAAAAATTTTAAATGATAATCATATTTATGAATTTGGAAAAATTTTGGAAAGAGAATCAAATTCTGTGTCTAGAATGCAAAGTAGAGTAGAACGGGGCGAGGCAGCCAAGACGACACATTTTGGTTTGCGAGGCAGTTATTTGAAAAGGTTTTTTCAATTTCAATGTCGTGTTAAAAACCTTGTCTTTTGGGCTAAAAAATCGTCATAGGACATTCTGACGTAGGTTGCACTTAAAAATTTCTACAACCGTTTTTCCAAAGGACCACGTTTTTGACATAGTTGCAAAAACGTGGGGTGAGACAGCCAACTGTTTTATTAGTGAATTAACATAACTTAAAATAAAAATCAGTGAAACGTAACAAGATAGTTGTCCTTAATTTACTTTTTTTTGTTAAAAAAATTTACATTTGAATAATATTATAATAATAACATTAATGAAATCTAATTTTACATTTTAACGAAATATAAATTTGTTTTTCTTAAAAAGAAAATGGTTCATAAAATTCAATGTTTTTAAGTTTTATATTGATTGGAGTAGGAAAAAAAGAAAAAAACATTTAGAAGAACCAATAGAATCAACACAAAAAGACAAAAAATTTAGCGTTGGCTGCCTAACCCCACGAGCACTTTTTCATGAAAACTTTCACAAAAACCGTAATATTAAAAATATCGCAATTTTATTTACACCATCGTCTTCAGCACTAAATTCTGCATTAAAAAACACTTACATGAATTTCATTCGTGTAACTTAAATCAACTAAAATGACAAAAATTACTCTTAAAAAAGTTACATTCAAAAGTCTGTTTTTCATAAATTACACTGTCACTGCTAAACTCCTGCAGCAATTACGCTCATCTTTTAATATCTAAAGTAAAAGACTATAAGCACTCTAAATTATCAATGGCTTACTATTTGAAAAATTTATGCAGAAATAAGAAGCAATTGGCTGCCTCACCCCGTTGGCTTCCTCACCCCGTTCTACTCTACTTTATTTGTAAATAAAGATCTGCTTGAATATATTAGACCAATTGGAGTAGGTGAAAAACATATTCAAATACTGTTTAGTGGTCATAATAAGAGGGGTCATTGGATTTGTACGTATTATGATGGAGTAAGAAATTATATTTTTCATTCGATTGTAAAGTGTGATTGGAAGCGTCTTTTGAAATATGAAAAAACAAATTCTTATAATTTTTTGAAGATACACCCTTGGAATAATGTAAATAATAATAAAATTGTAACAATGGAAGAATCAAAGGCTATAAGTGTTCTTTGAATGAAACAAATGATAATAATTTTAATTCAATTAGTAATAATGATAATAGAAGCTGTATAATTGAGAACTCCAAAAGTAAGTGACTTTTAAATGATGAAAATGATAAACAAAGATTGTGTGCAATAAAAGCTGAAGAAAGAATGAAGAAAGTAAGTCAGGAAGAAACGGAGGAGCAAAAAATAATTAGGAGAGAGAATGATAAGTTAAGAAAACGTAATAGACGAGAAACAGAATCTGAAATTGAAAAGAAGTAGAAATAGATTTATAAAATAAAAAACAAAAACTTACATTAGGAGTTGCAATGATTCGTTTTGAAAGTTTTGATGAATGTCAATTTGAACAAAATTATTTGGGTTTGTTAAATGTTAAGTGCGAGTTTTGTGCTGCTTTACATTTTATGTGTGAAAGACCACTAGATAAAAAATTTAGTAGTTGCTGTCTTAAGGGAAAAGTAAAATTAGATGATTTAAATAATTATCCGATTTATTTACGCAATTTATTAAATGATTCCAACTTGGAAGGTAAAAATTTTAGGGAAAATATTCGTTCTTATAACAGGTCTTCTGCTTTTGCCAGTACGGGAGCTGAATTGGAAATTCCTAAAGGGTATGGTCCTTATGTTTTTCGTATACATGGACAAGTGTATCATAATACATATGCTCTTCAACCTAATGATGGTGACAGTTTAAAATATGGTCAGCTGTATATCTTTGATACTAATGAAGCTGTATTTGAACGATTAAAAAATGAATCGAATAAAAAATGTTAACCACCATTACTGGAAGGAATAGATAAATTACTAAGAAAGGTTAGTCCATTTGCAGATGCCTTGAAAATGATGAGAGAATTAGAATTAGAAGAAGAAACTAGAGCGAAATTGGAAAATAAACCTATAAGGGATATTCAAATGTGGATCAAACGGGATAGATCATTAAATCAAAGTAAATTTAATGTACCATCTTATAATGAGGTAGCAGTTGTATTTGTGAGTGAAAATAGTGAACCTCCAGTAGATCGTGATATATGTATACATGGAATGCTTAATCCATGTACGCAAATGGGGAAATTAAATCAACAATTTATAGTTGATATTTGGTAAAAAGTCGTAGCTGGACGCATAACTTTCATTTATAAAAATCAAAAACAACTTCGAGTAGAAATGTACTGTGGATTAATAGATTACACAGAGAAAACTGGGTGTTGTTTTAACACTGAATTATTTGTTAAAAGTGTCTTCATCAAACTTTAGCCAAGTATTATGATTCAAAAAACTATCCGGAATATAGACGAAGAAATATTGGTAAACAAATTATTTTTTATAAAAAAGATGGAACAATTAAATGCACTGTAGACAATTCGACAATTGTACCATATAATCAATATTTTGAAGGTAGTCATAGTTTTGTATTATGGCAGTTGCGCTACGCAAGTATTCCCGCGCGTTTACGCGCGTTTGTTTTAGCTAGTATTCAATAAACTGTGAAGATCTTTTCTCTTTTTTGAAATGTTTGTCACATCTGGTTTGTCCAAAGTTGACCGCAGCTAAGGGTTTCGCCTTGCAAGAGGTTCTATTTTATGACTTTTCAAATATCAGTTTTTTTTCATAGGTCTTCTTGTTTTTACAGTGTTTAAATTATAAAATGAGTGTTTACAAATTAATTCAAAATAAATATTATAATATATAATAATATTATTTTTAATTATTGAGCAATAGTGAACAGCAATAGTGAATTTCTTAATCTACTTGTGTGTATTATCAGTTAATTTTGACGAATTGTAATATCTAGGAATAAGTAATTTTATTGTTAGCGTGTGTTATAATTTATATAATATTGACACTATTTTATTATTGTTCTTCATAATGATTTATTATGCTTTGTGAAAAATATTTTGTGAAATAGTTTTGTAATCAATCACATAATGGGAAATAAAAAGAATATCTATAAGCTACAATTGTTTTCTTCAATCTTGGGAATTATACATAATTAATTGTAAAATTTATAAAAAGAAATTCTTAAATTATTAGTAGTATTTTTCTTCAAAAATTTTTGCAGTGTATGTACACACAATACTGGTGAAACTTATTCAATTTTCATTTCAATGGTATTGAACTTTCAATTCTATGTTATTGAATTTCCAATTTTACGTTACTGAACCTTCAATTCCATGTTATTGAATTTTCAACTACAGTTGTTATTAAATCTTCAACTATATATTTCTAACAGTGAGAGAGAGAGAGAGAGAGAGAGAGAGAGAGAGAGAGAGAGAGAGAGAGAGAGAGAGAGAGAGAGAGAGAGATTATACGTCTGGACCGACAACATGGCTGGTCAAGCGGTTCTCGCCTCGCTCTGTATAAGGGGAGAGGCCTTGGACCCAGCACGCGAGTATTGGCTAGTGGGCGTGAGGCCTTTCACTTCTCCGCATAGCCGGTCGACTCCTCCCTCCTTATATTCGCCTGATACAAGAGGCTCGATTCGAGTCTTTTAAAACTTTATTATTTATCAATAATAATAATTATTAACTATTAAAAATTGATGATATTTATAAATTTCAAGTCAATTTCTGTATATTTATATAATTATTGGTATAGGTTTATAGTTTACCAAAATTTATTAATTAATAATAAATGTTTAATATCATCATATAATTCATTTTGAGTAATAATAATAATAGTAATAATAATAATAACAATTTTAATAAAAATTGATTAAAATTGTTAATTTATATATAATAATTTGTGACTATTCGATTTATTAATTGTTAATTCATTAGAGCTATGGTTAATTATTAATGATCATTAATTAATAATTAAATTCTTTACTTATTTGATATAATATAATTTATAAATTATTAACAATATTATTATATCATCATTACTATTACTAATATTATTGTAAAATTTTAATTTATAAGATTAAAATTAATAGCAATATAATTAATTTATTAGTATTTTAAAGTGAATTAGTTTTTAAAGCTTATTGTGCATTGATTAGTAATTTATTGCTAATAATGTTAAAATTATCTAGTTTTACCTTCGATTTTTCATCATTTAAGAGCAAAATTAATTTGAATTTGAATTATTTGCCGCTCTTTCATGATGGAAGTCAGCGCGGCATGCGCGTCTTACCATTAGACAGAGTTGCGTGCATCGGTTGAGTTGAATCACTGGTCGGCCATCGCGGTGTACCATGCATAGTAAAAGAGGTGTGAGCACGGTTGATGTACAATCGATGCGTGCTTAAGGCTGGCGCGCTCATTTGAATGATGCTCTCTTATGCTCTATTCATTTCCTACCGTTGTACCATTGTTCTCCCTTTACTGCTTAAATTATCGTAAATGTGATGTCTTTTTTGATTGATTAAATTTCTGGTTTGTTTGTTTTTGTTTGTTAATAAACAAATGTAGTTTCTAATAAAGTTTTAATTATAAATATTTGAAGGGTTAATGATATTATTTATTCATTACGTTTTTTAGTTGCTTATTTTTAACTTTTATCGTTTTGTAGATTACTCTGACATTATTAACCTGGAATTTATTTAATTTTTAAATTTCTATTTATGAACGTCTAGATTAATAAAGTTTCTTTAATCATTTCTATGTTACTATTTATTTGTATAGATATTTTGTATTCTGTTTGGGTAAGATATGTTATCTATATTCCTTTTTGGAAATGTAAAGCTGGTATCATTTTTGTTGTCGTGATGAAGAAAATGATGGAATCTGTCATCTAAAATTTAAAACTATGTTATTAGTAAGATTTAAAAGTAGTTATGAATGTTTAGCGTCCTAAGTCAATCACTGTTCTCCACTTTTTCTCACCAGTTTTATCAACCCTTTTTAGAATGTTGCTTATTGGTGAATTGTATGGTGAACGAGAAGGACTTATAGCTCTTTTTGACTGTATTTCATCAATGATTTTGCTTAATTTTTTCTTTTTGTATTGTGAGAATCTTTGTTTGAAATGTCTTATAAAATGATCAATTGTTCTGAATGACTTAACGTGAATATTCCCTTTAGCATCATCCTCTAGTTTAGCAAGAATACTTTTCAAATACTGATCTTCGCAATGTTTCAGAACAATAGATTCGAAATTCATATCATCCTCAACAAAATCATTCACTAATATATAATGACAGTTATAAAAAGGAACATTTACTCTATTTTGCTTTAACGCAAAACATTCTGCTACAGAATTTACCATAGTGTCATAAAGGGATCTATTCATTGTGGTTGTGAAGGTCGCGCCACTCGCTTCTTCCGTATTATCGTCATCATTGCCCTTTTGGTGTTTATTTTTACGAGTCATTATGATGTTAATTTAAAATAGTTCGTTAACAATATCGAACGAAAAAGGGAGTCCTAAAACTCCAATAATATCTGAATGGTCGTTACAATTTATTGTTTGAAATTCTACTGTCGTATAATTAATACAAACTTTTGTCTTTAATTATAAAGTTTTGTATTTAATTTAAAATAGTGTAATTGTTTCTGTGAATTGTATTAAAGAATAAGGCAATGATTTTCTTTAAGGTTAAAATTCGCCGATCAGCGTAAAAGTAACTCTAAAGTAAGCCTTAAATTTAATAAAATTTACAAAGTTCTTTATTTTAACAAATCCGCCGATCAGCGTAAAATGATAAAATCAAGGACTTGAGTGATCAATAAAGATAATTGTCCTAATAACAAAATCGCCGATCAGCGTAAAATGCCATTAGTAAAATCGAAATTCGCCGAGCAGCGTAAGAACGATTTTATACAACTTGTTCTTTATTAAGAGAAGTGTATATTTGTTTATTAATAAAATGTAATAATTTTCTATGAAAAATGATTTTATATTAAAATGTTGTTAGAGTGTCAGTTAAGTTTTTCTATATTCTAAGTGTTGTAAGTGTTTAACTTGCACCCAGTGTAAGGAAAGAATAGTGTTTAGTACAACTCTAATCTGCGAGCAGACTATCAATTCTAAGTGTTAAAACTAACAACTTGCACAATAACCGAGTACAACGCGGACTGAATTGCCGGTTAGAGAAAGAATAATTTGAAAATTAACTGATTTATACTCCTAATAATCTGTAAGAGTCAATAAAATTAAAAAAAAAATTTTGAATTTAATACTTTATAATAGGAATTATTATGATTGTTTAACAAAAGTGACGAATCCCACCGCTGCCACCAAATCAGCTGTTACATCCCGAGCGGAAGGCGAGGTTAAAAGGTTAGGTTAATAACTTTTTGGAGGAACGGTAGGCTGATTATGGTCAAGTTGGTAAAGCTTGACCTTTATTTTTAAGTAGGATCGTTTGTACTTGTCAAAACTACGGGTTTTGCGTTAAAACAAAAGAATATTCCCTTTTAATACATTTATTTAATGATTCAATAATTATATTACAAATAGTTACATAAATGTTACTTACTTTTAGTTACAGATTAGTCGTAGATTTAAGGTTATAGCGCTGGTCGGTATAAGTTTGGTTTTCAAGATATTGTTTCAATTGAATGAAACTGAGAAATTTTGTTATGTTACACTTGTGTAACGTTCACAACTTTAGAACTTTTGCATTTGTTCAAGAGTTAGTACCGCTTCTAAGTGTTACTTATCGTCACTTGCACCTATTACGGAAAGAAACTTGTTTCTAAGTGTGAGAAAAAGCAACTTGCACAATAATCGAGTACAATTCTAAACCGCAATTGCCGATTAAAGAAAGAATTGGTAGAAACTACAATTAATGAACTTGATATGCAAAATACGACAGTTAATACTTTAAATTTATTGACTCTAAGTGTGAATTTGCTTTTCTTGCACCCCTTAGGGAAAGAAACTTGTTTCTAAGTGAAAAACAAAATAGACTTGCACAATAATCGAGTACAATTCTAAACCGCAATTGCCGATTAAAGAAAGAATACAATAAAATTGTGTATAACTGAAGGGTCGCTCTACAATGACTATTGGTCTATAAAACCGCACCGGAACATTTGACAATTTTTGTTGAAAAGGCTTTGGCTTATATACTAATAAATTATTAAAAAGTGTGAGAGTTTGAAGACAATTATGGGGGTAAAAGGTGTCAATTCCTAAGAATAATGATTATTCCTTATAATTCTATTTTTAATTATACTTCGGAGAAAGAATGTGTCTCATCGGTAACTACTCAGAAGTTTTACCCCATATATGGAAAGAGTGAAGCTCGAATTACACGCAGCGATTCCTAGAACTCGGGCTGCGCTAGAACTCGGTTGCGTAAGTAGGTCACAGCGAGCGAGTTCGAGCTTGCAACGCATTCTTCTCTATTTGACCAATTTCTATCTCTTATTTTGTTTTTCTCTGATTTTAAAATTGAGACAATACAGCAAGTATAATGTTTCAATTTTACTTATATCTCAATTTCGGACTTTCAAGTCTTTTTAACACGCGTATTATATGTCAAAATAAGATAATTGCATTCCTTTAGCTTTTTGTTACATTGCAGATACACAAAACATATTCCTTACAATCTTATCAAAAACTAAAATGTATCTGGGATGTAACAAACATAAATTATATTTATTTTTCTTCTTATTTAAACTTTAGTAAGATTTCTTTATTATGCATTTTATAAATTTATAACAATTTTTTTTTAATTTTAAAAAGTTGTAGCTTAGATTCTACATTTTTTAATTAATTAAATTATAGTTTTAGAATATATCAGTAAATAATTTAATTATCCAAAATTGTTCATATTTTATTTAAACTTTGTACATTGTTTTTTTATTAAAATAATTTAATTTTATTAATATTACATATTATTAATTACTGAATGTATCCAATGTTTTATTTTATAAATAAAGAATTATTGTAAAAATTGTGTAGATTACATTTGCATTATTTAAAGAGTAGTTAATTTTTCTTTATTATTTTGACATGTTTACATACGTCAAATCACTTGAAATTATCCTTTTGACATAAAAAGATTTCATGTAAAAATCAAAAGAAATCAGCTAGTATTCAAACGATTTTCTTCTTTCCAATAAACTTCTAACCTTTTTGTATTAAAAAGATTTCTTTTACAATAAAATTATTACTCCTAATGGTTAAAAAATATGATTTAAAAGAAAATTAGTTTTAAAGTTAATAGATTATTTCTGTGAGTGATAATATATGGCGTTAATTTCATAAATATTTAACATTTTTATTTTATGTGTCTCTCATATTTAATTTTGGAAAACTAAAATCGAATTCACAATTAATAACCCTAAAAACATATAGAGCTGCTCTTTATAAGATGAAAATTTAAATTTAGAATTATTTCAAAAAATTTATTAGAAAAAATAAAATATTAAAATAAAATAAAATATTTTTAAGAATGTCTCTTATAAACTGTTATACAAAAAAATGATAAAATCCTAAAATATTAAATTTTTTAAAAATTAATTACGTAAATTGTGAAGATCACGATTATGTCATTTCAAGCGAAATTGATAAATTAAAATCAATATACATTTGAAAAAACTTAAAAGATTAAAAATTTCCTACAATAAATTTAAAAACATTTCGTTTTTGATATATACGAGTAAAAATTGAATTTATACATATTTTTACAAACCTTATCTTCTCATTCATATTTTAGAACTTAATATACTGTGATAAAAGGACCTATTGAAGAGAAAGTTCAAAAAAAATTTAATACTTACATAGGATTTACGTAACGTCATTGTAAAGGAGCATGAATCCTTGCACTTCGTTCTTTATTGCTTATGTCTTCTCAATTATTAATCAAAATTATTATTTATTATATAATTATTATTATTAAAAGTCTAGTCTCTTTTAGTATAATCAAGTTATATCTTTTGGTGTTGTTAGCAGAGAGAAATATTTGTATTTTTTTAAATTTACACTGATCTTTCCCTTCAATGTAATGTTTCACATTTGAAATCCCAAAGGAATTCAACATAACAAAATAAACTAAATTAAAAAGAGTCCAAAATTTCCTTATAAACATAATTTTATATATATATATATGTATATTACTTCTATTTTCTCCTAAAAATATTTTTACGGAATCAAATGATTTTACTCTTGATAATGCAACATACATCTGACCATGATTAAAAACATCTCTTCTTAAATCTATATATATTCTGTTAAATGTTTGTCCTTGAGACTTGTTAATGGTCATTGCAAAAGCTAATTTTATAGGAAATTGTCTTCTTTTAAAAGTAAACGGATATAAATTTTCACAATATAAAGTTACTCTATGTAAAAAGACAATATTTCCACTCTTATCTCCCGTTAATATTTGACATTTAATAACATTATGTGATAAATCTAAAACAATTAACCTTGTTCCGTTACATAATCCTTCATTAATACTAAGATTTCTAATAAGCATTACAACGGAATTAATTCTTAAATGTAATTCATGTGGTGGTAAAGAAGGTGGAGAGAGAGTATTTAAATATTCTGGTAATAAAGTTTCAGAAAATTTTCCATTATCACAATTTTCAGTAGAATCAATACTTTTATATATTTTTTCACCTTTACTGTCTAAGAGACGCACCACCCTCTTATTAATATCATCAACGTCAACGTTTCTAGGTGCTAAAGTTGCACACTCTGACAACTCCTGGAATTTATTCTGTTGTATGAACTGACAATACATTTCTTCTGCAATATCTACATTCCCTTTTTGAATAATATGTTCTGGTAATATAACATTATCATCTGCATCATTTAATTCACCATTGCCTACTTTAAGTAAAAAATCTACAAATTTCGTTTCTTGTGGTAAGGCTCTCATATTATCTGTTAATGTGTATTTTTTGAAATGTTTCCATAGTTTACTATTTTTTATTGATAAATTAACTATTTCTGATCTAGTACCCCGTTCTTTAATTGGTAAAGTTTGTCGAAAATCTCCGCCTAGAATTACAATTTTACCACCAAAAGGTTCATTGGAATTCATTATATCTCTTAATAAATAATCCATCATTTCTAAAGCATATTTTGGAGCCATTGGTGCTTCATCCCAAATAAAGACATCTATATTTTTTAAAAAAGGCCTTCTTTAGATTGAACTTTAATGTTTGAAGATGAATCACTGTATAATGGAACGGGTAAACCTAAAACTTTATGAACAGTTTTTCCATTAGGAAGCAGAGTCGCAGCTATACCTGTAAATGCCATGTTGCAAACATTTATCCCTTTACTTCTTAACAAATGCCATAGCGTAATGTATAAAAATGTTTTTCAAGATCCTCCACAACCATCAACATATAAACACTTAGAACTATCAAAAGAAGAATCCTTTAGGGCATCAAGTACATAATCAACTACAAGTTTTTGTTTTACATTTAATTTAGCATAATTCTGTTCTCCTATGTTAATATGTTCTGTAATACTTATATCATTAACTTGTTCAGTAAGAATTTCATCTTGTACATCTAACAATCCCTGAAAGTCAGTTAAATTATATCCTTCGTTAAATAACATTGTTTTAATATTTCTATAAGCCCTTTGTTCAGCATCAATGTCGTTTGTTTTTGAATAATCTTCTGACATTTGACCCTTAAATTGTTCCCAAAGTTTATCCGGTTGTACAGGATGACAATGAATTAAAATTCTTATAAATAATTGGCGAAGTGAATGAGGCATCATCCATAATGCAGCTTCTTCCATTGTTCTAATCCACTCACTATCATTTTCTACAAGTCCGAATGCCAAACAAGCAGATGTAAAAGATTCATGAACAACTCCATTAACTGTTCTCAAACTTTCAAAAGAAGTTGCTCCTTTTACTGTAAGCAATAATATTCTAAGATTAAATAACTCTAATTGATTTGGATTAACTGAATACATTCTTCCCAAAACTTTTTCTTTACGAATTCTTTGTTTCCATTCAAGAGATTTTGTTACCCATGTATAATGCTCTGGTATTTCTGAATAATAATACTTTTGAGCATTACTGTCCCGTTTGTTAAGTTTAAAGTAATCCAGAAGTTTTGTATTTTTATTTAAATCGAAAGAAATATCGTTACTATCTTTTTCTTCTTGAATAATAACATTCTGTTCATTTGGCAAATGTATGGGCAAGCGATTAACGCTATGACTCTTTTTTCCTAAAGGTTTACTTAGAATTCTCCAAACTGCCTCAACTGGACCAACATATCTATTTTCTTCATAATGATTTATTTCATTATGATTAATAGTAACATCACCATTCGCATTTGTGATAATAATAGATGCAGCGTCATGCCCTTTGAGAATATATTTATATAAATATTTAACAGACTTGATACTCGAAACTATTTCTACATTAATATGTCAATTAAATATTTTTGAAAGTTTAGGACAATACGGAACAACATTAGAATTATCAACAATAAATCCATTTGGTCGTTCATACACTTTATTATTATTTCTTCGACGACAATGAACATAACAATTTTCTTCAATTGTAGTTTCTTCTTGGTAACTTTTTGGAAATTTTTTTGAACATTTTCCATCAATTAAACACCAATCTCCACAAGGACCATGAATATTATTTTGAATTATTATTTTATGTAAAATAGGATTATTCTTTTAATCGGGAATCTCTGCAGAAATATAACGATCAACACTTTCAACTGTTAATATTTTAGAATTTTCTTTCAATATAACTAACAAATGAATGTGTGGCAACCCTCGCTTTTGAAATTCAATAACATAAACATAAGATTTGACCTCTCCAAATAATTTATTATCAACAATATGTTTAAGTAAATGTTTTACTTTTAATGCGAATACTCTAGTTACAATATCAGGTCTATCAGCAGCAGTTTGATGGGGTAATTAATTTTCCTGTATCTCTTTCCAATTTGGATTACACGTCATTGTAATAAATAAATCTGGTCTACCATGACGAGCAACAATAGCCATCAAATCCTGATATTGTTGCATCATATTGCGAGGTGATCCAATAAAAGTGAAAGGCAATATAAGCGTTTTTCCCACGTGTACATCATTTTCCAACTCATGATTGTGTAAATAATCGATCAATCCTTTATATGTTTCACTTCTTAATTGAGCTTGATTATTTGCACAAAATCTTAATCTATCTTTTTCTATTTTTACATAATTGTCAACCACCCATTGTTGAAACAATCTACCCCCATATAAAAATGGATTAAATTCCTCATCTCTTATAGCAATTTTGTATTTAATATAGGCAGATCTAGAAATAGTATGATTTCTACTTCTATAATCACTATCACTACGAATCATATTAATATTATAACCCTTATTTCCAAGTGGATAAAATATAGGATAAATCAATGGTTCAACATTGGGATCTAAATTGCTAACCAATTTTAATTCCTTTATAGATTTATTATAAACCATTACATAAGATTCTGGTATTTCTCCCTCAGAGTTTGTATTAAAAATTGCAGCAACTTCATTAAAACTTTGAAAATTATATCTATTTTTATCAAAACCTTTTTTCAAAGTGAACAATAATTGTAATTCAGGATTTTCTTCATTTTTTTGTCTTGCTAATTCAGTTTCTATTCTAATTACCTCTGACATCATCATGTAAGATTTTGTGTATGCATTAGAATTTCTCATAATGTTTTCTATAGATTTTAAAATGTCTTCATCCAAATTGTCGTTACTTTTCAATCTGTATCTGATTGATTCCACAGGGTCATAAATAAATAATTGACCAAAACATGAATCTTCACCTTTATTCGGATATAAAGCACTATTAATTTGAAAATAAATTTGACCTTGAATTTTGTAACAGAATGGTCCTCTTCTTCTTCCATTAAAATTAATTACATTAGCATTTAAAGATGGAAAAGAAAAAGAATTATTGTACAGCCTTATATTCTTTTTAAAATGACCAGATTTTTCATGAAGCCCTTCTAGCAAAAGCCTTAATTCATCTGGATATTGTATGGAAGTTAAAACAACACCTCCATGACTACAACAGTCATTAAAACTAACTTTTCTACCAGCAACTTGATCATCTTTAAAATGTTTAGCTTGACAATGTGTGCAATAATATTTCATTGGACCTAGATAATTTTCAACATTATTTGACTTAAATGTTTTATTATCATCTAAATCTATATTTAATATTTTCTTTGGAACAGAAATATTCAAATTTGAATTTATACTATTATTTACCAGTTTCAACTCATTTTGAATTTGATGATTTAATACTGTTTCACAATAATTTCTTTGACATAGAGTATTTTTTGTTTTTGACAAAGTACTTCTATCACTGTTTATATTTTTTAATTTAAGGTTTTGAGTATATTCTATTTTAGATTCACCTTGAAGTTTTTTCTTAGTTGAAGTGTGCACTTCACCTGAATAATTTACATTATCAATTTTACATTTCAGTTTTTGCCTATCACGATAATTTTTTTGAATTTCAGCCCTACTTTGTTTAAGTGTTGTTGATGATTCAATATTTCCTTCATTTATTTTAGTTATTACTCTCGGAAAAGGAAGGACAGTGTGTACTTCCTCTGAATAATTTGCATTATCAACTTTACGCTTCAATTTTTGCCTTTCGCGATAATTTCTTTGAATTTCAGCCTTACTCTGTTTAAGTGTTGTTGATGATTCAACATTTCCTTCATTTATTTTATTTATTGATCTCGGAAAAGAAAGGGAAGTGTTTGCTTCCTCTGAATAATTTGCATTATTAACTTCACGCCTCAATTCTTGCTTATCGCGATAATTTTTCTGAATTTCAGCCCTACTTTGTTTAACTGTTGTTGATGCAATACTCCCTTTATTTATTTTATTTATTATTCTCGGGAAAGAAATTTCTTTCTTCATAGAGTTTTTAGAAAAGTTTGATTCTCCATATTTAAGTTGAATATCTTTTTTATTTAAAAGACAATTCCAGTCATTCACAACTATGCAAGATCTACTATTAGAAAGTTGTTCAGAGGGAAATTCACTTAAACTATTCCTTTTAAACATTAACATTAAATGATTTCTCATATTACAATAATAGTAATGGACAGAGTGGGGCATAATATTAAAAAATAACGATGTTGCGAATGCAATTGCATATACTCCACAAGAAAGACTGTATTCTGGTTGCTGATCAACAGTGGTGAAAAATACTGGTGGTTCAAAAGGATATAATCTAATTAAATGATTTTTTTGATCATGATTTAAACATTTTTTACTAAGACTATCAAAAATGTAAAGACATCTTCCATCATAATAAGTACAGATCCAATGACCAAATTTATAAGATCCACTAAAAAGTATTTGAATGTGCTGCTTACTTTTCTCGATTGGAACTATCAAATCAAGTGTTTGTAAACACAAAGTATTTTGCATATTATAAAAAAAATTTGATTGTCTTCCCAATAGCTTTTGAAATTCATACATATGATCATTATTTAGCATTGCTCCTTCAGTGCCAACTATACTTAAATCATGAGTAGTCAAATTAACAGTTTCTCCTTTGTTAGACATTGTTCTTTTTATTTTAGAAAAATATTTACATATATTTCGTTATCCAATAAAATCAATTTCCAATTTTGCCTTTCATCCAATTTAACAAATTTCTAATTTTGTATCCTATCCAATTTAACCAATTTCCAGCTTTATTTACCCAACATAACCAATTTCCAAGTTTGCCTTTTAACCAATTTCCAATTGTTTTTAATCCAATTTAACCAATTTATAAATTTTCCTTTTATCCAATGTTACCAATTTCCAAGTATGCCTTTATCCAATATAATCACTTTCCAAATTTGCTTTTTATCTAATATAACCAATTTTCAAATTATCCTTTTATCCAATAAATCCAATTTTATCTAATATAACCAATTTCCAAATTATCCTTTTATCCAATAAATCCAATTTTATCTAATATAACCAATTTCCAAATTATCCTTTTATACAATAATAACCAAATTCCAAATATAACCAATTTCAAATTTTATCTCTTATCCCAAATTTCAAATTACACAAAAATTTTAACTTAATTAATTAACACTATATTTATATTTACAAATTTTTCACTAACACTTACTATTCACTAAATCACATTTAACTAATTTACTTATTACACTTTATATACACTATATTTTACACTTTATATACTAACAATGATAAATAAAAAAAATTTAATTGAATGTTATACGTAACGTATAAGAAACGTGTCACATACACTTAGAAAATATTCTACAATATTATCACTTTCGATAAACTGAAAATTTCGTCCTTATTTGGGGGTAAGCGCTAAGTGTGAGTGCGAGCGAGCGTCCCTTTAAAGACGCATAAGAGTGTCTTCTTCGCACTCATAGATTGATGTATATATATATAGAGGCCTGTATTCGACCCTAAGAAGGATTACGAACCCTTAAACAATAGCCTTTGTAAGAGGGATTACCTCGGATAACCCAGGTAATATTTTCTTTCTTCCTTCATCGGAAGGGAAACTATAGATAAAAGTCTATTATATGTATATATATAATATATATAGTAATAGAAACTCCATAGATAATGGTCTCGATAACGTCTGGATAACGGCGCCGGTAACGGTCTCTCTGGTAACGGCTACCTCTCTTTCTTTCTCTAAAGGCAATGTCAATAAGAATGTCTCTCTTTACCTAATTTGCATATTTACTCGTTTCATTTAAGGAGGATTTTTCGACCACTGTAATCTAAAAAAATTTAATTAATTGAGCTTCTTTTGTAAATAACTCTAAAATATCAAGAAAGGGCAATGTTGTGTAAAAGTTTTAAAAATACATTACGTTTGTGCCAACCTAGAAAATATTTACAAAGATATTAAATTAAAAACTCTTTTTCTCAATTAAATTAAAATTAATTTATTAAATTAGTATACTAAAATTGCATATTTATTAAATAAATAAATACTCACAGGTACAATCTTTACAAAAGAGGTATAGTTTTGAATTTCTTTCTGCTCATCAGTTGTGGATTGTGTCTCATCAAGTCTAGGCTATGATTGAATTTCAAGTAACAAAGTTAATTTCATCCAAGCAATCTGCGATTTTGGGAATAATATATATGT
Organism: Leptopilina myrica (nomen nudum); assembly: GCA_032872475.1. Taxonomy (NCBI): domain Eukaryota; kingdom Metazoa; phylum Arthropoda; class Insecta; order Hymenoptera; family Figitidae; genus Leptopilina; species Leptopilina myrica (nomen nudum). The sequence goes on from CM065461.1 coordinate 3,799,836, forward strand.
AAACTTTAAAGCAATTGTTATATGTAAAATAATTTTTCAGTGTAACACAATGATATTAATATTTAAAAATATAACTAATGTCACCTTTGAATATAATTCTTCTTTTGGTAACAGCTCTGATAAAGTTGAGTCCAAGTTATGTTTTTTACTATCTTTGACTTTCTGAGATTTAGGTTTATATTTTTTCTTTGAGGGACTTAGATGAGTGCGAACAGTCCACAATCGATACTCTATGAATCCTTGTTTGGTGTGTTCATTATAATAGTGCTCCTAGAAATAATGCATTTATATGAAATTTTATAATTATATGTCAGTAACAGGAAAGATAGTTTCAAGGGGTATTTGATTAGATCAGAGTTGATCAAATTCATTGTTTTTGTTAATTTTCATGAGTTTAAAATTTTAAATGCATATGTAAAAATATTGTAAACAGAATTCTGTGTCGAAAATGATAAATCTTTTTTACTGCAAGGTACTTACATATCCTTTATTAGCCAAAGGATCTTTCAGTAAGGGAAACTCTTCCACAATTGCTTTCGCTAAAGCAATCTTCGCATTTTCAGGAGGATAACTTAACCTTAATCACCATTTCACCCTGATGAGAATGGTTCAACAGCGTAGAAGTTACATTTCCATATCGCTAAAAAAATTTATGTTTCAGTGAATTAAAATATTTTGTATTTCTAAGCAGACTTTACACTCGATAATTCATTTTAAAAAAGTAAAAAAACGTAGCTTTTAAACTAAGAAAAGTAATAAAAAAGTAGCTATCGAAAAATTAAACTTGACTACCAAAAAAACTTGATCTAGACACTTCATAAAACTGACAAAAATTCTATTCCATATTTTTCTCTCTTTTTCTATTAATTTTCATCAAAGATGTTTCATTCTTTTTTATCCTGCTAAAAATTCAATTCCAGCAACGAGTTTTATTATTCATGACAGAATTTAAATATTTATACAAATAATTTAATTCTTGCGAACGATGTTATTCGAATTTTTTAAAATAACTGAATTTCCAAAAACAAGTTTATTACTTTTAAAAATAATTGAACTCTTTTGACGAATATTGTTATTTAAGAAAATAATAGAATTATTAAATTTGTTTGACTAATTTTGTTATTTATCGATATTAATGAATTCTTTCGATGAATTATTTATGTAAATTATTGAATTTTCGGGACTAATTTTGTTATTTATGACTGTTTATGAGAATAATTGAATTATTGCAACAATTTTATTAAAACGTTTAAAATAGTATTAAAAATAATTAAAATTCTAAGATGAGTTTTATTATTTAGGAAAATAATTGAATTCTCCCTACTGAAAATTCTTGTATAAGTTCTTGTACATTTTTATGCATACGATCACATACTTGATCCTTGTCGTGTTCTCGTACAAGATCAAGCTGTTGAAAATGCCCTTGAATTTGGAACAATGAAAATGTACCAGAAATCATGCATGATCATGTATAAAAAAATTTTCAATGCAAGAAATGGTACAAGTTCATCTACAGGAAGAAGCCTGTGATCACGGATGAAATTTTGCTTTATAAGAGAACACGTGTAAGACCAAATACAAGTTGCTGTTCGAGTTCACATGTAGCTTTTAGCAACATTTTTTTCTCACATATATTCACGTACAAGATCGTGTGTGTAGCTTCCACACATTGAAATTCCCCTATGTATGATCATGTACAAAAACATGGACTTGTAACTAGGATGGAAAATTTTAAAGATACGTGTTCTTACACGTGAACAAGAACAAGTTCACTCCCAAAAAAATTTTTCTCATTTTTCTTCTTCTACATGAACTTGTACAATTTTACATACGTGTACTTGTAGGCTCTGAATTTTTCCACAAAACCCTTTCATGTACATGAACCTATACATGAAAAAGCAACAAATCTTGCGCATGATCTGTAAGTAATTTCATGTACACGATCTTGTACAAGAACTTTTAAAAGTAATTTTGCAGGATGATTTTTGGAAAGGAAAATATAAAAGATCCTTAACATGTTCCACCACACTGTATTCCGCATGAAATTTAAGAGCAAAAACATGTCTATTATCTTTTTTTATAAAATAGAATATCGTACTGAATTCAGCATGTCATTTCAACTATAAATGACATGATGACCTGCACGATTTTCTTACAAACTTCTGAAAAATATTAAATTGTTATTATCATATTAAAAAAAATTTTATTATTATTTTAGAACTTTACAATACAGTAAACGCTTTTTTATTCGTAAATGTAAGGAAGGGAACGTTCAAATAGCGTAACGTATTTTTTGAATGATCCCCTATTTATCACGTGTAAATTAACAATAGTAATTTACGGTACTTCTCTCATTTCTATACTTGAAAATAATTCATTTTAATAAAAAGAAACGTCAAATTTTAAAAAATGTTTCTGTATGAAAATTGTTTGTCTCTTAAAAAAACTGAAAATCTTTTACCGAATTTAAAAATAGATCTTTTACACATGGTATCTAATAAAAGAAAAAATTGAGAAAAATATCGTAAACGTAAAACACTTTGGTTTTAGCAACGTCGTTTAACCAATTTTAATATGATAGCAAATTTGGTACCGCACAAATATACCAATTTTTGTGAGGAATATCTATGGAAACACTAATTTTGTCGATATCATTAACGGAAACTGACACTACTTCTGAACCTATTTCTTCGACCAACTGCAAAATTTTGTGATTTCTAGGAAACGCAGTTTTTGTTTTCAAAATTTTAACCAATACATAATCTTGATTCATTTCTCTATCAACAATGAATTTACAAATTTGAGCATAACTACCACTACAAATCCTAACGAATATGTCATCGGATCGTGCATTTACTTTCTCTGAGGACAAGTAAAGGCAACCGTCCTTTACCATTTTTGAATAACAGATTGAATTTTGAGAAAGTTGTAATTTTTCTATCCACGCGTTGTCGACTTTCCTAGGTACTCCAAAATATCTAGCTTTTGATGTTTTTACAGTATTTTGAACTTTTATAGTGCCCAATGAATTGTAAAAATGTTTCGTTTTTATTGAACAACTATCGTAAACCGCTTTTTTAATTAACCTATGACTGAAAGTTAATGCAATATGTCGAGCAACTTGCTGATGTACACCTTTGGCTGAATGGATTATGTTTAACAGTTTGCCGTTCGCAGATTCAAATCCATAAGTAGAATGTGCAAAAAGTGGACCACAATTGAAAACACTTTTAGGTAAATGCAAAAGGATGTGAACGTTAAACGTCATTGCTACACATGTGTAGTTTTTTTCAGTGTCCGCCACAAATTTGTGTAGCAAGCTATTAGCATGATTAAGCTCGGCGATTGTAATTACATCTCTCGAAAGAATGTGTAAAGCCTCTACGAGAAGGAGCCAATGTAATACATATTTCTTTTCTAAAAACAAAGAAATTATCGGTATGCTATAGTACAAGATCCAATTTTCCCATTCTCTGGCCTTCCAAAATTCTTTATCAGCCAGAGAACGATAAAGCCTACCAATTTGGCGAGGAACTTTAATTTTTTTCATCAACAAATTTATGTCGGTCAATTGTTGTTTCGTGAGATAAATAGAAGAATGGTTTTTATTACCGAACCAAATATTTGTAAACAATTTTCCAATATTACTCACAATGTGCATTGGATGGGGAGTAAATCCTTCGATAATGTTAAATTTTTTGAGAATTACTAATTGAGACGGATTTTTAACACCAAAACACGGTTTGTTTGGCGTTGCTAATTTCATGTGCCGAAGTGTGTCTTGTTCGTTTCGTCGTCTAACTGATACTTCCAACAATGGGTATTTATGACTGCCGCCTCTATCTTTATTTTGGGTTGCTACCCATTGACCACGGTGTAAACACCAGGGGCAGCCGTATGCACCATTAAATTGTATAAATCCTTGAATCGGTGGTCTGGCAATTGAATCTACACAGCAAATTAATGTATAAACCTTAACAGAAAGTACTTTGCCTTTAATATTACAATCGACACCTTTCTCGGAGAATACATTTATTTTTTCAACGAAGGGTTTCAAAAAGACATTCATCTCGGTTTTTTTTTGCCGAACCACAATCCCACAACAATTGACTCGTTCGTTCTCACCTCATAGGGTACCTCATTTAGTTGTAAATAAATCGGCCATATTGAGTAAGAAGAGCTTTCAAATAATGGCGCACCATCTGTATTGAACGTTGTAGTTACATACTGATGTAGTTCATTCTCATTTAAACTATTCACAAACTGTTTGTACATTTGACCATCATAAATGTCTTTTAATACATCTTTTTGAGGCACTTGATGATTCATAATATTACTGTAATAGTCGCTATTTGATTCTAGTAACTCAGAAATTTGCGAGTTAACGTCAAAGTACACAAAGAAATCGTTATACGAAGAGTCTCTAACATTTGCATTCAAACCGCAAAAATTACAATTGATTGATTTGCATGAACGTTCAAATTCCCCTATGTATGTACTACAATCGAGGCAAATTCCGTGGAATTTGGCATTACTTGACGGATTAAATAAAGTATCAATTAAGTATCAAGAATCCGGCAAAATAGGTAATGGGAACATAGAGTTTATGAGCGAAAAGAGATCAGTTACTGCCGTTTGAGACAAACAATGCCTTATATCATGAGTAGTTCCCCTTTAGTTTTATTAACCGGTTGCTTTATAGTTTCCCAGAATTCTGGGTCGTTCATAAGCTTATGAAGTTTCTGGAAGGGTGAATCAATTTCTTCATTCTCATTCGAAGCATGTTCATCGAAGTCATCTGGCATGTTTAAAAATTCTTCCATCTCTTGCAAGTAAACATTGCCGACCTAAAAGAATTCATCAATATTATAAAACGACACTTAAATTAATAATATCAATAATAATACAAACAATACTTGTAACATTTATCGGTAATTGGCAGAATTAAAATAAACAATTAAAAAAATATATTAAAATCAATTGATAAAAAAAATAACTAAAGAAAAAATTCAAGTGTTGTATATCTAATATTGTAAACATAATAAGTAGAGGAACAACATTTTCAAATTAATTTCTCTACTTATTATTTTTTACAATGTTAGATACACAACACTTTAATTTTTTTTTCTTATTTTCTTCATCAAATGATTTTAATATATTTTTTTAATTGTTTATTTTAATTCTACCAATTACCGATAAATGTAACAAGTATTGTTTTAATATTTGTGCACGGAACCCGCCATTGCAGTGCGAGTACAAATCGCACTTGACCAACTTGTTAGGATAAAGTGGAGAGAAACGCAAAGAATATTTTCATCTTTTAGATATTTAATTTGGTACTCTGCGCTGAAAATGAGGTCTTTTTGTTTAAATAACTTTGTTAATTAACAATTTTTGACAAATGGTCTAATAACTTATTTGAAGTGTCTGGTCTCCCTGCGTCGAACGCAAAAAACGAAACTTGATTATGTTTAACCGTTTAAAAGATATGGGCATATTTAAAAAATTTTGAGCAATTATTGTATCTTTTACATAAACAATTCTTTTTGCAAAAAAATGAATTTCTTGAAACTTCATACCAAACATTATAATATTACCAAGTTTCAGGAATATCAGTGATGTTACTTCGAAACGTCCTAAATATGTCGTGGAATACTACCTATTCAATTGATAAGTTTTAAAAAAATCAATTTTTCTAAAACAAGATATGTTTATTTAAATTCAAAGTATTTTACTTTAACATTGTTAGCCTATGTAAAGTGGATATAAACGGAAATTTTCTTTCAATAACTTTTTAAATTTTCTATAAATTTCTTTAAAAACTAGTATATTATTTAAAAAAATATTTATAAAGTTTAAAACAAAAAGAATTAAAAATATTCACCGTTTCTTTAAAAAAATGTAAAAGTTTAAAAATTAATAAGTTTAAGGTTAATGCATTATGAGATTAAAGGAATTATACTATCGTCCATATGTTGAATTAGGAAGGAAAATTACGACCGCGGACAAAGGAGTACTAATTTTTTAAAAGAAAAATTGTCAAACTAAGTTAAAAAATTTATATTAACAGTTATTTCTGTAGTAAAAACTCGAATTCATTATATTAACTGTTTAATTAATAAGGTTGTAAATAGTGCAAAACACTGCAACCTGATTTATTTATTAAAATTTTTAGATTATAAAAATTGTTTACAATTCTGGAATAGTTTTATTAACCAGTTGCCTGTTTCCGACCCACGGGTAGGTCGTGAAAAATTTGGCCATAACTGTTTCCGACCCACTTTTCACTCTCATGATTTTCTGCTTTCGGTCGACGTATTCTGCTCACATGGGATCGCACCCTTAAGGTCTTAAAACGTTTATTTATCAAGGAATAAAAGAAACTAAGAATTGCATCAATATTGAAGTCTTAATTAATTATTGATTGTAATTGTGCATGGCAAATTTACACTATTCGTCAGATTCCTTTATATTATTAATTAATTAAAACTTTAATTGATACAATTCTTGTTTTATTTTACTCTTTAGACGCTCATCAGTTACCCTTCAAAAAACTTTTTTCGATGAATTTTCATGTTTTTTGGTCTATTTTTGAAAATCTCCTCTGAATCCTCTCTAAATCTCCCCAGCTCAAGAGATTTACGGGATTTCCGATTCGCCAGGGAACCATTCACATAAAGTTGCACAGGAATAAAGTATGAATTTTACTTTACTATTGTAAAATTCTTCACTTGTATAAATTTTCCACAACAGTTATTGAAAATTAATATGAATGTGTTATTTTAAAATATTTATTAAAAATTAACTGATAATTTGTACATTAAATGTAATATCGAATCTATAATTTCACCAATAAATTTAATTTTACATTATATAACAAACAAAAATATGAAAAATTTGAACGATTCCAATTATATTTATATTTATTAATTTAAAAAAATTAAAATGACAAACTTACTCTTTCCTTGAATTATACTTATAAAAGAAAGTTTACTAATAATGAATTTCCAAAAATACTACTTTTAGAAAAAAATTAAAAAATATTTTCGCTTTTTAAACAAAAAAAAGTCGAAAAGGATTTTAAAAATTATAATTTTTTAAATGATACGGTTTTTTTACAGGGTTTTAATGAAAAAAGGTTTTGGTTATGGTCTTTTAATGGTATCCGTTGATAAAAGTAAAATATTTTATACTGCACATGCGCGAAAATATCGTTTTATTGTGCACGTAAAGCAACAAGTAAACACGAAGTGTATTCCCTAGGGAATAAACTCCGTGTTGACTTGCTGCTCCACACACACGATCAAAAGAGCTTTTTGCACATTTGTGGCAAAAAAATCGTATGGAACTCGGGTGGGCCTCGTTTATTTGCCTCGCACAATGTTTTCAGAACTCTCGAAGCACGAGTGCGCCGAACGCGCAGTTATTGTTCTTCGAACATTGCGCTTTGCACATAATCTCGGTCTTACCATCCTCATTACATAGTATACTATTAAAATATCTCAGTCGTAATTTTCTTTTTGGAAAATCTGTTTTTAATAAAAAAAATAATTATGAGCTAAAAAATTTAAATTTTATAATTTTTTAAAGCAAAATGAATATATAAAACAAAAAAATTCTTTAAAAATAATAACATCAAGTCTTTTTGGCTGTAAATTTTTTAGATTTTAGAAAAAAAGTATTAACTCAATTCTTTTAATAACCATTGAATTCTTCGTAAAAACTTAAGACAAAAATGATTTTGTCTAAAATTTAAATGAATTCCTTTATACTGGGTGTTCCAGGCGAGCGCGAACAGTTTGAGGGTTTTAGATAAAAAAAATTTGTCAACTTACAAGGATTCAAAATTAGAAGAGTTAAATTACTAGTTTTGAGAAAAACGAGTTCAAATTTCGAGTCTATCATTAGCTCCCATGGTAATAAAAATTAAGACCCTAACAAATATTATTATTATTATTACGTGTTAAAATTAAAAAAAATTTCATATTTATAAAATTAAATTATTATATGACACTCTGAAAATTGTTTTTCATCAATAACAAAATTCAAAAATTTTAATAATTGTTAAAAAAAATAACGATTATTTCCTAAAAGAAAATCTATAAAAACAAGAGTCCCTTTTTGCGAATGTCTACATATATTTTTAATACCTACTTGACAAATGACTAATGACTAATAAAAAAAGTTTGAACTCTAAAGGTTACTTGAGAGTGCATAGAAAAGTTTTATAGTACCTCATCTTGAACATTTTTGACACGTAACTGTTCTTCTGTAGTATCAATGGCGTCAACCAACGAATGAAGTACTGCGGCATTACTGTGACCCTCTTTTAAAGTATTAAGACTTTCTTCATATTCACCAACAGAATTTCGTTTTCTCCTTTTGGCTCTAATCTCGTGCTGTTTTAAATAAATAAATAATGTTTATCATTTCTTATGTGAAAATTATATTTAAATTGAGGGTTGGATTTTATAAAGGAATATAGTTTCTGTCATATATTTTTTTTTAAATTCCCTATGATAATTCCAATACTGATATAGCTTGTTTTTTTTAAATAATAATAAATATTAATGAATCTTCAAAAATAGGATAGTGAGGGAATATATTTTACCTCATGCAACTCTACTGATTCATTACTAGTTTCCATGATTATTACATCTTCATTTGTTGAGGCTGACGAAGAAGGTTCCCATTGTTTAAACTCATGTTCAGATTTGGATCTCAATTTATCAGCATATTCCTGGACACATGTGAATGAAATTTTAATTTTCTAATTTTATGTTGAAAAATACCCTAAAATCAGAATTATTTCAGTGTGCATCATATTTTTAAATAGGTTACATACCTGATACTTAGTGCTTATATCTCCAGTTTTTGAAGTTTTTCTTCTAAAAAGTGTTGTTCTTGGAATTTGTACATCAGGTTGCAGGAGATATTTTTTGTAACTTACAGGCACTTGTCTCCACATAATGAATATAACCCTGCAATTTTGAAAATGACATAATTGAATACAAAAAATTACGTTACTGTTAAATGGAGTCTCATTTAATGGTTTTTTTTCTTTTTAAAAAATTAAAAATTATATTTCTCAAGAAGTATATTTTTAAAAAATATATGTTAAATGGGATATTGTTAAAACATCCTAAAAGCTCATTAAGTTTTTCTCTAAACCAATAATACTTTTAAGATGAAAAATCAATGAAGGGCATAGGAAGCTAACCATGCAAAAGTTGTCCCCGCATATATTAAGTTCATATTGATGCCATATTATATATATTTCTACCAAAATTTATTTATTTATTTGGATATATATACGGGCTTTGCCCATTCGTACATTGTACTAAATATAATTAGAAGTGTGATAGAATTCATTACAAAAAAATTAGTTGGCTGCATTTACATCATTATTATTATTATCATAAATAATTGCTCGCAAACTTGTTATAAATGAATTGATTGAAACACCAAAAAAATCAATGACACCGTTAAACTCATTTGCCTCCCTTCACAATCTACAAATTACTGAGTTATCAAGATAATTGGTTCTAGCAAACTGAATGCTAAACAATTGCGGATGTCTCGTAGGTCTTTGTGGAATATGAAAATTAAATAATCGCAATAAGCTAGGACAATTGATAAAACCGTTAATAATTTTAAATAAAAATAATAAATCAGCATATAGAAATCTCTGAGATATGGATGGTATTTTGAGTGATACTCTTAAGTCAGTATAATCGTGGTTATGATAATCAAGTGCAATACCAACTTGTTTAGCTATAAATCTTAAAAACCTATTTTGGACTCTCTCAATATCCGTTATTAAATATGTTTGACAAGGTCTCCACAACGCAGAAGCAAATTTAAGTATAGGCCTAACCAGTGCAAAATACAGCGCTAGCAAGGCCCTCAAACTATGGAACTGTTTTGCATTCCTCATGACGAAACCCAGAGCTCTAGTAGCTTTGTTAACTATATTTACGATGTGGTCAATGTACGAAAAACTTTCATTAAGTAAAATTACTAGGTCACTTATCATGGACACTCTGGACAATATACTACCATTAACTTTATAATTAGAAATAATTAATTTGGAAGATGACGAAAATGAAATTAATTTACATTTAGATACATTCAAAAAAAGATTATTTTTTTCACACCACAACTGCAATTGATTAATGTCATATTGCAATTGCATATGGTCACATTCATTAGAGATTGGAACAAACAATTTTAAATCATCAGCAAATAAAAGAAACTTACAAAATCTAAAAATATTAATGTCATTGATAAAAAGTAAAAACAGTAAAGGTCCAAGATTCGAGCCCTGAGGAACTGCAGATGTTGGGTAAAAAACATCAGAATACTCAAAATCTACACGTACAGATAACGTTCTTTTTTCAAGATAACTTGCAAGCCATGTAAGCGAATTCTCAGAAAAACCAAGAGCCTCGAGCTTCGCAAGAAGGATGCCATGGTCAACCTTGTCAAATGCCTTAGCGAAGTCCATTCAAGCGGGAAAATAGCACAAGAAAGAGACCAATTGAATAAAATATAGAGTGGTTCAAGTAACGCGGCACAGCATTTATCTCAAGATGGAGGGTGGAATGCTATCAGGGCCACTACCCTTATTAATATTTAACGCTTTAAGCTTTAACATTATTGTTTCCCTTGATATTTGATTTAAAGTGACAAAATTGTTAATATTTTTACTAAAATCAGAGGCTGAGAAATTTACTGAAGGCTGTGTATAAACAGAATTAAAAAACGCTTTAAAACAATTCGCACTGTCAATTTTAGTGTTTACAGTGTTTGGTCCATATATTATTTCATTCGGAATTCTCGAGTTACCACTTAAATTGTTGACGAACTTCCAAAATTTCTCGGGATTGGAAGTAATGATTATTAATTTACATGAATTTAAACCCCTAATTCGACTTCCTTTGGGAGTTATGGAGGGGGAAAGAAAAATAAAAGGCAAAAATTCAATTTTCTCAAAAACAACTTGATCAATTTCAATAAAATTTAAATATGTTATAAATATAAGAAAGAAAATTATTATTATTTCAAAAATTTTGAATCTAAAATCTCTTGAAATTCAATTATTTCTAAAAATACTATCTGACACTTTTTCAAAATTCAATTACTTATAAAATTTCTAAACTCAAATCTCTTGAAATTCAATTATTTAAAAAAAATCTTTAATTAAAATAAAAATTGGAGGTGTCATTTTAAAAAAAGTGCAAAAAAATGTATTTGAAATTTTCAAAAAAAATTTTTGGGGGACTGTTTTTTGAAATTTTTTTTCCAAATTGTCTTACTCATATTTGTATCATATTTAAATTTCATTGAAAACGGACAAGTGCTTGTCAAGAAAAATGAGTTTTCTGATTTTTTTGGCAATAAACTCATTTTTTGGAAAAGTACATTTTTTAAAAATCTAGAAAAAATATATGTTAAAGGGAACATACTAGGGTGATATTTAAAATAAAAATTAGAAGTGTCACTAAAGAAAGTGCAAAAAGAAATTTTTTTTAATTTCAGAATTTCTTTTTTGGGGATTATTTTTGGAAAAATATTCGAAATTTTTTTTTCTTTATTGTCGTAATTATATTTATAACATATTTAAATTTCATTGAAATTGATCAAGTGTTTTTTGAAAAAAATGAATCTATTTATTTTTCTCCACCTCCCGCACCATAACTCCCAAAGGATGTCGAATGTGGGGTTAAAACTTACGTAAATTAATAATCATATTGGTAGAAATATATGGCATCAATATCAGCTTAATATGTGCGGGGGCAACTTTTGCATGCTTAGCCCCTTATGCCATTTTAGATAATATGTCAATAAGTTTTAATTATATTTCATCTGTGAAAAAGATAGTAATTTATAATTTTTGCAAAAGACCGACAAAGTGGTCACTTCTCTTAAAATTGGGGTTTTAATGAATTACTCGGTTTTTTACAAACTCAATGGTTAGACTCGATGTATTACATTATTAAAAATTATTATTTATTAATGTAAAAACAAATATAATTTAATTATTAAATAATTGTTAAACTAATAAATGGTTCAATTATTTTCAAAAATAAAAATTTTGAATTTCAATTTTTAGACCTCCATAGAAGGCAGAAATTTACAACGCAGATCGACAAAGTAGTCAATTTTATTTTTTTTAAATCAAAGAAAATAAATACTTAAAGTAAAAATAAACTCCTAAATACTGAGTAATTACACTTGTAAAACCCTATATGTTAATAAAATAATAAGAAAATCAAGAATTTTTCAGAGAAATTAATAAATTGAAATTATCTCGGAATTGAGAACCGACAAAATAATCACTTTTCTAGTGGACGAACACAACAAAAAATTTTAAATAATCAAATTTTTAATTAATTTTCAATTAAAAAAATTTTAGTTTGCTTAAATTTTTACTTAACCTAATTAAATTTGATTCATTAATAGATCACAAATAAATCTTTAGTAATTTTAATGAATATTATTGTTTTTCTGAATTTACTGTTATATTGCAAATGAAAAGCCAGAGTTAATTTTTGCTGTACTTATTTATAGATTTTTAAGTTAAGAATTATGTCCAACAATTAGAAAATAAAGTTTTAAATGAACATGTACTACATTTTATTCTAAAATGACGAAAATGACCAATGTCGCAGAAAAATACTAACCTCAAATATTTGTTACACTCGTCAAATTTTATACATTTAATTGAGAAAAATGCAGTTATACAAACCCAGTGATCTGCTATACGATGAAAGAAAATCCAATATCATCAAGCGTTTTAACAGGAGTATTTAACGCAAGTTTTACTGCGCTATTCATTATAATATAAAATTCACTTTTACACTACATTTCAACAATGTAAACTAATTTTCGTATAATATCACACTTGTTGGTATTTTTATACTTTTTATAATCCCTAAAAGCCTTTTATAACTATTTTTTATATGTAAATAGAATTTATATTGAAAAACCTCTGTCGCCAGTCGCATGAGTTTATAACACAAACACCAAAACTAATAATCAGTTAGAAGCTTCTTCTTCAATATATACATACAAGTGGTTGGATTGATTTCTTTCTTCCAGTTTCAAGTTCAAGTTCACGATCATGAACAGTAGTACATGCGCAGTTTCTGTCAGATACGAAGGCGCCTTTTCAGGAAGCAACACATACGATAGAAAAAGAGAGGCATAGTTATGTCTTTATCTATCTAATGCGTTGCTTTGACGACAGTCGTCTCATGAAACGACACCTTTATTACTGCCAAGAACTAGTCTTCATTACCGCCAAAAATTTTCTTATCAACTTTCTTGTTTCTGCTTTGTTCTACTGCAAGAAAAGTGGCATTAAAATTATTTATTCCTTATAAGCATAATGAAACTAGACATAAAAAAGTATTGTTGAAACTTTTTTGGGAAATATTCTTGCTTAATTTAATTAGAAATTGTAAAAAAATAAGATGTAGGAAACATAAGTTCAATTCTTTTTAATATGTGAACGTCCGAATGAAAAGGTATCATTTTGTCAGTTATAGATTCCGAGATGATCGCGATTTACTAATTTCCAAGGAAAATCTCGAAATTTTTTATATTTTGTTTTATTAAATTAATTAAATTAAATTATTCTGCAAAGTCTTAGGCGTCAAATTATCCAGTTTTCATAAATTTATTGCTATTTTAGGTATTTTCTTGTTTGAAAAAAGAGAAAAGGCATCATTTTGTCGGCATTTGTTATTTTCGAGGTTATTTTGAAAATTGGGGGAGGGGGATTCTAAATCTATTGATTTATCATTTTTAAGGTATTCAGAGATATTCGCATTCTTATCTTTAATTTCATTTTTCTCGAAATGGAGTTTTTGGCATTTCGGACTTTACAATTCTGTAATTCAGCGATTTTTGCACCAAAATGGGCGTGAGATCCTTCAAAAATTTTCCAAATTTAACAAGGAATTTGACCATATAGGTAAATCCAATAATGCCAAAGTGATACGTTTTCATTCGGACGTTTACATATAATGAAATTTCCGAAAGTATTTAATCGAGAATTTTTCAAATACTTATAAAGCATGACTGATAAAAATCATGATTTAAAAAAAACTATTTTTTTTACTTAAATCAGATTTCTTTAATTTAAATCAAATTTTCTAATAGTAATTTGTAATTATATATTTTTGAAATTGCTCGTTATTTTATATTAAAAATGATAAAACAGGGTTGCTACAGAACCTGTAAAACCTGGAAATGTTAAGAAATTTTTGAAAAAGGCCTGGAAATCCTGGAAAAGCAATTCAAATTCACGAAGCTGAAGTCTACAACGTTTATCATCAAGGATTAAAAAAAATTAATATTATTTTTCTAACAAGAAATAAAAACATTTACATTTTACAATTTTTTTTTTGCAAAATTGTTCATAATATTTTGTTTAGTTAAAAAGTAGACTAATTATAATAGAAAACAATTACTTTCTTAAAAATCGTTGATCATAAACGTTGTGGACTTCAGTCAGGTTTCAAATTCTTGTAATTTTCACTTCTTTAAAGGTTTTACTTTTCTTACAATTTTATCACGTTTTAATAAAAATATGTTTTATAAACATTTAGAAAGTATAAAAATAATTATATTTATGATTCTTTGGATGAAAAAAATTAAATACTGATATATATTTTTCTAATTTTTAAAATTTTAAATTATAAACAAAAGTATTAATTTTTTAGCCTTGTTGTTTTCTAATGTATTTTTCAGTTCCGAATGTATTAAAATAAAAGTTAAAAATATACGCTCAATATCAGTTGAACTGGTTATAAAAAGCGCGCTTATGTAAAATGATTTAAGAAAAATAACAATGATTTTTATTTTTAAAGAAATATTCAAAAAAATGTATTAAAAAACTTTTTTGATATTTATTGTGATTTTAATGATTGCCGCCCTGTTTTAAAAAATTGCAAATTACTTAAACAATGTAATTTTCAAAAACTTTCAATTTTATAGTGCTTTACATTTAAATTTGTTAAACGATTCATGTAAAAAATGTTTTCTTAACATTATTTTTCCTTATTCTTCTCTAAACCATTTACAGAAAATTTTTTGTATAACGAAGACAAGAAAATAATTCTTTACGCTATTTGGTATACAAAAAAATTTGGTTTTTAGTCCCAACTACGCGGCTATTATACCTTTATATGGAAATTTACATTTAAATCTTCATGTCCACAACAAAACGTATGTGTTAAAAATTGTTTTTTTTAAATTTGGAATTTCAATGAAGCGTAAAGTAAAAAAGTCGCGTTTCTCTGGGTCAAATAGCCCCGGCTGATTCTTTGGGGCGAGTTTTGGGCCTTTTTTCACACGGTTAATTAATGAAAAATGTAATTTGTAGACCTACAACTAAGTATATGAAATAAATAGTTCTTAAGTGACTCATTAAATTACGAATCGGATTGAAATATTTAACAAAATAATATTTAGAAAATTGAATTTTCGCTACATTGGTTTTAGAATGTTTTTTTAATTTATTCAATAACCGGTATTTTTTGCACAACCGGGGTTTTTTTGAAAAAACTGCTTACAAAAATAGTACCAGTATTTTAAAAAAACCAGTATTATTTAAAATACCGTTTTAAAAAAGAAAACCGTAAACCGGATTTCAAAACCGAAAATCGATTTCCAAAAATTCTGGGAAAGAAACCGGTATACCGGTTTTCCTCACAAGCCTACCAGGTATTTTTACCTCTATTTATACCATTCAATTATTTACAAATTTTGAATTGTTTTATATTTCTTTAACAAAGAAACAATATTTCAAGAATATTATGTTAATAATATTTTGACGTGATATTGTCAATATAAGTATTGTCGAAATTCTCGCCATTGATTTTAATGATTTCTTAGTATAAAATATTAAAAATCATTTTAATGATTTAGGGCTGCAATGATTTTAATCTTTTTGATTTAAATCATAATTTAAATCAAAAAAGTTTTTTCATAAAATTTTCTGAATATTTCTTTACAAATAAAAATCATTGTTATTTTAATTAAATTTGAATCATTTTACATAAGCGCGCTTTTTATAACCATTTCAATTGATATTGAGCGTATATTTTTAACTTTTATTTTAATATATTTAAAACTACAAAATGCATTAGGAATCAAAAAGGCTAAAAAAAATTTTTTTAATTTCAAATTTTAAATGGAAAAAATTGAAGAATAAAAATCAGTATTTAATTTTTGTCATCCAAACAAGCATAAATATCATTATTCTGCTAATTTCCTAATGTTTTCATAACAGATTTTTTATAAGAAAGTGATAAAATTGTGAGGACAGTGAAATCTATAAGAACTGATTTAGTCATTTCTTAATTAGATATTTTCAAAAAAGTGTAATTTTGAACTTTTTACAAGAATTTGAATTGCTTTTAAATAAGTTATCAATACTTTCTATTGTTCTTAGTCTTATTTTAAAGGTGATTCGCTACATAATAAAAAATGCGTATAAGAATTAACGAGTAATTTTTTCCTTAAAAAAGCGGTCTGTCGAAGTTGTACCATACAAAATTAAAAATTTACTACTGACTTATCTCTGGCAAATTTTTGTAAAAATTTAATGACACTTTTGTGAATTTTTTTTTTAATATTTATGAAATCACTTCTTATGTTTTATTTTTCTCATCATTTCATCACTTTTTAATGCCTTTATTACTGATTTTATCATTTTTAATATAAAAATAGAAAACCATTTAAATAACAAATATTTAAAATTAATATTTTAAAAGTTGATTGAAATAAGAAAAATTTGATTTAAATAAAAGAAATTGGTTTTTTTAAATTTTATATAAATAAATCTTATATTACAATATATATAATATCTCCCTACTTGGGAATTCTTTTGAAATTTTAAATTTACCAAGACTTCTTTTCAAATAGAAATCAGGGCCCTGGCGGATCGCTCGGACTGGAAATGGACCGAACTCGGTCCGAATTAGGAATTGTATTTCCTGTTTTATTTGTGTACTGTTTACTATTTTCAGATGATGAAGACGATATTAAAAAATAAGTAGCTAAGAGGCATCGAAAGCCCACTATAAAACTTATAGAATCTTTCAGCCAAGAGCATGACGAGAAAAGAAGTAGAAAAGATGAGAAGGTAAAATTTGAATGGTTTTTTATGACCTAAACTGAAAAAAAAGTTAATTGGTAAATTACTTAAAACAATTTTTTATTTTCTTATTTGAAAAAATTTATAACCCCACATCAATGTTTTTAAATAATTATTCCTGCTTTAATTAAACGCTTCAGGTGTAAAAAAATGTTAAAATACTCATTCGAAGGTCGCTTAATAAGTTGTGAAAATGTTCAAAAATGAACTTTTTTAAAAATGGTCAAATTTATAAGATACAGGGACAATTTTGATCCAATGTGAACATAATGGGTTTTAAGTAAAATTAATGAATTTACATTTTTTAGATTTCAAAAATGGATTCTGCAAAAATGGCAATAAACAGGGCTATTCTCGATGCAGTGCAACATTCGCAAGCTGGAAGCAGCAAGGTATTATATATTATTTACATACATCTGTTTATATTAATTAGGTTAAAGTTTTATCTAAATTACTCAAAAAATTATATATATATATATATATATATATATATATATTTATACGTTTTAAAAAGAATTTGAATACAGTAAAAAAATGTGTCTATATAAAAATTTGTTTGCGCCCTCCTGTAAAAGCAGTTAGGTTTTTTTTAGAAACGAATTTCGGTCGGCCGCCAGAGCTGGTTCGTTGACCCATGGTAGACCCAACTATGGCTGATGACAGTCAGCAGCCATAATCGGGCCAACCTTGGCTAATATAGTTGGGCCGACCGTGGGGGATAATGGTCGGCATGACTGCTACAACAGCAGTTGGGCCGACTGTGGCATCAACGGTCTACATGACTTTGGCACCCACAGTTGAGATACCTTTGATAAAGATAGTGATTGATAAAACTGGATGCTGAAATCTGAAAAATCTAATTCTTAATGGTCCGCCTAAGTTTGGCCGACGGTCGGATAAATTTTTTTCAAGATGCAGCTTATGAGACTATTTTTGTCGCTTGACTCACATGTGATTATCGTGTTCGGCTACGATGCGTAAAGTGCGAGTTCGATCCCTGCGAGCGTCAAATATTTTAATATGGTTGTAGGATTTCGTTTAGTGATTAAATACATAGTGT
Organism: Leptopilina myrica (nomen nudum); assembly: GCA_032872475.1. Lineage (NCBI taxonomy): Eukaryota > Metazoa > Arthropoda > Insecta > Hymenoptera > Figitidae > Leptopilina > Leptopilina myrica (nomen nudum). The sequence goes on from CM065461.1 coordinate 3,818,066, forward strand.
GAATGAAAAATGAATTTAAAATAATATATGTTATTTGTGTAAATAATTTTGCTAATTTAATGCCGATGATCGGAAAAATTTTGACAGCTAAGGTTGGCCCAAATATGACAGCTATGGTCGGCCCGATTATGGCTATCGACCGTCGGCAAAGATAGTCGGCCCACCTTTGGCCTTTTTTGCTTTGGCCTTGGTCGGCCTGACTATGGTACTCATAGTCAACCCAAGTAAGTCGACCATAGGTCGGCCGACGTTTTCAATTCGCTAGTTGGCATCACCTGCGTCTGCCATAGGTGGGACAACGTTATCAATTCGCACCTGGGCATACAAATTTTTTAAAAATCAAAAATCTACAAATTATTAGGGTTCCGTACACGGTAGAAACCCTATTAATTTCGGTGTGGCAGCATAACAATGTACCCCACTCTTGGGACTCACCGAGAGGGTATTTTCTAAAAAAAAGGTGTATAATCAAATAATACATTATTCAGGTTGATCTTAATATCAACTTTTGCGAAAAACTCAAAATTTTGAAAAATTTATTTAATTTTAACCAAAGCACGTGTAATCCCAGGTTAAAATCCCCGTACAGGATCCTTAAAGGATCCTTTTGGGATCCTGTGCAGGTCCTATGCAGGATCCCTACCGGATCCCGTACCCGTCCTGTACAGGATCCCGACCGGATCCCGTGCAGGAAATTGGGACAAGGTTCCTCTGCATGTTCCGATGCAGGAACCTTAGCTATCAAAGGTTTCTAGAAAGGTTCCTGTACAGGAACACTTGCAGGATCATGTACAGGAAACTTTGTAAAGGTTCCTGCACAGGAACCTTTACAGTTTTGTAAACTGCAGGTACTTAAGTATAAAGGATCTTGTAAGGAACCCGTAAAGGATCCTACACAGTTTCCTCAATTAATTTATTTATATTTTTAACTCCTGCGCAGTAGTTTTCTATGAATTTCTCGAATGCGCAATACATTTTTCTGCCCAACATTGTTATAAGAGCCTAACATATTAAAATATGAAGTCTATGTATATCAAATGTTGCTTAACAAATAAAAATTAAAAAAATTAAAAAGTTTCCTGTACATGATCCTGCAAGTGTTCCTGTACAGGAACCTTTGATAGCTAAGGTTCCTGCATCGGAACCTGCACAGGAACCCTGTTCCAATTTCCTACACGGGATCCGGTCGAGATCCTGCATAGGACCTGCACAGGATCCCGAGAGGATCCTTTAAGGATCGTGTACGGGGATTTTAACCTGGGATTCCCCTGTCGCTCACAATTTTTTATCTATAGAAACCTGCAAATTTACACACCTATTTATTTTTACGTGTAGTTAATAGGAAAAACATAGCAAACATAATTGAAGTTGATTTTCGTATTGATTTTTACGAGAAACTAAAAATTGTTGTAAAATATTTTAAAAATACGTGTTCCCCTTTTTAGCGCTCACAACTTTAGACTACAGAAAAAATATATCAAAAAGGATGGGAATTAATGTTTATAGCGATTTCTGCAAAAAAAGTATAATTTTTAAAATATTAAAAAAAAAATTTCATACTTTAAAGAAATTTGTTTACTTTATACATATCACTTAAAAATTTTTACTAAATAAGGCAACCATACGATGAGATTTTACAATTTTTGATCAAATCGCTAAAGAAAAATTGAAAAAAGATCAAATAAATGAAATTGTAAGTAAAAATCTGGTGTTACGGAATGGAGTTACGGAATGGGGTTTTAACACCAGGTTTCATTCAAAATTTTAGTTATTTTCCTAATGATTTGAATTTTTCCTTAAGAATTTGACGAAATTGGTTCAATCTTATCGTATGAATGGTAAAAAGTTTTTGAATTTAAATCAATTTTTCTAAATTTGAAATGGCATTTTCAAAAACGTGTAAGTGTGTAAGTGCATTTATTTCAATTATTTATTTATTCATTTTAACACTGTTAATTTACTTTCATTTTAAGGAATCGCCGCCCAAAATGCCAAGTACCTTGGTTAAAAAGAGAGCACTTCTATTAGCCCATCAAGAAAACTTTATTTTTCAATCAAATGATACTGGACATAAGGAAACGGTGAGAATTGGAATCGCAAAGAATCAAAATTCTGCAAAACCACCGCCACCATTAAATCAAGAAAATGGACATGTTCTACAAAGACCGATGGAAGAAGACATTGAAAACAGAGAGGATGTTAATCAACCACCTATAGGAAGACCGATAAATCATGAGAACAGACAAGGGGGGGGTAATGAGGGACAACAGGAACCATTAAATCAGGAAAATGGACTTGTTCTACAAATACCGATGGAAGAAGACATTGAAAACAGAGATGATGTCAATCAACTACCTATAGGAAGACCGATAAATGATGAGAACAGACAAGAGGGGGGCAATGGGGGACAACAGGAACCATTAAATCAAGAAAATGGACTTGTTCTACAAAGACCAATGGAAGAAGACATTGAAAACAGAGAGGCTGTTAATCAACAACCTATAAGAAGACCGATAAATCATGGGAACAGACAAGGAGGAGGCAATGGGGGACAACAGGAACCAAGAAATAGAAGGCCACTCGAATTTAATTTCGAAAACATCAACCACCAGGTACGTTAATATACTTTAATTATCTAATATTTTAAGGATCACAGTTTGTCCCCTTTTCCCCTTTTTTCTCCCCTTAAATAAAAAAATTCCCCTTTTTCCCCTAAAAACAGGTATTTTCTCCCCTTTTGCCCTTTTTTCAGTCATTTAATTAATATTTTTTTTGTAAAAGTAAAAATTTGCTATACAAGTTTTTTTATAATTATTTAGTTTTGTGTAATTTTCAAATAGCTCGCAAAATTTTGCGTTGAAGCTGAGTTGAGTTAAAAAAAACAAATGGTTTGTTTTTAATCCAAAAAATGTATAAACAATTGACAATGTGAGACGATGCTTATTATTTATTATTTTTATTCTTATTTAACAAAGGGGTTATACTTAAATTACGTAACGCTTTTTTCTGGGATTTTAAGCCCCCCCAACTTCCCCTATGTAACAAAATATTCCATACATTAGCGCTTTTTTTCTGTGTATTACAAATATCCTAGACCCCTTCCTCCCCCATGAAGCGTTACGTAATTAAAGTATGGCCTCAAATCTAAATTGTTTTTAATGTTAGGAAATTTAAAAGAAATTTTCACAGATTAAAATATTCTTTTAATCTGTTTATTTTTCATGACTTTTTTTCTTATATAAATTAACTTAAACTCTGAACAAAAAATTGATTAAAATTAATAATAATTGTTTCTCTAATTCATGAGAAATAATTTTATATGAATAAATTCTAATAAGTACCTATATTTTTGATTTATTTAGAAAGTTATTTTTCAAACTAAATGTCAACAAATTATATAAATTTTAAAGAATTTATTAAAAATATTGTTTCACGTTTGGAACTGCTTATGAGGGAAAAGTGTTGTTGTTTCGAAACAAGATGCTATCAATCTTTATACATTTATTTAAAAGTAAAAATTGCGAATTAATTTTTAACAAAACTTTTTAACTTTTTCACATTTATAATTAGAACAAACAAATAAAAAAACTGGACTTTTTTTACTTTGACGCAGTTTCTGAACAAAATTTAATATAAGTTTAAAAAACCATAATGTTAAGGTTAAAATAAAACAAAAACTGATGATCATTTAGAAAGTGTTTTTTTTAAATAAGACTGATTTAATTAGAAGAGCTCTATATAAAAGAGAAGAAAAAAAAATTAGTTTAAAAAAATCAAATTATTAATTTTCTTTTTTTATAATTCTGTGAAAAGATTCGAATAAACGAAACTGTAAGTTTTCACGAGGATATATGGGAGGATCTAGTAAATACGAGAAAACCAACCATTCTAATAAGAAACATAGCAGTGGCAATATGCAAGGACGAGTTGAAAAATAAATGTTTAAATTTAAAGGCACGTGAACGCACTGCGGGTCAAGTAAGGTCCTTGTATTCACCCTGCAAATTGGAAGCTCTTTACGGTATATTTAATAATACATTACATTTTTTATTTCTTTGACACTGATTTTAAGGGGTTACGTACACTTAAGATTTTCAATTAACGGATTTTTTTAAATGCATTTTCTAAAAGTATACCATTTCAAAAGTATTCTCTGAAAATTCGAGACAAATCTGACTATTATTTATGGAGATATAGAATTTTGAATGGAGCCGTCTCAACCGTTAGTTACTGTGGCCAGGCGGCGGTATTCAAAAACTTTGAACTCGTTTTTTTTACAATAATTTTTTTATAACTGAAAATGTGAGTAAAATTTTGGTCAAAATACAATTTTTGACTTTCGACATCCGCCATTTTGCGAAAAATCAAAATTTTTCAAATCCCTTCGTTCAAGTACCGCATTATATCATTACCTAACGATTTCTTCTTCACTATAATTTCAGAAAATTTTCTTGAAATATATATATTTCGTGTGGAAAAAGATTTGTTATTAATTATTTTTATGTTTTTGTCTTGGCCACAAAAATTCCTGCTTGCAACATTATACAATGTTTACAGATGTTGTTCACGATCGGTTCAACAGAAATAACGTTAGAAAGAGCCGAAAGCAAATTATAAAATTGTGCAATGAGAAATTATCCTCGAAAATATCAGATCTAAATGCCGACAAGGTGAATGCGAGGGAACTCCGACGTCTACGAGCTTTGGCTGATCGTCTTGGTGGTAATAATTTTTTAAAACAATTTTTGCAAATAATTAAAGTTTATAAAATTGTGTTTCTCTAAATTAGTAATATCAAAACGTTAGTAACTTTGTTATTTTTTTGTCTTGGATTTATTATATTATATTATTCAGAGAAGTTTAAATTTATTTGTACAGTTAATTTTATTTTTCATTGTAAAAATGAAGATTAAAATTTTCGACTTTTTTTACCCAACTTTCACGACTTGCATAGACTAAGGAAGCATGTGTATATGAATGGTCTTGAATTATTTAAATTATATAACAAAATACCATTCCAATGAGCTCCAGAAAACTTGTTTTTGAGAAAAACGCGTTTAAAGTTTTATGTAAGAAAAAATCATTAAAATTTTATATTTAGCTTAAATTTGCAATACCTGCGCCATACATTTGTCCTTAAGAATCAAGGGCACCGCGCGGATGTAAAATATAAACTTCTAAAAAATTTTCGGCTATAGTGATTATTGTTTCTTATTTCTAAAACCGTAAGACACTTTTTTAGCAAAAAAAAATTTCGATTTTTTGAAAGTTTCACAGTACTCTAACCCCTTAAGATTTGAGCCGTTTTATATTCATTAAAAAAGCAGATGTCGCACAATTCCCGCCGGTAGTGTATATTCTCTTAAGGGAATGTCCAAGTTGTGATTTTGAATGTAAACAGTCCCCTTGTTATTGTTTACATTTTTTTACATTTTCAGAAAACGTAAAAAAATGTAATATTTGCTTGGTATACATTATAAAATGACAAATAATGAAGGAAAATGTTAATCAGAACGATAATTAGTAACAAAAATAATAAAATAATAATTATTCCAATAAGTAATTAATTACGATCAGGCACTTGTTCACATGTCGCCTCAGAGATGGCGCCATAATTTCTATTTGCTACTGTTTTTGACATATTGCCATTCACAGTAGAATTTTTTTCTCCGTGCTGTGGGACTTGTTTGCGCGAGAATGGGGAAACGACTTTTGGTCGTTTACTTTGCTAATTGTGCAAATAAAGAATATAATTTTTTTTAATCATACAGTTAAAAAGTATTATGAAAAGTACAAAATTCAATTTGATTACTTTTATTAGCGCACTGTCATTCTAACCTCATGTATAAAAAATGTCAATTATTGTTTACTTTTGTGTTGGACGGATTTTTTTATTATTCCCAATCTAACGTGGCACAAATTTTATGAAAATGTTGTACAGAGTTCAATTTCAACTTGTATTGAAAAAACAGTGTAAACACACAGCACTTTAAGAATATTTCAGGCTGTATTTTTATCTTATGTTTCAAGCATATAGAGTGTATATTATCATCGACAATCAATTATTACACTTTAAAAATCGATTTTTTGACACATGAAAATAATTAATCACATTTTCAAGCTCTAAACATGTAATTGCAGCGAGTTTTTTCAATTGGTTTTTCTTTGTAGTGGCAAATAGAACAATGCACGTTCACGTAAAATTTCTAATTTTCGATGCGACAATGCATACAAATGTTTTTTCAGATTGCGTAAAATAAGATTCAGATTACTTCCATTTTCATAAATATAAAAAATTACCAATAACTAAACCTATAACTCTATAAGATAGTTTATAATTTTTTGGTTATATTTACATGGACAGAAAAAAAGTTTCTTTTCATAATTTTCAATTCATTTGAATTATTATTATTATTAACAACTGATTATAAATCGATTTAAAATTTTGAAAACCGAATTTTTTAGGTTAGTAAATTATTTCTCATAAAATGCATTTTAGAATTTTTTTTCTTTTTTTATATATAAATAAATTTAAATAAATACACATATGGAAGTATTTATATACTACCATATAAAAACTACAAATTTTAACAAATTAATTTACACAACACATAAACAGTGTATTGTATAGTAAAAAATATGTAATTTGCAAATTTTTTAATGTCTTTTACTTTTTATTTGTATTTATTGAAAGAGGAAAAAATGTAATTTTTCTCTTTGAAAAGTATATTATATCTATAGTTTTTCTATAAATAATTTTCTGCATTTATATTGCGTAAGATACTTGGCATTTTTTTATATTACATTTTAATTTTGTGTTCAAAAACAAATGATTAAATCGTTATAAAATCCTCTCCAAAAATTATATTTTTTAAATAGATTCATTCACTATATTTAAGAGAAGATCAATATTTATTTACAGCAGTGCTTTCTTGACAAAAAAAGTAATAACAAAATTACTAAGCTCTAAAAAATTTGTAGCTGTCAAGAATGCTGCCTATAATTAGCAAATTACTTTACTTTTATTTCAAGTTGATATACTGTGTTTTAAATTAATATCTACTTTTTTGTAGTTTACGTTTAAATTTTACTAATACAATGTAAAAAATTCAACCATATTAATTAATTAATATTAAAGTAAATTCTTGCAATTATGGTTGAATCGTGCACGGTACATACGTGACAAAGTATTTACTATTTTAAAAATTATTTAAAAAAAGGTTTGATACTTTTGCCACGTATACACTGCTTTTATAAAATCTTATTTACTTGACATTATTTTTATGTGTTCATAAAGTGAATTTTTTTCTTCTCCAAAATTAAAAAATAATTATTCATTCGATACCATTTAGAAAAAATCAATATTTATTTATAGCAGTGTAAATAATTTAATAATTTCACATATAGTGATACCGTGCACGTAAATATTGTAATAATATTATTTTTACAGCAAGATTATGCAATTATTTGCATAAAAAATGTTTTATTTTTGTTCCACTTGACAGGAAAGCTAATTACAAAATTTATAAGTGCTAAAACAATTTTTAGATGTCAAGAATCCTGCTTCATATTAGTAAATTACTTTACTTTTATTTCAAGTTGATATACTGTGTTTTAAATTAATATCTACTTTTTTGTAGTTTATGTTTAAATTTTACTAATACAATGTAAAAAATTCAACCATATTAATAAATTAATATTAAAGTAAATGCTTGCAATTATGGTTGAATCGTGCACGGTACATACGTGACAAAGTATTTACTATTTTATCAAAAAAAATGTTTTCATTCTTTTGCCACGTATACACTGCTTTTATAAAATCTTATTTACTTGTCATTACTTTTGTGTTCACGATGTGAATTGATTTCTTCTCTAAAATTAAACAATAATGATTCATTCGATACAATTTAGAAAAACTGAATATTTATTTATAGCAGTGTATGTAATTTAATAATTTCACATATAGTGATACCGTGCACGTAAATATTGTAAAAATATTATTTGTACAGCAGGATTATGCAATTATTTGCATAAAAAATGTTTTATTTTTGTTCCACTTGACAAAAAAACTAATTACAAAATTTATAAGTGCTAAAATAATTTTTAGATGTCAAGAATCTTGCTTCATATTAGTAAAGTACTTTACTTTTATTTCAAGTTGATATTCACGAAAAATTTATTATCAGTTCAATTCTTTTTGCTTTTACAAGTAAAAAACCAATAATTGGGTAACTTGCGGAACCGTAAATTACGCGACTTTCCTAACTGTGTTTTAAATTAATATCTACTTTTTTATAGTTTACATTTAAATTTTACTAATACAATGTAAAAGATTCAACCATATTAATTAATTAATATTAAAGTAAATGCTTGCAATTATGGTTGAATCGTGCACGGTACATACGTGACAAAGTATTTACTAGTTTAAAAATTATTCAAAAAAAGTGTTGATACTTTTGCCACGTATTCACTGCTTTTATAAAATCTTATTTACAATTTAATAAAGCTCATTATATAAAATGTTTTTTATAGCAGTGTGTAAATAATTTAATAAATTCACATTCAGTGATACCGTGCACGTAAAGATTGTAATAATATTAGTATTATTTCTTACTGCAGGATTATACAATTTTTTACATAAAAGATGCTTTTATTTTAATTTATTTTTAAATAAATTTAAAGTCATTTCACGGTAACAATTTTTTTAAATATACACACAAACCTCTAAGACATTTAAATTTGATTTTTTAAATTAAATAAAATATGTATTATTATATTATAATAATTTATAATATTATATAGGTGGTTTTTAAATTATATTTACTTTATATAATTTTGTAAAACTTTTATTTATTATTTTGATTGCTAGTAGGATATAATTAAATTCAGGGAAAGAGGATGAGGAGAAGACGACGAGATTGATAAAATTAAAGGCACTTACCGTATCGATCTTGATAATTTTTAACACTGACCTTAAACTTTTTAAATAAAACATGTGAAACATTTCACATTTAATCTTGACACTATCACTTTCCACGTAAAGTATTTGAATTTATCTCACAAACCGTATGCCGATTATTTTACACAGTAGAACACACAATATTATTTAATATTCACGAATACATGGAAACTCACAAAAAATATCCAATCATCCTGTAATTAACTATAAAAATAATTTCCACGAATTGAAAGCCTATTTAATCAAACGGCATGCACGTAAAACAAGACTTTATGTGTCTCCACTTTCTCACGAATCTGATATAAAAAGGGTGATTCTTTCAAAAAAGACAAATCACACAAACGTGGTTGTTCTTTTTTAAATCAGACATTAATTTCAATTATTAAAGCGGATTTCTAACGCCATATTTTATTCAATACTTTAGTTAATTATTATTTTTATTTTTTCTTTAGTAATGTGGTCGAAAAATGTTAAAATTTATTGCACGATTGTCATCATTTTTATTTAATTAAATTCTGATTACTTTAAACAAATACACCGTTTACGCGTGATTTGTCCAATTAGAAAGAATCACTCATAAATGAAACAAACGGAAAAAACAAATAAATAAAATTACATTAAAGGCGCTTACACACTTCCAAATTTTTCGGCGAGCAGCGAATTTTCACGGTTGTGAAAACTCACGTCACTAAATATGATTGGCTCTGACAAAGGTTCATTTTCACATAGCTTTTTGCAGAACCAATCATATTTAGTGACGTGAGTTTTCACAACCGTGAAAATTCGCTGCTCGCCGAAAAATTTGGAAGTGTGCAAGCGCCTAAACAACTCTCTTGTCCAGATACTGAACAGCCGATGCTTCTAAAGCCGCTGATTTAATTAAACTAATACCTTTGCTTCCAACGGTGGAGGATTTAAATGGTTCGAGATGTTGCAGCGCTTTTGGTCGTTTAATATCTTGACTTAGGCTTATAAATTTTTAGTATTAATTCCGGTCTCTGCATATGCAAAACATTAAAAAAAATAATTTATTAATTATTTTAACAATTTTTTCAGTTGGTTAAAATTTCCATAGATTAATGCTTTAGATTTGAAAAACGCGAAATTTTTTTTTAGAAAAGTAAATCACTTAAACATTTTTTTAAATTAAAAATTTGAAACAAATAAAGTTTTAAATAAATATATAAGTACCTGTGCGAATTTGTCTCATATTGACAAATAGAAATTTTCATAAATACAAATTTCCCTGATAATTCAGAAACTCAATGGAAACAATGCAAATTGTAGTGTAAACCAGGAATTATGGTACATCCGGAATGTATTTTCAGACAACGTACCCAAAAATTGTTGATGATCCCAGTGCAAAATAATTGACAGACTTAATCTGAAAGGAAAGGCGATTTTTTAATGAATTTCCTTAATAATATATATTAAATTATAAAAAAAAAATTTTCGTTGTATGTAATTCGTTTTTTGTTGGAAGCTAATGGTTATTTTCTTGACGAAGGCAGAAAAGTTTTGAGATTCTTTAATTTTACGCCCACGTCAGGAAATAACTCTTTATAGTTCTAGTGCATTTTTCTCGTAGTAGTGCGAGGAAAACGACACTAGTCCAGTTTCTGACGCACTAGATATAGAAAATAAATTTTTAATGTTAACGCCGCATTGTTAAAAGATTTGAAGTAACCTCAAAATTATTGAAAATAATTAAATTTACCAAGAATCTTAGGCAAAATCAACTACCAATCAAAATTGTTGATAATAAATTAATTAAAAGAATTTAGAACTAATTTGTACACTTCATTTTTAAACTTGAGAGATTTCATAATTAAATCGTCTCCAATTTATATAGAACTTATTTATATTATTAAAAATAATTTATTTGTTGAAGAAACTAAGATAAAACTTTTAGAATTAATTGATTATTTAGACATTCCTCAATAAAAATTTTGGTTAGTTTTACTAGCTGCAGATTTTCTTACAAATTTCAAACAATGATTGATTTTAGAGAATATTTCATATAAAAATACTTTAGATAATACTAATTTCAGAAAAAAATAAATTTCGTGAAATGTCAATCAATATTTTTAAAAAATGAATTTTAAATAATTTAATAATTGTATGATATTTAAAATGTTTGGATTTTTAAGAATTTATTCGAAATTCGGGAACATTTGTATTTAAAAAATTTTAATTAATTTTGAAAATGCTCGAATTTTTAAAGATGTTTAATTAAAAGAATTTTACATAGCTCGAATTTTCTAAAATTTGTTTTTGAAAACAAAGAAAAAGATAACATTTAAAGTTTGGTTTAGTAATAATTGTTTTTTAAAGCTATTGCCGAAAAAAAATTAATAAAAGAACTTGAAAATTGTTTTGAAGCTCTTAAAAAATTGTAATAACGGTTAATTGTATATTCTAAAAATTAAAAAAATGAACTCGTTGGATACTTACTCTCGCTTTCCAAGGGCTTCTTGGGTGTCTGGATTAATTTGTATTAAACTCCGTTCCTTGGTGATTTCACTACTGAGTTTGTCGAGGTCCTCTTTGAACTGGAGTATATGTGTAAAATCTTAGTGACTTTTTATTTTATTCCAATCTTGAGTCAGTGTTAACAATATTGACAATCAGATAATAATTTTTCATTATTATTCCTACAACACTGATAACTACTGGTCCTGCAATTGCAAAATTTACATTAATCATAGTCAAATTTTAAGACGAAGATTTGTAAAAAAAATAGCATCTAATAAAAACTCAAAATATTGTTTAAAGAAAAGTTTTAAAAATGGCAAAATTATTTATGTTATTAATTTCACTATGTTTAATTTTCAAAGTATTTAAATGGCGATAGATTATTGTGTTTCATTACTATTAAAATGAAATTGACTGATATATAAACAATTACCTTCAGGTATGAAATCGATTGAAAAGTTTTTTTAATAAAAGTAAAATTAATAATTACTATCACTCACCGTTTTCATATTCAATTGTTGTCAAATAATAAAGAAGATGCTCCGTCTTTTATTTTTCCTAAAAGGAAAGATGCTGAGTCACACTATCAATAACTTTATTTACAATGTTATAAGATGCCTTCCGACCATTCTATCTCCAATCTTATCCTGCTTGTTTTGAAGTTAGGTCACAATTTTCGATATTTAGTCCCGAAACATCAGAAATCAACCAGAAACTTTTTCCCTTCGTCCGCGATATCTGTTAACAAAAATGTTTTTTCATTCTCTGTTTAATCAAAAAATAATATTCACAATACTTTCAAAAAATTAAAATAATCCGGGAACCACAAACACACACGTCACTCCGTCGTTAATGCTGACGTCACAATGTTATTCAAATGGGTCACGTGACCACGTTCACGTTAACGTACATGTTTTCGTAGGCATTCTGTTCTCTCCTTAAGGTGGATAGATATTCCATGGTACGCGTACGTGAACAGAAAACGTTAACCGAAAGCAGAAAATCATGAGAGTGAAAAGAACACTAATATCTACCTATCTCTTTTGCACATATAATTTTCTGCTTTCGTCGACGTATTTTGCTCATATAGGATTCCATGTGAGCAGAATACATCGACCGAAAGGAGAAAATCGTGAGACATGTCATTATTCTGTATCTACATACCAGAGAAAACGTAAGACCCAACGCGAAGCGCACAAAAATACTATGTATTTCCAGCGCGTTTTGCGTAGCGTCTCGCGTTTTCACTGCCATGTAGATAAAGTAAAGGCCTAATCACAACTGAGTCGGGTGCGGGAGAATGTTACGGGATATGTAACATTTGCATACATTTTAAGGTTAGGACGCTCATATCCCGCACACTGTAAAAAATCCTAAGAATATTACACACATTAAATGTGTCAATTTTACAGACAAGGGGAAAAGTGACGCATTAAATAATGTTATGTTGCCACATTGAATGCGGCACTTTTCCCTTGTCTGAAAAATAGCCACATTTAATGTGTGTAATATTCTTAGGATTTTTTACAGTGCAGTCGTCTCCCGCAACCGACTCAACTCTGCTAAGAGCTTTTTGCGTTGAGCAGTGAGTGCAACAAGGATAAAAGTATATGTATTTCTTTCTCTTTCTCATTATACAACACAAAAGACAGCGTCCAAACGCAAGCATGAAAACAACGCCTCACCAAGATAGAAAGGAGTCCTATGTTAGCGTCACGAAGTAGTATAAGGAGACCTCACGCCAATGCTTAGCAACGGCAAAAATCAACACATTTTAGGGGGGTTAGAGTTATGAGTATTTGCACCACTAGCAGAGGTTGCGTCATTACGGCTGAAATGTAAACCTTGGTCGCCATTACACTTCGTCGTATTTCTTTAATTTGTAGGTTATGTTCATATACAGTAGCAGACGAAAAATGTTAGTACAATACTTTAACCACAGAGGCGCAACCTCTGCTAGTGGTGCAATCTCCTGAGATCTCTGCCCCCCCCCCATGTGCATATTTTTATGTGGCGTGAGGTCTCCTTATACTACTTCGTGGTTAGCGTCTTACGTTGCGTTTTATAACTGGGCAGAGACAAATGGAGATATATATTCGCTATATTTGCACTCATGGTCTTGATAAGCTCTAAGCACAACTGAGTCGGTTACGGGAGATAACTGCGGAATATGGGCTTCCTAACCTCAAAATGTATGAAAATGTTACATATCCCGTAACCGTCTCCCGCACCTGACTCAGTTGTGCTTAGGCCATAAAGGAGGATAAGGAGATGAAACGGTCTATATTTATTGGCCCTCAAATGGGGGCGTCAGAGTAGTGGAGTTTTTTTTCTCCCTACTGTCTTTAGCGCCACATTAGGTAAAATTTAGAATTATAATTTATCGTCTGCAACATGTTTGTTTATGACATTTATGAGATGACTGCTGAATGAATCGAGACGCATGATTTTCCCCTAATCGCCAAGTGGTAGTAATTGTAATAATTGTAGTGAAATTAACATTTTACACTTTACAGGAAGTTGCAAATGTTTTATACGTAGAGAAAAGTTGTAAACAAACGTTACTAACGTCAAAACCATAAATTTTAGCATATTTTCAAATTCCTGTGAAGTGTAAAGTGTTAATTTCAGTACAATTATTTTATAGAATTCATTTCAATTACATATTTATGTAGATGGAAAGTTTTTAAAATTCATTAAATTTGCAAAATATTTAAAAGAAGCTATCTGACGTCATGCTCGAACTCGAAATATCTCGATGTAGTGAAAAAGCTTAATTGAATCTCTGGAAATAATTAGGGTTTTAAAGTGTTAATTTGATTATAGCTTTCAATAATTGTAAAACAATAAGTATAAGCAGTATTTATTTATATTTTTCATTGTTATAATATCATTCTATATATGTTTTACGCGGTTTCATTAGATTTCCTGAAAAATATAAATATTTAAAAAGAATTTGATAATCGGTTAATAAATAAAGGCTGTAGACCAGGGTTGGAAAATGACGCATCAATACATTAATGTAAACTACTTAGAAAACTCTTGACGTAAATTATCAAATAATATACATGTAAACAACTACGTAGATTACCTTAGGTAGTTTACGTTCCCAACCCTGCTGTACACTGTTTTGAATAGTAAATTGCAGATTGTGACGCATGACTTTCCCCTAATCGCCAAGTGGTCGAATGTTCAAATGGTCGAATCGTCATTTGGTCGAATACTTAAAACGTCGAATTGTCAACAAGTCGAATGCTAAAAACATCGAATCGTCAAATGGTCGAATGCTCAAAACGTCGAATCGGCAAAAAGTCGAAAAATTTGTTTGATTTAAGTTAACATTAACTTACATCAAACAAATTTTTTGACTTTTTGCCGATTCGACGTTTTGAGCATTCGACCATATGACGATTCGACGTTTTGAGCATTCGACCATTTGACGATTTGACGTTTTTTAACATTCGACGAAATGACGATTCGACGTTTTGACGATTCGACGATTTGAGAATTCGATGTTTTTAGCATTCGACGATTTGAGAATTCGATGTTTTTAGCATTCGACTAGTTGAGAATTCGATGTTTTTAGCATTCGACCAGTTGATAATTCGACGTTTTAAGCATTCGACAAAATGACGATTCGACGCTTTGGTATTCGACCACTTGGTGATTAGGGGAAAATCATGCGTCTCCAGATTTGAACCATTGTGGATCGCATCCTTAAAGCAGAGAAGCCAACGGGTGTTTTCGACGTCGTCGGTTGTACCGGTCAGTTGCCACAAAAAGGTGCTTATTTGAGACTATTTAGGTTGAATTATATAGTCTGAAATAAACAATTTGAGCACCTTAATGTGGCAACTGACCGGTACGACCGACGACGTCGAAAACACCCAACGCACTCACAACGTTTGCTCTAAAGGCCTTTCTCCAATAGTTTCCCAAAACTCTGCGTAGCGTTGTTTGCTATGGCAAACCTATTGTGCTTTGGCCTTTATATCCTCTATGATTCTATGAAACAGCGCACTTTTATTGCGCATGCATTTGAAACAGCGAATCACATTGTGGTATTTATTATGAAGGAAAAGAATCCTGAGCAACTTTGCGGTCCCACATAACCATCTTTAACATCATCCACGCATCAGGTGCAGGAATAAAATCGCTAGCGGAATTTTGGTAATTATTCTTTTTTATTATTCCAATTTCACTTTGCAGTAACTAAAGTAAAAAAATAGGATTTGTATATATTTATTTACTATTATTCATACATTTATTTACTTACTACTTGTAACTGATTATTAATTATTTTTATTTAGTGCCTAATTATATTTTTTAATTTAGTTTTTTTTAGAATTCTAAGCGAAGATGAGTCCCAAAATCAACAATAGAAGTATGTAATATTTATTTATTATTTAAATATATTTAAATTTCGACGTATATTTTACTGCATTTATTGAAATTATTTTCTTTTATTAATAATTTTATAAATTATTTATTTTGTAGAGTCTGGTGAAAACAAGGACACCGATGGACTTGGTTCAAATGACAAACGCCTTGTCGAAGCAGAGCAACGTGTTCTGCTTGCAGAGCAGAAAGCTGCCGAATTTGAACGTATAGCTAAGGAGCAGCAACGTTTAGTCCGCGAGTCGGACAAGCGACTCGAAGACGCTTTAATGAAGGAGAAAGAGGCTAAGGAGGAGGAAATTTTTTTGAAAAAAATAGCTGAATCAGAGGATCGAATAAAGAAAGCTAATAAAAGAGAAGAGGAGGCCAGAAAACAAATAAAAGAAACTGAAGAAGCTTTGGTTATAGAAAGAAAAGTGGAAGAGGCGGAGAAGCGAACTGCTGAAGCAGAGCAACGTGCGAAACGTCTGCGCGAAGTGAGTCATCATCATGGAAAATTAGAATTCCCATTAGATGATAATAGCGAGCCCGATAAAGAAACCGACTTCGAGAGAGAAATGAAGTCTCTTAAAGTAAGTCTTAATATTTTTAACCAATATAACTAAATTAAAAAACTAATTTAACTAATTCGCTAATACTAGAAATAAAAAAACTATTATAAATAAATTATAGTCAAATTAGTCAATTATTTAAAAATATTTTAATAAAATTGTCCGAAGGAAATCAATTATTTTAAATACAAATTTAATTTAATTTTTTAAAATTATACAATTACTCTTTTCGACTTTAATAAAATTTTCCAAAGAATTTAATAATTTACAGAAATATTTCTTCAAAAAAATTCTATTATATCGATAAATAAGAATATTATTCCCGAAAAGTCAATTATTTTGATGAATTTTAATAAAATTATTGGCAAAATTAAATTATTTTCATATAGTTAACAGTATTTATTACAATAATTCAATTAATTCGAAAAGTAAATAAATTTCTTCTTGGAAATTCAATTATTTAAAAAATGTTTAATAAAATCGTTCTGAAGAATTCAATTATTTATATAAATAATAAAATACTACACAGACATTCATTTATTATTAAAAATTTTAATAGAATTCTTTGTAAAATTTAATTATTTTTTAAAACTTTTCGCAATTCAATGATTTTTAATATCTATTATTTTCATAAAATTTCCAAACAGAATTCACTTGTTTAAAAAATTGTTGGTAAAAATGTTCGTAAGAATTCAGTTTTTATCAAAAGTAATACAAATTTATCAGGAATTTAATTATTTTGATTTAATTATTAGAATTTGCATAAAATTTGTCGAAGGAAATAAATTATTTACAATTTTTTTTAAATTCTTCACAAGAAGAAAAATTAGTCTGTAATAGATTTAGTGTAAAATTAAAACTGCTTTTTAACCCTTATCTTCTTATTATTTGAAATTTTATTAAATCTCTATTCAGCTGTATTTGTCTCATGTTATTGTTTACTCAACTGATTTAACATCTTATATTTCAGAAACTAAAAGGTCAACTTTATTCAAAACTAAATCTTCTGGACACTTATGGACGCGGCAAAAGCTATGGACGCGGCAAAAATTATGGACGTGGTAACAACGGATATGGACGTGGCAACGACTATGGACATGGCAGCGACTATGGATATGGACATGGCAACGACTACAGACGTGGTTCTCAAGGTGGACGCTTTGGAGGTGGTTATGAAACTGAATATGAAGATTGAGAATACAGCGGAAATTAATTTTTTTATACTTATTTTATTTTTTTATAATTTTATAGTTATTTTTCACAAAACTTTTAACAATTACAGTACTTTTGAATAAATACAATTGAAAAAATTTTCAGAAATAAATAAATAATATTAATAATAATTGAGTATTTAATTTAAACAAATATCCACATTTGAATTTTTTATTTAAACATTCTAGAAAATTTTAATTAAATATTTAAAGATAATTGGATTTTAAAAATATATTTAAAACATTTTAAATAATAGAAATTTATCAAAATTTTAATAAAAAATAGTGCTTTCAATCGACGCTATTACTGTGTACCGAAAGTATTTTTTTAACTCTACGCTTTACCAACATTCATAACAAAGACCAAAACAATTTTAATATTGTTGTATAGATATTTCCAAGGATTACCTTTTCTAGTAAAAAAAATTTTGTCCATTTTGTACAAATTTTTATAGTTCGATGCTTTTGAAATATTACATAAGATAAATACTTCTAAAACGGGAAATTATTAACAGGTTAGAAACAAAACTTATAGACGATTATTCATTATTTTTAATGCTAATAATTAATCGAGAAAATAAAAATAATATAATTCTTTTTAAGTAACATTAGTTTAAAATTAATCAAAAATAGAAAAGCTAATATTTCTGTTTCTTTAGAGACAATTTTCACTAGTTTAAATTTGCTAATATCCGAAATCAAAACAATATTCTCAAAAATTGTAATCAAATTCTTTAAAACGATTCAATTATTTCCAAAAACTATTCAAAATTCAATTATTTCAATATCTATTATGTTCATAAAATTTAGCAAAAGAATTCAATTATTTTCATAAATAATAAAATTTCCACATTACTTCAATTAATGTAGATCAGAATTTTTGAAAACATCAATTATTTAAGAAAATTTTATACAATTCTTCACAGTAATTCAATTACTTTCACTAATAATATTTTTTAAGGAAATTTCTTTTTATAAAGAAATTTAATAGACACAATTCTAAGCAAGAATTCAATTATTTGAAATAAAATTTTCATATTATTTATTACATTTCGAAAACATTAGGGGAAACCGGAGCTAAACCGGACAAGTAAAATATTTCCGAAACCGTGAGGAATTTCAAATCGTGTAAATAACCTATGAATGCGCAATTTCGTGATGCATTTGCTGCATGAGGTTTAAGAGACATACGTCCCTCCATCATTATTCTTGTAATAATAGTTGCCGTTAATGTGTGAAAATATCATTTTTTGAGGTAAAAGTAACAAAAATTTTTTCTCATTTTTTTGGGTTTTTATCGTTAAAATTAAAGTGCCAATTTTCGGATATTCGTTTTTGAGGTATTCACCTTCAAAGAAATATATCTCCAAAGCTACTTCGTCTTTTAAAATCAAACAAGTGCGATTTGTAGGAGAAGGTACAAGCTTCAAAACGGTATATTACTCTTTAGCAAAAAATATTTTTTTTTGTGTGAGTTTTCTGGTCAAAGACCAAATCCGTCCGGTTTAGACTCGGTCTCCCCTATTTATTTAAAACAATGCTTATAAAATTCTTATGAAGAATTTTCATTAATAATAATATTCTTTACAAGAATTAAATTATATCGATAAATAAAAATATTATTTCCGTCAATTCAATTGTTTTTATGAATTTTAATAAAATTATTGGCAAAATTAAAATTGAATTATTTTAAAAAATAAATTAATAAAATACTACACAGACATTCAATTTATTGTTGTCAAAAAATTGTAATAGACTTCTTTGTAAAATTTAATTATTCTTAAAAACTTTTCGCTATTCAATGATTTTCACTATCAACTATTGTCGTAAAATTTTGATTTAGAATTCAGTTATTTAAAATTTTTGATAAGAATTCAGTTCTTTTCATGTATAATAAAATGCATTGCCGGAATTTGTTTTATGAGCAGGATAAAGAAGAAAGTATTTTTGATGTAAATTAGGCAAATGTTATGAAAAGAAAATTAATAGAATTTTTGTCAGTTTTGTGAAGTATCTAAAATAAGTATTTTTTCTGAAATTTTGAAAGAAACAAGGGGATAGCAATATTATCAATTTTTCTGTCCACTGTCATTTATTTTAAGTTTTGTCTGTATGTCAAATGACAATTTGTATGTCAAAAAACAAATGGATCGGGACTGGATAAATTGGATGGATGGGAGTTGTGGACTAGGAGGACAAAGAGGCTACTACGGAAATCACACTAGCCGTTATTAACATTTAACATTTTTATTATTTTTTTCAATTATTAATATTATATTATTTTTTACAATTTTCTCTTTTTTCAATTTATCAAAATAAAATTAATGTAAATTGTTTCTTCGCAAAGGTAAATTTTTTGTTAATTAATTAAACTAAAAAAACCGCTGCAAAGTTGTACGTTTTCGTAAATCTCGTGTTCATTTCATAAACAGTTTGCTTCCTCATAGAACCAAATTTTGAAAAAAGGCTTATTTTCCAAAAATTTAGATTTTTAAAAGTTTAATATCTCCAGATAATATAGACGAAAAATGTTCAAAAAATGTTCCTTCTATGAGGAAGCAAAAATATATAATATTTGCAAATACTTTTTTTGTTTCTTGTATCGTTTTTTAGTTATGAGGGTTGCTCCAAATCAGTAATAGTACTGAAAAAATATCCAATTTCTAAATATCATATGAACATTCTGAATATTGATCACTTTTTTGTCTGCTTCATAAACATTGTATTTACCACGAATTTATTTTACATAAGTTAATATTATTTCAAAAATTTTAACGTTCTTTCTTCAAAAGAATTTAATTATTTTGCTGAATATCAAAATTCTTCACAGAAATCCAATTATTTTCAAATTTTTTTTAAATTCTCGTGAAGATTTCAATTATCTTTAAAAATAGCAAAATTTTTCGCCAAAATTCAATTATTTCCAAACATTATAATACAATTCATGTCAAAACTTCTATTATTTTCAAAAAAATTTCTTAATTTAATAATAATTAAATATTTCATATTGGCCGGAATAAAAATTCAATTTCATCTCCGAAGCCTTGCTTTTTATTAAATAATCGAATATATAAGTAAATTTAAAGGAAGATTTTGATGATAATAGAAAATGACGGTGTGAAATTTGTATATTTCACTAAAAAATATATTTTAATTGTGCCCTAATATGAATAAATGTGAAAAAAATGATTTTTCATGAAATATGTGAGTTTTTCTTTTCTTTTTAGTATTTACCTGCATTATTTTATAAATAAAAATAACCATCAAATCAGACGCTTTAACTAGATTTATATTTTAATCGAACTTAATACATTTATTGGTAATAAAATATGCAAATTATTATCTTTTAAGCATTGTAATTTCATTTTAGGATGCAAGAACGATATTTGTGTGAATTTGTAATAGAAAAACTCGTGAATAAAATAAAAATAATGTAATGGAGCAACAAAGTTTCAACAAAAAACCGATATTAAGTTATTTGTATTTGCTTGGTACTTTACATGTGAGTGATATGAATTTATATTATAAATCGATTAAAAAATAATGTGTGCAAAATGGCTAGGGTTTTAGTCCCTAAAAACGAAAATTGAGATTGCAGATGACAATAGGTGAAACCTGTATTTTCAAATACAAAAATTACTCGATACGATTTCATAGCATATAATCGAAATTATGATTTTCCTATTTCTCCATGTTTTTATCGAATTTATTTCTTCTTATTTTCTTGTTCATAGATACGATATTGGAAGTGATAGACCTTTACATCTGTAGGTTGTTCAAAAGCTGGACACATCGATTGATAAAGCTGAATATACGAAAAGTCCATTTAGTTTCCTTCTTCAAATCGAGTCAAGTGTTAAATTTTTTCTTTTTGCTGAAAAAATAAATACAAAATTATTACTAAATGTAAAGAAATTATTAATAGGATTTTATTTTACAAATGTAATTTAAAACGTTATAACTTACTTTTATTTTGTAGAATAATTTATTAAGCAGTTGAAGACTGTCGAGTTTTCCTAAGGTCTTGACTTAGTTTTCCTCTTGTCTTGAAATTTTTCAAATGATTCTCTTATTACGCTACTCTCTTTTAGCTGTTTCACTTTCTACCTTCTTCTTGTAAAAAATGAAAATATTATTTGTTATAATTGCGTAAATTATTTCAGTTCAACACTACCTTACCTCTTGTGAACATATATGCTTACATAAAGCTGAATTGCTATGCTGATTAGGAATACAACACACCATCCAATAATGATTTGACCCGATATAGAATTAAATAAGACACACCAAAATTTGACGAGGTGTCGTACAGACAATTTGAATTTTTATTATATCTCCACCTAAAAAATACTAAATAACTGTATTAACTAAAATATATGACACATGTGCGTAACTTTTGATTAAATTTTTATGCTTTTCAAAATTACTTGCATTATTATTTATTATAAAAATTAAGATATATAATAATTCCTTTTCCTTCATTATTATTCAAATCATAACATATTGCATAAACAAAAAAAAATATATTTTTAATAATGACGTATTTCGCACTTGAATGCACGATAATTTTGACTTTTGCCGTCAAAATATAAAGGAACGTACATGATATTACTCATTCATGTAATAAATATTAAATATTTTTAATCTCATTGCTGGTTCCTAATTCAAATCGCATTACGTTCCTTTTCCGTCATTGTTACTCAAAATATTGTATATTGCATTAACAAAAAATAAATAATTTTTTTAAAATAATGACGTATTTTGCACTTGAATGCACGATAATTTTGACTTTTGCCGTCAAAATAAAAAGGAACGTACATGATGTTACACATTTATGTAATAAATATTAAATATTTTTAATCTCATTGCTGGTTCCTAATTCAAATCGCATAACGTTCCTTTTCCGCCATTGTTACTCAAAATATTACATATTGCATAAACAAAAAATAAATAATTTTTTTTAAATAATGACGTATTCGCACTTGAATGCACGATAATTTTGACTTTTGCCGTCAAAATAAAAAGGAACGTACATGATGTTACACATTCATGTAATAAATATAAAATATTTTTAATCTCATTGCTGGTTTCTAATTCAGATCGCATAACGTTCCTTTTCCGCCATTGTTACTCAGAATATTACATATTGCATTAACAAAAAATAAATAATTTCTTTTAAATAATGACGTATTTTGCACTTAAATGCACAATAATTTTGACTTTTGCCGTCAAAGTAAAAAGGAACGTACATGATGTTATACATTCATGTAATAAATATTAAATATTTTGAATCTCATTGCTGGTTTCTAAATTGTAGGTAATGGCTTTAATTTCATTGCTTTTATAATTTTTGCTAGGTGTGCTCTCATAATCTTGGGGCTAATTATATACTTATCTGTGAACGGGTCTCTACCCAGCGCTACGCTTGCACAGCGTGCTGCAGCATGCAGGCCACAACTGGAACCATCATTCTGATTTTGAAGGCAAATGAAGTGTATGCTTTCAGATGACAATTTCGGATATCTCTTTTTTATATATATGTGTTCTTCTTCAGCAAGATTTTCGTATTTTAAATTTTGGTAAGAGCTGTCAAAAATTGTAAGATTTCTATCTTCCGATGTGCCATTCCTATAATAGTAAAATCGCCAGTGTCCTATACAATTCCCTCCAACAATTTGAATGTCCTGATCATTAATACATTCAGGCACATCTACATGCTTCATAATATTATGAACGCTTAGTGTTTGGAAGTTAGAATGTTCTCGCACAACTTGTAAGAATGTATCTAAAGCTTCGTCGTCTAACCAGTCACTTTCGCTCTCGACAATTTTTAAGCATGGTTCCAACTTTTCTGGAGCCCAAGCTAACATTACCTGTTTTACTTTTTTCATTCTCCTTGTTGGCACTTCACTTTCAATGCTTTCTTCCTTTTTCTCTTCTGTCAAGAAAATCTCTTCAATTTCCACGTCGTCGATCTTTCTTTTGCTTTGATTTAATTTCACTTCATGTACATTAGTACACTTCATGTACATTTCACCTTCAATGCTTTTTTCTTTTTTCTCTTTTGTCAAGAAAATCTCTTCAATTTCCACGTCGTCGATCTTTATTTTGCTTAGATTTAATTCCACTTCATGTACATTAGTACACTTCATGTACACTTCACATTCAATGCTTTTTTCTTTTTTCTCTTCTGCCAAGAAAATCTCTTCAATTTCTACGTCGTCGATATTTCTTTTGCTTTGATTTAGTTCCACTTCATGTACATTAGCTGCAGGCTCTGCTTTTGAGACCTTTTTATCAAGAATGTACTTTGGTTCGCGGATTTTCATAAATCTGGAGGTACGGCTATCAACGATTTCCGGAAGCATGCAATCAAAATAAAATCGTATCAAATGTGGCTCCATCTTTTTTTCCCAGAAATCATCATTTCTCCACACAAAAATGACTTTCATACCGAATGGAGTCCACAACACAAAAAGACCCCAAGCTCTTCTTGTTGCATGCATTTGTCCTTGAATTTGGAAGTAGAATGAATGTCTTGTGTTTAGATGCAAGTTTGGTTTTTTCTTGTCAAAGATATTCTTTTGATCAGGGTAAGTTTTTAAGAGTGCAGCAGGTGTAAGATCTTCTCCTCTTTCAGGACATTTTATTTCTACAACCCCACCTTCTGAAATGCTGTACGTAAAACAGGGCTTCTTTATCTGAGCCTTAGGTCCAAAAGCTTTCAAATCTTTCGGATCGGCATTAATTAGACCATCTGGTGATGCCGCCAAGTACTCTAACTCAGGATCTATCCATATTCCAGTTTGTTCAACAGGAAGACCTATTCTTTTGCTCAATTCCTTTCTCGCATTTTCTTCGTTTTCTATACCATAAAACTGAGCATCTGAAGGATCCCTTGATGAGGGGTACAACAGTTTCTTCACCATAGAAGCACACAACGTTGTTTTTCGTCGTTTACAAATGTCTCCAAAATTTGAAGACGTCAACATTTTTCCATGAAAATCTTTCCACTCATCATTAAATATTTGATCTAAAGTGCGTTCAGCAATAGAAATTCTATTTCTCTGATAAACTTTTAAAGTTTGAAGAAAAATTTCTTTTTGAGTGTCAAACATTTCCTCTTCCATGTCTGCTTCCTCTGCACGTGGACCGTAATTCTTGTCATTAAATTTGCTGGTTATTTTCTTGTTTCTTTTTTTAATTTTTTTGTATTGCTTGTTCCTTACTCTTTTTTCTTCTCTTTGCTTCTCCATCTTCAGTACAGAAGCAGGTACCGAATATCCCAAATGTTTTAAAACAACACTTTGCAAATGTTTTGTACTCCAACCAATTATTGCGCAGTGACATCGAGCACAATAGCTCCCAGTCTTCGAAAGAGATAGTCTTTTTTCTGCACAATGCTTGCAAATTAATGCATTAAATGACTCAACTACATTAGTTGTTGTATCCAGTAATAGACTGTCAATTATCAACAATAGTCTTCCATGTAAACGCTGAAGCTGCTCAATGATTTGAAATTCATTTAATAAAGAAATATCCTTTTCTTCCTCAACATCTTTAACGCCATTTGTTGTCTCTATTTGTTGAGAATTACATTCTTTTTCTGTTGACTCCATCATTTGAGAATTAGAATCCTTTTTTTCAACAACAACATCGTTAACTTCATTTGTTGACTCTATTTGTTGAGAATTACATTCTTTTTCTGTTAATTTCATCTCTTGAGAATTAGATTTATCATCAGAATTCATACAAGACCATCCACCTAATGAAGAACAGTTTTCATGGCTACCAAACACGTGATGAGGAACATTTAATATGTCTTTTTTTAAAAGCGCAATTTTTTGATCATAAGATAATGTACTATCTTCCCTTCTTCTTTTCGCAGCTGCTTTTATCTCTTTACGAAATTTTTGCACATTTTCCTTCAAAATTGTGCGAACTTTTGCCATGCGTTTTCTAACGTTCATTTTGACGATGCGAGCTGGTTTTGTTCTAATGATATGACGTCCTTTTTTTCGAATAACCTTTTTAGCTCTTGTAGCAAATGCTTTTTTAACTTTTTGTATTTTAGGAACTACGGATTTACAGTACTTCGTGTGATTTTTCAGTGCATGATTAGTACATGCAAGCTTCTTAACTTTAACTCCAAATTTTTTGTAAGGATCAGCTTTCTTAATAGCACAAATTGCACTACTGTCTCCGTCACCAATAAAATTTTTATAGACGATGCCGTGCTTGTCCCAACTGTTATTAAGCGCTTCAACAGTTCCTACTGGTTCCATTGACGAAGAAGCTTTGTCTTCGCTAAAGTTTTGATAACAGTCGTGATTATCAACATTTGTTCCTCCTTTTTCGCACGTTGCACATGTTTTGCACATAACTTTTAAATCCAAAGGTTTCTTCGTTTCTGTTCCTATTATGGTAACGGCACCACCAAGAGAACCGTAAAGTCCTCCAGCAAAACTTCTTTGTAACCACGAGCCGTCACCATGAACTGTACCTAAAGGAACAATGACTTCTTCCCCTTCTGGTCCTTTAATTGTTTTATACAGCCCTTTTTTAATAAGGGCTTCTCTCTCCTCTTTTCCATTTTCTCGCATAATCTCTTCAGATGTTTTTATTATAAGCGGAATCAATAGTTTCTGATGAGTCAAATAAGCAGTTGATGAAATGCATGGAATACCTGCAGCTGCAAGCAATTCTTCCATATTTGAGTGACCACTGTCTGCAGTCATACTCCCAAAAACCATCGCTGTATTTACATCCATTTTTTGAGGATCTGTCGGATGAGATTTTTGTCGAAATTTTTTACCACAGCCTTTACAACAAAAGTGAATAAATGTCTTGAAGCCTTTTTGAGTCGTCTTCTCTATTTCCCATCTCTTTTGAGTACAAAATTCTTTGTGTTGATCTTCGTCATCGTACGCTAATTTCAAAAGGCTTTATATCAAGTACTCCAAGTCAACAATGCGATTACCTTCAATTTTGTTACTTGCAACATTCACCTCCTCAGTTTCATCACTCTCATCATTGTCAATTGTGAATAGCAATTCATCTGCATCAATAGTAGATGAAGATGATATAATATCGTCTCTCGAAAGAGCCGTCATTGTGGTAGCAGTAGACATTTGATCATCTTTCTCATAAGCCGTCCTGGTGGAGCAAGTGGATGTATTCTCCTCCTTATCATTTTCAATGACTTTTAAAGAATAATTATGGTCACCAGCATCAGGACTTATATTAAAAGATGGATTATCGATTTCCGGAATGTGATGATGTAAAGGAAAAGTGTATGTACCGTTGCAGTATCGGATGTCGCCATCAAAAGTCATTTCCTTATTTCCAATCTTTTCCTTTGCTAAATAAATCACAGAATTCCCGGTGTCCGCGATTCCTGCTTCATTTTCAGTAATCAAGTAATTTTTACCTATTTCCATTTCAATAGTAAAGGATTTATCTTTTACATCTTCTGTAGCTAAGTTTTCTGCCTTATCTTCTGCTGTTTTCTTTACATCAGCCGAAATTTTCTCTAATTTCTTCTTCATACGTCTGTAATAATACATTTCATATAAGTCATATAGATGAACAAAATTTTCTGATTTAACCCTCGCGCTGACACCTAGGTACAGCAAGGTGTTTATCTATGCTTTTCAATTTTATTTAAATACTAGCTATCGTACTAACCAATTTTCGTTTCTGCCAATACATTTAACAGTTTATCTATCAATCTGGAAAACCGGAAAATAACCAGGCATTTATTTTTGACCGGAAAAAATTATAATTAGTTATCATTAACTATTTTAGTAAGAAAATACTATACTATTTGAATCAATTATTATGAAATAAGTTGTTTTCAACTAATTCGAATGCATAGAACAATATTTGTCAATTTGTAGTACTTTAATTAATGTATTAAAAATCAATCCAAAATTTCCACCTGTTTTTTGAGTCTAATTCAAACTAATTTTATCGCAAGTAGACTCAACGTTACGACTGCTTAAATTTAAAATGAGACTTATATTGTGAGCTGAAAGATGGGCTTAAATTTTGACTCGGCTTATTCCCAATTTTTCCCGGTCATACATTAAATTCCCGCATGTTTACCGTTTTTCCCGGTTGGTAGACACCCTGTTTTATAACTTTTGTCTTTACATTGCTCAAAACATCTCTACAAGTGAAATCTAGAGTTGAAATAACAAAACCTTTTAATATTTAAGTTTTTACCCAGTAGCATATTGCTTGTATTGTATCACAGGTCACTTACAATCTTGACATCCTGCAATACAATTTTAATGACAAAAAATATCATTTTCAATAGTTTATAAATTCTTGCAATTAAATAAAACCGCTGCCAGGTTATACATTTTTGTTACAATTTTGGTGATCATTTCAAGAACATTTTGCTTCCTCATAAATGAAATAAATAATAATAGAAATATATGAATAACTTTTTATAAATATGGTAAAAGTGATTAAATCTCGGGTCAATCGATGTATTTTTAAATATCGTACAAAATAATAATAATAGTTTAATAGTTCAAGGAACGGTTTCAAACAAAAATTTGAGAAAATTTCGTTTTTCACAATTTTTTGGTATTTAAAATAGGGTAAGAGGTTCGGTTGTGGGCATGGTTCGGTTGTGGACACCCCTGTGTAACTTTTGATAAAAAGCAAAGGAATCAAGTTTGACAAATCCAATATTCCTTAGGTGTATACCTTCAAAACCCAAGACCTAATATTTCGGAAATATTGAGGGGAGTCCGGTTTACCCACAGGTTCGGTTTGCCCCACTCTCCCCTAAAGTTAACGATTTACAAAAAAACTAGTCAAAAATTTCTATCTTCAGAATATTTTATGAATCATATTAATATAGCTTTTAATAATTAGCGGAACAGGTGTCGGCGCGAGGGTTAAAATTTTAATAATTCGTAAAGTTAAAAATACTTGCATAGAAAACTCATAGCTTTAAAAATATTCTTTTAAAATTAAATATAAATTGTAAATGAAGTCACCAAATTTTTTTGTAATCGGGAACCGAAAATCGTAAATCAACGTTCCTGTTCTTATTTTAGTAACTGTTTTGGAATATTTTTTTAAAAATATTTTTCGACTAAGGCTTAAAATTGTCATATAGATGTCAAACAGCTGCAGAGAATAATGATTGTAGAATCCAGAATTTTTTATTGTGTAAGTTCTGTTTTCTACAATATTTTGCTCTCAATTCAAGTAGCGAGAAATGCAATTGTAATCGTATTCTAAAGACAAAATACAAAAATTTTTGCTATGAGTTAACTATTAATTTAATTTAATACTACACATATCTGCAAATGACTTGTTACTTTTTGAAGAACTATAAATGACCGCGTCTGAGAAAAGGAACGTATTCAAATTACTGATTTGAAGTTAAAATACTTATAATTATATTCGTCATAAAAAGAAGTATATTTTTCTTCTAAAATTTTTTTGAAGTGAAAAGAATTTTTTAAAAAATTTGTTTAACCAATTACAAAAAAAATTTTTGGCCTGGGACTAATTGTATTACATTTTAAGGACCTTACAGTGTAAAAAACCATCTAAATTCAAAAATTGATTTTTTTATCATAAGGTCCCTTTTCTCAGACGTGGTCACATATATTCTTAAAATGCAATTTTTAAAAATATAAATTAAGTTTAAGGAAAATATAGTTATAATTGCAATTTTAAGGTATATAGAAATTCGAAGTAATTTTCTAAATGATCATAAGCAATTACAATGTAAATAAACTAGAACTAATTAATAAATATAATTAACTAATATTAATAAATAGACAGAGTAAAATCAGTCAATGTCAAATTTATTTTTAAGTAGTTCTTTTCTAATCATTTAAATAAAGAATATAATACTTACTTTACTTTTCATTTAAGTATACATGTATGAATTGTAAAAGTTAAGGTTATTTTATATTGTATCCAGAAAAACGGCAAAAATAAGCAGTAAACGTTTATTCTATTAATAAACGCATTTTTTATAACCACTTTTTTAACAGCTGACCAACATAAAAATGTGTCTTGAAAAATTAGACCAGGATTTGCCATAAACTTCACGTCCGCTAAATGTTCTAAAAAATTATATGTGACGTGGTAAGTTAAAAGGGGGGACCTTACGCCCAAAATAAAGTTTTCGAGAAAAAGTATCCTAAAGTTAACAAGTCGATAATGATACTCCTGCACGTTGCTATGGCTTAAAAATCATTACTCGGGAGGTTTTTGGGTTCGCTGATGATGAATCTGGCATCAGATTTTAAAAATTCAAAATGTCTGATCCGATATGGCAGTTTTTTTGAGTTTCTGATTATGAATCTGGCGGATGCAATATGGTAGACAAAAATTTTTGTTTAATTGTTTAAATTTGCCTGAAATTCATTCATTTTGAATGATTTAAATTTGATATGAGATATATAATCAGCGATTCCGAAAACCCCAGAGTAACAAGTTTCATGTAAATGCGATTAATTTTTATATATTTCTTTTGTGCTGATGTTTGGATACTTTTGTATACCCGCGTGGAAATGAAAGTATGGGCAAAATATGGCAAAGTATGGGAAAGTGTGAGTAAAGGATAGCTAAATGTGGCACTAAGTTTGACAAAGTATGGCAAAGTATTGCTAAGGAGCGAATCCCATGGTTTAACTATGGCAGCAACATAAAGCAATTTTTCATCAAACAAAATAATAAAAAACACAAAAACTTTTAATATTTTTCATTTTTAAACCATAAACAAAGTGAGGCATATAAAAAAATTATTTTTTAAATGGTTTTTTTAATTTAACTGTTAAAATGAACTATGGGCAAAGTATGGTGAACCATGGGATGAAGAAAATTTATTTTCTATAGATTTTTGAACTATGGGCAAAAGATGGCAAAATATGGGATGAAAACAAAATATTTTTTATACATTTTCGAAGTATGGGCAAAAGATAGCGAACTATGGGATGAAAAAAAAATATTTTTTATACATTTTCGAAGTATGGGCAGAAGATGGCGAACTATGGGATAAGAGAAAAAATTATTTTCTATAGATTTTTGAACTATGGGCAAAAGATGGCGAACTATAGAATAAGAAAAAAACTATTTTCTACACATTTTCGAACTACCCGTGTAGAAATTGAAACGTGGTAGTCATCCGGTCCTGATCAGGTTAAATAGGGCCCTGATTTGGAAATGAAACACTTTTTCTGATCAGGTCCTGAAGTGGTGTTTTAAAAAAAGGCCACATCAGGGCCTTATAAGGCCCTGATCACAACCTGATTTGGTATTTTATAAGTATACTTATAATAAATTAGCTTATTTTATCTGCAGTAAAATTTATTTCTATCATTTTATGTGAAAATGGAAGGTTAATTTTAATATACAAATTGTTTTATTTCTTTTCAATAAAAAACTAAAATTTTGTTAAAAAATTAAAAAGATTGAGAAATCGAAATTATGCAGATTTTGTTCTCTTTCTTTCTAAAGAAATATAGAAAATTATGCAAATTTCAGTAAAAAAAGAAAATTATTTGCATCATTTCTATTTTTCAAATAATAATTTTGTAAAAAATACTGAATTTTTTTGAAAAAGGAAAAAAAATATTTTTTTTGATCAATTACAATTTTTCAACAAAATGTCAACTTATATTTTTTTATTGTTTAGAATTATAATATTATATCCATACCTTCAGATTCAGAAAAAACATTTTTTTTAGTTTCATCAGAATTTGGAACATTTTGGAACATTTCTTCGAATTCATTTAAATTAATTATTATTTATTTTCACTCAAACTGTTTCTTTTTCGTTGAAACTGACGTAACATGAATTTAAAATAATTGAATGTGGCTTTTTCGAAGTAATCTGAAACCTGATAAGGTCCTGATCAGGCCCTGGTCAGGGCCTGAAGAATGGCTGTGATAAGTATATCCTGATCAGGGCCAAACCACAAATAGAATTTACTTAAGGCAATTTCTACACGGGTATAAGCAAAAGATGGACAACAACAACCTGACTAAATTCGGTGCAAATTTGACACGTCTTCTACAGGGAATTTTACCTTCACTTGGAAATTCCGATGAGATCGGAATTCCGTCAGAAATCGGAATTTTGATTGAAATTCCTAAAAGAATTATGTCGGAATTTTGATTGGAATTCCTAAAAGAATTCTGTCGGAATTGCGATTTGAATTTTGATTAGAATTCCTATAAGAATGTTGTCAGAATTCCAATTTGGATTCTAAATATCCCAATGGGATATTGTAGAAAATAGTTATTTTCTTATCCCATAGTTCGCCATCTTTTGCCCATACTTCGAAAATGTATAAAAAATATTTTTTCTTTCATCCCATAGTTCGCCATCTTTTGCCCATACTTGGAAAATGTATAAAAATTTTTTTTTCATCCCATAGTTCGCCATCTTCTGCCCATAGTTCGAAAATGTATAGAAAATAAGTTTTCTTTCATCCCATGGTTCACCATACTTTGCCCATAGTTCATTTTAACAGTTAAATTAAAAAAACCATTTAAAAAATAATTTTTTTATATGCCTCACTTTGTTTATGGTTTAAAAATGAAAAATATTAAAAGTTTTTGTGTTTTTTATTATTTTGTTTGATGAAAAATTGCTTTATGTTGCTGCCATAGTTAAACCATGGGATTCGCTCCTTAGCAATACTTTGCCATACTTTGTCAAACTTAGTGCCACATTTAGCTATCCTTTACCCACACTTTCCCATACTTTGCCATATTTTGCCCATACTTTCATTTCCACGCGGGTAGCCAATTGCGTCCATATTTGAAACGCATTTGTAAAATATCTAATAAAGCTAGAAGTGTGGAATTCATTGCCTTGAAAAGAGCAGATCATTTTCTATAACTTACAAGGTCACATATGAACATCCAGGTTTTTAAAATGTTTTGGAACATTATTTGGCCAACATGAAGCGAACATGCCTTTTTGCCCAAAAAGTTTTAGTTAAGAGTATTGGAACATAATGGTTCAAATGTCTTTAAAAAATTAACGAATTTATCACAGTATTTTCTTTTGACAAAATTATGACGGTTTTAACGGTTAATAAAATTTGTTTGTATATTATACTAATATAGGTGTACACTATTAAATATACCTTTCTGATTTCTATCAAATTGGCACCAGTTCAATGTAAATTTGATAAAAATAGAAACTAGAAAGAAACAGTTTAACAGTAAATTAACAAAAAAATTAAATTTGTTTTTCCCTGACTTTTTCCTCATTTCTAGAAAAATTTTCAATTTTTTCCCTCCGTCCCTAAATAATATTCTGATTTACTCTAAAAATAATTAGATACTGAGAAAAATGTTCTAATTAATTTATTTACGAATTTCTTTATTTTAGAGCAAGGTAAGGGCATAAGCAAAATTTAATTTTTTAGATTCAAATAAGTTTTGACCCTTCTGTAAGAAGCTCCCGTTTGGAGCACAGAAATTTGAAAAAAATTCCTTTACTTGAAATAAGTGGTGCATTATTTTTTTACATGCTTCTGAGAGTAGAATGAAGTTGGAAAAACGTTTTAGGCCCCATGACGGGCAGCGAAATTTGAAAAAAATAAATTTTTGGTTAAAAAAGGAAACAATTTTTTTTTAATTTCTATTTAATTCCTTTTACTCAAATTAGGTGGTCCACTAATTTATCTTATGCTTCAGAAAGTATAATAAACTTGGAAAAGGGTTTTAGACACCGTGACAAGCACAGAAATTTGAAAAAAATCAATCTTTGGTTTAAGAAAGGAAACATTTTTTTTTAAATTTTTATTTATTTCCTTTACTCAAAACAGGCGGTTCACTAATTTATCTTACGCTTCTGTGAGGAGAATAAACTTGGAAAAGCGGTTTAGATCCCGTGATGAACACAAGCATTTGAGAAAAGTCCATTTTTGGTTAAAAAATGGAAAACATTTTTAAAAAGTTTCTATTTTTTCCCTTACTCAAAATAAGTGGTCCATTATTTTATCTTATGCTTCTGAGAGTAGAATAGACTTACAAAAACGTTTTAGATCCCGTGAAGAGCACAGAAATTTCTGAAAAATCAATTTTTTGTTCAAAAATGAAAAAAATTTCTATTTATTTTCTTTACTCAAAATAAGTGGTCCCCTTTTTTATCTTATGATTCTGGAAGTTAAATAAACAATAAAAAGCATGTTAGACCCCGTGACGAACACAGGAATTTCTGAAAAAACAATTTTTGGTTAAAAATGGAACAATTTCTAAAACTTACTGTTTACATTTTCCCTCAATTTTAAAAAAATATCTAAATCTCGGGGTAAATGTAAACACCACTGTAGTTAAGCGAGGTTTAAAAAGCAAGTTATATCAAGTATACTACTGTTTTAAGGGATGGAAAAACTAGAAAAAAAGTATTCGTACAGTACCGTCCGAAATTTACAGTCCACCCATTTTTAAGGAATGAAAAAAATTTTTCAACATAAAATTTATGTAATCTCAAATTTTTTCGGTTTATATTTTGAAAGACGATAAAATTTTGAAGAGAATAAGACATTACAGAAGTCATTTGGCCAAAATTTGTAAAAATATTTATAAAAATCGTCATTTTTAAAGTTTTACAAAAATTTGAATAACATCTAAAATAATGAACACTTTTTAATGATCTTAGGCTCATTTTAAAGAAAATTTTCTACGGAATAAGAAGTACTTATATTCATTAACCTGTATTTTTTTTCTTGGAATCAGCATGACGTCAAATTTGGACAAAAAAATTGGAAAAATTTGAAATAATTTTTGTGTAATAAAAACTATTCTTGAACATATAGAAAACATGATATGTTGTATATTTTTCAAGAAAATTTAATAAAAAAATATATTTTAATTTTAAAAATTATTGTTCTTTAAATAATGTTATTTCAAATTTTTCGAATTTTTTGTCCAACTTTGACGTCATTCTTATTCCAAGAAAAAAGTTACAGGTTAATGCCTACAAGCAATTCTTATTCTGTAAAAAATGACCTTCAAAATTAGCATAAGATTATTAAAAAACGTTCATTATTTTAAAAGTTATTAAAACTTTTGTAAAACATTGAAAATTACCATTTTTAGAACATCTTTTACAAATTTTGGCCAAATGACTTCTGCAAGGTCTTATTCTCTTCAAAATTTTATCATATTTTAAAATATAAACCAAAAAAAATTTTAGTTTACATAAATTTTATGTTAAACAATTTTTTTCGTTCCTTTAAAAAAGGATAGACTGACAGTTTCTGACGGTACTGTAGATATATAGTAAATCAACCAGTTGACTGATAATTTGACAAATGATAAATTCTATGTAATTTTACATTGCCAAAGTAATAAAATTCGGAAATAAAAGCAAATTTATTTAATTATTTTCTTTTAAAATGTAGTTCAAGTACTGTTTACATTTCCCCGAGTTTTCGAATTCTCTGTGTAAATGTAAACACTTAATTATTTATTAACTAAATTGACGAAAATCAAAAATCAAAGTCAATTTTTCTTAAGGCATTAATAAGAAAGAATTATAAATTTTAGTTTGATTTTTTAATATATTTTTATGCAAATGCGAGACAAAATACTGAAACAGTAAACTTTGATTTTCAATCTTTTTTGTATTAAAAAATAACTTACGCTATGGTATTGCCAATTGTCAAAATAAAATATTGGCAATACTCAGAACATCTTGTTGGTGAGCTGAGGTAAAAATATTGACGTCGTACTTATTTTTAAATTTGTAAATTTACCTCAAACATCTACTGTTTACATTTACCCCTTGTTTACATTTACCCCAAATGACCCTACACATTTTTTTTAAACCTTCGCTATAACTAAAAACTTGACAGAAGAATAACGATTTTACTCTGTCTATTTTATCTAGTTTAATAAAATTGATAACATACTTTTCTGAAAATATTTTTTTTCTTGAATGTGGTCTTCGACCATTTTTTGCAACACGTGGCTTCGCAGAGCCTCCCATTGTTTTTTCCTTTTATAAATATTCTAATATTTTCGCATATATTTTTGACGAATACGGAATACAACTTTTTTTCAACAATAATATTGTCCAATTTAAATAGTATTTTCTTGAAATAATACTTTATTTCATATTATGAATATCAATAATATAAACTATATATTCACTATACCATAGAATAAAAAAGATAAAGATATTAATATTAACTAATTTTTCCATATCACATATAGTACCATGTCTATGGTTAGTAACATGTCAAAATCAATCCGTGAATCGTTATGAAGATTTGGGTTACAAAGTGACTCCTTGTTTGCAAAAACATTGTAATTAATTTAATAGTTTTATAAACAAATATTAATTAACATTAATATATTTTAAAGGGACTTTCCTATGAAATAAGTAAATAATACTAGAAATAGCGGGAAGCCCAATCACTCTTGTGTAGACAGCATTTGATTGGTCAAGTTTTAAAAATTGTCCAATCGTGACCAATGAAAAGCCATGCTAGATATTGAAGACGTTCGCATCTTCTGAGATTTCCTCTCTCCCCTTTAAAGTCTTTCTCCAATAAATTCAAAAGTCCAACGCATAAGGGTACAGTCACACGATCGCATGCAAAACTTATGCATGCAGGTTACCATGGTAGCGTTCAAGAGTGAGAGAGATAGGAAATTATTCTGTCTCTCTCACTCTTGAACGCTACTATGGCAACCTGCATGCATAAGTTTTGCATGAGAAGGTCTGAACGCTCCCTAAGTAATAAATTTATGAAAGTCATTCGCGAACAAGATGCATGAGATCGAAAAGGACCCAAATATATCATTTTCCTTTTCTAAAACATGCTTTGCATTCGCGAATGAAATTCGCGAAGCAGTTGTGCTTTCCGAAACAAGCTTAATTATATTAAAAAGTTAATAATATTTACTGAATAAAGTTTTAATAGTTAATTGTTTATAAGTATAAATATTAATAGTAAAAAATTTTTCCATTAATTTATAATTAAATAAATTGTTAATAATCACATAACGGCAATATGTTTGCAATTTTAATAAACTTTAAAAAATATTTAGAAATTTAATAATTTACTTTTTAATAAGTACTGGAATGTTATAATAAAATTTTAATAAATTTTGGTTATTAGAACATTTAGAATTTGAAGGAAGTAAAAGTTAATATTTTAATAAAAAACAATTTTTTTTATAAATAAAATGTATATTTTTTACATGACTACAGAAAGAGACAGAGAAAAAACCATTGCTTTACGAGTATCCGATAGAAGCGTTAAAGCAAGGAGCAAAAGTAAAAGATATCCGTCTGTTTTTCTTTAAATTGTTACTTTTTAAAATAATCGTATCTACTAATAATTATTGTTAAAAATTTGATTATTGACATTTAGGGTAGAGTGGGGCAAAATGGGGTGGTTTTTTGAAAATGGCTGTTTATAGAGAACCAAATGAATAAACCGATTCATAACCACTGGCAGCACTCAAAAATGACCGATTCACTACAGTCTGACCTACCGATGCGCAAAACATTTTGCTCACAGTGTAGCGGTGGGCAAAATATTTTGCGCAGCGTTTGTTCGCACTGTAATGCCCTTTCTCCAATATGTTCCCAAAACTCTGCGTCTGCGTCGGTTGCTATAGCAACACATGCTAAAATCAACGCAACGCAGTCATTCGCACACTTGTGGTAACCTATTGGAGAAAGGTCTTAAGGCGATCGGACTACTGCAAGTGCTTACCAAACGAGGTTATGCCTGCACTTATAAAGAAAAATATTGTTCGATATACGGTGCCGCGTGAGCGTATAGCCCTAAGCACAACTGCTTCGCGAATGTCGTTCGCGAACGCAAAGCATGAGTTAGAAAAGGACAGATAAACATTTGTGTTCTTTTCTATCACATGTGTCTCGTTCGCGAACGACTTTCGCGAAGCTATTGTGCGTTGGACTTATGCCCATTGCTCGTGTAATAACCTGGCGAAAACTCATGGAGAGTCCACAATATGTGCAAAATGCAGGTAGCAAGTCCAAGTGCGATTCCTATACATTTAGCATTGGTTCGCACTTGCACTTCTTGCCTTTTGCACCTATTGTGGACTCTCCATCACTGCTCGGCTTCGCCTCGCATAAGGCCTAAGCACAATAGATTCTTTAATCGGAACCGCAATCGTAAGCGTAACCGTAAGAATGAGTTAAAGAAGGATAAACAATATACCTATCCTTCTTCAACTCATTCTTACGGTTACGATTACGATTGCGGTTCCGGTTAAAGATTCTATTCTGCGTTGGCCTATAGAGTTCTCGCCACGCCATTACACTCGCAATGTACAAAACGCTCACTTGGCAGCTTGTATCGAAATATACTATTGCTACACTCGTGGGGAAAAATTAGGTGTTATCGAATATTTATACAAAACATGGAATATTTTTTCAATATTTATTAAATTCTTGTTGTATGAGATTATAAATACAAACTAAAAAGGAGGATTCTTTATGATTATGAAAAAACAAGTAATATTCATTAGAATTTTGACAAAAAAACATCAATAATGGAAAATATTGATGTATCGATAGTA
This sequence comes from Leptopilina myrica (nomen nudum), assembly GCA_032872475.1. NCBI lineage: Eukaryota > Metazoa > Arthropoda > Insecta > Hymenoptera > Figitidae > Leptopilina > Leptopilina myrica (nomen nudum). The sequence goes on from CM065461.1 coordinate 3,856,228, forward strand.
TAAATGCCTCCAAGTAAAAGTATCAATTTTTCTACTGGAGGTCCTGGTAGAGACTTACACTGCATATTACAACAAAATGTCATGTTTTCAAGTTATTGTACACTCAGATGCATTAATGATGTCCTTCCGGTTTAAAGGAATTTTGAAAAGTCGTGTCATTTCTATCAAATATTCTTAGTTCGTGACATACGAATGTTCTCATGTGTCATGAACTGAAAACATTTTGACAGAAATCATACGACTTTGCAAAATACCGTCAAACCGGAAGGACAGCATTAATGCATCTGAGTGTATATGACTCTAGAATAAGTGCTGAAAAAGATCCTATCCTTGCCAAATTGAATACACTATACACTCAGATGCTTTAAAGCTGTCCTTCCGGTTTGACGGTATTTTGAAAAGTCGAATGATTTCTGTCGAAATGTTTTCAGTTCATGACATATGAATTAACATTCGTATGTCACGAACTAAGAATATTTGATAGAAATGACACGACTTTTCAAAATTCCTTTAAACCGGAAGGCAGCATTAAAGCATCTGAGTGTACCAAAAAGTTTTGTAAACACTATTGGGATTGGCTAAACTCGAATATGCCATCTGGTGATTACCTACTTCTTTCCTCCATTTTCCTTATCTATCTTTTTTTAATTAGTATGATGGAAAGAGAAAATAAATAAAAATGTTTGCCGAAGTAGGTAAAGTTACTAGATTATCACTAGACCGCCAATCCCAATAATTTCGATAAATATTCATATTTTTTTATTAAAACTTTAAAGTTGTATGACTTTAAAAAAAATGTTTTCCATAGTGTCTCTATAATTCAAAACTTTTTTTTATTAATACGAATATACACTCGCAGTTAGGGTACATTTATACGACTGTCAGAAGAAAAAAATTTACCAAAAAAGTCAATATCTGTAATGGTGTATCTACAATAGTTTGAAAATACTTTGTTTTGTCTCATTGGAAGTAATTTAATATTCTGCTTATAAATTTACGATAATTTGCTTTGTATTTAATCATCTCAGAGTGCAATCCTATGGAGGTAGAATAGTAGAGTAGTGTAATAGATTTGACCTATCCGAATAAGTGTTAAAAAATCCAGTCATCTGATTGGTCAAAACTGTTCCACTATTCTACTAATCTACCAGCATGGGACTGCACTCTCAAGTGAATTTTTAAGCAGAATGTGCAGTTACATTAAATTAGAAAAACAAATGCATTTTAAAGCTATTGGAGAAACACCTTTACAACTTGGTGTGAAGGCGATTTTGTCTTTTTTCGGTAAACTTTTTTTCTACCGACAGTCGTATAAATACACCCTCACCTTCACACGAAGCTATTAAAGTGTTTCTACAATAGCTTCAAAATGAATTTGTTTTGCCTGATTCAAAGTAATTGTATGATTTGGATACAAATTTGCAATAATTTGCTTTGAATTTAATGATTTAAAGTAAATTTATATGCAGAACATCCAATTACTTTCAATGAAACAAAACAAAGTATTTTGAAAATATAGTAGATACACCTTTACAAATTCGTGTGAAGGTTCGTGCAATGTAAAAAATCCTAAATATTACCCAGACAAGGGGAAAAGTGACGCTTTAAATAAGGTTATGTTGCCACATTAAATGCGGCACTTTTCCCCTTGTCTGTAAAATAGCCACATTTAATGTGGGTAATATTCTTAGGATTTTTTATGGTTCGGTCACAGCTCGGCTGCCTGCCTGCCTGCCTGCAGGTCGTCATGACAATACATAAGAGTAAGAGAGTCAGACAATTTAAATTATTCGTCTCTTCTCTCTTACTCTCGTGGCGGCTGCCTGCGCAGGCAGGCAGCCGAGGTGTGACCGTGCCATTACAGTGTGTCGATGAAAAAAAGTTGTTGTAGAAGCAGCCTTATACTCGAGGTCTTTTACGTACCCACCTCTGGCGTATAGAAATATATTCTCATAGGGATGAATATTTCAACCAATCAGAATGCAGTCCGTTCCGAAGTGTAAAATAAATGGTTGAGATGTAATATATGATAAAGCAGTTATTACAGTTTTCTCATACTTCAAAATATATTTCATTATTATAATATTTTTTTAATTGTTACAAAAAAAGTCTCATCAGGTGTATTTTTAATAAATAATTAATACTGGAAAAGGAAAAATTATTAGGTTGATTAATTTTCACGTAAGTGCTGTTTTTTTATTTGTTTTCCTGACAACGCCATCTCAGATGTAATATATGATAAAGCAGTTATTATAGTTTTCTCATACTTTGAAATATATTTAATTAGTATTAAATTTTTTTTAATTGGTACAAAAAAAGTCTCATTAGGTGTACTTTTAATAAATAATTAATACTGAAAATGGAAAAAGCATTAGGTTGATTAATTTTCACGTAAGTGCTGTTTTTCTATTTGTTTTCCTGACAACGCCATCTCATCGTCATATTACAAAACATCAGTATGTAAAAACTATAGCACAGCTGACAGCTGCACGCATTGTTTGCTGGATAACAGTGTCTTTTTATTTTTTTTAAATGTAATTTTTTTATTGTTGTTTTATATGTGATAAGTGTCATTGCATGTATTTGTGACTAATATTTTATTTCCCAAATAGAAATAGCATTCAGTTTTGTAGTTTTCACAAAAAGGCTGTTGCAGTTTTCGATAAAAACTGCTCATATTTAATTTATTAATGTTTATTTTTTCTAATTATTTTCAATAAAAAAGGGCTCATTGTATGCATATTTTTATAAATAATCAATTTCCGAAACAGAAAAATCATTATATTAATTAGTTTTCACGAAAAGGCTGTCACAAAATTTTCAAGACAGAACGACCATTTATTGTTGATATTCATAACTTGGACTTGCCCTTAAAGTTGATACTTTTTGAGTTAAAATTACAAATGTTCTTTTTCAACTAATTATAATTTTTTGTTTTGGTCTGAATTGTGTAAGTTGTGTATAAGTTTAACGTCTTTAAATGCAAAATACTTTTTTAATGTTTTTTTCCTTCTGTTCTACTAGAAGATGAAAAATAGTAACATATACGAAAGTTATTCCATTTTTATTGAATATTAAAAATTTTTTATAATAAAAGAAAATGTAGCTGCAACGAAAATATTTTAAAATACGTGTCGTTCAAAATTCTTTGAAAAACAATATTTTCACGTTGAAATTCATTTTCAGTTCCAATCTTGTCAAACCTGATCGACTTTAAAAAAAACTTTGATCCTTATCAAAAATTAACAGTTGATTAATTTCAGTCAAGTTTTGTTTAGAATTTAAACCAAACTAAACCATTGACCTTGTCAGGAAGTTAGTTTATGATTAATGAACAAAAATAATCAAAATACCAACAAAAAGTCAGTTATAACATTTCCGAGGTCATTTACATGAATTGTAACCTGATAATCTCTTTCAAAAGATGCTTGTATTCCTGCTCAAAAGAAAGTCGAGAATAATTTTTCTTGTGCGCCATAATGTCAGGAATTAGGTTGAATATGAAAACTGTTTTTTGGGAAACTCGTTTTTTCTCTATAACTTTTACAGTTTTTAACCTTAAAAGCTCAAAATTAGTGTACACACGTGTTTTCGTTAGTAGATTTCACGAAAAATATAGCAGATCCGATTAGAGTCGAATTAATTTTAACGTAAATAGCTTAAAATTGGTATTCGTAAGTATTTTCACGAGTAAAGGACCCCGCACTAAACACATTGAAATTGGCTTTCGGTCAAATTAAGCTATATTTTCAAATTTTTCAGTTCAAAGTCTCTTACTTGAAAAAAAAATTGTCCCAAGGTAAGGAAATAAAAAATAAAGCAAAAAAAAAAGAAAATACTATCTATTTTAAAAAGTGAATAAACAGTTAAGGCTATTTATTCATTTAATAAAGAAAATAACTAAACAAATCATCATTTACATGTCAAATAAGTAAATCAATTGAAGAAGAAACAAATAAATAATTGAACAACTGAAAAATCAGACAGATACCGCATTTAACTTAAAAAACTACCCTATATAATCATAAGTATAAAAAATTGAATAATGCTTTGTTTCTCTATATATATTATTTTTAATAAAGTAAAGTGAAGCAAATCACGTTTTAACAAGCGTGTTCAATTGACACAAACTAGATCATATTTCGAACATTGCGCGAACAGAAATCACTTGAACTAAAAAACTACTTATAAAAACTAAACTATTTATAATCACAATGTGAAGTCGGTACACTGTTCTTCTATCGAAACAAAGTACATAGATCGGTTTTCGAAAAGTAAAAAACTTGATTACATTTTGACAAGCGTGAGCATGAATCGAAAAACTCACTTTTTAACACTGCGCGAATTTAAATCACTTTAACTTTAAAACTATTTATGAAAATACAAAAATATTTACGACTAGAATGTGAATAAATATTAATTTCAAGCACAAAAGTGGAAAAATAGTTTTTACTTAAAATCGGTAAACGCCGTTCAATCGGAAACAAACTAGACCATATTTCGAAATGTAAAGTGAACTTGATTATAATATGACAGGCGTGTGTATGATTCGAAAAACTTATCTGCCAACATTGCGCACACTGTAATCACTTGACATAAAAACTATTTATAAAAACTAAACTATTTACAATTAGAAGGGATGTCGGTACACTGTCGTTCAACGAAACAAAGTACATAGATCGTTTTTCGAAAAGTAAAAAACTTGATTACATTTTGACAGGCGTGTGTATGAATCAAAATCCCATCTCTCAAAATTGCGAGAACAGAAATCACTTGAAGTTAAAAACTACTTATGAAAATATTAAACTACTTACAATTAGAATGTGTATGAATATTGATTCCATTCGCAAAAGTAGAAAAATATTCTTGATTTAAAATCGGTAAACGACGTTCAATCCAAGCAAAGTAGATCGTATTTCGAATAAAGTAAAGTGAAGCAAATCACATTTTGACTGGCATGTGAATTAATTGTAGAACTCAACTTTTATCACGACGGAACCTTTAATCTAAAAAACATTATTATTCGAAGATTATTCTCAATCGTTAAAGTGGGAAAATATTCTTGTTTTAAAATTGAAGAACTGTTGTTCAATCGAAAGAAAGTAATATATAATATAAATTACAAATAGAAACGTTGTATTTCGAAAAGTAAAGCGAAACAAATCACTTTTGGATAGGCATGTGTTCGAATTCAAGAACTTATTTGTTAATTCTGCTCGAATTTAAATCACTTTGACTTAAAAACTAGGTATAAAAACTGAACCACTTACAATTAAAATGTGTAGTCGATACACTGTCCTTCTATCGAAACAAAGTACATAGATGGTTTTTTGAAAACTAAAGTGATCTTGATTACATTTTGACAGGCGTGTGTATGAATCGAAACTCATCTTTCAACACTGCGCGAATTTAAATCACTTTAACTTAAAAACTATTTATAAAAATACTAAACTACTTACGATTATAATGTGAATGAATATTAATTCCAATCACAAAAGTGAAAAAATGGTCCTGATTTAAAATCGGTAGAATCCGTTCATTTGAAATAAAGTAGATTGTATTTCGGCAAGTGAAATCAACACAACCATATTTTGACAGGCGTGAGAATGAATCGAAGAACTCGTTTTTTATCATTACGGGATTTTAAATCTGAAAAACATTATTATTATTAGAGCAATATTCGCAATCGTCAAAGTGGAAAAGTATTTTTGTTTAGAAATCGGTAAACTACGACACAAGAAGACTAGAGCCAGGAGGGGTAACTTGGCTGTTTTCTCACTCACAGCAGTGAGTCAGAATTAGTGGGATTATGAAGGCGTGGTTAGATTGCGCCAAATATCTTGTTTCGGTTCTGCACATCTCGCACACTCTTACGTTATATATTTAAATACGTGAAACGCGTGTGAGACGGGAAGTGCAGAATCAAAACACGATATTTGGCGCAATCTAACCACGCCTTCGTAACCCCCCTATATTTGTCCTACCCCCACTACTGCAGTTAGCCCTCCTGTCTCTAGTCTTCTTGCTACGACACTAAGAGAGAAATAGATGGTACGGGCACGGAGAGAAGAAACAAGTCGCGTTTAATAGCAGAAATACATGGAGAGCGATAGTAGCGCACCTGGTGGTTAAGCGGGGGTTTTGGGGGTCGTTGAACACGAATCTGGCGTTAGTTTTTCAAAATTCAAAATGGCAGATCTAGTATGGGAAACATTATTTTGAAAAATTGATCCAATTTGCCTAAAAAATCTTTACTTGGGGTGTTGTCGGGGTTACTGATTACGAATCCGAGGTCCGTTTTTCAAAATTCAAAATGGTGACTTCAATGTGATAGAATCATGGAGCAAAATTGTATGGATTTGCTTGGAACTCACTGCTCATCAATTTTTAGTAATAATCCCTTTTAGTAATCAGCGATCCCTAAAACCTTAGGATACCAAGTTTCATAAAAATAAAAAAAATTACAACACACTTTTGGCCAAAACAGTGGAAATCTCGTCGACAGCCAAGGGGTTAAGTAAATCGTGGTATATGTTCTAACCTTTTTTCACATTAAAGTAAGTGATGCTCTAAACATATGCTTGTATGATATTAGCACACTTTTTTCCCGTGTATATTATGTGGTATTACACTGAAGTAATAGTGATATATTACACTCTATTACGTGACTATTACATGACTATTACGTGAGAAATGTACACTCCAATACACAAGTAAATATCCCTTCAAAACAAACCCATATTTTCTTGTGTCAAGTAATTTTGAGCAATGGACAAATCATTTTTTAATTTTTTTATATAACTATTTATATACAACATATACAACCAACTTTGTTGTCACGTTTACGAATTCATCTCTTCTTTAAAACAAATGTTTTAATAATTTTTTAAGTTTGACATTAAATATCTTTTAAATGGAATGGTCAAAAATTTTTATATTTTTTATAAAAAAATATAAATACCGCACATGTTAAAAATCGAAACTTTGATTTCACTTTTTGAGACTTACAGACAGTCAATTTTATTTTAATAGGCCTTATTTTGTAGATAAATATCCAAAGAATAATTAAATGAAATTTAAAAAAAATCTGACGATAATGAATCGACGCGACAAATACCTTAAATCAAATAATTTTTACTTGAATCAATTAAATAATATTTGATTTAAATACAGTTGAATACGTGTGCTATGGATTCAATAGCATTTTTTTCTCAGTGAAGGGTCTACTGGTGGAGTAATACTTTCATCATTCATCAAGTAAAAGAAATTTTTAATTTTTTAAATGTTTCGTCGGAAAATACAGAAAAATAAATCAATTAATTAATTATATTGAGATGACCAAATACACTTTTTAAAAATGTAAATATTAAGATTAATTATTTATTATAATATAATTATAATATATGTATAATAATTATAAATCAAATATAAGTATACATGTCTATGAATTGAGTGTATATGTGTGAGTATAAATGTGTATGCATTGTGTATATGTGTGAGTATATGGGAAATATTTTATGTATATGACATGTGTGAGTGTATATGTAACACTTATTCAGTGTGTGATTATTATTTAAGGATAATTCTGCATGTAAAAGTATGCATGTTTATAAGAAAAAAGTAATAGTTGGTTAGGACGCTACTGCGCATGGTCAGACGAAAAACGAAACCAACAAGGAATTAATATAATATATATATATATATAAGGAAAGATTATACACTACAAAATAAGATTCAGATAAAAACTTGAACTAAAGTAAGGTGGCAGGTTCCACGACCAGAACTTTCATATGTGACAGGACAAAGAAAATAGACTACCATTATCCCCATTTCTTTAATTCCAACAATTCTAAATTTTAATAAAAACGATTTCGATATCGTTGTTTTTGAGTGAAGTTATAATTAATTATGATAAACTGGAAAATTAGATTTAAATGAAAACTTCAACTGAAGGAAGGTGGCAGGTTCCACTACCGGAACTCTCATATGTGACCGCAAAGGAAAATAGAATAACATTATCTATACGTATTTAATTCCGAAAATTCTAAACATAAATATAAATCAATTCGTTATCGTTGTTTTCGAGTAAAGTAATAATGAAATATTATACACTATAAAATTAGATATAAATAAAAACTTGAACAGAATTAAGGTGGCAGGTTCCATGACCAGAACTTTCATATGTGACAGGACAAAGAAAATAAAATTCCATTATCCTCATTTGTTTAATTTCAACAATTCTAAATATAAATAGAAACAAATTCGTTATAAACGGCCGTTAAACATTGCAGTTTTAAATTTTTTGTCAACAATTACTATCTGATAAAATTATAAAAGTTTCAAATTCATTTATATATCTTGTGTGTGATTAAAAATCTATGTAGAAAGTACTTATAAGCACTACATAGATCTTGTAACAATTGGCCTGCATAGAATATATTCAAAATTTCTATTCACATTCTACATAGTCAGGCCTATGTAAACCTTACAGAAAAATACCACGTAGATTCTATATAGCGTGACCTACGTAGAACATATATACTCCTGCTACGTGGGCTCTACATCTTTTGCCATATATAGAGTAGATGTAGCCAAGCGTTTGTAGATGTGGCCTATGTACGACCTACAGTAGAACTGATACGTAGGTTTTACCATGTTGGGCCTACGTAGAATAAGTCACGTCCAGCGTTACATTCTTACGTACATATTATGTAGAATTTGACTCGCAGGCCTATGTCGCTAGATAGGCCAACCTATATACACCCTACATACTGGCGATTTTAATTTTTATTAGGGGAAGCACGAGTAGACTTTAACGTAGACAGCCGTGACGATTCAAAAGAATGCATAGAAAAGAAGATCTCGATGGGCGACGACGATCCATTCATCGTAAACTTCACGACTAACGTTCCACCTTCCTGGAAAGAGAGGTACAACACTGACGATGCTGAAAAATGGAAAACAGCGATGGAAGATGAACATCTAAGTCAACTCTAAAACAACACCTGGGAAATTGTCAAACGCCCTAAAACTCAAAAATTAATCGACAGCAGATTTAGAAAAATTTGGAGGTTCCTTATTAGTAAAAAAAATTAAAAAGTTTAAATTTTACCCAAATACCGCAAGACCGGGTCTATTCACTGCTCATAAAAACGGTAAGATAACAATATTCGAAGTTTATGTCGACGATATGATTATTGCTACATGGAGAGAAATCTGTTGCTCTTAGCGCATAAGCAGGCCGTACTTAAAAGCACATACACACCACCATGCGTAAGTTGCAAAAAATCCATGCTGAGTTTTCATAGATTTGAGCAACTGTGGCACAAGTGGACACAAGCTGTGCAAATTTAGCACCGGCCTTTGCAAAATTAGGTACAGACGTCTATGCGAAAAGCCGATCTACATGCCTCTAGCGTTATTCGTAGCACATTTCTCTCCGTGTACCAACGATAACGAATGACTGCTTGCCGTGAAACGCGAATTATCTCACGCGTTCGAGATAAAGAATTTAGGAGAAATAAACTATTGTTTAGGCATCGAATTCATGCGCGACGACGAAAATAGAGTTTACTTAAATCAAAAAATGTACACCGAAAAGTTACTTGAACGTTTCGGTATGATTAATTGTAGACCAGCAACAACACCAATGCAGGTAAACTATAAATTAAAAAACCGATCACGCTGACATTCGAGAAATGAACAAATATATCCATATCAAAATTTAATTGGAGCCTTGTTATATTTTTCGGTAACTACAAGGCCCATCACCTTCCTAGTTAATTATTTAAGAAAGGAAACCATATTAGATGGCTAAAAAAATCGATTTTTTTCTATGCATAAATCGTTATTTAAGATATTTAAAAATACACTGAAAAAGATTTTTGTGCAAAATTTGACGTCTAAGTTGTGCTCGTGATGAACGGAGCGCTTTGGGTTACCGTAGATTAGTAGAATAGGCGTAGCGCTTTAGAGGGAGATAAAGGAGAGTATAAACTCTACTTAGTCGCTAAAGCTTTAAAGCCTTTATAGGCATGTAAAACGGAATTATTAAACTTAAATTCTGCTTATGAAGAAGAGAAAAGTCTTATGTATGCTGCTGGAATAGTCGATTCATGTTTAAGAACTTTAAAAAAAATTTTCTTTATAAATTTTAATTTTTTATACTTTTTCTTTAAGGTCATCCGGGAAATAATACTGGTTTCGTAGAATACACTAATTTCAAAAATTGAAGAATATTTTGAGTTGGGAGTTTTTTGAAGTAATAGAGGAAGGGATTCTGCAGGGGGGACATATTGGCATTTTGCATAATTATTATAAATAATTGTTGAAAAAAATGTTGAAACATTCGGTTTTGAGCGAAAAAGGGCTTTCGTAGAATACACTATTCGCTGTTCGAATGCGTTTTTTGGAAGTAAAATTTATTGGGAATGATGGAGGAAAGTATTCTGCAGGGGGGTCATCTCCGTTTTGACAAAAATTTAGCGAAAAACTGTAGAAAAAAAAGAAATATTGTCAAGTAATTTGAGGTTGTGTGATTTAGACAGATGAGTCTCGGCCACTACCTAAAATTGGCGCCACCTTCTGGACCACCGACACATAGGTCCACTTGTCTGCGTGATCGCCGCCATATTCTCTGTCACATTCGCCAAAAATGCAACTTTTTAACTTTGTTTTTCAATACTTTTTTGAAAAATTACTTGCAAACTTCGAGAATATTCTTCGTCGGCACGAATTCTCCTAATTATTCTGATAAAGGACCCCGCACAAAATGCATTGGAATTGGCTTACCGTTAATTTTGTTCAAATTTTCAGAATTAGTAGTTCTAAGTGTCCTAATTAAAGATATAATTTTGTTAAACTCAAAACTTCACTTGTTTGGCTGAAAACAGGGGGTGAAAGTACCCCCTGTCTAAGGCATGAAATGAACATTTCAGTGCTTTTAGCCAAATAAACCATTATTTTTGGAAAGTTTAATGTCAGAAGTCACCAATATACATAAAGAGAGAACTCTTAATGTTAAACAAATAAAAATGTAAAATATCAACTGTGACGTATTATTTTAAACAATTCAAAATGGCTCAAAATTTCTGCTGAACGTCATGCAAAATCTGACGCATTCAACACAATTAAATATAGAAATTTACATAAATAAATTTCGCCGTCAGGCGCCAATTAATTTTAAAGATAATTAATAAACTATGGCTCGACTCGACTAACAAAAGACAATTCAACACCTCTGAGTTTCTCTCTCACTCAGAGGGAATTCTGCTCAAACAGTTGGCAGCAGGAAAGCCAACGGCGAGACACGACTGGCAGAAGATTGGCAAATGACTTACCCACGATGGCTCGGCTTTCTCTCCGTTGAGATCGTTCTCCTTGGCTCGGCTTTCCCTGGTCGTGACGCGATGATAATCCACCAGCGAAAAGTGGCAAGGAAAAAGAAAGAAAACACTAATTTCCACTTTATCTCACAATTGAGTTCACTTTATTTGTACCTCCAAGTTTTCGGCTCACTCTCCACTCACAAGCACTCGGAATTAACAATTTTAATCTCACTACTCTGACAAAAAAAACAAAGAAAATTCTGGTCGCGGCGAAGGCTATGTACCGGCGCGGCAATACAAAATTTCGTTATGGCGGCGAATACATTAACCACCTGTAGCGTCTCTTGAATTTTCCTCGTGGCTCGTCTTCTTCCTCGGCTCGTTCTTCAAAAGTGGTACTGGCCCCGCCATCTACCACTTTTCCTCGTTAAGCTAGCCGCGCGACCTACTTTCCCTCGAATAGTGGGTCAGCGGGCGGTACTAGCTTTTCCGCAATTACCATGAAAATGTGGGCCTGTCAACTCGGGGCCTTTCCGACGGATGGCGCGACGATGTAGAATTTTCAACATTAACGACTCGCGTGAAAATTCACATCGTCACACAACCCTCAAAAACTACCCCTTGTACAGTTAAAACCATATAGAAAAGGAAAAAACTATTTTAATCACAGAAAATATTTTTATAAATAAAATATTGACTTTTGATTTACTAATACATATGAAATGTCATATTTACCCTTACAAACAACCTTAACAACAACAACAACAAAAAGCAACCCCTTTTATATTTTAAATAAATCCAGTAAACCAGATAAATGAACAGTTTAAACAGAGAAAGACTTTTGAAAATAGACTGGAAGTAATTATTTAATCTTCCGTGATTTTCAGTGCAATGTTCAAAATAAAAAAGTACCCTTATGAAAAAAACAACCCCTTAAGATTTAAAGTGAAAAAAGTAAAAAATCCATTTCAACCAAAGAAAACTATTAAAAATAGTAAACAGTTTATTATGTTTAAAAATCTTATAGTATGAAATTCTTGCCTTTAAACTGTATTGACTATATATGTGTTTTCGTGTGAATGACGCCAAATGGTGAAAGGGTAGGAACACCAGTGCGAATATCGATATGTACAATAGTATATAGTAAGTATAGCATAAGCAGTACATACAATCTTCCTAATATCATATGGCTCCGTCTTTGTGTTGTGTTCTGCGCACGGAAGACTGCGCCTGATATTATTTTGAAGATGGTCCCTTTCGCTTTGGAGCATCACATATATGATTTCTTTCATCAGCTCATGACATCGCTTGAAAGGCAACATTTGTTACCAGCTTACTGTATATCCTACAATATCTGGATTAAGAATATGTTAATCATTGTTTAAAATATTGTAGAGTACATTATTTAACCACATTTTTAGAGTTTGATTGATTTTTCAAAGATATTAGCATAGCATCGTTGTTTCAGATTGCGGGTATTTTGCAATACTTACTTTATACTATTGTACATTTCGATAATTGCACTGGTGTTCCTACCTTGAAGTAAATAATAATATAAACAAAATGCGTTGCTATGTTTGTAATGCAGTTTTTCAACCTAGACAAATGTCATCTATCGAAGGAGAAGAAAATGTTGATAAGAGCGAAATTGCAATTCGTTGGCGAGAAGAAAGAGGCTTTCCACCGCTTGCAATTGGTATTAATACACGTGTATGCATAACATGCAAGCGACTTATTAATATTGAAGTTAATGAAAATGAAAATAATCCATCTTGTTTAAGACTTAATGTCTTAACGCAAACATCGAGCCATACGTGCCTTATTTGCAATCGGATAGATAATGTAGTACGACTTTCAGACGAATGTCGTGTTAACATTTTTGTCCTGAAAGACATTTACGTTCAAGAAAATGTTAGGTGTTGTCCAGAGCATTTAGATGAACACGGTTTCATCCCTGCAGATCTCATGCAACATCTTCGTTTTATGAATAGATTTTATTGTATTAAAGGTCCTCAGTTATTAAAGTTTTTAAATGGTCTCAGCGGTTCTGTGAAAAAAAATTCGTAGATGAAAGCGATTTTTCGGACGATCAGTTCAAATCATTTTCTCCAACAACTAAGGAACAATTTCGAGATTTATATTCTCTATTCGATCCAGCGCAACTGGTACCAGGTCAGAGATATATTTCAAAGAAAGACCTTTTAGTATTTTTATGCAAAATGCGGCAAGGTCTACCAGATGAATTTCTTTCAGTTGTTTTTAATTATCCCAGCAGACAAAGTGTTAGTATGGCTGTTAGTAAAGTAAGAATATTTTTAATGGAATCATTTGTTCCTCAAAACATTGGACTTAACGCAATAACGAGACAAGAATTCATAGAGAGATATGTACCTGATTTTGCAAATACATTATACAATCCGACACTAGAAAATCGTAAAGCAATTGTCATCATCGACGGTACTTACGCAAAAATTGGGAAATCTAGCCATTTTCAAGCTTTACGACAATCGTTTAATCTTCACAAGAGTTGTCATCTTGTTAAGCCCATTCTTTTGGTGTCAACAAATGGATACATTCTTGACATTCACGGACCATACTTTTCAGACGCACGAAATAACGACGCCAACATTTTAATACAAGAATGTGAAAGAGTAGTGCTCAAATCAGAGAATGGTTAGACGAAGGCGATATAATTATTGTTGATAGAGGGTATCGCGATGCGATTCCTTTTCTTGAACGGATGGGTTTAATACCCAAAATGCCACCGTTGTTGGGTCGTAATGAACGACAATTCTCTACTGAGGATGCGAACGAAGCTCGGTTAATCACAAAAATAAGATGGTTAGTAGAATCGCGAAACGGGCACTTGCAATCTATTTTTAAAATATTTGGTAAACCCATGTCAATGACACATATTCCTCATCTTGGTGATTTTTATCGCATTGCTGGCGCGATAATAAATAAATATCGTGGTTTAATAGAAATGGAAATAGCTACAGTTGAATTAGCAACAGAAATGTTATTAAAAGCTGAAACAGCAAATGAATTAAAAACAAGGGTTGAAGAAGAGGAACTTTTCCGAAGAAACGCACAGTGGGTGCATTTAAACGAAAACGATCTTCCATATTTTCCTCATCTTTCTATGGAGTATTTGCGTCACTTGACATTCGGGGTATACCAAGTAAACTTGGCACCATCTTATATTCAGGATAAAGTCCATAGAGATGGCAATGAAGAATTACAACTACATGCTTTGGTGAATGAACCTGGTTTAATAAGAATGCGCATTTATTCCAGATTTCGAAATGCTACGCGACATCAGCTATGGATACTTTATGATCTTGAAGAAAATAGAGGTGAACAGCAGCAACCTATCCGTGGTTACTATTGCACTTGTAAGTCGGGTGCAAGAACTTTAGGTACTTGTGCTCACGTTGCAAGTGTTTTATGGTACTTCGGATATGCTCGTCACGAAGAACACGTGAAATACCCTTGGACGGATCTTTTGGACAGCGTGTTAGATGAAGGAAACAGAAACAACCCTGTCAATGAATAGTTTTTTTGGATGCATTGCAGCAAAGTCCTTAAAATAAGATTTGCTACTAAGTGCAACTTGTATATATGTAAATAGGTGAGATATGTAAATAGGTGAGATTTTTTTTTTAACAAGAAAAGGAGTAC
This sequence comes from Leptopilina myrica (nomen nudum), assembly GCA_032872475.1. Lineage (NCBI taxonomy): Eukaryota > Metazoa > Arthropoda > Insecta > Hymenoptera > Figitidae > Leptopilina > Leptopilina myrica (nomen nudum). Next base: position 3,871,236 of record CM065461.1, read on the forward strand.
AAAATCTTGTACCTGCAGCCTCCACGTGGCGTACTCTGGGTAGAAAATGTTTTTCTAGCGAATGCAGGCATGTTTTTGAACAATATAATAAGATTGAAACAAAACATTTGAGAGTTTTCACAAGCCTAAAGACATGCAATATCTTCAATGAGTTATTTTCTTTCTATGAGCCTAATACTTAGAGGGATGTTTATTATAAATAGCGTCAAATATTTAAAATAATCTTTTATTTTTGTTACATGTAGGAGGTAGTTTCTTTAACAACTACAAACATAATAAACTGTTTACTATTTTTAATAGTTTTCTTTGGTTGAAATGGATTTTTTACTTTTTTCACTTTAAATCTTAAGGGGTTGTTTTTTTCATAAGGGTACTTTTTTATTTTGAACATTGCACTGAAAATCACGGAAGATTAAATAATTACTTCCAGTCTATTTTCAAAAGTCTTTCTCTGTTTAAACTGTTCATTTATCTGGTTTACTGGATTTATTTAAAATATAAAAGGGGTTGCTTTTTGTTGTTGTTGTTGTTGGGGTTGTTTGTAAGGGTAAATATGACATTTCATATGTATTAGTAAATCAAAAGTCAATATTTTATATATAAAAATATTTTCTGTGATTAAAATAGTTTTTTCCTTTTCTATATGGTTTTAACTGTACAAGGGGTAGTTTTTGAGGGTTGATATTTTACATTTTTATTTGTTTAACATTAAGAGTTCTCTCTTTATGTATATTGGTGACTTCTGACATTAAACTTACCAAAAATAATGGTTTATTTGGCTAAAAGCACTGAAATGTTCATTTCATGCCTTAGACAGGGGGTACTTTCACCCCCTGTTTTCAGCCAAACAAGTGAAGTTTTGAGTTTAACAAAATTATATCTTTAATTAGGACACTTAGAACTACTTATTCTGAAAATTTAAACAAAATTAACGGTAAGCCAATTCCAATGCATTTTGTGCGGGGTCCTTTGAGCGAGATATCTCTTCTCACTTGGAAATAAGAAGACACGCGGGAAACCACTTTTTTAGAAGAACATTTCCCGGATGCCCTTAAATGCGTTTTTCTCAAAATAGGATTTTTGAAATTGCAGTGCAGTGTTGCTCAAAAAGTTATTGACCGATATCAAAAATGAAAAATTGTAAATTGTTCGTTATTAAATTTAGGGTTATTTGGGGTAAATGTAAACGCGGGGTAAATGTAAACAGTAGATGTTTCAGCTAAATTTACAAATTAAAAAATAAGTATGACGGGGTAAATGGAAACAGTCAGTTGTAGACGATTCAGGTGCATCAATATTTTTTTGAACCTCATAAAATTTTTCCAGGAAGCTCTAGTAACAAGTTCATGCAAAAAAATCCGTCCATTTTACCTTTTAACAACAAAAACTGATGTTTTTCGTAAAAAATAGAACTTGAAAAGAAAAAAAATGTTAGTACCTTTTTTTAAATATAAAGACGCAAACAAGTAGGCAAAAAATCAGATTTTTTAAAAAGTTGTGTCAATTTTTCAATTTTCAATATTTCCACTTAAAAGTTAGTTCTGCACGACAATCACGAACTTCGGTGGAGCAGCTCTGTAAACAATAGCTCCTAACTTTAAAGATTTTTTACATAAGTATTTGCAAAAATTATGAGTTACAGTTAAATATATGAACAAAATGATGGCAATGTTTTATATCATTCAAAAAAAATTCTTCCCTTAAAAAAAATCCCAAAAACGGCTGAAAAACATCGTTCTAATGTGGTTTCCCTCCTTTAATCTTGACAAAATTTTCACTAAACTTTGCAAGTAAATACGTCGAAGTGTGCAAGTAAAAAAATTTGCGGCAAGTTTTTATAGCCTAATTCGAAAACTTGCCTGGCAAAATTGCAGCAAATATCAAAATGTCCGTTTGGTGGCAAGTTTGCAAAGAAAATTTGCAGAAAACTTGCGTGGCAAACTTGCAGATAATTTTGTAGCAAACTTGAGGAAAATTTGCAGCAAACTTTCAAAATAAATAAAAATTTAAAAAAAATCTTTTTGTTTTCTAAATGTACGTATTTTGATAAACGTTGCCTTCCCTTACAGGGAAGGTGACATAAATGTAGTGCGCAGCTTTAGATGTAATAGAAAACTACTGCGCATGCATTTAACATTTGAGGAGCTGGATTCTAGAACCGGCTCTTCGCTGATAACTAACGATTTGTAGAATTAATTTTTTTGAACAAGATTAATTAATTTTTTCAAATTATTTCAAATGCTTATTTTCTACAAATTTTCACAAAAATTTTTCTAGAAAATTTCGTAAAATTGTATACCAATAACGCTATTACGGTTTGAGCATTTCAAAATTCACCGACTTTTCGAAGTTTTTTAGACCATTTTTCTTAAAATTACCTAACCAAATCAGTTAATTGTTATTTGCTTTTTTGTTTTAAATATTTTTTCTTTATAAATATTTTTAATTTTAAAATTAAGGAGGTTCTCTCTCTATATTGTTAGTAAAAGAAATGCCTCTTTAAGTTTCGTTTGATCCATGTAGTATACTTTTGCTTTAATTTCATTAAATGTGATATTATTTTCAAATTTCGCGCTTTTTGTACCTAACTTTTCAGAAGCTATGTTGCCAAGCGTTATACTGTGTAACTTCTGATTGTCAAAATATGGTGTTTTTTAAAATAAAATAATTAATTTTGAGTCCCCTAGGTAAGGACTGATTAATTTTTTTGTAAATAAGTAAGTATCAGTTAATTAACTTTAAGTATAAACAATTTTAGTAATATCTGTTTGTCAAATATCTCACAATTTGACATTGAAGACCAAGAAAATGCAATTGACTTTTCGGTGCAATAATCGGTCTTACGCGTGAACGCAAGCGCTAATACCAGTAAGGTGGCAGTGAGCGCCTCTGGGCCTCTCACTGCCACCCGACTGGTATTAGCGCTCCCTTAATTTAGTCAGTTAAAAATCATGGTTTTAACTAACAATCAGTGACAGAGAAAAATAAATAGTAATTATTATACTATTTACGATCAAAAATTACTACTTGAAAGTAGTAATTTTGAAACTGCTCGAGAAATAGTAACTTTTGCTTCTTTTTCAAAGACTTTTTACTTTTTTGAAAAAGTATAATTTACTTCAAGGAATCTAAATTTTATTAAACGCCTAGTAATATTTAAAATGTCCAGAGTAATTAATACTCTGAGCAAAGCAATTATTATTACGAATCAGAGCAATTATTACTATTTCGTAGAGATTTTTACTCGGAGAAGTAGTAATCCGTACCCACACAATGTCGCGCCTCACACCGACGGGCGAAATAAATGACAGAGCGCCTGCGCGTCTATCCACGTCTTGAGAAAATAATGCTGGTGTAGAGAGCTATATATTTTCTCGTTTTCTTTTTATAAATAAAAATAAAATAATCAGTGCGTCCAAAAAATATTTCTTGAAGTAATTAACACTCTACATGTGTATTATTATTCATTATTCATAAGTTTCACTCTTTTATCACATTCATTCTTACAATTAACAACATAACATATCGGAAAATCTTAACATCTATACAGATTCGAACCCTACCTAACTTATATCTAACGAAACATAGAAAATCGCACGCATTAATACTATAAGCCTCTCGGCTACGAAATCGCTATGGAAAAAAATTTCGGTTACTCGAATATATCTTTTTTCGAAAAAGTGAATCATAAATTATATTTATTTAGATAAGTTACCGAATTAAAATATAAACATTTATAATAATAATAGTGATAATAATAATAAATAGTATTATTAATTTAAAATTACTCATTTTTATTATTAGATTATAATGTTAATGATTTTAACTTCTTTTTCCATTAAAAGAGATCCAAGAAGTAACTTACACATTTTCAATTCGCAAGTTATTTGCGAAGTTCATACAAATTCATACAAGCAACATGCTAAAATGGGCCTAATAATCGCATTACTCTCGGGTAATAAATGAATGATTTAACTAAATTACATTTGGTACAAATATAAATATGTGACGTGTCGCGAAGAAAAGCACCTAAAAAGCATAACGAAAATTTTACAGGAGGAGGAAAAAAGGAAAGAAAAAATCAAATCTTAGCACGAATTGTTTTTTAAACCATTATAACAAAAGTATTTGATAAAAATTAATTTTAACTTTAGATAATTAAAAAATAACTTTTAATTTAGGGAAGGTGGGGGCGAAGCGACGCATGGGACGAAGCGACGCAGTCAATATTTCTTGAGTAAAATAACATTTATTTTTTAAAAAATGTATTATTAATTGCATCTTTTTAACCTTCATAATTGGTGGCATATCAAATTTTATTTTATTAACTTATAAGCGATTGAAAATAAATAATTTGTTTTTGACCTCTGGTCATTTCGTTTTTCGAGATAACAGATATCATATTTTTTGACACTTATTTTTGCTACTTGGAATTAAAAGTATGTGCTTTGGAAAGCTTAACCCATTAAGTCTCATGAAGAAACCAGCCATTGTTTTAAAAAACTAACAATTGGATCCATAGGCAAATTGAAAAAAAAGTTATACCTGTTTTTTGTTTTTAATTTCCAATTGTTTTACAACAATTGTTCAAACAAATTAACAAAAATTAAAATTTTTTTTTAATCTGTTAAAGCCAATCGATTCTACGTGAAAAATAAGAATGTTTTGTATAGGTCATTTTGTTCTCCAAGTCGTATTTTGTTTATAAAATTGTTATAAACAAATTAAGCTGAGTAAACAATTGTCGTTAAACAATTGAAAGTTAAAAACAAATAAACAGGTATATTTTATTTTTCCAATTTCCTATAAATCCAGTTGTTTATTTTATTTAAAAAACCATTTATATTATGCATGGAATGAAATACTTGTTACCTAGCATAATTTGTTTATAACAATTTTATGAACAAAATACGACTTGGAGGAAAAAATGACCCATACAAAACATTCTTAATTTTTTACGTTGAATCAATTGGCGTTAAAAGTTTCAAAAAAAATTTAATTTCTGTTAATTTGTTTAAACAATTATTGTTAAACAATTGGAAATTAAAAACAAAAAACAGGTATATCTTTTTTCTATTGGCTATGAATCCAATTGTTAGTTTTACTTAAAATCCATTTGTTTATGCTTGGGATGAAACACCCTTTACGCAGCTTAATTTGTTTATAACAATTTTATAAACAAAATACGGCTTGGAGAGAAAAATGACCTATACAATATATTCTTATTTTTTCGCGTAGAATCGATTGGCTTTAACAGTTTTCAAAAAAATTTAATTTTTTTAATTTGTTTTAATAATTGTTGTTAAACAATTGGAAATTAAAAACAAAAAAACAGGTATATCTTTTTTCCATTTGCCTATGACTCCAATTGTTAGTTTTTTAATACATTGGCTAGTTTCTTCATGGGACTTAATGGGTTAATACCAGTATTTTTAAGAACTATAAGCAATTTTTGGACATTCCGTTTAGAAATGAAGATATAATATTTTGAAATAAAAAATGTACCTTGGGGCGAAGCGACGCATTCTTGAGGGGGCTGAGAGACGCAGGCTATGTTTTTGCTTTGTTTTTTAAACGCAATTTTGATTACTAAAATGACAAAAATCGATTTAGAAATCAAAATTTAGAAAAAATGTCAGAATTTAACAAATTTTTACATTTAGTGTAAAGTAAAAACTTTTTTATTCACAAATTTTAATCCATACGTCAGGCCGTGCACATTTTTTAATAGAATTTCAAAATCTTTTAACCGATTAACTATGATCACGAAGATTTGATAACTTACATTTAATATTAAAGTTTAATCTAATAAATGTACAATTTTTATTAAACTGACATTACTTTTTAAGACTAAATTTCTTAAAATCATAAAAAACAAAATTCCTTTGACTAAAAAGTAAATCGGAAAAAGATCTGACAGAGGTACCAAAACGCATCAAGAGCCGACGAATGGCAGTTTCTAAAAAAAGTTATGAAGAATTAACGACAGACTTTGAATAAAGTCAAAAAAAATTTTCTCATGTTTAATAACCATTTTATATTTTTATTATTTAATTTAATGTGATAATTATTATTTAACTATTATTAAACTTTTATTTAATAAACAAATATTCAAATAAATAATAAATATACAATAATCTTCATTGTTTATTTACTTTTAGATAAGATAATTTGTTTGAAATGAAGGTAATTTTGAGTGCGTCGCTTCGCCCCGCTCTCGTCGCTTCTTAGGTGCTTTTCTTCGCAACGCGTCATATATTTTTTTTACAATATCAAATAAAGATCTAATAAATATTTACTTGGTTTAAATAAATATTTATTGGATATTAGAAAATTTTAACATTTAATTGAGTCAATTAATTTTTATTTGATTCAATTAAATTTTTTTAGTGGGTATTAAACATCATTAAATTCTTGTAAAGAATTTAATCAAAAAATTTTAGGAATAATTCTTCGAAGAATTAAATTATTTATAAAAATAATTCAATTCTTGCGAAGAATTTATTTTAATTTTTTTTTAAATAATGAAGTTTCTTAAATAATTCTAATTAATAATTTTCAAAGTAACTGAATTTTATCGACAATTTCTTTTAAGTTTTTAAAATAATCGTCTTTTTTAATAATTACGATTAAACATTTAATTATAAACTTTTATTAAAATTTCCAAAAAATTATTGATCATGTCAATTTTTTTAATAAGTATAATTAATAATTTTACTGTAAAAATTTATTAAAATTTTTGCTAGAAAATTACACTTTTTTAAACAATTTAATTAGAGCTTTTGTAAATTACTAAATTCTTTTAAAAAATTTCTTTAAGTTTTTTTTCAAATAATGTAATTTTTTAGATTAATTTTAAGTAAGAATTCAGAAAATAATTGATTTAAACAAATTTTGTTCAAAATACGCATAATTCTAAAGAAATAAATACATTTTGCGTAGAATTATTATTTGTTGTCTAAAATTCAGAGTTTTTTCGTAGATTTACTGTGTTGATTATTCATAATGGATGAAACTGTCAAAAAAAATTTATAACATGATTGCCACAAAATGAAAAATGTAAAGTGCCAAGCTTTTTCCAGGCCAATTATAAATTGTAAACCTATTCACTACTTATCGAATTCTTAAGAAAATTCAATTCCATGAAATTGATTAAAACGCATTTCATTTAAATTGTTTTATTTTAAAATAAATAGAAATAAAGAAAAACGATTAGAAAAAGCCTAATGTCGCCTGCGAAATCTACTTCATTAGTCAGAGACAATCAATAATTTTTTCCAAATTACTGTTAAAATGTGACATTTTTAAAACGCATTTTCTTAAATTAAAAAGAATTTGGATTTTATTTCCTTAAAATTTCAACAATCAATATCACACTATTTTATTTAAAACATTATTATTTATTTCACTGCAGTATTTAAAATATCAGTAATATTCAATAAGTAACATGCATTATACTTATATAGATTAGTTTGACTTGATTAAAAAAATTTACCGTTTTGTAAGCTGGATCAACTTCGGACTGCTAACTTTCAATCTCTAAATGGTCGACATTACTCATGTTGAAAGTGAATATTTTCCAAACACTCAACATTTTTTTTTAAATTAGGCTACAAAAGAGCATTAAAACGTATTAAAACTAAAGCGGTTGTATTACGAAGAATTTGTAGGATTCATTGCAATGAACTCAACAGCGTGATATGTAGCAACAAGACCATAGAAATAATATAAATAGAGTGGGCAAGGTATAGGCGGTAGTGTGTGAGGGAAGTGTCCTGCCATAAACAGAATGGGTTGGAGAGAGAAAGAAAATTTATCACCACTATCTGTCCTTCAATTTTCTCCAGTGCAAGAGACACTTACTGGTGTTAAATCTTCTTTTTCTTTCTAAGGCCAACGCAGAATAGAATCATTAACCGGAACCGCAACCGCAACTTTTGAAATCGCCTTCAAATCGGAAGTATATACATTAAGGTCTTTCTCCAAAATCTAAAAGTCTGCATTATGTTTTTTCACTGCATCGAGATATTTCGAGAGTTCGAGTATGACGTCAAATAGTTGAAGGAAAAACAAACAGACAACACAATGTAATTCTTATGGGAGAAAAAAATTTTGCATTTTCTTTTCAATGTTTTGGAAATTTAATTAATTTTAAACACTTTCTATCTATACATTTATGTAATTTAAATAAATTCTATAAAATAATTGTAGTGAAATTAATACTTCACACTTCACAGGAACTTGAAAATTTGCTAAAATGTATGTTTTTCAGCTTAGAAACGTCTGTTTACAACTATTATCTTTATGTATAAAATAGTTGTAAACGAACGTTCTTAACCTCAAAATAATACATTTTAGCATATTTTCAAGTTCCTGTGAAGTGTATAAAGTATTAATTTCACTACAATTATTTTATAGAATTCATTTAAATCACATATATGTTCAGATAGAAAGTGTATAAAATTAATTAAATTTGCAAAACATTGAAAAGAAAATGCAAATTTTTTTCTTCCCTTACCCTTCCCAAGTGGTGGGGGGTGAAATAAAGAGTGAGGGCAATGAAGGAATATTTATATGTAGGTAGTTGGTGCAGTAACCAAAAATGGTTTACTGCGCAAGTATGAAATATACTCAAGCAGACTAGACACAGGAAAAATTACTTAAATGGTGGGGATGAAGTAGAAAGTGAGGGCAATGAAGGAATGAATATGCGCAGAAACCTAATTTTCGTCTACTGCACCACCTACTTGCCAAGTCAGACACCTGCCTTGCCCTCATATTTTCACTCACCGATAGTTCTCTGTGAGAATTAATCTAATTTACTCCTCCTGTCTTTAGTCTTCTTGGAGCAGAAATTTTACCACGGCGACCATCTTTCATTGTATTAGAAGTAATAATAATGATAATAATAATAATAAAAATTGTTAACATTTTATATTCTATACATAAGTTCTTTATTTATACGGCTACTTACAATAAAAAAATGATTCACTTTGTAATATGAAACAAAGCTTTCGCGCTATAATTTTGTACTTTTACTACAATGAAAGATGGCCGCCGTGGTAAACCTTTTCCTCACAGCATTTCCAATCCAGAGGTATATAGAAATCAGTGTTTGCATTGCGTCGTCTATTTGTTTTCCCTCCAGCTCTCTGACGTCACACCTGATATCGATTCTGACGTCACAACTGAAACAGCCTACGTGTAACTTTGAGTTGTTTACGTAGATTACATGGGTATTTTACATATGTAAAATACGTATTTTATTATATATTTTTTTATCATAAAAAATGCATTGTGTTTGGAATTTTTGACGTAAATTACATACGTAATATACTCATGTAATATACGTGACCTATATTACGTGCGGAACCCTGGCCCTGGGTTAACGATTACCTAATCATCAACTACTTTCTGTTGAATCAACCAATTACCAATAACCCGCAGTTAAAGGCCTAAGCACAATAGAATCTTTAACCGGAACCGCAATCGTAAGTGTCAGAATGCAATAGATAACGATAAGCAATATACCTATCCTTCTTTAACTTATTCTTACGCTTACGGTTTCGATTCCGGTTCTGGTTAAAGATTCCATTCTGCGTAGACTTTAACTTGGGGCGAGTGCCGAAAACAGCTACTACATCGAGATATTTCGATTTCGAGTATGACGTGACATACGGAAGCACCTACGCGCCACGAGGTATAGAAAGGAAACCAGCTTCTGAAACATAGGAACAAATAAAAATGAACCAAATTAATTCAAATTAACAATTGTAATGTAATAAAATGTTTTTTAGATAATATTTACAACAATTATTAATTTTGAGGTAAATTAAATTCTTTTAAAAAATCATATATTTTAAGGTTATAAAAAGTAATCACTTTCAAGGCCTAATCACAGCGGCTACCATTGCGTTATTGTGTTGGTAGTAGGTGAAATCGCCGAACGGAGAATTTGCCGAAAGGTGATTTCGCCGAAAAACGCTATAATCACACTGCTCTTTGAAGAGGCGAATGAAAGAGGGTAAACTCTTTCTAAAGATGAATATTGTGTCTGCTTAAAAGATAATTTTAATGTGTTATGTGCTTCATAGATGGATTCAGTAATACTGTTTGTGTTTTTGGAATAAAAGAATAAGGAGAGTATTATATTACTTTTATTTATAATATAATTTTGACAGGTGAGAAGAAAATAATAATTGAACAAATAAGGTAAGCAATTTAATATCAATAAAAATAAATAATTAAAAATATTGTTAAAGTTTTATTTGTAAATTAACTATTTTAAATTAATTGAAAATTTTAGATAATATAATAAACTAACCTAAAAATAATACATTTCAATAATTGGTGTTATTGATTAATTTTAAATGTAATTATATTATATATAATCTCATCTAAAAAAATGACTAGTTTCATTAATTATCTTTTTTAATTGATTTATTATAAATAACATAACCTACAAATTATTCATTTCAGGAATTTTGGTTATTGATAAATTTTAAACTTATTTTTGAGTTATGAATTTTCGTAAAAATTGTAATTAATTAATCAATTAATTAATTTTAATTTTTTATAAAAAGTTATTATAAATTAAAAAATTAAATAACCTTTTATTAGATAAAAACTGACAATAAATTTAGTTCCATTTATTATTTTTACGTATTAATGCAAAAATTGTAAAATATTATGAACTAGATGACATTTCATTATATGAAAAGTTAATTTCATGTACATTTACCTTTCTTTACACAATATTTGCCAATAACTTAATTTTTCACTAGAATTATTATTTTGAATGTGTTGTTAAGATAAACTTTCAAAAATACAAAATTAAAATTTTTTTAATATAAGAATATCAATTATTTTTATAAATATTTGATAAAATATATATGTATACTTTATGAATAAATTAAAATTTTAATAAAGAAAAATTATTAATTAAGTTAAGTTATTTTAAAAATTCTTCAATTGTTCGCAACAATTAAATTATTTTTATAAATATTTAAATTCTTTCACGAATAATAAAATACGTTTCAGGGATTTAATTTATTCGCATTAAAAAAAATAAATATATTTTTGATAAAAGTTAGGAACAAATCAGAAAAATAAAAAATTGAATAGAATTTTTGTCAGTTTTGTGAAGTGTCTGAAACGAGTCTTTTCAGTCGTTAAAAATTTCTATATTAAAAAAGGCTAGAAAAATCTTTGTTTAGGGCAAGAAAAATTTTCTGTTCTTATAGTTTTGGAATTTTCGTAATTTTTTTTTCAAAATTTATCGATTTTCGGAAATTTTCTTTTAAAATCACTAATAGTAAATAAAGCTTCGCTTCAATAAATAGGAGAAATAATTATTTAAAAATTTCCTTACAATGTCAATTGTTTAAAAGGTGGTTCGTTTTGAAATGGAATGCCCCATATAATACACTTCAAAACTTGTAAAAAAATTATATATTAGTAGCAATTTTTTTTTTTGAAAGTTGAAGGGAATTGTTGGAAGGAAGGATTTAAGTAATAAGTGCATGGAGTATTCAAGTATTTTAGTCGCAATAATAATTTATATTATATTTATATTTACGAAGTATTAAAAAATACACAAGGTTTTGTAATTGATGTTGTTTTTTAGACGTTAACTTGTTTCATCCGTTTAAGAAGACTACTTTTCATAATTTTCAACTAACTTCTTATCAGCATCAGACTTTTCATTGTGTTTAGTCTTGGAGAATTTTTTACTGGAAAGTAATGTAAGTATAAAGGTATTGATGAGTTAATAATTTTCTTGATTAAAAAGAGTAATATTAGTTTTAAAGTTGTTATTTTAATATTACTGAGTAATGAATAAAATTGAAATTAGTTTGCCTGCAGAAATATATAAATGCTGCTTTACGAAATGAATGATTATTATAAAAATGTTAAAAAGTTTTAAAAAGCCAACCAGATGAGTATTAACTCAAACTTTGAGAACACACGTACTTTTTACATCATGAAGAATAGGGTCTTGTAAAAGAAATCCGTTTTATTCAAATTGTTTTATATTTCGAAGAAAAAATACATGTAAAATAAATTATGGTAAAATCACAAAAATGCAGTTTTGTTGCATGTCGAATGTCCAAAATTCATATCATTCATTTTGTTATCCTAAAAACAAATAATACTTGATTAAAATTTTGCGTAGCTGTAGTATTAAAATTAACTATATAAAATTGAAATAGTCCTGAAGATGAAGTTTTATTACTTTTCCAATTTAATATGTCATTAAAAAAAGTTTTCTGATTTTTTCGAGGGGGAATTTACTCAAGTAGTAAAGTGTACACTCTCCTGGTAATACTCGGTAATACTAATGTAATATCTGTAATATTTTGTAATCCCTTGTTATAATAAGTATCACTGTGTGATACCGTGTAATAATTGTAATAATTCGGTATTACAGTGTAATAACTCAAAATTTTAAAGAAATGTAAAGAAAAAGTGTCAATAAAGTTCAAAAGTTGAAACTTTGCTATATGTGGCGGTATCCAGGCTTCGCACTCTTCTACTAAAAGCTACTATTTGCTACTTTTTTGATACGAGGCTACTTTTTGGTTACTTTTTTGAACAAATAGTCAAATTTAGATTTTTAGTTTTCAGATTTCCATTTAAAAACAGCGTTAAAATCTAAAATTGTTAATCAAATGACCGTCGATAAGATATTAGAGAATAATTTTACCGACATTTACTCTATCAATAGTGACTGATTATAAATTGTGTTTAGATTTTTTGCAAATGATAATTTTTAAGATTAATTACTTTTTTCGAGGAATTCGATTTAAATTGTATTTAAAATAATTGAAATTCTGCAATCAGTTTTACTATTTATGAAAATAATTGAATGTATTGCAAAGAAATTTAAAAAAATAAAATTACGGTGACTAACTGTTCTCGATTATTTTCGAAAAATTTGTTCAAAATTTTTTTAAAAAAGTAAATTATTTTTAATAGAATGTAAATAAATTTCAATTATATCAAAAATTTTCAATACATTAGAATGAGAGTCCTTATAAAATTTAATTATTTATCAATTATTAAATTAAAATACTTTGAACATTCGATTTGTTAAAAAGTTTTTAATGAAATTCTTTAATAAATTTTATTATTTTCTGTTGAATTTCACGAAATGTTAAAACATTTTTATTATAATATAGGGGAGACTAGGTGCAATTGTTACAGCTTTGATAGAATCAGTTACAGTGATTAGAGTTTAACTCCAATTTGTGTGGCCATACAATTAAATCAAAGGTATAATATCTAGTTTTAAAAGGCCATAATTGATTTAACTCTATATCTATTATTTAATTAACTAGAAACATTTGAGTGACAGCGTGTAAATTGTAACAACTGCACAAAGTGAATGTCGGTTGCTATAATACCAAGAATTATCTGTAATATTTTTAAATTGAAGGCAAATAATTTTTTATTACAATTTTAATTAATTATTCATAATTGAGGGTCTAAATCAAAGAATCGGTTATAATTTTTTGAAGCTCAAAATCATTTCCCTGTACGTAAAAAATTAAACTGTTTTTAATCCCAATTTTTTGAGAAACATTTTGGTAACCTTGATACAAATACAAAATGTTTTCAAGACATTGGAATTTTAAATCCTTTTTTTATTTAGAGGTTGAGAATATTGAGTCTTAAAAATTTATAACCGGTTCTTTGATTGGGACCCTCAATTCCATAAAGATGACAGGTCTAATATTCTTTCGAAATGAAAAAACTTAAAAAAAGCCTTCTTTTCGTTAATTTTGAAGTCGAATTTAGGAAAATCATGAGACTTTTCATAAAAATTAGTGTGATTACATTTTGGAAAAAATATCCGTTTTTTGTCACTTGTAACAACTACACAACCGGTACATTTTTTTACAATAAATCATTGTATTAAAAAAGTATACACTATATGTAAACAAACAAAACAGTTTTTTTGAAGCTTAATCCTAATAGCCTATTTTTTTACTTGTAAAATTTGCATATAATTTTTAAACATATTGCAACAAGTTCGTATATAAAAACAAAACATTTTTCCCTTTGCAACCTCATCACTATAATTAAATGTTTCTGAGATATTCCATTTGTAACAACTGCACACTATAACAACCGCACCTAGTCTCCCCTAACTGAAGACTAAAAATTTTTTAAATGCATATAATAATACAAAAAAAACATTGTACTTTCTGATACTAATTTAAAAAAATTCTTACAATTTGAAGAAAAGTATAAATAAAATGTTACTATTCTTATAGGAGTAATATTGAAGAAATGTTAGAAAGGCTTAAGAGATAAAATTATTTTAGTTATTGTATAAATTCAGTGTAATAAAATTCTTCAATTTTATTTAAATAATGAATGATAAATTTAACGAATTAATAAAAAAACTGATTAATAAAATTATTAAAAAATAGATTTTACAAAATTAATCGAGACATTAAAAACGTCATAAACTAAATAAAAAATTTTGTTTGGCATGCCCATAATTGTGGTTTTAACTAGAATATCGTGTTCAATATAACCTAACCAGTACTTTTTTTTAGTCTATAGTAAGTTTTAATTAAAAAAAGAACGTTTTACATATAAAAACACTTCTATAAGTATAGTATTACAAATTTTGTATTTTAAAATTAACTGTGAATAAAGTAACTTGTTTCAATTTGTCAAAATAAGAAAATATGAATTTACCATGTTCTGTAATACTTATTCTTCATTCATATTTATAAACTTATAAAAATTATTTCAGATGCAAACGAGGAATATACGTGTATATATTCAGAGGACAAGTACAGTCCATGTGACGATGAGGATGAAGAATAAAATAAAACAATTATATTCAAAACGGAAAAAAACTTTGTACGATTATATATTCTATTCAAATAATAAATGCATCCTGCGTACATTCTGTTGTTAAAATCCTATTTTATTATAAAAGTAGTCACATTTTGTATCAAGGAAAAATAAATTACAATAAAAAATACACTAAAAATTCACGTTACAAGTCTTTTTTATAGCTATTTGAAAAATATTTTTCTTAAAATACCTATAAAGTAAATTAAATAGATATAACTAAAAAAATATTTCTAAAAAAATATACCCAAAAAATATTTTTAATTTTAATTATATAATAAAAAAAATTGTATTCCTATATCTCAATTCAAAAATATCCTCTTTCTTATTAATTGTTTACAATAATCATTGTTTAATTCTTTCTCTAAAACAACAAAACTGCATTTTTGTGATTTTACCATAATTTATTTTACATGTATTTTTTATTCGAAATATAACACAATTTGAATAAAACGGATTTCTTTTACAAGACCCTATTCTTCATGATGTAAAAAGTACGTGTGTTCTCAAAGTTTGAGTTAATACTCATCTGGTTGGCTTTTTAAAACTTTTTAACATTTTTATAATAATCATTCATTTCGTAAAGCAGCATTTATATATTTCTGCAGGCAAACTAATTTCAATTTTATTCATTACTCAGTAATATTAAAATAACAACTTTAAAACTAATATTACTCTATTTAATCAAGAAAATTATTAACTCATCAATACCTTTATACTTACATTACTTTCCAGTAAAAAATTCTCCAAGACTAAACACAATGAAAAGTCTGATGCTTATAAGAAGTTAGTTGAAAATTATGAAAAGTAGTCTTCTTAAACGGATGAAACAAGTTAACGTCTAAAAAACAACATCAATTACAAAACCTTGTGTATTTTTTAATACTTCGTAAATATAAATATAATATAAATTATTATTGCGACTAAAATACTTGAATACTCCATGCACTTATTACTTAAATCCTTCCTTCCAACAATTCCCTTCAACTTTCAAAGTTAAATCATGAAGAATTTATTTAAAATGTCCAAGAAGATCCTCCACTTTGTGGACAAGAGAAAATAAACCTAAAAATCAATCAAAAATTTAAAAAGAACACTAAGTATCTCAGTTTATCTTGTAATATTATACCTTAAAATAAACAAAAAAAGACTAAAATCTAATTAAATTGCTACTAATATATAATTTTTTTTACAAGTTTTGAAGTGTATTATATGGGGCATTCCATTTCAAAACGAACCACCTTTTAAACAATTGACATTGTAAGGAAATTTTTAAATAATTATTTCTGCTATTTATTGAAGCGAAACTTTATTTACTATTAGTGATTTTAAAAGAAAATTTCCGAAAATCGATAAATTTTGAAAAAAAAATTCAAAGAGCAGTGTGAATATAGCGTTTTTCGGCGAAATCACCTTTCGGCAAATTCTCCGTTCGGCGATTTCACCTACTACCATTGTGTTGACCTTTGTCCATTACATTGTCACAACACATTTTTATAACCTTAAAGGGCCAGTCCCATGTGAGCGTGAAAACGGGAAACGGAAAACGTTTAGCCAATAACAACTTCCGAATCAATGGAAATCATTCTAAAAGAAAATTCTTATTGGTTGAACGTTTTCCGTTTCCCGTTTCACGCTGAAATGGGACGGCACCTTAAGGTAGAGTCCCATGTTGACGTAAAAACGTCAAAGCGTCGGAGTCAAAACGCAAATAAATGAGAGTGAAAAAAACAATCTTATATCACTATCTCGTTCAATCTCATACGTTAACGCCGACGCTTCGACCATTGACATATTAACGCTGACATGAGACGGCACCATTAAAATATATGATTTTTTACTTAGAAATTAATATCTGTTGTATATTATATTTGAAAACATTTTATTACATTAAAATTGTCAATTTTCAATTAATTTGGTTCATTTTTATTTGTTATTTTAAATTTTTTATTTAGTAGAGTTGCTTTTACAACTTTTTTTCATCGACATAAATGAGAAAACGATCGACTCTATTTTGGACTCTCCTTTAGCAGGTTTCCCCTCTTTTCCTCGTGGTACAGTGGTTTCAATTATGCCTTCTTAGTTTGAACGTGTCGCACTCATATTTTTCCATGGGGAACATATGAGTGCGACACGTTTATACTAGGAAGGCATTTTTGAAACCTACTGGTCATGGTAGCATACAGGAGTAAGAGAGTCAGTAAATTGAAAATTCTCTCTTACTCCTGTTGCTCTTGCCTTCGCAGTCAGGCGCCTGCAAAGGTGTAACCGCAGCTTTAGATAGGGTAAGTCATTTTTAGTTTTGTCTCTTCTTAAATATATGTTCCTGAGAAAGATAGAATATCAAGATGGCTGACGCAACTGGGTCATTTTTACTAGATTTCACTATGATTTCAGATCCCTATAAGGCCAACGCAGAATAGAATCTTTAACCGAAACCGCAATCGAAAGCGTAACCGTAAGAATGAGTTAAAGAAGGATAGGTATATTGTTTATACTTCTGTAACTCATTCTTACGCTAACGGTTACGATTGCGGTTCCGGTTGAAGATTCTATTCTGCGTTGGCCTATAATGAACGTGAACGCGACGTGCTGACGTCACTATGTTAACCAAATGGGTGACGTCAGCACTGCACGTTCACATCAAGTCGCGTACCCATGGAATGTAGAGGCAGCATAAGCGGGACCGTAAAGGTCAACGCAGAATAGAATCTCTAACCAGAACCGTAATCGTGAGCGTAACCGTTTGAATGAGTTAAAGAAGGATAGGTATATTGTTTATACTTCTCTAACTCATTCTTACGATTACGGTTACGATTGCGGTTCCGGTTACAGATCTATTGTGCATTGGCCTTAAACGTAAGAATGAGTTGAAGAAGGATAGGTGGTAAGTTGCCAAATGCGCCACGGGACAAATGCGCCACCGGTCAAATACGCCATTTTTTTGTTAACTTTCCAACCTTGCTTATTGAAATTTCTGAAAATTTTATCGAGCAAAGTTGGGCAGCTACCAAAAAATTCAAAAATCGTCAACTGCTCAATCCTGCGGAAAGAAATTTTTGAATTTTTTGGTAGCTGCCCAACTTTGCTCGATAAAATTTTCAGAAATTTCAATAAGCAAGGTTGGGCAGTTAAGAAGAAATGGCGCATTTGACCGGTGGCGCATTTGGCAACTTACCATTCCGTTGACATTATTGACACGAACTATAAAATATATAGAAATTAGTCTATACTCTATGGGGTCAAATTTAAACAAATACACTTGTTAAGGTCATGTTATTCAGTGGGAAGTTTTTCCATAGTAAAGTAAATGGGGCACGTGACCACTGAATAACATAACCTTAATCACAAGTAAACCTACCCAAGTGTTACTCTCCGATTTGGCTGAAACTTGGCACATTCGAAGAACTCGGCAAAATATTACATACGTATACTTTTTTATCGGCAAAACAGAAGGTTTAGGGGTTGAAACTACCCTTCCAGTAGCTTGAAAACCCCCAATATAGTTTAAAATTTGAAAGTGCGCAAGTATCAGATTTTTAAAATTCAAAATGGCGGATCCAAAATGGCGGATGAAAATTTTAAAAACTCTGAAATTTTTTATTAAACTTGGTATCTAGGGGTTTTCGGGGTCGCTGATTACGAATCAAACATCAGATTTTCAAAATTCAAAGTTCAATCCATACGTAACTACAAATACTACAAATTTATAATTTACTTAAAAAACGATGAAGCAAAATAAACTAATGAAATTTTAGTTTTCATTTCAAGATCCTATTACATGATCTACTATTTAATTGTGAAAGTCTATAAGAAACTAGAGTTTAATGATTTTTTGCAAAAACCTTTGCTGGACAACAAATGTAAGCATCAGGAGTATACAACCAACAAAAACAATTGAGCTCATTCGTCAGATTCGTAATCAGCGACTACAAAAGCTCCTAGATACGGGTCTTTAAAAAATTTTATTAACTAATTGCGCACTTTCCAATTTTAAACTTTTTTGGGGGTTTTTAAGTTAGTTAAAGGGTAGTTTTAACCCTTAAACCTTCTTCTTTGCCGATAAAAAAATATATGTACCTAATATTTTTTCGAGTTCTTCGAATGTGCCAAGTTTCAGCCACATCGGAGAGTAACACTTGGGTAGGTTTACTTGTCAGATGCATTCATGCTATCCTTCCGGTTTGACGGTATTTTGCAAAGTTGTATGATTTCTGTAAAAATGATTTCAGTTCATGACATATGAGAACATTCGTATGTCACGAACTAAGAATATTTGATAGAAATGACACAGCTTTTCAAAATTCCTTTAAACCGGAAGGACAGCATTAATGCATCTGAAACTGCGGTTACACCTCTGCAGGCAGCCTGCCTGCCTGCAGGTTGTCATGGTAACGTACAAGAGTAAGAGAGTCAGTGACTTCAAACTTCTCCCTTACTCTCGTTTCTCCTGTCTGCGCAGGCAGGCAGCCTGCCGAGGTGTAACCGCAGCTTAAGTGTACATTTTTAATTATTTTTTCTATAAAAGTTAAATATAGCTAATTGTGGAGCTAAAAATAGTTTCAGTTTGTTTACAATACGCTTTAAATATTTCAAATGTAGAGTAAAATAAATCACATAAGCATTTTGTTCAGTGTTTAATTATTATAATTAGGGGTTTTACAATTGGATTGAAACATATATTGTGCGCATTGTATTAGTATGAATATTCATACTAATTTATTTGGTAGCAGCACTATCGTTTTTGATCACCGGCTTTGATCTGTTACGTACATCTCGTTAAATATATATTCAGTACTCGTTTGTTCGACTCATTGTTCAAACCGCTAGTGGTTACTCTTAATTGAATTTACGTAAAACATAATTATATTTCAAAAATAAGGTGTAAAAAATCAACGGTAGTTCTCATTGTAAATTTCTCAACTTAAAGTGTTTCTCAAATTAAATACAAGGACATTATCAAAAGGACAATTTTCTCAAAACTGCGTTAGACGCCATGGCCGTTAACTGACGCCATAATTTATAAACTATTGTGTGCGTGAAAGTGTGAAATTAAGGTTTAAGTTTACTTTTCTTTTGTTTGAAGACTTTTAACCTTTCTCTCTTAAGTTAATTTGCCACCTAAAATTAAGAAAGACATTTTTTTCATACTCCTTACTCCGATTTCTCACTTTACTGAACCTCTCACAAGGAATTTCTCATCACATTTACATTTGAAATGCACCTGTCAATAAAAGAATTGTTTTCATATCAAGGAACATAATTTCACTTTGCAAATTTTTCCGAAGTAGGTATATCCGCTGAAATTCTGGAAACATTTCAACTTATTAATAAATAATAACTTAAATTAAAAACAAGTATAATAATTTATTTATAATTTTAATAAAAATTGTTAAATTTAAAAGGATGTCTCTAATGGTATTCTAATATTCTTTAAAAGTCACATATAAAGAGTTCCGGTCGTGTAACCTGCCATTTTGCTTAAGTTAAAGTTTCTATCAAAATCTTTTTTTGTATAATACGAAACTACAGAACTACAAATGCCATCTGGTGTCGACTCCGTTTCGTCAGCCATTTTTAGTTTTGTCTCTTTTTAAATAGATGTTCAAAAGAAAGATAGAAATTCAAGATGGCTGTCAAAATGGGGTCATTTTCACTAAATTTGACAATGATTTCAGATCTCTATACAATATTTAATGATTACTTAACATAAAAAGAAGAAAAATTAATTTTATTATTTATGTTCCTAATTGTTGGAATTAAAGAAATATAGATAATGATATTCTATTTTCCATTGCCGGTCACATATGAGAGTTCCGGTCGTGGAACCTGCCACCTTACTTTAGTTAAAGTTTCTATTTAAATATAATTTTGTGGTGTATAATATTTATTTACTACTTACCTTAAAAACATCAATAACGAATTTGATTTTATTAATATTCAGAATTATATTGAGATTAATGAAATGTCGATAATGGTATTCTATTTCCTTTGCCCTGTCACATATGTGAGTTCCGGTCGTGGAACCTGCCACCTTACTTTAGTTAAAGTTTCTATTGAAATATAATTTTGTGGTGTATAATATTTCTTTACTACTTACCTTAAAAACATCAATAACGAATTTGATTTTATTAATATTCAGAATTATATTGAGATTAAAGAAATGTCGATAATGGTATTCTATTTCTTTCGCCCTGTCGCATATGTGAGTTCTGGTCGTGGAATATGCCACTTTACTTTAGTCAAAGTTTGTAGTTAAATCTTTTTTTGTATAAACAAAACTGCAGAACTTCAAATGCCGTCTGGTGTCGATTTCGTTTCGTCAGCCATTTTTAGTTGTGTCTCTTTTTAAATATATTTCAAAAAGAAAGATAGAAATTCAAGATGGCTGTCAAAACATTTTTACTATACTCTGTTTAAAGAGAGAATGACTTCGCTCGCGCAGATTTTTTTCTTTTAAGGCGGAAGAAAATTTAAAATTTGCGTTTTACTATATGTTTTACTTAAGTTCCAATTCAGTGAAAATTTCGTATTTCATCCTTCTACATCAGGAAGATATGACCACTCCTTTCTCACATGGGCCTGATCTCAAAAAAGCGAGATTTATAACCCAAAACCTGAAACGGAACATTCAAATGCAAATAAACTTATAGAAAATTAAATAAATTAACAAATTAATTTTTACAAAATTTACATGCTAAATTCTAAATCCTTACTTTAATACAATTTAAACAATATATTGTTTGTCTCTGATACATTAAAATTAATATAATTAAAAGAGGTCATTTATAGTCAGAGGTTCTAGACTGTGGAACAAACTCCCTTCTACATTAAGAGATGCGTCAAATTTATGTATTTTTAAGAGAATATTTTTTGATTTATTATTTAGAACCAACAACACATTATTTGATGTTACCTACTGGTAGGGACACTATTGTTGAGAAACCGAAACATATATATATATTTACATAATTAATTTATTGCTTTTCTTCATTACTTTGATATAGAGTTGAAAACTTGTCTGCGATATACCACTGCGTATTTTATATTCAAGCATTATTGGCCGTGATTCAATTACTATATGTTACACAATTTTTATATTTTAATTTTTAAGTGCAATTTCTTTAATTATAAGATAATTTCCTTAATTTGTAATTGGAATTAATTTGTATCTTGTTCCTTGAAGGGCTTATTAGCCCTAGGAGCTTATATCTAAATAAATAAATAAATTAATTAAAATTAAATTTTGACGTTCAGGTCAAACCGCCCTCAAAATTGACCTAAATTTTGAGGGTAGCGGAAATTGTTTGTCAAATTTTGACGTCTAGGTCAAAACTGCCTTCAAAATTGACCTAAATTTTGAGAGTAGCGGAAATTGTTTGTCAAATTTTGACGTCTAGGTCAATACCGCCCTCAAAATTGACCTAAATTTTGAGGGTAGCGGAAATTGTTTGTCAAATTTTGACGTTTAGGTCAAACTGTTCTCAAAATTGACCTAAATTTTGGGGGTAGCGAAAATGGTTAAATTTTGACGTCTAGGTAAAAAATTCCCGCAAAATTGACATAAATTTTGAGGGTAGCGGGAAAGGGAAATGACTGAATCAGCGGCGGCGAAATGAGTTTATATTAATAGGGATATATCATTCCTATTTTTTTAAAGCATTTCGCTGCCGCCGCCGCAGAGTCAGGATTTCTAAGGGCCCCCTATATAGAGGGAACATAGTCAAGGTTGGCTTACTGTTAAGGTAGACCCATATATCGTTACATTTGACCTAAATTAAGGTCAATTTTAACCTACAGTTTTAACCTACATGTCAAATAAATTGTCAAACAACTCCCTATGCCCTCAAAATTTAGGTCAATTTTAAGGGTAGATTAACCCTACAGGTAGTAGTATAGGGGCCCCTTATAGATCATAGTCAAAATTGCCCTCAAAATTTAGGTCAATTTTAAGGGTAGATTTAACCTTATACCCTTCTAAGGGTAGAAAAACTTATCGCTCTGCCCTTAAAATTTAGGTGAAATTTAAGGGCAGTTTTGACGAACAATTCACTCTGCCCTCAAGATTTAGGTTAATTTTAAGGGAAGTTTTTATCTACGCCGCAAAAATGGTCGAAAAACTTCCTCTGACCTGAACTCGCTCAAAATTTAGGTGAATTTTGACCTATTTTTCAACCTACAGGTTAAAATTTAGAAAATTTAAATTTAAACAATTTATTTAACTTATTTAACTTTTACAATTAAATATTTGATCAATCAATACATTTAATTATGACAGTTATTTAATTAATAATAATTTATTAACAATATTAAAAATAACTTAATTATTAAATTAATTTTAATTAAATTTCTAAATTATTTAATTAATTCATAATTATGAAAACATCAAATAGTCAAATTATATATTTTTATTATATATTTTTATATATTATAAAATATAATATAATAATATAATTTATTTTATATTTATATTATATTATATTACCAGCAAAAAATTTTGCGATAGATATTGTTAAACATAATTTGATAAAATGTGAATAAATCAAATTTTTCTACAAAACGCTAAAAAATATAAAATGTATAAACAAAAAAATATATAAAAATTAAAAACTTATAAATAACCGCGAAAAAAACGTTTTTGTTGAAAAAGAAGAAAACTGAACTATTTGTTAATTCCAAATATTTCAATGGTTGAAAAACGTTACTATTTATGTGAATTAAATTTTAATATTTTTTTCTTTAAAGTTAGATCCGCTATTTTGAATTTCGGAAAACTAAGGTTATATTCGTAATCGGCGACCCCGAAAACCCCAGAGTAACAAGTTTTAGGTCAAATTAACTATTTTTCAAAATTTCCTCTATTTGTTTATAATACTGGTTAAAAAATGTAACTTTAGTCGCCATTTTGTGGCAGCCATTTAAAAATTTAATATCCAAAATAGTCCTTTGTTGTACTCCTACTATTTTTGACCCAATATTTCTATCAACAGAAGGTTTGTTGAAGGGTTTAGCTATTAAAAAGTTGAAAAAAACTAAAAAAAATCTTTAAAAATCGTGTTTTTTTCTTTAAAAATGTTGTATAAATTGTTTATTTAACATTTTTCAGTTTTTTTAGTACGCCATTCGAAAGAGGGATTCAAGGTACATAATAAAAGTGTATTTACAAATTATTCTTTGTGCTTTTTAAGATTGAAATATGTTCTTAAACATTATCTACAAATTTTGCACATCTCGTCTTTAATGGGTTCAGTACACGACGGTATACAGCTGTAGGTTGTTCGCGTTGCGCAGTAAACGTATTTAAAATCGCAATAATACTAACATGCAGTAAAAATCCTGCTACTATTGTAGTTTTCAGTATAATTAATTAAAAATCGATGAAAGATGAGTGAATTAATATATTTTTCAAATAATAAGGTATACTTTTTTTTATTTGTAACACCAAAACGTGTATACTATAGTGATTATTAGAAATATCAACGTTTTTTAATATGTATTCATGACTGCCATGTTTGATAATTTCGTAGAATTCTGACATACACTGAGAAAAAAAATTATTTGATTCAAGCAAATTTTTTTTAAGTCAAACTTAAAATATCTTTGCTATACAGTCAAACATATTTAAGTTTAATTCAAACATATTTTTTGGTTCAGTTTAGGAGATTCTATATTGAAATCAAACATAAATTGTGGTTGATTTTAAATTATCTGTAGTTAACTTTAAACTTTGATTCAAACATAAAATTTGTAAACATAATTTTTGTTTAAACTGTATCAGAAAATATGTTATATTAAATATAATTATTCAAACAAATAATGCTTTTAAATCAATGCAGTAGATATTTTCTATATATTGAGATTAAACTTACAAACTAATTTCAATTAAACAAAATCGTCTAACATTATTTTTATGTTTCATTTAAGTATAATGTTTTCTCAGTGTAATATACTTCAAATTTAAATAAATAATGAAATAATTGACAGAATGTGTATTTTTATTAGCTATTTCATCAAATAAAATTCAAAATCATTTTTGTAATTATTTCGAAAAATTAAGTGTTTATTCTAAAATGAAAATAATAATTTATTAAAAATCGCAATAATTGTATCACTCGCAGGAATACCCACACTTATCCTACTTATAGAAAATTGTTATAAAACATGAAGAAATCGATCATTCCGAGTCTTTGACTCGGAGCAATCGGTATCTTCATGTTTTATAATAATTCAAGATGACCGAGTGAGATAATCACTATTTATATTATAAGATTTTATATAAAAAAAAGAATTTGAAAATAATTGAATTTCCATGATGAATTTTATTATTTATAAAAATAATTGAAATTATGACAGGCACTTTATTAAATTTTTTTTAAATAATTGAATTTTGATATTTATAAAAATAATTAAAACTTTGAACAGATTTTTAAAGAAATGTTAAAAATACCTGATTAAATTTTTGCTATGCATTTTCTTAAATTTTATTAAATATTATTCCAGATTGTTTGATGTTAAAGTATATGTGTT
This sequence comes from Leptopilina myrica (nomen nudum), assembly GCA_032872475.1. NCBI lineage: Eukaryota > Metazoa > Arthropoda > Insecta > Hymenoptera > Figitidae > Leptopilina > Leptopilina myrica (nomen nudum). The sequence goes on from CM065461.1 coordinate 3,896,637, forward strand.
AGAGAGAAACGTGATTTTTAGGGTTTCGTGGCCAAGGGACAAAACCCTTATAGCGAGAGTTCGGTGTTCGTCCGTATATTTGCAAGTCTTATGTATTAAGTCTTAAGTATTATAGCGAGACTTTGGTATAAGAAGGTATTACGACTTAACAACCGTTACTACGTTAAGGGTGTTGGGATGTTGGACTTAGCTTTTGAAAAAAATTACTAGATTTCCATTTCAGAATATTCCATCAATGAGTAAAGAATGTGCCAAAAACATGTTTAAAAGGATATGTAAAAGGTAAAAGTAAGTAAAAATATTAATGTGCCTATTAATTAGCTGCGAAAAATCTAATTATAGGATATTTTACGGTCTTCTGAAGATAAAATTTGATAAGCGGGAACTCAATGGTTTAGAACGATGAGAAAACTAATTTCTTTTACATAACACTGATAGCAGATAAAAAAACCATATAGTAACGACACTGTATTATAATTTGTATTTTTGTGTTTTCTTTGTGGATTCATGATTTATTTATGCTGCAAGGCATAATCCAAGGCCAATATTTCACGAAATTTTTGACAGACCATATTCCTGTCAACCATCTTTTTTACTAGAGTAATAAATATAAACACAGTTTTAGAGAAAGCAGTTATAAGAATATGTGTAACATTTCGCTGCAGATTTGTTTCTGAAAGCGGCCACATGCATAGAGCGCTATAGTCTATAAAGTCACGTCTTACAAATAATGTTGAATCCATCTGTTTTGAACAGTGTTTAAAAAGTAGCTAATGAGATGCAAAATTATGTAAATAATGATAAGAATAATAATAAGAAATTATATATATACATAATAAGGATTGAAATTGAATTGATATTTATAACAAAAAAATAATATTATGTATATTATAATATTTATTGTAAATAACATAACATACTTTTTGAAAAATTAATTTTTATTATTTACAATTAGACCGAAACAAATGTACGTTAAATTTTTTTGACATTTTAAAATTAGTTAAACATTTTCCGTTTTCTTAATAAAAAAAATATTAAATGCGTACTTTTATATTTTTCTATAATTGACAAAATTTTTAAGATATGAATTTTCAAAATTTGGTATTGTTGAAAGTAAACACGGACCTATAGTTAACTACATTATAAATTTATATTGTTGCAGATTTAAATAATGAATATAATTTAAAAATTTATCTACCGTCTTCAGAGGAATCTTCAGAGTTATCTTTAGAGACATCTTTCGAGTCATCTTCAGAATAAGAATCTTTCGAATCATCATCATTATCATATAAAATAAAATTTTTTAAACTATTTAATAAACAATCGTTATTATATTTCTCTAAAAATATTAATTGTTTAGTTTCATTGTTGTTTCTTTAAAATTACATAATTATAACTCTAAATAATCCGTCAGTGCCAGGGCTTCCGCTTCAAGTTCCTTATGCCTTTATGCCTTCTCGGTAAACTGTTGTTGAAAAAGCCAGAAAATGTTCAAGAAAATTTAAAAGTTAGACGAATGCAAAAAAACTATTCTTCTTTTCCTTCTTAACAAACGTGCGCGCACACACACACTTTTATCCTTGAAGGTCACATAAAATTTAAATTAAATTTCTAAAATAAAAAAACCATATTAGAGAAAAATCGACGGCAGCGGATGGAAGAGAACTCGCGTACCCAAAAACTGAAGTCTAGTGTCTTACCCAGCTGAGCTTAACATGCCAATTGAATACCTCCGCATAAAATAAATATAAAAAATACGCAATTCTTACTGGCTATAAGACTTGTTGTGACTGGTGGACACTGGGTTTCTGCGCACAAGATTCCTTCACGAGTTACCGAAACTTTCAGAAACATTTGCGGCCAGTGCCATGAACTTTACATGAGAAATTAATGAAAAAAAGACTTTTGGAATATTTTTCCATTGATTATTGATTACCACTAAATGTTTGTTGCTAATTCAGTGTTGTTACACTGTATCCAGGAATTAGGAAATAATTCGTGAAATATCTATTTTATTCCGTGTACGTTCTCTCCTTATTAATTTTCATTAATCATTACACATTCTTTTAACTAATTTTTTATCCAAAACACTTCCTTTTTCTCCTTCTCATTAACAAACTTCACAAACTACAATTTCAGTACACCATTCTCGCCCATCCCTATTGCTCGTACCATTTTAATACATTATTCCCTGACGGAAGAATTGACTGCTATTGTACTGGGGAATTAGTACTAAGGGTTCAGTGCTATTTCAGTGAGATGCGCTTCAGCACTGAAGTTTTACTGGGAAAAATTACCTGCAAAAGGGTCTTTATAGGTGATGTTTATAACCTAACCGTCATTAAGTTTAAGGACAAATATTTCTTTTTTTAATCTTAAAAATTATTTTTATTTATATTTCAACATTATATTTGTTTTCATGAACTCAGATTCTTTACTAGTATTTATTATATGAGCGATTCCACGTTAAGTGATCAAGGGGTCTTTTTGTGTAATGTTTATTTCAATAATTTTTACTCTTAAACAATTAAACATACAAATTTGACAAAGTACATTTTGGAAAGGTTTTTTCATGCTCTTTCGATTCGAAATAAGCATTTTGAAAAAAAAAAATTTTTGGGTCAAAAAAATCAAAATTAAAAATAAATTTCAATTTTTAAGGGAGATGGATACGATTTTTTTTAACGAAAGCTGAGGTTTTTTCCTAAAAGGACATATAAATGATAAAGTGGGACTAGAATGTTTAAACATTGAAAAAAAGAGTTTTCTACTCGCCGGAGCGCTCTAAAACCGGTTTTTAGCTCCGTTTTGGAGAAAATTCTTTTTTTCAATGTTTAAACATTCTAGTCCCACTTTATCATTTATATGTCCTTTTAGGAAAAAACCCCAGCTTTCGTTAAAAGAAAACGTATCCATCTCCCTCAAAAATTGAAATTTATTTTAAATTTTGTTTTTTTTTACCCAAAATTTTTTTTTCAAAATGCTTATTTCCAATCGAATGGGCATTAAAAAACCTTTCCAAAATGTACTTTGTGAAGTTTGTATGTTTAATTGTTTAAGAGTAAAAAATTATTAAAATAAGCATTGTACTGAAAAACACAAATATTTAACCCCCTCCCGCTCGGAAAATATTGGACTAGGTAAAAAAATATTTTCACGACAAATTACTATCTATGAGTACTACAAAAGCCCCAAGTTTTGCTACACTGTAAAAAAGGTCTGAATTTTGCTATTCGAACAGTATAATTACACGAGTCTGTAAAAATTATTTTACAAGATCATGTGATTTCACTGCACTCAGCATGACAATATTAATGGTGTTTGAGGTTAGAAATACAAAATTCTGTAAACTTACAGTGTTATGAAGAGCGATTTTAAATGGCGCTGCACAATTACAATTCGAATGTAAATTCACTGTGTACAGCACAGGTTTTTTTCCTCGCATACAGGGTATGTATGCTATTTTACGGACGTGTGTAAAATTACATTTCTAATTAAATTTACATTTTGAAAATGTAAATATCATGAATTTTGTGAATTTACTAAATAAAACGTAAAAAAAGCTATTTTTCATATGTAAAACTAAAATCACATACTGAAGTAAACAAATAGCTGAATAATTAAATTTCTTTAATATTATAATTATAATTTTATCTTTAATAAAATAGCTGAATAATTAAATTTCTTTAATATTATAATTCTAGAATTTTTAATTGACTGGTTTCGTTTTATTCTTATTAATACTATAATTTATATGAATATATATTAATTCGTTTCGTATGTCGTCTTGTTAACAAAGTGACACGATTAGTTGAATTTATGGCATTGTGATATTTTCACCAACATTTTGACAGGACATTCTAGTATGTGTTAAAAAATTAAAAATTCTAAGTTCGCGAATAGTGTAGTTAGGTTTCGCATCCCCTCGTCGTCAAATATTTTATTTATCATAAGTTATAACTACATTTTATGTGAATTCACTTATTTCTTTGTAAATTTACACATTTTTTGTGCTTTCACATTCTTCTGTAATTTTACAATTCGCTTGGAAATTCACATAACCTCAATGTCAAGTTACTGTATCATGTAAAAAAGACATGCACAGCATAGGTTTTTTCCTCGCATACGCAGCCAGTAAAATTACAGAAATTTTTTTTACAGTGTACGATTGGAGAAAAATTTTTCTCCACCTTGATCAATGGAGACTATTCCACTACTTTTAAAAGGAATTACTCTTAAGTGGGGAATAATCCTCTAAAAATAATAGGACTTTCATTAAAAAATTTGTTAACCTTTTTTTATTTTTACTTCCAGACTATTAACAATGGTTTGTTGACATAACCTACATTTAAAGTTACTGTTACAGAACTTTAAAAATGTGTACCGAAACATTTTTAAAAACTGACTGAAATTATACTTAGGCAACTAAAAGTTTTAAACGCTTTTAAAAAAGACCTTAAGGGTGTTTCGAAAATGGAAACTTTCTGAAAACGCTTATGCACTTCGCCCGTTTCAGAGTACATTCAAAGAGGAGAAACAAATTTCTAAATTGAAAACGAATTTTCTATCTTAAAAATAGTGAAAAATTTCCTTTTTCTCTCATATAAGTGCAATGGCTTCCTACATGAGCAGAAAACGTAAAACCGAAAACTAAACTTCATTAGTGCAAAATAGATAATTAAAGAGCACTATCTCTCTTGCACTCATAATTTTCTGCTTTCATCCAATAGAAAGTAAATGATTGGCACACTAATTGACAATACTTGGCAACTAATATTGGCCTGATGCTTGGCTACCGATCATTGACAGTAGCGTGATCATCCCAAGCAAAAACCAATGGTGGACCATTGTTGGTTGCCAATAGCTTTGTCAAGAAAAAAATTATTGGTGCCGAATGAGGAACTAATAATTGTCCCATTATTGATCCAATCATTACCATAGGCAACTTCTCATTCGGCAGTTTACACTTTCTGCTTACATGGGACTGTTCCTCAAATTATAATAATTTTTTTATTGATATAAATAATTAACAACATATAAATAAAGAATATTGATTAATATTAACTTCATAAAAATAATAATTGTTAAGTAAGTTTTGAAGCCAGCAATTACACAATGAACTGTGTTTACGCTAGTGTTCTTAAATTATTGAGAATTGAAGTTGGACAAATTTCGTAAAGAAAATCACGGCAATTTCATTTTTTAAGAGAATATTGAGAATTTAAGGGTATAATCACACAATCTAATGCATCTGCACACTGTAAAAAAAATTAGGCAGTTAACGGACTCGGGAGTTAAATTTTTCGAGTTAAAAATCAACTCGAAAAAAGAGTTGATTTTTAACTCCTCTTCATTCTCTTCTTCATTCTATTTCAAACCTTTTGTAAATTCTTCTTCAGCTATATTCAAAAGTGAAAAAACCTTTACCATTAAAGAAAAAAATTTCCTGTCTTAATAAATCTAGAATTTTCTAATTTTTTTTCTAATTTCATGAAAATTCAAATTTTTTTTTAGAAAATCTTATGAATTCTTTGCTTCCCTTTCAAACCTTTTGTAAATTCTTTCCCTGCTAAATGCAAAACGAAAAAAAATATGCCATAGATAAAAAAAATTTCCAGTCCTTAAAAATCTAGAATTTTCTAATTTTTTTTTGTCTAATTTCATGAAAATTCAACATTTTTTTAGAAAATCTTAGGATTTTTTTGCTTCTCTTTTAAACCTTTAGGAAATTCTTTCCTCAGCTATATTTGAAACTGAAAAAACCTTTGCCATTGAAGAAAAAAATTTACTGTCTTAAAAAATCAGGAATATTATAATTGTGTTTTGTCTAATTTCAGGAAAATACAAATTTTTTTAAAGAAAATCTTATGAATTCTTTGCTTTCCTTTCAAACCTTTTGTAAATTCTTCCTCAGCTATATTCAAAACTGAAAAAACCTTTGCCATTAAAAAAAAATTTCCTGTCTTCAAAAATCAGGAATTTTATAATTTTGTTTTGTCTAATTTCAGGAAAATACAAATTTTTTTTAGAAAATCTTACGATTTCTTTGCTTTGATTTCAAACGTTTAGTAAATTCTTCCCCCGCTAAATGCAAAACGAAAAAATATGCCATAGATGAAAAAAATTTCCAGTCTTAAAAAATCTAGAATTTTCTAAATTTTTTTTTCGAATTTCATGAAAATTCAATTTTTTTAGAAAATCTTAGGATCTCTTTGCTTCCCTTTCAAACCCTTTGGAAATTTTTCCTCTGCTATATTTGAAACTGGAAAAACCTTTGTCATTGCCATTGAAATTAATTATTTTTTTAATTATTTACTTATAAAAAATATGTTCAGTATTAATATTGAAAATAATTAATTTTTTTTATAGTAAATGTTGAAATAAATTAGGAAAACAATTTGGTAAGAATTAACAAATGTGAAAGATTTATTACATACGAATGAATTTACATATAAATTACATTTGTGATCAATATAAAACAAAAATGAGGCAAGCCATGCATTTGTTTCAAAATACTTCACACTTCATCTTTTGTTTTTAAAAAGAAAACTCGACGATATCCACATGCCTCATCCTTTATTGTCAGAAAAAACTTGCACTTATTCCACGATGTTACACCAACATGACAAACGTCTGAATGGAAACGTTGTCCAGGAAGACACTCACGCTTCTCACGAGTCAGATGCACATTGTTCGTCTGCTTTCCAAAATGACAAGGATCACAAACATCTCGTTGATTGAAAAACACTTCAAGTCCTTCTGCCAGTTCATTTTTGGACATATCACGAATAATCTTATCACTCACGTGTCCAAGTCTCTGATGCCATAAACCGATCGATTGGGCAGCATTTACGGAAAGTGCTGGTAACAAAATTCGAATAAATGGAATGTATTGATTCCCGATCCTTTTTCCACCTAATACAATTTTCTCTTTATTAAGTAAACGCATGATTCCATTTCCATGATAAAAACTGTATCCTCGTGTTTTTTCCATAAACGATGTAGAAAATAACGACTCACTTCCCATTGCTTTCGCGTAATATACATTTGTCCACAAACACTTTTCTCAACTCTTGCCGTCAATCGATTTTTCGACCAAGATATTGCCAAGGTGCGTAGCTTCCAAAGTTTTCCCGTTGGCAATATTTAGTATCAAAGGCGAAACAAGCTTTCGAAGATCTGAAAACCAATCTAACCTCCTAGTTAGATGAACACTCGCCCCCGAATTTGCAATAATCTTGTCATCCGTGTTTATCTTTAAAACAGGTGACGCAGTCAAAGTACTCGCACTTTCGTCTTCTTTTGACACTTTACTTTTCTTTTTAAAATATCCGTAGACGATTCACAATCACCCACTTGATCAAACGTAATGTCGTCTAACGTCAATCTAATGATAGAACGAGCTTTACTATCTTTTACTTTCCAGTCATCAATGTCCTTTGCATTTTTCACAGCACCATCGTCACCATTCACAGGTTCAGGTTTCACCGAAACGCCGTCCACAACATCCCAAATTCGAAAACTTTCAAGAGCATCACGAATTTCAATTTTCCAACGACTGTAAGTGTTCTTTGAAAGACGCGTAACACGAATATCTCGACTCATGTTTTCTTCAGCCATTGTTCTCAAATTATTATTGTGTTTAAACAATTATTAGCTAACAAATTTCAGCTTAATAAAAACACCGATTCACAACACAATTTGTTAGACGTTTACCAATTACAATTTCCCCTATATAACCTCAAAACACAATACGCGACGCGAACGCATTTCAGTCTCATAATCTGTTGAAATAAATTAGGAAAACAATTTGGTAAGAATTAACAAATGTGAAAGATTTATTACATACGAATGAATTTACATATAAATTACATTTGTGATCAATATAAAACAAAAATGAGGCAAGCCATGCCTTCGACAAGCCATGGAAATACGGAAACTTAAAACGAACTCAACGGAATCATTGAGAAGTTAGTCTCGAAACATCACGTGACTAGTGAGCCTGCTTAGTGGCTCTATCTTTACCGCGAAATATAAATGAAAATGAATTTAAAGTTAGAATCACTTGTAAATTTCAACAGTAAATATTTTTTAATATTATTAATAATAATATTAAATATTTAATACTTGCATTAATTAATCAAACAAATTTATTAACTTTCACACATAATACTTTTATTAATAAATAATTTTTATTATCATTTTATTTAATGTTGTTATAAAATAAATAAATTAATTAAAATAATTAATTAATTTTATAATATTTTAAATTCAATATAGTAATTAACGAATTATAGTTTTATTTTTTTTATTAGCATTTTTTTTTATCTATTATTTAATATAATAATTAATTTCACTAATTAAACACATTTTTATTATTATTATTATAAACTAGCTGTCGTACCCGTCTTCGACGGGTATTAGTTTCTTCAAATACATTCAATAGTCTGTCTATCAGTCTCCAAAAATGGGAAATAGTGGGAAATTTAATTTTTTCCGAAAGAAATAATAATTAGCTACCATTAACTATTTCATAAAAAAAATATTACTATTTTAAATCAGTAATTAACTTTTTATCATCAAATAATTTTTTTTTAAATTAAAATGTAGAAAACAATGTTTGTCAATTGTTTGTAGAAATTTAATTATAGTACCTATTATAAGTTAATCCAAAATTTCCACTAATTTTTGGAGTTATAGTAAAGTCGAATTCGAACTAATTATATCAGAATTGCTAAAATCTAAAATAAGACCCATATTGCATGCTGAATTTACAGTTTTTCCCGATTAAATTAAATTCCTGCATATTTCCCGTTATTTACAGTTGGTAGAACCTCTGTTAAAAGTATTAGAAAAAACAAAAACCCGTCGAAGAGTATTTTTATAAAATAAGTGAATATTTATAGCTATTTGTAGTTTTATTTATCGTTAATATTTATCAAGAAAATTTATATTTGATAAGAAAAGATACGCCTGGAAAAATTTTGACAAAGCTGGGAAAAACCTGATAGTTTGTAAAACAGAAATAATAATAGACACTCTGTTTAACTTTTGACTTTACAATGCCCGAAACATCCCTAAAAGTTAGATATATAATTTAAATAAAAATATTTTATTACTAAAGAATATTCTTCTAGTAGCATAATGCATGTATCGTAACACATAGGAGGCATTTTACGTGTAATGTCCTAAGTTGAAATTTCAACTTCTTGAAAAAAATTGAGACTCGGGGAATTTGTTGTTCTATCAAGTAGAAATGTGCCCCAAAAAATATTTTTGACTTTTTTGAAAATTTGAAGTGGGTAGAGGGGGGCCAATTTGCCCAATTTTGCTAACACCGGATAATTTGTTAATTTTTTGCGAACGTACTTTTAATAGGAAAAATTTTTGAGAATATGTTTCGAAAAGGTTTTTTCGTCCTCTTTACAATAGTGAATTTTATTTTTTAATATTTAAAAAATTTACCCCAATTTTTAATAATTAATATTTAAATTTCAATTTCCCAGAAATCGATTCGTTTTATTTAAAAACAAATTATTGCAAACGAAAGCTGAGGTTCTTTCCTATGCATTGGAAAGAGGACGAACAAACCTTTTCAAAACATATTATAGTGAAGGAGAATTTATTGAAACATATTCTCAAAAATTTTTCCCATTAAAAGTACGTTCACAAAAAATTAACAAAGTAGCCGGTGTTAGCAAAATTGGTCAAATTGTCACCCCTCTACCCCCTTCAAATTTTCGAAAAAGTCAAAAATATTTTTTGGGGCACATTTCTACTTGATAGAACAACAAATTCCTCGAGTTTCAATTTTTTTCAAGAAGTTGAAATTCCAACCTATGACATTACACGTAAAATGCCTCATAGGTATTCTTGAATTTCTGCAGTATCAGTTTTATCATAAAAAATCTCCATTTGTAATAATTGAAAAATAAATTTAATGCCATGAGTTAATTCTTTAATATCATTTACCATTTTTTGAATTATTAGATAAACAAATAATTCTAGATTCTATTATTTTGACGTCAAAAGTTTATCAGAGACCCGAAAAATACTACTGAATTTAGCTTGATAGTAATTGGTCTGTCAATTATAATTTTTCAATTTTTTGATATTAGAAACATTTTTATACTTACTTCCATCTTATAGATAGTTATAGGACAGTATTTTTCTCAAAATTATGCTAAAATAAGACTAAGTAACATGTAATATTTAATTACAGAAAGTTTAAGATATTTATTCAAAAATATAAAATTTGGAAATTTTCCATTTTTAAAATTATTTAAAAAATTTAATATCTCCCGTTCTAATTAATATGTTTAAAAACTGCAAATTTATTGCAGCAATCTAATCCTTAAGATGAAACAAGTAAATATGCAAATTAGGTAAAGAGAGATATTCTTATTGACATTGCCTTTAGAGAAAGAAAGAAAGGTAGCCGTTACCAGAGAAAGCGTTATCGGCGCCGTTATCCAGACGTTATCGAGACCGTTACCTTTGGAGTTTCTATTACTATATATAAGGATATATGGGGGATTCCGCGTCAAGTGATCAAGGGGTCTTTTGGTGCAATGCTTATTTCAATAATTTTTTACTCTTAAACAATTAAACATACAAATTCGACAAAGTACATTTTGGAAAGGTTTTTTCATGCTCTTTCGATTGGAAATAAGCATTTTGAAAAAAAAAAATTTTTGACCCAAAAAAATCAAAATTAAAAATAAATTTCAATTTTTGGGGGAGAAAGACCCAATTTTTTTTTTTTTTTTTTTTAAACGAAAGCTGAGGTTTTTTCCTAAAAGGACATATAAATGGTAAAGTGGGACTAGAATGTTTAAACATTGAAAAAAAGAGTTTTCTACTCGCTGGAGCGCTCAAAACACGGTTTTAAGCTCCTTTTTGGAGAAAATTCTTTTTTTCAATGTTTAAACATTCTAGTCCCACTTTACCATTTATATGTCCTTTTAGGAAAAAACCTCAGCTTTCGTTAAAAAAAAAAAAAAAAAAAAAAATTGGGTCTTTCTCCCCCAAAAATTGAAATTTATTTTTAATTTTGATTTTTTTGGGTCAAAAAATTTTTTTTTCAAAATGCTTATTTCTAATCGAAAGAGCATGAAAAAACCTTTCCAAAATGTACTTTGTCAAATTTGTATGTTTAATTGTTTAAGAGTAAAAAATTATTAAAATAAACATTGTACTGAAAAACACAAAAATTTAACCCCCTCCCCCTCGGAAAATATTGGACTAGGTAAAAAAATATTTTCACGAAAAATTACTATCTATGAGTACTACAAAAGCCCCAAGTTTTGCTACGATTGGAGAAAAATTTTTCTCCACCTTGATCACTTGACATGAAATGCCCCATATATATTATATATATACATATAATAGACTTTTCTTTATATTTCCCTTGCGATGAAGGAAGAAAGAAAATATTACCTGGGTTCTCCGAGGTAATCCCCATTACAAAGGCTATTGTTTTAGGGTTCGTAATCCTTCTTAGGGTCGAATACAGGCCTATGTATATATATATATATATATATATATATATATATATATATATATATATATATATATATGTAACTACACTTATCGGGTCGCAAAAATTTCAAACGATTTTTTGGTCTAATTCCGTTTAGAAGACTGAAAAATGATATAAAAATTTGTTTGTCAAAAAAATTATTAAAAATTGTTTGAAAAAAACGAAAACTTATATATAAATATCTTTAAAGGGTCAAATTTATATTATTCACAATTTTGTTAAAAAAAAACATTTTAAGAGCAAGATACTAATTTTTATGTGAACCTCGATAATAAAAGTACTTAAATTGATTAGTTTTTTTAGTAAATTTTGCTTCATCGTAGTATACGAAGACAAATTCTTTTGTGTGAAAAAGCACCCGTTATATTACAATATAATTAACTATCATTATCAGGACATAACATTATAATGGAACGTGTTCTACGAATTGCATAATTATAATAAAGCAAAAATAATAAATATCATTTTATGTCTAGAATAATATCACAATAATATATTTAGAATCTTAAACGTTTAACGTTAATCTTAATACTTCGAAATGGAGTTTAAAATATGATATGATTTAAATAACTAACAAAAGTGACCCTTTACTGATAGAAACACTCTAGATTTTGACCCGATAATTAAACTTGCTTCAATATATAATTACTTGGGTTTTAAATATTTCTAAAAGCTTGATAATCTTAGAAACATATTATGGTCATAAAGATCCTTTCTCACAGACGCGGTCACATATATGCAAACAAATGTAAAAATTCTATAATATGTTTTTTACATCCTCATCTTTAACGACTTAAATTTGTTGACCCAGTAAGGATAGATACCCTTGAATTTTGGACCCAATAAGTAACCTTCTAATGTAATATAAGAAGTCTTGTCTAATCTTTTTCTAACAGTAAATGAATAATAACAATTACAAAAATCTGTTTGAAAATGCAATCTGTACTACTGGAAAATCTTATGAGAAGATAAAATACTTTAAAAATTTAAGAAATAATGATTATAAATTACTTGCAGTACAGTGCAAAATACTGTTTACAAAGGAACTTATTTTTCAAATTTCAATGGTAATTATTCGAACTTAACGAATATACGTTAAAAATTAATTGAAATTGTAATTTATATTATAAGCAAATGCTGGAAAAATATTTGCATTCACTAAGTGAAAATAAATAATTGACAGCTCCTTAATTAACTGTATACTACCCGCAAACTAGTATGCCTGATGGTTATATTATTTGCAATGAGTAAGAAATACTTATCAAAAAGTAAATTATTCTTTTTATTTATTACTGTTTAATATACATTGTGGAATGAAAAGTAAATAATAATTTGATAGTTTTCTAATAGCTAAATTTATGTAATATTTTAGAAAAAATTAGCAATTTTCTGAAAAAAATCTGTTAAAGCGAACTGGATTATTATGATATTAAATTAAATAAACGATAATATTTTTAAAAAATCTGTATATTGATAAAAAATATACGAAATGTTTGATCAAACTTTTCGAAGACTACGGAAGTAAGCTGTCAAATTAATGGCGACCCAATAAGTATAGTTATATCCGAAACTTAGACCCAGTAAGTAACCTTTCTTCTATATATATCTAAAATTTTACTTATATTTTTAATAGTTGCTACTAAATAATTAAAGAGTGATGTTTTTTCAATTAATTCGTATTAAATATCATGTAAAGAGGACATATTACTTAACATAAAGATACAATATAATTTACATACACTTCTCAAATCTTGCTAAGCATGAATGTCATGTTTTTAGTGACCCAATATTGATAGTTACAAATAGAATTTTGACCCAATAAGTATTCATGCCCTGATATATAAGTAGGGGAGAATGGGGAGTTGTGAAGCACGGCCATAGATCTCGCATAGTAATTGTTTGAAAAAATATTCAGAGTAAGTGACATCCACTTACTCTGAATATTTTTTTACCTAATATCTTCGTTTTGTAATTGGATTCATTCCGATAGCAGATATTTTGCATATCTTTCAAGACAATGTGTTCGATTAGGATCTCGAAATTCAAAAGGATTTATGCAAAATCTCAATAAAGAATATTTACCAAAAAATATAATTTTTAGCGATTTTTAGTAGTGCTTCACAACTCCCCAAGATTTTTAAAAACTTGAAAAAGCAGCTTTTTAGCCCAACTGAAAAAAATTGTCGATTTTATTTTATTTCATGCAAATTCTTTAACCAGTAAGCATATTTAAAGACCCTCTAGAGATTCAATTGGAGAAAATTGGAAAAACAATTTCTTTTTGAAGTTACAACTCATAAACAAAGCGTGCTTCATAACTCCCCATTCTCTCCTAATATTTTCTGTAATGTTATTTTAAAATAACTCAACTGTGCGGAATTATTTAATTTCGTTGAGTATTTTTTTTTAAATAGGAATGTATTAAAGCAAACTGGAAAATTGTCCTATTAAATTAATAAAAAAATAATATTTACAAAATATTTGCAGAATGATTCACTTTTAATTTGGACAATGAACAATTGGAAGAATAAATCTGCATTAATTATGCTCTAACGCTCTAATCTTCAGTAGATATTTAGGTCATAACAATATGAAAACAAAAAGCATTCATGCCTCTTATAGGCATTTTATTCTTATCAATTAACGAGCAAAGATTATATACTTGAAACTTAATTTATAAACATAGAAAACATTATTCCTAATTTAGAATACTTTACTTAAATTTGCTATAACTTTTAATCACTGTATACTTGCAAAAAATAAATAATAATTTTTATCAAAACCTTCGATGCCGACTAAATTAAGTTGCTAATTTTATAGTGACCAAATAGGTAAAGTAATAATCCCACCTTAGATCCAGTGAGTATCCTTCTATCTACATATAAGTAAAAGATTACCTTTATTATTAATAATTGCTAAAAATAATTAAAGAGTGATGTTTTTTTTAATTTATTCATTTTACACATCATGTAAAGTGGAGATATTACTTAACAAAAAAATACAATACAATTTATATACAGTGCTCATCTCCTGCTAAGCTTGAATTTCATTTTTTTAGTGACCCAATATTGATAGTTACAAATAGAAATTTGACCCAATAAGTATTCTTGCCTTGATATATAAGTAATATTTTCTGGAATATTATTTAAAATTTACTCAACTGTGCGGAAGTATTTATTTTCGTTGAGTATTTTTTTTAAATAGGAATGTATTAAAGCAAACTGGAAAATTGTTCTATTAAATTAATGAAAAAATAACATTTATAAAATATTTGCAGAATGATTCACTATTAATTTGGACAATGAACAATTGGAAGAATAAATCTGCATTAATAATGCTCTAACGCTTTAATCTTCAGTAGATATTTAGGTCATAATAATATGAAAACAAAAAGCATTCATTCCTCTTATAGGCATTTTATTCTTATCAATTAACGAGCAAAGATTATATACTTGAAACTTCATTTATAAACATAGAAAAACATTATTCCTAAATTAGAATATTTTACTTGAATTTGCTATAACTTTTAATCACTGTATACTTGCAAAAAATAAATAATAATTTTTATCAAAACCTTCGATGCCGACTAAATTAAGTTGCTAATTTTATAGTGACCAAATAGGTAAAGTAATAATCCCACCTTAGATCCAGTGAGTATCCTTCTATCTACATATAAGTAAAAGATTACCTTTATTATTAATAATTGCTAAAAATAATTAAAGAGTGATGTTTTTTTTAATTTATTCATTTTACACATCATGTAAAGTGGAGATATTACTTAACAAAAAAATACAATACAATTTATATACAGTGCTCATCTCCTGCTAAGCTTGAATTTCATTTTTTTAGTGACCCAATATTGATAGTTACAAATAGAAATTTGACCCAATAAGTATTCTTGCCTTGATATATAAGTAATATTTTCTGGAATATTATTTAAAATTTACTCAACTGTGCGGAAGTATTTATTTTCGTTGAGTATTTTTTTTTAAATAGGAATGTATTAAAGCAAACTGGAAAATTGTTCTATTAAATTAATGAAAAAATAACATTTATAAAATATTTGCAGAATGATTCACTATTAATTTGGACAATGAACAATTGGAAGAATAAATCTGCATTAATAATGCTCTAACGCTCTAATCTTCAGTAGATATTTAGGTCATAATAATATGAAAACAAAAAACATTCATGCCTCTTATAGGCATTTTATTCTTATAAATTAACGAGCAAACATTATATACTTGAAACTTAATGTATAAACATAGAAAAACATTATTCCTAAATTAGAATACTTTACTTAAATTTGCTATAACTTTTAATCACTGTATACTTGCAAAAAATAAATAATAATTTTTATCAAATCCTTCCATGCCGACTAAATTAAGTTGATAATTTTATAGTGACCAAATAGGTAAAGTAATAATCCCACCTTAAATCCAGTGAGTATCCTTCTATCTACATATAAGTAAAAGATTACCTTTATTTTTAATAATTGCTAAAAAATAATTAAGGAGTGATGTTTTTTTTAATTTATTCATTTTAAACATCATGTAAAGAGGAGATATTACTTTATAAAAATATACAATATAATTTATATACAGTGCTCATCTCCTGCTAAGCTTGAATTTCATTGTTTTAGTGACCCAATATTGATAGTTACAAATAGAATTCTGACCCAATAAGTATTCTTCACTTGATATATAAGTAATATTTTCCGGAATGTTATTTAAAATTTAATCAACTGTGCGGAATTATTAATTTGGTTGATTAATTTTTTAAAAATATACTGTATTAAAGCAAACTAGAAAATTGTCCTATAAAATTAAATCAGACATATCATTTACCAAAAAATTTGCAGAATGATTCATTATTGTTTTGTAAAGTTGACAATAGAAAGCATAAGTGTGCATTATAATGCTCACGTTATTAATGCAGTAGCACTCTGTTTGTAACTATAACTTTTGTTTATATTACAATAAAAACCAAAAAACTTTTATGCCCCATACACGCATAATTATTCTTATCAATTAATGTGAAAAGATTATATGTATGTAAAACTTAATATAGTACACATAATAAGTAGTATTCTAAAATATGTAATCCTTGCATGAATTTTATATAACGTTCAATCTGTGTATATTGATAAAAATTTACAAAATGTTTGATCAAACTCTTAGAATACTACGGAATTAATCAGCCAAATAAATGGCGACTCTATAAATATAGTTATACTCCAAACTTGGACCCAGTAAAAAACCTTCCATCTATATATAAGTAAAAGTTTACCTTTATTTGTAATAGTTGCTAAAAACTAATTAAAGAATAATGTTTTTTCAATTAATTCATTTTAAACATCATGTAAAGAGGAAATATTACTTAACAAAAATATACAATATAATTTATATACAGTGCTCGTCTCTTGCTAAGCATGAATGTCATTTTTTTAGTGACCCAATATTGATAGTTACAAATAGAATTTTGACCCAATAAGTATTCATGCCTTGATATATAAGTATTTTTTTCTGGAATATTATTTAAAATTTACTCAACTGTGCGGAATTATTTTATTTCGTTGAGTATTTTTTTTTAAATAGGAATGTATTAAAGCAAACTGGAAAATTGTCCTATTAAATTAATAAAAAAATAACATTTACAAAATATTTGCAGAATGATTCACTATTAATTTGGACAATGAACAATTGGAAGAATAAATCTGCATTAATAATGCTCTAACGCTCTAATCTTCAGTAGATTTTTAGGTCATAATAATATGAAAACAAAAAGCATTCATTCCTCTTATAGGCATTTTATTCTTATCAATTAACGAGCAAAGATTATATACTTGAAACTTCATTTATAAACATAGAAAAACATTATTCCTAAATTAGAATATTTTACTTGAATTTGCTATAACTTTTAATCACTGTATACTTGCAAAAAATAAATAATAATTTTTATCAAAACCTTCGATGCCGACTAAATTAAGTTGCTAATTTTATAGTGACCAAATAGGTAAAGTAATAATCCCACCTTAGATCCAGTGAGTATCCTTCTATCTACATATAAGTAAAAGATTACCTTTATTATTAATAATTGCTAAAAATAATTAAAGAGTGATGTTTTTTTTAATTTATTCATTTTACACATCATGTAAAGTGGAGATATTACTTAACAAAAAAATACAATACAATTTATATACAGTGCTCATCTCCTGCTAAGCTTGAATTTCATTTTTTTAGTGACCCAATATTGATAGTTACAAATAGAAATTTGACCCAATAAGTATTCTTGCCTTGATATATAAGTAATATTTTCTGGAATATTATTTAAAATTTACTCAACTGTGCGGAAGTATTTAATTTCGTTGAGTATTTTTTTTAAATAGGAATGTATTAAAGCAAACTGGAAAATTGTTCTATTAAATTAATGAAAAAATAACATTTATAAAATATTTGCAGAATGATTCACTATTAATTTGGACAATGAACAATTGGAAGAATAAATCTGCATTAATAATGCTCTAACGCTCTAATCTTCAGTAGATATTTAGGTCATAATAATATGAAAACAAAAAACATTCATGCCTCTTATAGGCATTTTATTCTTATAAATTAACGAGCAAACATTATATACTTGAAACTTAATGTATAAACATAGAAAAACATTATTCCTAAATTAGAATACTTTACTTAAATTTGCTATAACTTTTAATCACTGTATACTTGCAAAAAATAAATAATAATTTTTATCAAATCCTTCCATGCCGACTAAATTAAGTTGATAATTTTATAGTGACCAAATAGGTAAAGTAATAATCCCACCTTAAATCCAGTGAGTATCCTTCTATCTACATATAAGTAAAAGATTACCTTTATTTTTAATAATTGCTAAAAAATAATTAAAGAGTGATGTTTTTTTTAATTTATTCATTTTAAACATCATGTAAAGAGGAGATATTACTTTATAAAAATATACAATATAATTTATATACAGTGCTCATCTCCTGCTAAGCTTGAATTTCATTGTTTTAGTGACCCAATATTGATAGTTACAAATAGAATTCTGACCCAATAAGTATTCTTCACTTGATATATAAGTAATATTTTCCGGAATGTTATTTAAAATTTAATCAACTGTGCGGAATTATTAATTTGGTTGATTAATTTTTTAAAAATATACTGTATTAAAGCAAACTAGAAAATTGTCCTATAAAATTAAATCAGACATATCATTTACCAAAAAATTTGCAGAATGATTCATTATTGTTTTGTAAAGTTGACAATAGAAAGCATAAGTGTGCATTATAATGCTCACGTTATTAATGCAGTAGCACTCTGTTTGTAACTATAACTTTTGTTTATATTACAATAAAAACCAAAAAACTTTTATGCCCCATACACGCATAATTATTCTTATCAATTAATGTGAAAAGATTATATGTATGTAAAACTTAATATAGTACACATAATAAGTAGTATTCTAAAATATGTAATCCTTGCATGAATTTTATATAACGTTCAATCTGTGTATATTGATAAAAATTTACAAAATGTTTGATCAAACTCTTAGAATACTACGGAATTAATCAGCCAAATAAATGGCGACTCTATAAATATAGTTATACTCCAAACTTGGACCCAGTAAAAAACCTTCCATCTATATATAAGTAAAAGTTTACCTTTATTTGTAATAGTTGCTAAAAACTAATTAAAGAATAATGTTTTTTCAATTAATTCATTTTAAACATCATGTAAAGAGGAAATATTACTTAACAAAAATATACAATATAATTTATATACAGTGCTCGTCTCTTGCTAAGCATGAATGTCATTTTTTTAGTGACCCAATATTGATAGTTACAAATAGAATTTTGACCCAATAAGTATTCATGCCTTGATATATAAGTATTTTTTTCTGGAATATTATTTAAAATTTACTCAACTGTGCGGAATTATTTTATTTCGTTGAGTATTTTTTTTTAAATAGGAATGTATTAAAGCAAACTGGAAAATTGTCCTATTAAATTAATAAAAAAATAACATTTACAAAATATTTGCAGAATGATTCACTATTAATTTGGACAATGAACAATTGGAAGAATAAATCTGCATTAATAATGCTCTAACGCTCTAATCTTCAGTAGATTTTTAGGTCATAATAATATGAAAACAAAAAGCATTCATTCCTCTTATAGGCATTTTATTCTTATCAATTAACGAGCAAAGATTATATACTTGAAACTTCATTTATAAACATAGAAAAACATTATTCCTAAATTAGAATATTTTACTTGAATTTGCTATAACTTTTAATCACTGTATACTTGCAAAAAATAAATAATAATTTTTATCAAAACCTTCGATGCCGACTAAATTAAGTTGCTAATTTTATAGTGACCAAATAGGTAAAGTAATAATCCCACCTTAGATCCAGTGAGTATCCTTCTATCTACATATAAGTAAAAGATTACCTTTATTATTAATAATTGCTAAAAATAATTAAAGAGTGATGTTTTTTTTAATTTATTCATTTTACACATCATGTAAAGTGGAGATATTACTTAACAAAAAAATACAATACAATTTATATACAGTGCTCATCTCCTGCTAAGCTTGAATTTCATTTTTTTAGTGACCCAATATTGATAGTTACAAATAGAAATTTGACCCAATAAGTATTCTTGCCTTGATATATAAGTAATATTTTCTGGAATATTATTTAAAATTTACTCAACTGTGCGGAAGTATTTATTTTCGTTGAGTATTTTTTTTTAAATAGGAATGTATTAAAGCAAACTGGAAAATTGTTCTATTAAATTAATGAAAAAATAACATTTATAAAATATTTGCAGAATGATTCACTATTAATTTGGACAATGAACAATTGGAAGAATAAATCTGCATTAATAATGCTCTAACGCTCTAATCTTCAGTAGATATTTAGGTCATAATAATATGAAAACAAAAAACATTCATGCCTCTTATAGGCATTTTATTCTTATAAATTAACGAGCAAACATTATATACTTGAAACTTAATGTATAAACATAGAAAAACATTATTCCTAAATTAGAATACTTTACTTAAATTTGCTATAACTTTTAATCACTGTATACTTGCAAAAAATAAATAATAATTTTTATCAAAACCTTCCATGCCGACTAAATTAAGTTGATAATTTTATAGTGACCAAATAGGTAAAGTAATAATCCCACCTTAAATCCAGTGAGTATCCTTCTATCTACATATAAGTAAAAGATTACCTTTATTTTTAATAATTGCTAAAAAATAATTAAAGCGTGATGTTTTTTTTTATTTATTCATTTTAAACATCATGTAAAGAGGAGATATTACTTAATAAAAATATACAATATAATTTATATACAGTGCTCATCTCCTGCTAAGCTTGAATTTCATTGTTTTAGTGACCCAATATTGATAGTTACAAATAGAATTCTGACCCAATAAGTATTCTTCACTTGATATATAAGTAATATTTTCCGGAATGTTATTTAAAATTTAATCAACTGTGCGGAATTATTAATTTGGTTGATTAATTTTTTAAAATTATACTGTATTAAAGCAAACTAGAAAATTGTCCTATAAAATTAAATCAGACATATCATTTACCAAAAAATTTGCAGAATGATTCATTATTGTTTTGTAAAGTTGACAATAGAAAGCATAAGTGTGCATTATAATGCTCACGTTATTAATGCAGTAGCACTCTGTTTGTAACTATAACTTTTGTTTATATTACAATAAAAACCAAAAAACTTTTATGCCCCATACACGCATAATTATTCTTATCAATTAATGTGAAAAGATTATATGTATGTAAAACTTAATATAGTACACATAATAAGTAGTATTCTAAAATATGTAATCCTTGCATGAATTTTATATAACGTTCAATCTGTGTATATTGATAAAAATTTACAAAATGTTTGATCAAACTCTTAGAATACTACGGAATTAATCAGCCAAATAAATGGCGACTCTATAAATATAGTTATACTCCAAACTTGGACCCAGTAAAAAACCTTCCATCTATATATAAGTAAAAGTTTACCTTTATTTGTAATAGTTGCTAAAAACTAATTAAAGAATAATGTTTTTTCAATTAATTCATTTTAAACATCATGTAAAGAGGAAATATTACTTAACAAAAATATACAATATAATTTATATACAGTGCTCGTCTCTTGCTAAGCATGAATGTCATTTTTTTAGTGACCCAATATTGATAGTTACAAATAGAATTTTGACCCAATAAGTATTCATGCCTTGATATATAAGTATTTTTTTCTGGAATATTATTTAAAATTTACTCAACTGTGCGGAATTATTTTATTTCGTTGAGTATTTTTTTTTAAATAGGAATGTATTAAAGCAAACTGGAAAATTGTCCTATTAAATTAATAAAAAAATAACATTTACAAAATATTTGCAGAATGATTCACTATTAATTTGGACAATGAACAATTGGAAGAATAAATCTGCATTAATAATGCTCTAACGCTCTAATCTTCAGTAGATTTTTAGGTCATAATAATATGAAAACAAAAAGCATTCATTCCTCTTATAGGCATTTTATTCTTATCAATTAACGAGCAAAGATTATATACTTGAAACTTCATTTATAAACATAGAAAAACATTATTCCTAAATTAGAATATTTTACTTGAATTTGCTATAACTTTTAATCACTGTATACTTGCAAAAAATAAATAATAATTTTTATCAAAACCTTCGATGCCGACTAAATTAAGTTGCTAATTTTATAGTGACCAAATAGGTAAAGTAATAATCCCACCTTAGATCCAGTGAGTATCCTTCTATCTACATATAAGTAAAAGATTACCTTTATTATTAATAATTGCTAAAAATAATTAAAGAGTGATGTTTTTTTTAATTTATTCATTTTACACATCATGTAAAGTGGAGATATTACTTAACAAAAAAATACAATACAATTTATATACAGTGCTCATCTCCTGCTAAGCTTGAATTTCATTTTTTTAGTGACCCAATATTGATAGTTACAAATAGAAATTTGACCCAATAAGTATTCTTGCCTTGATATATAAGTAATATTTTCTGGAATATTATTTAAAATTTACTCAACTGTGCGGAAGTATTTAATTTCGTTGAGTATTTTTTTTAAATAGGAATGTATTAAAGCAAACTGGAAAATTGTTCTATTAAATTAATGAAAAAATAACATTTATAAAATATTTGCAGAATGATTCACTATTAATTTGGACAATGAACAATTGGAAGAATAAATCTGCATTAATAATGCTCTAACGCTCTAATCTTCAGTAGATATTTAGGTCATAATAATATGAAAACAAAAAACATTCATGCCTCTTATAGGCATTTTATTCTTATAAATTAACGAGCAAACATTATATACTTGAAACTTAATGTATAAACATAGAAAAACATTATTCCTAAATTAGAATACTTTACTTAAATTTGCTATAACTTTTAATCACTGTATACTTGCAAAAAATAAATAATAATTTTTATCAAATCCTTCCATGCCGACTAAATTAAGTTGATAATTTTATAGTGACCAAATAGGTAAAGTAATAATCCCACCTTAAATCCAGTGAGTATCCTTCTATCTACATATAAGTAAAAGATTACCTTTATTTTTAATAATTGCTAAAAAATAATTAAAGAGTGATGTTTTTTTTAATTTATTCATTTTAAACATCATGTAAAGAGGAGATATTACTTTATAAAAATATACAATATAATTTATATACAGTGCTCATCTCCTGCTAAGCTTGAATTTCATTGTTTTAGTGACCCAATATTGATAGTTACAAATAGAATTCTGACCCAATAAGTATTCTTCACTTGATATATAAGTAATATTTTCCGGAATGTTATTTAAAATTTAATCAACTGTGCGGAATTATTAATTTGGTTGATTAATTTTTTAAAAATA
Organism: Leptopilina myrica (nomen nudum); assembly: GCA_032872475.1. Lineage (NCBI taxonomy): Eukaryota > Metazoa > Arthropoda > Insecta > Hymenoptera > Figitidae > Leptopilina > Leptopilina myrica (nomen nudum). The sequence continues at coordinate 3,920,143 of CM065461.1, forward strand.
TACTGTATTAAAGCAAACTAGAAAATTGTCCTATAAAATTAAATCAGACATATCATTTATAAAATATTTGCAGAATGATTCATTATTGTTTTGTAAAGTTGACAATAGAAAGCATAAGTGTGCATTATAATGCTCACGTTATTAATGCAGTAGCACTCTGTTTGTAACTATAACTTTTGTTTATATTACAATAAAAACCAAAAAACTTTTATGCCCCATACACGCATAATTATTCTTATCAATTAATGTGAAAAGATTATATGTATGTAAAACTTAATATAGTACACATAATAAGTAGTATTCTAAAATATGTAATCCTTGCATGAATTTTATATAACGTTCAATCTGTGTATATTGATAAAAATTTACAAAATGTTTGATCAAACTCTTAGAATACTACGGAATTAATCAGCCAAATAAATGGCGACTCTATAAATATAGTTATACTCCAAACTTGGACCCAGTAAAAAACCTTCCATCTATATATAAGTAAAAGTTTACCTTTATTTGTAATAGTTGCTAAAAACTAATTAAAGAATAATGTTTTTTCAATTAATTCATTTTAAACATCATGTAAAGAGGAGATATTACTTAACAAAAATATACAATATAATTTATATACAGTGCTCGTCTCTTGCTAAGCATGAATGTCATTTTTTTAGTGACCCAATATTGATAGTTACAAATAGAATTTTGACCCAATAAGTATTCATGCCTTGATATATAAGTATTTTTTTCTGGAATATTATTTAAAATTTACTCAACTGTGCGGAATTATTTAATTTCGTTGAGTATTTTTTTTTAAATAGGAATGTATTAAAGCAAACTGGAAAATTGTCCTATTAAATTAATAAAAAAATAACATTTATAAAATATTTGCAGAATGATTCACTTTTAATTTGGACAATGAACAATTGGAAGAATAAATCTGCATTAATAATGCTCTAACGCTCTAATCTTCAGTAGATATTAAGGTCATAATAATATGAAAACAAAAAGCATTCATGCCTCTTATAGGCATTTTATTCTTATCAATTAACGAGCAAAGATTATATACTTGAAACTTAATTTATAAACATAGAAAAACATTATTCCTAATTTCGAATACTTTACTTAAATTTGCTATAACTTTTAATCACTGTATACTTGCAAAAAATAAATAATAATTTTTATCAAAACCTTCCATGCCGACTAAATTAAGTTGATAATTTTATAGTGACCAAATAGGTAAAGTAATAATCCCACCTTAAATCCAGTGAGTATCCTTCTATCTACATATAAGTAAAAGATTACCTTTATTTTTAATAATTGCTAAAAAATAATTAAAGAGTGATGTTTTTTTTAATTTATTCATTTTAAACATCATGTAAAGAGGAGATATTACTTTATAAAAATATACAATATAATTTATATACAGTGCTCATCTCCTGCTAAGCTTGAATTTCATTGTTTTAGTGACCCAATATTGATAGTTACAAATAGAATTCTGACCCAATAAGTATTCTTCACTTGATATATAAGTAATATTTTCCGGAATGTTATTTAAAATTTAATCAACTGTGCGGAATTATTAATTTGGTTGATTAATTTTTTAAAATTATACTGTATTAAAGCAAACTAGAAAATTGTCCTATAAAATTAAATCAGACATATCATTTACCAAAAAATTTGCAGAATGATTCATTATTGTTTTGTAAAGTTGACAATAGAAAGCATAAGTGTGCATTATAATGCTCACGTTATTAATGCAGTAGCACTCTGTTTGTAACTATAACTTTTGTTTATATTACAATAAAAACCAAAAAACTTTTATGCCCCATACACGCATAATTATTCTTATCAATTAATGTGAAAAGATTATATGTATGTAAAACTTAATATAGTACACATAATAAGTAGTATTCTAAAATATGTAATCCTTGCATGAATTTTATATAACGTTCAATCTGTGTATATTGATAAAAATTTACAAAATGTTTGATCAAACTCTTAGAATACTACGGAATTAATCAGCCAAATAAATGGCGACTCTATAAATATAGTTATACTCCAAACTTGGACCCAGTAAAAAACCTTCCATCTATATATAAGTAAAAGTTTACCTTTATTTGTAATAGTTGCTAAAAACTAATTAAAGAATAATGTTTTTTCAATTAATTCATTTTAAACATCATGTAAAGAGGAGATATTACTTAACAAAAATATACAATATAATTTATATACAGTGCTCGTCTCTTGCTAAGCATGAATGTCATTTTTTTAGTGACCCAATATTGATAGTTACAAATAGAATTTTGACCCAATAAGTATTCATGCCTTGATATATAAGTATTTTTTTCTGGAATATTATTTAAAATTTACTCAACTGTGCGGAATTATTTAATTTCGTTGAGTATTTTTTTTTAAATAGGAATGTATTAAAGCAAACTGGAAAATTGTCCTATTAAATTAATAAAAAAATAACATTTATAAAATATTTGCAGAATGATTCACTTTTAATTTGGACAATGAACAATTGGAAGAATAAATCTGCATTAATAATGCTCTAACGCTCTAATCTTCAGTAGATATTAAGGTCATAATAATATGAAAACAAAAAGCATTCATGCCTCTTATAGGCATTTTATTCTTATCAATTAACGAGCAAAGATTATATACTTGAAACTTAATTTATAAACATAGAAAAACATTATTCCTAATTTCGAATACTTTACTTAAATTTGCTATAACTTTTAATCACTGTATACTTGCAAAAAATAAATAATAATTTTTATCAAAACCTTCCATGCCGACTAAATTAAGTTGATAATTTTATAGTGACCAAATAGGTAAAGTAATAATCCCACCTTAGATCCAGTGAGTATCCTTCTATCTACAAATAAGTAAAAGATTACCTTTTTTTCTAATAGTTGCTAAAAACTAATTAAAGAGCGATGTTTTTTTTAATTTATTCATTTTAAACATCATGTAAAGAGGAGATATTACTTAACAAAAATATACAATATAATTTATATACAGTGCTCATCTCCTGCTAAGCTTGAATTTCATTGTTTTAGTGACCCAATATTGATAGTTACAAATAGAATTCTGACCCAATAAGTATTCTTCACTTGATATATAAGTAATATTTTCCGGAATTTTATTTAAAATTTACTCAACTGTGCGGAATTATTAATTTGGTTAATTAATTTTTTAAAAATATACTGTATTAAAGCAAACTGGAAAATTGGCCTATAAAATTAAATCAGACATATCATTTACCAAAAAATTTGCAGAATGATTCATTATTGTTTTGTAAAGTTGACAATAGAAAGCATAAGTGTGCATTATAATGCACACGTTATTAATGCAGTAGCGTTCTGTTTGTAACTATATCTTTTGTTTATATTGCAATAAAAATCAAAAAGCTTTTATGTCTCATACACGCATAAATATTCTTATCAATTAATGTGAAAAGATTATATGTATGTAGAACTTAATATAGTACACATAATAAGCAGTATTTTAAAATATGTAAACTTTACATGAATTTTGTATAACGTACAATCTGAATATATTAATAAAAATTTACGAAATGTTTGATCAAACTTTTAGAAGACTACGGAATTAATCAGCCAAATGAATGGCGACCCAATAAATATAGTTATACTCCAAACTTGGACCCAGTAAAAAACCTTGTATCTATATATAAGTAAAAGTTTACCTTTATTTGTAATAGTTGCTAAAAACTAATTAAAGAATAATGTTTTTTTAATTAATTCATTTTAAACATCATGTAAAGAGAAGATATTACTTAACAAAAATATACAATATAATTAATATACAGTGCTCATCTCTTGCTAAGCTTGAATTTAATTTTTTTAGTGACCCAATATTGATAGTTACAAATAGAATTTTGACCTAATAAGTATTCTTGCCTTGATATATAAGTAATATTTTCTGGAATATTATTTAAAATTTGTTCAACTGTAGGACATTATTTAATTTGCTTGAGTGATTTTTGAAAAACGTAATATGTTATTGCGAATAGAAATTTTAAATATTTTATAAAATAAATCTTTTATATATATTTACCTTTATTACGAGTCAAGAACAAAAACTAATTATAAATATTTTTTATATATATTATATTATGGCAACATATTATTTTCCATTAGGGTTAACTTAGAATTTACTAATTTTGTTAAATGAATCGATTTATTATAAATGGTGTAATGTGAAAAAGTACAAATAAGGTAAATAAAAGGTTATAGTTAAAAATTATACTTGTAGAATGAAACAGTTAAAATGTACTTTATGTACGAAAATGTCTGTTTTAAGTTTTTTATAATTCTTATATAGTCGCATTTCTAGCAAAAGGTGGTGAATTTTTTGAAAAGCATATTCCTTATGGGATTCGCTTTTTTGAGTTTTTGATAAGTTAATTTATATCTGCAATATCTGTGTTACGCCCTGAATTACAATTGAGTGGCTAAACATTCTTAACATTTTTATCTCTTAAATTCTAATCAATTGTGATTCCATTAAAGGTACATATAATAAACTGAATATAATATAGTTGTAAACAAAAATGAAAAATTTTTATTTAAATTTTTTATGCATACTGAATTGAATTATCATAATAATTACAACTTAATAAATATAGTTAGACTTGAAACTTGGACCCAGTAAGTAATCTTCCTTCTATATAAATTTTGAGGTTACTTGTATTTTTAATAGTTTCTAAAAATCAATTAATGAAAGTCTTTTGGACGTCTTTTGAAGAGACGCACTCATCTTAAAGATGTCCTAAGCTCATTCTAAAAACATCCTATGTCAAACATAATTTTAGAGTACTCTATTAACTCGAATTATGATTTTTTTCTCAATTTGAAGATTAAATTTGCAGAAAACTAATAATTATTATAAGAAAGTTAGCATTTGATTCTTTTTGCTCTTAGTAGAAGTTACGATTTAAAAATAATAAGCGTATAAGACTTGAAAAGATATTTCGAAAATAAAAAGAATGATGATTGCAACTTGTTGCAAGAAGCGTACAATTACTTTTTAAATATAACAAACTCTTTTTATTTTATAATAATATTTGTTTATTAATGAATGTAAATTTAAAATTGATTTACTAGATTAACTTGCAAACTTCAAAGAACTTCTCAATAAATAACCTTTCTTCAATATATAAATATTATACATTTTGTAGTTTTTGAATATTTTCTGATTACTAAGTTTGTAATTAAGTTTGTACATAAAAATATTCACAGTACAATTAAAATTATGTCAAAAGAAATGTGTTTACTAGATTATATAAACATTTACATTTGTAAAGGATACAGTAAAACTTATGTACACTGTTTGTCGTCTATTAGGTATTAAGGACGTAATTTTAAAGACTCAATAATGATAGATACACTCAAGATTTAGACTCGATAAGTATTCTTTTTTTGATATACAAGCATTTTTTTCTGGCATATTTTATGAAATGCACTAAAAAATTCCCTTTTTCTTTAGAAAATTTTTAAATACAAAATCTAATAATTGTATTAAAAATTAATCCTTATTCTGCTTTTTTCTTTATAATGTAATGCATAATTTTGTCTGAATTTAATAAAGATGTAAAAACAATTAGCAATTTATTTCAAGGTCTAAAACTAACAAACGTGCAAACCTTCTTGAAAGTAAAAATATTCTCATTAATTGAAATATCTCTAAAGAACCTAATAAATTTAGTTACTCTTGAATTTTGGACCCAGTTAGTAACTATCAATATGTTTTAACTTTCAAAAAATTAAAAGTAAATTAATATAAATAATTTAATTAAATTCTAGAAAAAATTATATTTATTCTTTGAATTTACTCACAAAAACTTTTCAGTCGCTCCTAATGACACCTGTTATAGTTGTAATCAACCACTTATTTGATTTTTATTCAGTTTCATTTAAGTTTTTTTAAGTAATTAACCTTTTATAAATTGGTGATCAAAATCAAATTGTAACATTTTCCACTTTTTAAGAATATTTTATTTAACTTCTTTTTATATAATCTTATATAATCATTTTAATATTAAGAAATGTATATTAAAAGAAAATACTTATTTACTATAGGTTGAATCCCTTTTTAGAAGTGCGATAAGAAGTAATAATTATAAATTTACCTTAATAAAATGTTTAACAATATAGAATTTTGTTCCACTAAGTGACGCTTTTTGAATAAACTTTAGAATATTCTAACATTATTATACTTTTAGTATTTATCGTTTTAAAAAGTATAATATTATAATCTAGTATCGCAGCACTAGTTTTAACAATACTATTGAGTAAAAAAATAATGTAATGATAATAAATGAAAATGATTAATTCTTCAATAGTTTAAAATTTTCAAATTTAAACCAATTTACTTCTCTGTTTTTAAAGTGGAAGCAAGACTACGACGCTTAAATTTCTTCATTTGTTGGTTATTTATATATGCTTTGATCTGTGCAACAGTTCTTGATTTTAATTGTTTGGTATCACTTATTGCCTTCTGCACTGCTTTGCCGCTGGGTAAGCCCAATGGTTGATTTAAATGCCCTTGAAAAATATTCTCCACTGCTTCTATTTCCTCCTTATTCCACGTTCTTCGCTTTGTTTTGCCATATGGTGAAACTAAAATTTTATCAATAATTAAATTTTAGAAAATTGACATAGGGTCCTATGTAGATGCCCATGTGTGGATTTTGAATAGGGTTATAGACCAAATTTATAAATTAATTATTTAGAAAATGAAACCCATCGAAGACGGAGACGATAGCTGATAATAACATAAAATTATACGTACTTGAGCGTTTCTTTCGCTTGCATGGATTCTCAGATTCATATGCAGAAGAATGAGGTGCTTCATCATCAGATGGACATACAGCTAATAAAAATTTGAAAAACGTTTTATCAGTTTAAATACAATTTGAGTTTAAACTATAACTTTAAATTTTGAGCTATATATATATATATAAATACGTACACAGAAAAGCGATTTATTTGTTTTAATTGTTTTATTTTTTATTTGTATTTTAAGAAACAGTTTCGGTGTGTATTATATACGGGTAAGAATTTCTGAAGTGAGCTTCGGATTTTCCAAAGTTTAAAATTTGAAGAACCAACTTTATAAAAATAAAGTACTAATAGAGACACAAACAACCACCAAGTTTTATTTAAACATATTCATTTCTTTATTTTTTATAAACAATTTAATTTTAATGTTAAATTTTTATAAAACTTTTATAAAACTTTTATATCTTAGGAACGATTTGTCGGATTTTAATGAAATTTTTTGCATATAATTCATAAAGATTGGAACTTTAAAAAAAATTTAATTCATTGTTGAAAAAAATTATTTGTTGCAAAAACTTATTGTTATCATTAAACAAATGAATAATTAATTGTGTTCTAGACCTTTTTCGTAAATTTTTTTAAGATCTTTAAACTATATAAATCAAGGATTTAATATCTGAAACAAAAAGTTGGTAGATCAAAATAGTTTATTAACTACTAGTTTTTCTTGTGAGCGCGGTCGCGGGGCGACGTTTTGCTCCGCATAAACTCGTTGCGTTACAGGATATTTATGGTCAGCGCGCAACGAGTTTATGCGGAGAAAAACGTCGCGCCGCAACCGCGCTCACAAAAAAATTCGTAGTTAGTAAACTATTTCGATCTAGCAACTTTTTATTTCAGATATTAAATCCTTGCTTATATAGTTTAAAGATCTTTCAAAAAAATTTACGAAAAAGGTCCAGAACACAATTAATTATTCATTTGTTTAATAATAACAATAATTTTTTGCAACAAATAATTTTTTTCAACAATGAAATAAATTATTTTAAAGTTCCAATCTTTATGAATTATGTGCAAAAATTTCCATTAAAAGCCGACTAATCGTTCCTAAGATATAAAAGTTTATAAAAAATTTTACATTAAAATTAAATTGTTTAGAATAAATAAACAAATGATTATTTTTAAATAAAACTTGGTGGTTTGTGTCTTTATTAGTACTTTATTTTTATAAAGTTGGTTATTCAAATTTCAAACTTTGGAAAATCCGAAGCTCACTTCAGGAATTCTTACCCATATGTGTTACTTTAAACTGTTTAGATACGAACTAAATCTATATTTTTTGTATTGGTTTTTATATTATTTATAATTTACAGTAATACAATAGTTAAGAGCAATAAAGATATACACGTAACGTTAAAAAAATATCGCGTATACCTTTATTGCAAGTGAACACTTCATTTAAATTTGGTATACCCAAATAGCACAGCATTTGTTCTCAATATTGTGTCTGTTTTGAAAGTAAACATTATTCCTACACTGCACTAAATATAACAAATATTTAGTTTTGAAGTTTTTTAATGTAAGCTTTCAATGAATATTAAATGTATAGACCCACCAACCCTTTCTGTATACAAACGAATAAACCAAAAGTATTTTAAGTCCCTAATGAAAATACAAAATATTACAATCTTCACTTTTACAAGTAGTATAATAATTTTTAAAATATAGAATATATTATTTAAACATTTCAAAGCAAATTCTAATTCTTCTGTTAGCGTGTCGTAAATTAATCCTTTTACTGTAATTTAATTAACAAATGATTAAAATTTGATATTAAACTTCAGTGCATATTTTTTAGACCAATTCAGTACACATTTTGAGAAAGATATATAAACATTAATAAATAATTAACAATGCTTGGTAAGTTAAATACATATGTTGAGTGTGTGTATTTTATATTAGTATGCCTTTTTGAAATGACAAATAGCTACTGTTTTTAAGCACATTATGTGTTAAAGTAGTTTTTTAGAAATAAAAATTATATAAATATGTAACAAATAATTGAGTATCGAATAAAATATAAACATTTTCATGAAAATTTAGGACAGCTTTAGTAGTCGGACACTTTTTTCTACATCTATCAGATATTTTGGGTTTATAAATTTAAAAAGATAATTTTTTAAATGCTTCGTGCTGGCAAATTGAATTAAATCTTATTAGAAGTTAATAATATAATATTTAAATCATATATATTTAGGATTAATTATCAAGAAAACTGTGTGCCACTCATTGCGCTACTCGAAAGTGGTTGCATCTATACCCAGCTTAAAATCCCCGTACAGGATCCTGCAAGTGTTCCTGTACAGGTATCTCTACAGAAACTTTTGATAGCTAAGGTTCCTGCATCGGAACCTGCACAGGAATCCTGTCCCAAAACCCCTTACGGGATCCTGTACCGGACCAGTACGGAATCCAGCACAGGACCTACACGGCATACCGAGAGGATCCTTTAAGGATCCTGTACGGGAATTTTAAGCTAGGTAGTCAGATATCAAGATTATTAAAATAATGAATAAAATATTTTTCTTGTTTAATTGTTTTGCAAAATAACACTATTTTCATAAAATATAAACTTCATGTTTTCGTCCAGTATATTCCTTAAAATAATTTCACAATGCAATATTATTTATTTGCCAAAAAACACGAAAGTGTCCGACTATCGGTACTGTCTGACGATACCTGCACTTATCATGCATATATAAATTTACCAGTTAAAATTAATAATAATAATTTAGTTTATTTTAAGAAAAATTAATTTATATAATGGCTTTATCATATATAAAACTTACAAGATCTCTTCCTTTTGTGGTCCATTTTCTTAGGTGTAGAGCACGTGTCATCAATCAATACTTTTCGAAATTCAGTATTTTTAACTTTTTTCCCTGAAAAATTATTCATTTTCATATGCTTTTTTTGAAATACCAAAATATATTGTTAAGTAAAAATTACCTTTAGTAGTTGCCTTTGACCTTTGATGTTGAGAATCTGAAAATAAATGTTAAATTCATTTTTAATTTATTTAAATAATACAAATTCTGAAGTTGAAAGGAAATTAGAAATGGATTCATGAAAGTAGAGGTAATGGTGAAATTTTGATCAAATTGATTTAAAACATGAAGGATTAGTTAAGTAAAAATGAAAGTATTATATTCACCTTTCAATCTGTTCTCGTTTGTTTCAGTTTCAGTTTCCGAATCGTCACTTTCGTCTTCGTCAACTTGACCGCTGGCTACTTCTAATAGTTTTACTACATTCACGATATCCATACCGGGAAGGGGTTTTTGATAATACTTCTTATGAATTTCCTTCGCATGTCCCAAATGATCAGCTAGGTTTGAGACTTGATTTTCTGACAACTTTAATGAAACACACTTTGTCGCAATGTGTTTTCTCAGCAGAGTCCCTCTTAATGAAATAGGATTTTCTGCTCCACATTCCTTTGAAAATTGGCGCATGATTGGACATGAGCGGATAAAGTCGTTTTTCTTTATGTTGCTTCCATGAATTCCAAATACATAAGGATTGCTTCATTATGGGTGGATAATAAAAGATCGATACAATTAACATGTTCTGTAGATAAAATTACTGGTACTTTTCTCGCTAATTTACCGCGAATTGAACAAATAACGTATTTTTCAACAGCCTCCTTGGCTTCAACTGAAAGCGACTCATAAATTTCCTTATGTGCAGTATGATCTATTGTTTCGTAACTCTTGTAATCATCAATTAATATTCTCTCGATTTCTCCTGGTCTGCGTCGATTAAATATTTGAATTGAAATTAATGTAGTTTCTGCTAAATCTCTCCAGGCTTTTAAAGAGAATTGTTCTTCTAATTGGCAATATGCCTCTCTTCGTTTCAGGTGTAGAAAATCAGTCATGTTTTGAATGTCTCTGTCAGTTGGTAAAATTGTCTTCTTCTTACAATCATTTCTTAATTGTGTTTCAGCTACAGTTCGATTCACTTCAGTAGAAAACTCTTCTTCGTGTAAGACCAAAAATTGTTTAACTTGCTCCGCCAATTCTTCATTGCTTTTTCTTACGCATAAGCTAATTAAATGTTTCCCTATCTTTTTAATCAACGTACCCAAATTTGAACCATTTGAAGGAGTATTGTAAGTACCTTCTTCTGCATTATATCCTGCTATAATATTTATTGCTTTAATAACGCTATCATAAAATTTTGGATGATAAAGACCAGTAAAATTATCGATACTTGGTTCGATTTCTTTAAGAGCAATTAAGAATCTACCTAATAAACGCATTCTAGCCCTTATCATGTCAGAAAAGTGATCTGATACAAATTTTATGGCAAGCTTGTTTGTCCATGATATCAATAATTCATCGTATCTTATTACTCTTGTAACAGTGTCTTCTCTTAATCTTGAAACTATCAGTCGAGTCCTTCCACTAGCACTAGGATGTATTCTATCAGCAGTTAATCTTCCTAATGCAAGAACGCATCTACTTTTATTGTCCCGCTTAGAGCATAATTTAAAGTGTCGCGATAATGTTTTTTTTGCGAAATATCCTTTACATATTGCACAAGCTGAGTAATTCATGGCACTTTTGGTGGCATGTTTGTTCGTAGATGTTTTTACTTTTCCGATGTCACTCTCGGTTGCATTTTTGGTGTTATTTTTAACAGTATTTATAGCAGTAGGTACATTATGTCCCTCAGAGATATTCTCGGAGGTAGTTTTACCTTTCTGTCTCTGAGCGCTCTTGACGCCTTCCTCAGAGATATTTTCAGAGATACTTTTGTCCGTACTCTCGGTGTCATTCTCGGTGTTAATATTGGACGCAATTTTATTTGTAGATTTCAAACTTTCAATTTTTCCCTCAGAGATATTCTCGGAGATACTTTTATCTGTTGCTTTCTGGACTCTCTTCTTAGTGGATTTTTTAGATTTTGCATTGGGACGCCGTGATACAATTAATTCACCGTTATTAATTATAGCATTTCTATTAAATTTTTGATTTCCTTCCTTTCTTAGCTTAGCAAACATTTTGACTCTTTCAACTGACTTTTTAGGAAGAACTGCTATCTTTTTTATTTCAGATTCAGTTCTGTGGACATGGAGCAAATGTCTAGGAAGTTTAGTTACTTTTTTGTCTCAAAAGAAACAAGCATTAGTCCTCGTTTTTCCATCTTTTTTGTTGTATGTTTCTACAAACATATTTGCATCATCGCTCGCGCTTTTCCCATATTCTAAGCAAATATCAGATGTATTAAATGACGATTCATTCACCTTATTTTTAGAATTCGAAGTGTTCGAAATATTTGGTTTTTCTGTTCCATCGAAGTCATCATCAGAGTCATGAGATTGATCAGAATCGTCATCCGAATTAACGTCTGAATTTCGAGGATTGTAGTCAGGGTCTTCATCATTATCATCCTGGTGATCACTGGTCTTTGTAGTTAAGTGTTCTACAATTTAAAACAATGGTTCGAACTATAATTATTAAAGCACAGAATAATCAATACAAATTTTTATATTCAATATTAGAAAATAAAAAAATTAGTTTATTATTATTGAAAATTTTATTAGTAAAACTTTAAATTTATTAGTAAATCATTTTTAATTTTTATATGAAAAAAGAAGAACAAACAATAGAAAGTATTATATTGACTAGATCCTCGATTATTGGAATTAATTGGGGCAGAACCCAATCATTATAAAGTACTATTAAAGTAACAAAGTTAGCTTAACAAGAATATTTTTAATAAATTATTAAAAAACATTAACAGAGTGAACAATACTGAACAAATTTATACTTTGACAAAATGTTACTATTATTAGTGAAACTGTAAACATAAATTATTATTCAATTTGATAAAAGATATTTTAAAAAGAAAATTCTTAAACTCCTTAACTAAAAAAATATTTTATCAAATTCAATAATAATTTATACTTACACTTCTACTAATAATATTAACATTTTAGAAAAGTTTCGAGAAAATTCAGAAACATAAATTTTTTGACCTAGTCAATAGAAAAATATGGCGCCATATTGAGTATTGACTTTCATTGCCTTTTTAATTGTTTAAATGAATAATTACCCAGCGGGCACAAAGATAAAAAACGTTCTTTGAACGTCTGTAGAATGTTTAATGTCTGCCAATTTAAGTTTTAAGAACGTCCGAACGTTCCAAAAATGTTTCGGAACGTTCGGACATTCTTACAACGTAAATTGGCAGACATTAAACGTTCTACAGACGTTCAAAAAACGTTTCTTGTCTTTGAGCCCACTTGGTAATTTCTGTTGACTCATTTTTGCCTAAATTTTAAAGGTTCAATAGCCTTTTGTTTAAATTTTTTCTCAAATTTGTGTATTCAATGAAATAAGTAGTTTGTCTATCCAAACAAACAAAAATTTGAACTTTTAAAAAATTTAATAAATAAACATTTGTACTTTAACAATTACAAAAAATAAACTTTTCAAATTTTGACAATAAAAGAAAATGTCAAAATGAGGCGACTTATTTTATACAATTTGTAATCTTTGAACACTACTTACCAGAAGTAACATTTTGAGTTTCTTCTAATTCTTCAACACTGTTGGAAAAATCATTTTTTTCAACTAAGTTTTCTTCAACATCAAATGATTTAGAACAAGTCGTTGTTTCAAGTATGTTTTCACCAACATCAAATAATTTAGAACAAGTCGTTGTGTCAAATATGTTTTCATCAATATCAAATGATTCAGAAATAATTTTTGTTCCAAGTATGTTTTCATTGTTATCCAACATCTCTGTACCAACAGTTTCGGTTAAACTTGAATTAGAGTCAACTGTTTTAAAACTTTCTTCGCAGTTTGGAACAGAAGCGTTTCGGTGTGATGCATGAAATGGTTTTAAATCAAAGCCAGTAATCACTTCCGAAAATAATAATTTTGGTTTAGACAATTTTTTTTCATTGACTTGTTTCGGGACCTCAATTTTCTGCATCTCCATAACAACCGACTCAATTATTTTAGTTTCATTACATTCAGTGTCGATATTTCCAGGACGAAGTAATCCATCTTCACAGATAACAAAATCGGCAACCTCTTTTTCAACAACATTGAGAAATTTGTCTTCGAGGAAAGTTGGCTGAAGTGTTTTACAATTTAATGTATTTTCTTCCAAGTTATTGACAATATTCTTTTTCTGTTTCGTCCCAGTAGGTGTGACACATTCGCTTACCACTGTTTTATTATCAGCTATTGGATCCTGAGTATTTCGTCTTGGATCTACCAAATCCTTTCCTTTTAAAACAACCTCTGGTGAACCGACACTTAAATTTAACATAATTTTCGACAATACTTCTTCATGTGCTGAAATAATAAATAATCTTATTACACATTTGCAGATTTTTTTTAGTAAATATCTTTTGTATTTCAAATCTTGAAAGCATGCAGATAAAAGTAAATAAAAAGGAAAGTAATTTTTTAAAATTTTTGGACAGTGAATATTAAGGAACAAACTGATATAAAAAATATTAACTATAAAAAAACTAACCAGATGACGCCATGATTTCTGCAGCATAAAATCCTTTAGCACATCGCACTGTGCAATGATTTCCATTTCTGGAAGTAATCAATGTTTTTTTTATAACACTATAAGTGCCATTATTAAACTTTATTAAGAAAAACATTTCACTTTTTTTTAAATAGCTGATGAAAAATTGATAACTAAATCATTTTATCAAGAAGCGTAGAAATTTGTAGAAATAGTTCGTCAAAGTAAAAATTCACGAGAACACAAAGTAAAGCTTTAAACACAATAATTCTTCTATAACCCATGCATTACGTTTACGAAAATATCGTGCTTAGGGATTTATCGATAGTCCTCGTAACTATTGGTAAATGAAGACAGTGAAACGTTTGAAATGTGACACTCAAATAAAGGTCACTATCAAAGTGTTTTTTATCTGATTCGAAGTAAATGAACATCCTGCATAATATTTTATAATAGTTTGCTTTCTATTTGATGATTTCAAGTGAATTTATAAGCAGAAGATGAGGTTTCTTTAAATCAGAAAAAATTCATTTTAAAGCTATTGCAGAAACACCTTTACAACTTGGTGTGAAGATGAATTAGGCTATTTCAGTTGTGACGTCAGAGTCGATTTCAGGTGTGACGTCAGATAGGGTAAGTGTACCAATTGCTGCGGATGCTTTAATTACTGTGCGTTTTTAAAATGTGCAATTACTTATCATTTAATAAAATATTAGTGTTAAAAAAATGTTGAAAAAATTATTTTGAACAATACCTGATAAAATATTGTATATAAAGATAAACAATTATAGCTATGTAGCTCGAAAGACAGCAAACAGACAACGCAAAGTAATTCTTATGGGACAAAAAAATTTTGTATTTTATTTTCAATATTTTGCAAATTTAATAAATTTTAAACACTTTCTATCTACATATATGTAATTTAAATAAATTCTATAAAATAATTGTAATGAAATTAACACTTTACATTTCACAGGAACTTAAAAATATGCTAAAATGTGTGTTATTGAAGTTAGTAACGTCTGTTTACAATTATTATCTCCATGTATAAATTGTTGTAAACAACTGTCCCTAACCTCAAAAACATACATTTTAGCATATTTTAAAATTCCAGTAAAGTGTTAATTTCATTACAATTATTTTATAGAATTCATTTAAATTACGTATATGTAGATAGAAAGTGTTTAAAATTCATTAAATTTGCAAAATATTGAAAAGAAAATGCAAAATTTTTTTGTCCCATACGAATTACATTGCATCGTCTGTTTGTTGTTCCTCTAGCTATGTGACGTCATACTCGAACTCGAAATATCTCGATGTAGTGAAACAGTAAGTAAGTAGGCAATGAGTGTGAGAGAGACGGAGTTATATGTTCGCCATATTTGCACTATGGGGTGTTTCCGACATTTGCACTCTGAGCGCTCTGAAACTACGAAACATGATTGGTTGGATTAGGGGAATTGTGGATTTTGATTGGCTACAACTCTAACTCGACAGTTTCGTGCTCTGATTTTTCACTCCATGGAGATATACGGAGCGTGAGAGCAGAGTACGAAACTGTCAAGTTAGAGTTGTAGCCAATCAAAACCTACAATTCCCCTAACATTATTCACAATTCCCCTAATCCAACCAATCATGTTTCGTAGTTTCACAGCGCTCAGAGAGCGAATGTCGGAAACACCAATGGTCTAGTTACAAAACGCTGCCATGCGACTGCACTGTAAAGGCCTAAACACAATTGTTTCGTAAACGCAAAGCATGTGTTAGAAAAAGACAGATATATTTGCGTCATTTTCTATCTCATGCGTCTTGATCGAGAACGACTTTTGCAAATCTATTGTGCATTGGACTTTAATACCAACGCAAAATTGGTTCGCGAATGTCGTTCGCGAATGCAATGCATAGATTAGAAAAGGACAAAGATATAGTTGTGTCCTTTTCTAACTCATGCTCTGCGTTCGCGAACGAGATTCGCCTTTACTCTTGTATAATTATGACAATAACAAGTAAGGGACCATTTACACCTTTGGTAAAAATTTCCAGAACGGAAAATTTTTCATTGGAGTAAGAGAGACAGACTGTGTATCTAACTCTCTTACTCCAATGCAAATCTTCTTTTCTGGACAATTTTTACAGAAGGTGTAAACGCTCCATAAGGACGACTGTCCGTAGAAAAAAAGTTTACCGAAAAAAATCGAAATCGCCTTCACACCAAGTTGTAAAGGTGTTTCTGCAATAGTTTTAAAATGTTTATTAATACGTTTGACTTGTCATACTTACTACATACATAACTGTAACAGGACAATTGTGTCATTAGCGAGTTAAACATATAAACCTGACATTTTATTTGTTTCAAATGGATTTATAATTTTAATGTTTTTTTTTACAAATAATAGATGAATCGAGAACTATCACGACAATGATTTACTAAATAGTAATTCTTCAGAAGAAAATAACGTCGTTTTAAAGGATAATCTAATATCAGCATCAAAAATGATAGGCGAGGGAAATGAATTATTTACAAATTCTCTTAACGGTCATCAATTTTGTGAACAAATTTTAAAATTTATGACTAATAATAAGAACATAAATAATGTAACAAACGACATTTTAGTTCTTAACTATGTTAAACAAATGTTTAATTACTAAAATTTAATTACTTTTGGGTAACTAATCTAAATGTTGATAAATTAAAAATATATTTCATGTATGTGAATCTCTTCTTACATAGGTAGGAAAGTTGTTTACTATGTAACAGGAAAATAATTATTTTATGTATTAAATTATAAAAATAACATAAAAAAAGAATTGTTATGATTTTTCTTAAATATTCCAAGATAACCCAATTTCTTTCTATTTTTCTAGTAGTTGTCAATAATAAGCTCCATATCTACGTACTTTAAATTTAAAATTTTATTTTATTGATTAAAGGAAAGTCTTGGTCATAAAAATCCAGGGTTTCTACGTGGTATGGAAACCTGAAAAAGTCAGGAAATTTTATTAAGTATGGTAAATTTAGGGAAAAAGTATAAAGTACCTGGAAGAAAATGTCTATTTAAATCGTATTAATATTTAATTTTTTTAATTAAAATAGAGTTTTCTTGACTCAACTCGGACTAAAATTTTGTAATTTTAGAAAATTTTTGGAAAATCTACAGTTTACAACAAATTAAAGAAATACTTTTAACCACTTTTTAAAATTTTTAATTTTTATAACTTTCTTTACAATAACAAATTTTTGCATTATATTAATAAACAATTAATATCATCCAGAGAAAGGAATATTTGGCTCAAAACCGACTAGACTTTTGATTTGTTTTACATTGTGAAACAAATATACGTTTATTTAACTTAAATAATATATGGACAAAACATGGATTTTAAAATTCCATGAATTTTCCAGGTTTTCCAGACCCAAACATGAAATTGTTTTGGTAAATTTTTATCCATTTATGACAAAAAATACACAATCCTTCAAGTAAATTATTAATAACATAAGTTATTGATGTTTAATTTAATAAATAATTAAAATTAAGCTAAAATTTGAGAGATTCAAAAAATTATTAACATAACATAATATTCAACTAGAAAAAATTGAATTTTCAAAATAAGAGTTTATAAAATTCCTTGTCTGTTCCAGGTTTTCAATATACGAAATAAAATTCCATGACAATTCCCAGTTTCTTAGGTTGTCTAGATCTGTGGCAACCCTGAATATGTTTATGAAAAAAGTGTATTTTACGAAACCCTTAATTAAGATGTATTGAAAAATAGAATTTATTAGTTAAATAAACATTGTTAATAAACAAATAAATAATTAATTGGTTCTTTAAGGAAATTACTGATTAATTTATGCAGTTGACAAAATGATTATTTTAATATAACCAAGATACATTTAAAAGTAGTAGAAAAAATGTGCAATTAAATAATCTTAAATAAAATACTACTATTTAAATGAAATCGTCTTATTGATTATTATTGACTCCATTAAGAATATATTTTGTAAGACGTGTCTCTTTTTCAACCAAAATTCTAGTATACTGATAAGTTGCCAAATGCGCCACTGGACAAATGCGCCATTTTTTTTAACTTCCCAACCTTGCTTATTGAAATTTCTGAAAATTTTATCGAGCAAAGTTAGGCAGCTACCAAAAAATTCAAAAATCGTCTACTGCTCAACCCTGTGGAAGGAAATTTTTGATTTTTTTGGTAGCTTCCCAACTTTGCTCTATAACATTTTCAGAAATTTCAATAAGCAAGGTTGAGAAGTTAACAAAAAAATGGCGCATTTGGCAACTTATCACTCGGGGTAACTAAATATTTTATAACTCGTCAACAATACATCCAAATAACATTATCCAAAGTGGAAATTGAAGCTAATGCTCTACGCTTTTCAAAACTATTAGTCTGCAATAATAAAAAAAATTATCAATGTTACATAACTTTAAATGTTAGTTAAAGAAGCAAGTTTTTGAATAAGTGGATAATGTGCGTTTAAACAAAAAGTTTATGAACTCTGCTTATGACTATGTTCCCCTAATAAAATAGAAACGAAAAAGTAATTATGCCTCTAATACTCATAATTATTTTTATCAATTATCATTAAAATATTAGATATAAAACTTAATACGGTATACCGAAAAAATCATATTCTAAAATTAAGAAACTCTACTTGAATTTCAAAAAACGTTTTTCTTTTTTAAAGTTAAAAAAATATACAAAAAGTTTGATCCAACTTTTAGATGCCTACGTAAAAAAGCTGACAAATTAATAACGACCCAATAAGTTTAGTTATACCCTAAACATGGACCCAGTAAGTAACCTTTATTCTATATATAAATGAAAGTTTACTTATATTTTTAATAGAGGCTGCAAACCAATTAAAGAGTGATGTTTTTTGCAATTACTTCATATCAAAATGTCTTGCGTAAAGAGGAGATATTACTAAACAAAAAGATACAAAATGCCTCTTACACGCATAATTATTCTTATCAATTAACGTGAAAAGATTGTATAAGAAACTTAACATAGCACCGTCCGACACGATTTTGCACCCATGAACGAACCAAAGATTTTCGGAAACTAAAGCTAAAAAAAGATACCCGTGTTTGCCCGTTTCTCGAAATCAAGTCGTTTACCGTTTTTAGGGGTAAAAACAACCCTTAAATAGAAGATAACCAATTGTATTGTAAAAAATATAGAAAAATGGTAAATTTTTTTTTAATAATTCTTGAAACGTTATTGAGACTATTAAACATACCTTTACTAATATTTCACGTCGAACCGTCAACCCCAAACACTACCCCTATTTCGATTTTTTTAAAAAATACTTATGAAACTAAAAAATTTTTGATTTTTTAAAAAGTAATCGTTGGAAATACTTATTAAAAAATAAAAAAAATTATTAAAAAATTTTAAGTGGCGAACAAATTAAAAAAATCATCCGATTTTTATAAAACTTAATAACGGTGGTATTTCAAAAAACTGGAAAACAAATTTAAAATTAAAAACGTGTTCTTTATTTTTTTTTAGTTATAATCATTTCAATTATATATACTTTTTTAAATATCTAAAACAATGTATTAAAAAACAATATAAAATTTTTAAAATTAACTCTAATTTTTCGGAAATTTTGGTCACTTATTTTTGCGGTTAAATGATTCATTATATTCCACAAGTCCGAAGTACCACGGTTATTAAATTTGATTAAAATTGGATAATTTTTTAAATTTGGCCGATATTTTGGATACGCCATTATGAATTTTTAAACAACGGCTTGAGATTTGTAATTAGCGACCCCAAAAACCCTTAAAAACGAAGATTTATAAAATTCCAAAAATTGTAGGGCAGTATTCAATATATTAATTTAGCTTAGGAGTAGGTTTTGAAATAGGAGTTGAGGTGAAAAATTGAAAATGATAGGCTGCATAATGATATTACATTTAATTAACGATTAATTTTTAAAAAATTCAAAAATATTTTTTTATTTGATATTTTTTTAAAATAAATTGAAATAGGATTAGTTTTGGGGTTGACCGTTCAACCTGGAATAATATTAAGGATATGTTTAATAGTCTCAATAACATAAATTTTTTTTAAAATGTAATTTCCCATTTTTCAATATTTCTTTTAAAATACAATTGGTAACCTTCAAATTACGGGTTGTTTTTACCCCTAAAAACGGTAAACGACTTGATCTCGAAAAACGACCAGACACTGGTATCTTTTTTTTAGCTCTAGTTTCCGAAAATCTTTTGTTCGTTCATGGGTGCAAAAAAAGATTAATTTTATCGGATGGGAAATATTCTAAAATTTAGAAACTTTACTTGGATTTTATATAACGTTTAATCTGTGTATATTGAAAAAAAATATACGAAATGTTTGAGCAAACTTTTCGAAGACTACGGAATTAAGCATAGCTAAATTAATTGCGACCCAATAAGTATAGTTATACTCGAAACTTGGACCCAGTAAGTAACTTTCCTTCCATATATAAGTAAAACTTTACTTTTATATTTACTAGTTGCTCCAAACTAATTAAAGAGTGATTCATTGATTTAGGGACCCAATATTGATAGTAACAAGTAGAATTTTGACCCAATAAGTATTCTTTCCTTGATATATAAATAATATTTTCTAGAATGTCATTTAAATTTTAAGTGAAATTTACAGAATTCATTAATTTGTTTGAGCAATTTTTTTAAACGGACCCAGATAGAAATTTCAACCCGATATTCATCAGTCACCGGGAAGTTTTTCTAGATTCTGACCAGTGATTGACCAGAAAATCTGGCAAGTGTCTGATCAGAAATGTAACGCGCTAATTTAACAGTCACTGGTTTGATAATCTAGCTAGTGATAGGCAAGTAAATGACCAGTAACTGGTCAGTGGTGGACCAGTTTTTCTAGCTGAAATCTGAAAAAACATAGGCGTACAAAAAAATAATAAGTCAAAACACAGACAACACACACCCCCCTATCTCTATATATTTTGGGTCGTTCAAACCGAAAAAGTCCACCAAAAACAAATTCGCCTTTGAACCCCTTAATACCCCTCTTGGAGGGATCTAAAAACAGAAAACCCTGAAAAAGAGAACAAAAAATAAATTAGTCCTCTCCTTAACACCGTTTCACTCTCTAACAACCTTTAAGGGCGGTTAAATTTTTCGGTTTTATGAAAAGTTTTCATGATTTTTGATAAAACCGAAAAAGTTCAACCTAGGAATACTAAAAAAGTTCTAAGGGGTAGGGGAGGAGACGAATTTATTTTTGGTGGGAAAATTCGCCCCTTGCGAATTTGGTTTTGGTGGACTTATTCAGTTTCAGCGTCCCCAAAAACATAGGGATAGAGGGGTGTGTCCTCTGGGTTTTAACTTTTCATTCTTTGTGTGTCTGTGTAATTCTTTAAATCAGTGACTGGAGAGAAATTCTTATCACGATTATGAGGAGATTTTCTAGTCAGTGCCTTGACAAAACTACTGTTCACAAAGGGGAATTCTTTCTATCCAGTGAAACTGATCAGTCACTGAGTAAGGATTGTCAGATTGTCGTGGCAAGTGAAATTCGCTCTCTACTCCACAGCTACTGAAAGAAAACAAGTAATACTCGACCAATTTCTACCTGGGATTCTCTAACACTTTGATCTCACTAGATCTTTAGTTCATAATAAAATAAAAACAAAAAGGATTTCGCCTCTTACAGGCATAATTATTCTTATCAATTAACGTGAAATTAGTCTATACGTGAAACTTAATATAATACATACAAAAACAATATTCCTAAATTATTAGGAAAATTTACTTGAATTTGGTATAACTTTTAATCTCTGTATATTTGCCAAAAATATACAAAAAGTTTGATTAAACTTTTCGATGCCTACGTAATAAATCTGACAAATTAATAGCGGCCCAATAAGTTTAGTTATACCCGAAACATGGACCCAGTAAGTAACCTTTATTCTATATATAAACAAAAGTTTACCTTTATTTTAAATAGAGGCTACAAACCAATTAAAGAGTGATGTTTTTGCACTTACTTTATATTAAATGTCATGTAAAGAGGAGATATTACTAAACAAAAATATACAATATAATTTATATACACTTCTCATCTTTTGCTAAGCTTGAATGTCATTTTTTTAGTGACCCAATATTGATAGTTACAAATAGAATTTTGACCCAATAAGTATTCTTGTCTTGATGTATAAGTAATATTTTCCGGAATTATATTTAAAATTTACTGAACTGTGCGGAATTATTTAATTTGGTTGAGTAATTTTTTTAAAATAGAATGTATTAAGGTAAACTAAAAATTGTCCTATTAAATTAATTAAAAGATAACATTTACAAAATATTTGCAGAATGATTCACTATTGATTTGGACAATTAACAATTGGAAGAATAAATCTGCATTAATAATGCTCTAACGCTCTAATCGTCAGTAGATATTTAGTTCATAATAATATGAAAACCAAAAGCATTCATGCCTCTTATAGGCATTTTATTCTTATCAATTAACGAGCAAAGATTATATACTTGAAACTTAATGTATAGACATAGAAAAACATTGTTCCTAAATTAGAATATTTTACTTAAATTTGCTATAACTTTTAATCAGTGTATATTTGCAAAAAATAAATGATAATTTTTATCAAAACCTTCGATGCCGACTAAATTAAGCCGATAAATTTATAGCGACCAAATAGGTAAAGTAATAATCCCACCTTAGACCCAGTAAGTCACCTTCTATCTACATATAGGTAAAAGTTTACCTTTATTTTTAATAATTGCTGAAAACTAATTAAAGAGTGACGTTTTTTTAATTTATTCATTTTAAACATCATGTAAAGAGGAGATATTACTTAACAAAAATATACAATATAATTTATATACAGTGCGCATCTCTTGCTAAGCTTGAATTTCATTTTTTAGTGACCCAATATTGATAGTTACGAATAGAATTTTGGCCCAATAAGTATTCTTGTCTTGATATATAAATAATACTTTCCGGAATATTATTTAAAATTTACTCCACTGTGAGGAATTATTTAATACAGTTGAGTAATTTTTTAAAAATGGATTGTATTAAAGCAAACTGGAAAATTGTCCTATCAAATTAAATCAAAGATAATATTTACCAAAAAATTTGCAGAATGATTCACTTTTGTTTTGTAAAGTTGGCAATAGAGAGCATAAATCTACATAATAATGCACACGTTATTAATGCAGTGGCACTCTGTTTGTAACTATATCTTTTGTTCATATTGGAATAAAAACCAAAATCTTTTATGCCTCATACACGCATAATTATTCTTATCAATTAATGTGAAAAGATTATATGTATATAAAACTTAATACAGTACACATAATAAGCAGTATTCTAAAATATGTAAACCTTACATGAATTTTGTATAACGTTTAATCTGCATATATTGATAAAAATTTACGAAATGTTTGATCAAACTTTTAGAAGACTGTTATGTCTAACCTTATTATTATATTCCCTAAATTTTCTCGATTTAACTTTAATTTATAAAAATTAAAGTTGGGACGAGATTGGATAAATGACAAGAAATAATTTTATTTGAACACAATATATTTGAAAAAGATCAAAGTTATGCAAACATGGAATGAACACGAGCTTTCTAAAATGAGTCTAAGTGGTTTGTCTCTCTGTACCTTGGCTCAGCGGGTGGTGGTCCTAGCTCGTGTTGCAGGAGAACAATGCGTCTGTTCGGCAATTATGCGTTAAGTGGCTGCAGGTTAATGATTTACGAGACTCGTAAATTATCTTCGTTCGATGGGTATTCAGCTTTTGTCACAACTCGAACGATGTTTTCTAACACCAAATTAGACTTCAAGATGAGTTGAATTTAGAATTTTCACGTAATTATTCAGGACAACTACTATACTGGGGATGAGACCGCTTATACGAAGAGAACCACTTATGAAGATTGAAATTTTTAGACTAGTAGTCCAGGTGACTACTACTGACGATTACATCTTTAAGACTGACTTTTAGAAGATAGTGTAGCCCTTTTTATACTAGAACTTTTTGTCTTTTACCATGCATTATTAGAAAATGTTCTTTTAACATTGAATTTTGGAAAAGTATTGTTGTGGCCACTTGTGTTGATTCAGCTTTAGATCGCACGTGTTCATATCCTGTTAGTCATATGTTTTTACAATTTTCGTTATATTTTTATGTTGTTTGTTAATTTATATAGTTATTACAATTTGTTATTAACTTGTTATTACAATTTGTTATTAACTTGTTATTGCAATTTGTTATTGTTGTTTACAATATTATAACTTGTTATTAATTGTTATTTTGTTACATTTAAATACTATCTTGTTATAATTTGTTACAATTAATCAATATTATTTTGTTATTGTTGTTACAACTAATTATTACTATTTTGTTATTATTGTTACAATTAATTATTATTATTTATTGTTACAAATTGTTATTATTTAATTATTATTGTTGTTACACTTACTACTATTTGTTATTACTTTTACAATCAATTATTGTTATTATTTGTTATTATTATTACAATAGTTATTATTATTTTGTTATTACAAATGATTATTCGCTGTTATTGTTTAAATCTAATTATTATTTTATTATTCTTATTATTACTATTTTCATTAATTAATAATTGTATACAATCGTTAATAATAATGTTAATAACAATTATTTATTGTTATTCCTATTATTATTACTATTATTATTATTATTATTATTATTATTATTATTATTATTATTATTATTAATGAAAAATATGTTACGATGACGTAACACCTCCCCCTTCAAAAATTTGGAAATTGAAAAATGAAATTGAACAATTTCCAAATTCTATCTCTTACATTTAAAACTAAAAAAAACTTACAATCGTATTAAGATTGAGCGTAAAACATACATTTTTAGAAAAAAAATATTTTTTTTTTTGACACACACACACAATTTTGAGATAGATATAATTTGTTATTTGATAAAATAATATGACTAAATGTTTAGAAGATAGCATGCACATATTATACTTGTTAACGAGAGAAAAAAAATAAATTTTTTTTTATCTTAGTCTTAATAATTTTTTTTGTAGTTTAGGCAATTTTTTGCTACATGATATCTTCTGAAACATCTTTCACAAGAATTGCTCCATTTAATTATTTCGATTTTATCACTCCAAATATCTATTGCTTCTTTTCTTTCGTTAAAATCATATTTTCGTGTTAATCTTATTAGTATTATTTCTTGCTAATTTTCTTTTTTGCTTTTTTTTTATTTTATAATTTTTTATATTGACCTTAATTTAATCTTTAACATGCGTAATATAACAAGTTTGCGTTTAAAAAAAATAAAATAGTACAGATAGATTTTCTAAAGTGAATTTCTCATACTATTAGTTTTGTTTACATAAAATGATAGACGTACTAAAGGTAATTAAACAATAATTCTAAAACGAAATTATATTTGTAGTTATTATTTAAATATCTAATTTTTTGTATTTGGATTTAGAGACTTTAATATAATCTGATACTAAAAAGTTTGTTTAGATACCAATATTTATAAAATTTGATGACATTTGTTTTTAATTTAGAATGTTATTATGTCAGATATTTTGTTAGTATAAAATATTCCGATATATGTATTTTCTTAAATTTTTTATTCAAGAATGTGTAAATATATTAAAGAATTTACGTAATTGTTTTAGAAATTATTAAACGATTAAATCACATCAATTTTAATACAAAAAGTGACTTAATAGTTTTCATGATTAAATTAAATATATTTGTTAATACTGTGCGAAATATAATAATGTCCTTTTGTTACTAAATTGTAAGAAGTAAGATTTAATTTGTTTATTTGAATTATAGCTTTTCTAAAATTTGGGTTATTATTTTCTAATTTGTTAACATAATTATTTAAAGTGTAATTTTTGTTAAAAAAAAAGTGTACTTCGTACATTTTTTATTAAAAGGCCATTCAAATATTTTTATTTACAGCACTTCAGATTATCTGTTAATCATGTACTAAAGTGGAACATATTGTATATATTTATATTGTTTAAAATGTAACGTTTACTTGTTTCAAAAATTATATTATTTGTAATTTCAAAAAGAATATTTAGTGTAGAAGATATTTGTGTTTAAATGTAAGATTGTAAATGGTAAAAATAGAAAAGAAAAGTAAAGATAAAAGAGTAAGATAACTTAACCTTAACATGCTGCTTTCTTACTTTCTCTAAAAGAAATTGCAAATATTTTATTTTTATTTCTCTCCTTGTTTTTGGTCATTTGTTAACAGATTGATGTTAGATCGCTTCAACAGAAAAATTTATATTAGTTTTCATTCTAAAAATAAATTATATTGAATGATGTATGTTTTTATGCATGGGTATAGAAAAGTGATTTGTTAGTTAGTTTTATATAATTTTTATGGTATATTTAAATTACTTTTTAATAAATAACTATTCTTAGTATTGCATTTTATTTGTAAGATAAAATATACTATTAATAAATGTGGGAATTTGAGTTTGTTATTAATTATATATTTTTTGTGTCTCCAAAAGATATGAATTTTTATTCATTTTAGATAATTTTGGGGTATTGTTTATTTGTATTATTTTTTAAATTTTAATTTGTATTCGATAATTTATTCTCTACTGGGAGGTGGTTCTGGAGGCGGTCGATATGTATTGTCTAATGATTGAGTCTCTTTGATTAATTGTATATAATTTTTGTAGAACATTTTGTACGTCCATTGTATAGAGCAACTTCGATAAACGAATTTTCTAAGAATGATTTTATTGTTAAAAGGATTTTCCTCCAAGTTACATTTTTAATTTTTGCAATACGTATTTTCTGTTGATTAAAATTTTCGCAGTCTTCTTTTTCTAGTACGTTATCTTCTTCTTCAGATGATTCTTCATAATTGGAGGTTACATAGCCTTGATCAATTTCTTCGTGTTTTATCAATTTTGTTTTCTCTTTAATATACTCAGGATAAGATTTAATTTCACCAGTATAAACTACGTTATAAAATTTCTTTTTCTTTGTAATACATAACTTTTTCGGCCTTCCTCTCTTCTTTTTTAAGGAAGTATTAAAACGTGTGCTTTGTTTCTTTAGTCTACCTTGTTTCCTTTTTTTATGTGCTCCTTCTTCTTCTTCTTCTTGAATTCCTTGATTCTTCTTTTCATCTTGAATTTCCAGTGTTTCTTGATTCTTGTTTCCTTGTATTTCTTCTTTTTGATTATTGTTTTTTTGTATTCTTCGTTGATTTCTTGTAACAACATTACAAGCTTCACTACGTGTATCGTAATTTTCTGTTTTGCTGCATTCATTATATAACATTTTTTCAATATGGCGGATATTTTTTATTACCTCCAAATTTGAGTAATTATTTTCACTTGATACACAATTTAAGTATTCTTTAAATTTTTCTTTGATTTTTTCTTGCACACATTTATTAATATATTCTTGAGTAATATTTTCCTGAGTTTCTTGAATTTCTTCTGTTTTTATTTTTTGCACTTTATTTTCAATAATGTCCTCAATAGGATTTGTAGATAAGGCGTCAGCGTTGATGTTTTTCGTACTTGCTTTGTAGAACACGTTTATGTCATATTCGGCTACTGGTTGATATTTATTTACTTCTTGTGATTGAATTTCTCCTACTGCAGTATCTGAATCGTCTGTTTTTAATATAATAGGTTGGCAGAAGTCTGATCTTTGTAAAGGTGGTTCCTCACAAACATTATCTATTAATTTATTTAAATCGTTTTCTTGATTATCAGTTGAAAAATGGGGTATATCCTTCTGTAAAGGTTGATTAAAAGGGTTTGTGATTTTTAAAAACTTGTCATTATTGTTATCATCCCATATCTTTTTTCTACAATTAGTGGAAATATGTCCTAATTTTTTGCAGTAATTACAAGTTATATTTTGATTTTTAGTTCCGAAGTCTGTTGCAATGTTAGTTCGTGGTTCGCGAGAATAATAATGTTTATTTTTTAAAAAATTTTGTTGATTTTGTAAAAAATTTTGTTGTTGGCTTTTCAAGAATTTTTTATGTTGATTTTGCCTTTGATTTTGAAAAGGAGTGTAAAATTGCTTTTGCGGTACGTTTCCATATTGATTTTGTTGCGGATTTCTGTAAGAATTTTGGCATTGAAATTGATTAAACATTTGATTTTTGTTATAAAATTGATTTTGATTTGGGTTTGCAAAATGTTGTTGAGTGCCTGTATGAAAGCGGTTTTCTCCTCTAAGTCTTAGCAATTTATTAAGTTGAGAACAGTTTGATACAACATGACCGTTTTTTCCACAAGATGAACAAGTGCTTACATTGTTTTGAACCATATTAATTTTTGTTGTTTCTGCAAAATTTTTATTATTTTTAAGATGTGTATTATATACAATATTATTCTCACTTCTTCGTAGTTCACGTTGAATTAATAATCTTCTTTCTATTTCTATAGCTTTATTAATTATCCCTTGAAAAGTATCAGCTGTTCCAATTCGTAATTCTATTTCTTGTGTAAGTCCTCGCGTGAAACAATCTATAGTTGCTTCATCTAAACTTCTTCTAAATGCTTCATCTACACCATTCCCATTACTAATGATATATGCATCTAATATTCTTTCTGCTGCTTCTGCAATTCTTGAACCGTAAGAAATTACATTTTCGTGTTCCCACATATACATTGCTGCTAGTTCTCCTTGTAATTGACATACAGATTTTACTGGTGCGTAAATTTGTTTTAATCTTTCTATTAATTCTTCTACAGTATTAAAGTTATTTCCTATTATAATTTTTCTTGCTTCTCCCGAAATTCGACTTCTTATTAATTTTACTAAATTTGTCTGAACTTGTGCTACTTCAGGAAGCATAGATTTTGCTTCTAAACAACTTTCGATAAAAATGGATAATGGTAAGTTTTTTCCATCAAAAATAGGAACTATTGCTAGAGCATCGCGTAATGAGACTTGATGACTGTTTGGCAGATCCATATTTTCTTTAAAATAATGTGTTTCTTTAAAAAAAAATTTTAACCGAATAAAAATAAATTTTTAGTATATATTTTGTTTAATAACTTTTTAATAATATATGTGTATATAAATGTTGTTTATAAAACATTGCTATTTGATTTGTTTCTAACTTGCATCGTATAGCACTTGTATTTATTGTTCTTAGTAAATAGTAATTATTTCAATAAAGATATGGACAGATATAAAATATGTAAATTTGGAACACATACAGATATATTCAAATCACTTGTTATAGATAAAATAGTAAATATTATGAGATAAAATGTGAGAAAATTTGTGAATAATAACAATTTTATATTTATTTGTATACTTTTATGCTAAAATTTTTTTTAAGTTTATATTTTAATGATTTATTGTTATTATTTATTAATTTTAATTAAAATCATTAATTATACAAAAATAGTGACAATTTATAACAATTATTTAATTCTTGTTGAATTGAATTATTTAATTTTATTTTATTTGCAAATCAATTTTATAATAAAAAAAATTTAATTATTTATTAAATTTGTTTTTTAAATGTATTAAAAATAAGTTTATTATTATTGGTAAAATTTTGTTTATTTACACCGTTATAATTTTTATTTACTATTATTTTTATAAAAATTTATAAAAATGTTTAAAACTGTTATTATTATTATTCATTTATTTTAAATTTGAATTATTTAATTCTGTTAAAAAAAAAATTTTTTTTCTTGTTTAATTATTTTTAATTATTAGGAAAAGTTTTTAATTATGTTACGTTTTAGTTAAAAAAAATGTGAAAATTTAAAAAAAAATGTTATAAATTTTTATTTTGTTTAAAAAAAATTATTTATTAACAAATGAATCAATATTATTAATTTAATTTATTATTTTTTCTGTATTATTTTAAATTATTGTTATTATTTTTTTATAAAATTTATTGTTATTTTTATAAAAATTATTGCTATTATTTAAAAAAAATTGTTATTATTTATAAAAATTATTGTTATTTTTTAATAAAAATTATTGCAATTATTTAATAAAAATTGTTATTATTTATAAGAATTATTGTTATTTTTTTATAAAAATTATTGCTATTATTTAATAAAAATTGTTATTATTTATATAAATTGTTATTATTTTATAAAAATTATTGTTATTATTCATAAAAATTGTTATTATTTATAAAAATTGTTATTATTTTTGTATTTTTTATGTATGAAAAATGGGTATTTATTCAAATAAAATTATTCCTGTTTTTATTAATTTGTTAAATAATTGTGCAAATAAAACCTATTTTACTAATTATTAATGGTAAATTTAGAAAAAAGCAAGAAAATCTATTTTTATTAATCAATTCACGATGTTTTATACGTAAAAATAAAAATTTAGTTGAAAAATCTTTAAATTTATAAATTTGGGACATATAATGCACCAAAAATAATGATACTCTTGTATGACCAAAAATTAAAAAATTTTTTTTTTTTTTTAAATTAGTTCACGACAGCTGATGTACTAAAAATAATAAACTATTTCTTCAAATTTAATTTCTTTGCATTTTATCCGTTTACGACGGCCTATACACCAAAAGTAACGATATATTCTCAAATTAAATTATCCTTGCATTTATCCGTTCACGACGGTCAATGCAGCAAAAAATAATAATATATTTAAATTAAACTACTCTTGCATTTATCCGTTCACGACGGCCTATGCACCAAAAATAATGATGTATCCAAATTAAACTACTCTCGCATTTATCCGTTCACGACGGCCGATGCACCAAAAATAATGAGGTATGTTATGTCTAACCTTATTATTATATTCCCTAAATTTTCTCGATTTAACTTTAATTTATAAAAATTAAAGTTGGGACGAGATTGGATAAATGACAAGAAATAATTTTATTTGAACACAATATATTTGAAAAAGATCAAAGTTATGCAAACATGGAATGAACACGAGCTTTCTAAAATGAGTCTAAGTGGTTTGTCTCTCTGTACCTTGGCTCAGCGGGTGGTGGTCCTAGCTCGTGTTGCAGGAGAACAATGCGTCTGTTCGGCAATTATGCGTTAAGTGGCTGCAGGTTAATGATTTACGAGACTCGTAAATTATCTTCGTTCGATGGGTATTCAGCTTTTGTCACAACTCGAACGATGTTTTCTAACACCAAATTAGACTTCAAGATGAGTTGAATTTAGAATTTTCACGTAATTATTCAGGACA